>OY755241.1:27650130-28352400 GCA_963576725.1 Azorinus chamasolen | reverse complement strand
AACTGTGACTCTCGGATTAGAGCTGTTCTCCTACTGTGTCTCTCTAATCATAGCTAGATCTCCTACTGTGGCTTTATGATTATAGCTATATGTCCTACTTTGGCTCTCTCGTTATAGCTTAATATCTTACCATGGCTCTCTGATTACAGCTATAACCTACTCTGATTAGAGCTAGAACTTTTACTGTGACTCTCTGATTACAACTGATCTCTTACTATATGACTCTCTGATTATAGCTAGAACTCCTAATGTGGTTGTCCGATTATAGCTAGATCTTCTACTGTGACTCTATTATTATAGCTAGATATCCTATGTGGTTGTCCGATTATAGCTAGATATCCTACATGTTATAGTAGGAGTCCTACTGAGGCACTGCAATTACAACTTGCGCTCCTACTCGGGCTTTCATCAGAGCTAGGGTTCCTATTATGGTTCTTTGGTCAGAGCTAGAGCTCCTATTGTGGCCCTCTGATTAGGGTTAGGTTTTTATTTTTGCTCTTTAATTAAAGCTAGAGTCAACTATTGTTGCTCTCTGATTAAAGCTAGAGTTACTATTGATGCTCTCTGATTAAAACGTGTGTTCTTATTGTGACCCTCTGATTAAAGCTAATGCTCCTATTGTGACCCTCTGATTAAAGCTGGCGTTCCTAATGTGACCCTGTGATTAAAGCTAGTGTTCCTATTGTAACCCCCTGGGTCTTATAGACAGGTGGTCGCTTAATGCATGACGAAAGTTATCCAGAAAGTTCTCACATTAGCTTTTTATATTACTGTCATTCTGCATTAACCATTTCACCGCGGGACACACGTCCACTGTCATTCTGCATTAACCATTTCACCGCGGGACACACGTCCACTGTCATTCTGCATTAGCCACTTCACCGCGGGACACACGTCCACTGTCATTCTGCATTAACCATTTCACCGCGGGACACACGTCCACTGTCATTTGCAAACAGCGTAGACCCTGGTCTGCAGTTTGTCATTCAAAATCATCTAGTAAGTGTAAACCTTTAACCCATTCCCTCATAATGACGACTTTTGACGACTCTGTAAAACACTTTGTAAAACCATTGTGATAAATAGAGCATTTGCTCCTATAGGAGCAAATGCTCTATTTATCACAATGGTTTCAAACTGCAAAATTCTAATGTTTTCCAATTCTCTAGTTAATGCTCCTTTTCGGTAGATTTATTAAAAAAGTTTGCATCTTAAAAAAGCCTATGAGGTAATGGGTTAATACGTACTGAGTGGACTCTATAATTAAATACTGATGGGTTATTCCATTCCGATAATTCAGGGTCGAAAGAGTTGTAGCAGTCTTATAACGTTACAGACATCCAGGTATATGTATCAACGCGTGACTATACAGAGGTCGGACTGTATACATTGTATACAATAAACTACGTACAGAGGGTCTGGCTGTAGAGGTCTGACTGTATATTCAATAAACTACGTACAGATGTCTGACTGACTGTATATACAATAAACTACGCACAGAGGTCTGACTGTATATACAATAAACTATGTACAGAGGTCTGACTATATATACAAAACACTACGTATAGAGGTCTGACTGTATATACAATAAACTACGTACATATGTCTGACTGTATAAACAATAAACTACGCACAGAGGTCTGACTGCATATACAATAACCTACGTACAGAGGTCTGACTATATATACAAAACACTACGTATAGAGGTCTGACTGTATATACAATAAACTACGTACAGAAGTCTGACTGTATAAACAATAAACTACGCACAGAGGTCTGACTGCATATACAATAAACTACGTACAGAGGTCCGACTATATATACAAAACACTACGTATAAAGGTTTGACTGTATAAACAATAAACTACGTACAGAAGTCTGACTGTATAAACAATAAACTACGCACAGAGATCTGACTGCATATACAATAAACTACGTACAGAGGTCTGACTGTAGATGTCTTACTGTATATGTATACAATAAACCACGTACAGAGGTCTGACTGTAGATACAAATCACTAAGTACAGAGGTTTGACTGTAGATGTCTTACTGTATATACAATAAACTACGTACAGAGGTCTGACTATATATACAAAACACTACGTATAGAGGTCTGACTGCATATACAACAAACTACGTACATATGTCTGACTGCATATACTATAAACTACGTATACATAGGTCTGATTGTATATACAATAAACTACATACAGTGGTTTGCCCTTATATACAATGCAGTACGTACAGATGTCTGACTGTAGAGGTCTGACTGTATATAAAATACACTACGTAAAGAGGTCTGACTGTATATACAATAAACTACGTACAGATGACTGACTGAGAGGTCTGAATGTATATACAATACACTACGTACCAGGTATGACTGTATATACAATAAACTATATGCAGAGGTCTGACTGTATATACAATACACTACGTACAGAGGTCTGACTGTAGAGGTCTGCCTGTATATACAATACACTACGTACAGAGGTCTGGCTGTATATATATATATGATACACTACGTACGCCCTGAGAAATACAACGTATGCTACATACATCCAGATATATGTATTAACGTGTGACTATAGACAGGTCTGACTGTATATATATATAATACAATATATACAATACACTACGTACAGAGGTCTGACTGTAGAGGTCTGCCTGTATATACAATACACTACGTACAGAGGCCTGACTGTAGATACAATAAACTATATGCAGAGGTCTGATTGTAGATACAATACACTACGTACAGAGGTCTGACTGTATATAAAATACATTACGTACAGAGATCTGACTGTATATACAATACACTCCGTACAGATGTCTGACTGTAGAGATCTGACTGTATATAAAATACACTATGTACATATGCCTGACTGTATATACAATACACTACGTACAGAGGTCTGACTGTTTATAAAATAAACTACGTACATATGTCTGACTGTATATACAATACACTACCTACAGAGGTCTGAATGTATATAAAATAAACTACGTACAGAGGTCTGACTGTATATAAAATACACTACGTACAGAGGTTAGACTGTATATACAATAAACTATGTACAGAAATCTGACTGTATATACAATAAACTACGTACAGAAGTCTGACTGTATAAACAATAAACTACGCACAGAGGTATGACTGTATATACAATAAACTACGTACAGAGGTCTGACAGAATGTATATACAATAAACTACGCACAGAGGTATGACTGTATATACAATAAACTACGTACAGAGGTCTGACTGTATATACAATAAACTACGCACAGAGGTCTGACTGTAGAGGTCTGACTGTATATACAATAAAATACGTACATATGTTTGACTGTATATATACAATAATCTACGTACAGAGGTCTGAATGTATAGATACAATTCACTAAATACAAAGATCTGACTGTATATACGATAAACTACGTACGCCCTGAGAAATAAAACGTATTAATCCTTATCGTGCTGAAAAAATATATCTGCCAAACATTTTTGATCTGCTGCGGTTTCACTTATTTTTTTATTCGCTGGAGCGTTTAGAAACGGTTGATCGAGTGTCAAACAGACTGGGTGTTGTGAGAGGCCGAGTTACACGGGTCTCATCTTGAGCCAAGCTGTTTGTCAATGCGAGCCAGGTCTCGGAAAGTGTGATAAGGGTTAAGTTATCTAAATTCCGAGACAATGATGAATCTCTTTGGCAACAGAGAGATCTAAGGTTGGTTTTTATCTGAAGTGCTCATTGATTATCCTGTGCGTTTGAAAGATGCATTTGCATACGCAATGCTCTGAACACTGTCTGTAACACATATCTCCATTCACATTGTTAGTCTCCGTTTCTCCATGAATATTCATGTGAGAAATGATGACATCGTGCACATTTATTAGACGGTATTTTTATAATGTACATGAACAGTGAATGTTTGGTCATGGCAGAAACTGTAGAATCAGATCTGTATTACTTCATAAACAAACAAAACATGCGCAAATCGCATTAAAGCCTGGTGTTTTTGTGTTAACAATTTACCTAATTATTTTTTATTGATATAGGTTTTTACATCGCTTCAACACAGTTTCAATTAATTCACGACGTCAGACTAATTACAGGTGGAGGAAGACCCAAGGTGCAATTTGGAACCTGAAACGTTATACCTGAATCAAATTTGCACCTGAGTAGAATGGCTGACCATCCTCAAGTCATCTGGAAGGCTTCCGAATGAATTTACTCCATGAAGTTTTAATGATACAATGTTAATTATGTATTTCCATTTTATAAATTTTATCGCCATGTTTACAAGTTTCTGTTGTTCACATAATAGAAAGCGTAAATTTAACCTCCTGGCAAATACGTCTTATTAGCACAGTACTGTTAAAACAGCCACGTTTTCAAAAATAGTGACCTTGACATTGACCCATTTTCATGCATCCTTATATCAACTGAAAGGCCTTCACCAAAGCTATCTCCATACCATACATGAATTGTCTAACATATGTGGTTCAGAAGTTAAGATAAAATGGTGAAGTTTTTCAATGATGGTCACCTTGTCATAATAGTGACCTTGACCTTGACCTAATTAAAAATATTTTTATACTAACTGAAAGGCCTTTACCAAAGCCATATGTATACCAAAGATGAATTGCCTATCATTTGTACTTCAGAAGTTATAGCAATGTTAAAGATTGTTAAAAACGGCAAAGTTTTCGAAGTAGTGACCTTGACTCTGATTTCACATATCCTTGTATCAAGTGAAAGGCCTTCACCTAAGCTAGCTGCATACCAACTATGAATTGCCTAGCTTAAGTCATTCAGAAGTTATAAGCAATGTTAAAGTTTTGTTATCGACGGCACGCCGCCCGATCGCCCGCTCGGTTTTCGCCAAACTATAAACAGAGATTTTTCTCGAAAATCCGGTTAAAAAGCAAACATATTAGACAAATATCAAATAACTCCTAAAGGAGCCGTCTGACCTTGGTCTAATCTGTTTGCAAACACGGTTAAAGGCGTGTCTTTGGAGTACAGGTATAAGCGTTTTCTACTCTGCTCGCTAAAACCCTGGCCTACTGTATTTTAACTTCTGACTCGTTCGAGCTTATGACAACCGATGTGTGTTCCAAGTGTCAAAGAGTATGGCTTCTGGTGAAACATTGTGTTTGTCAAATGAGTCTCACCAAGATCAAGCCTGGTTTTAACCTGTCACTCCATGACTATTCATGTAAGAAATTATGACAGCATGACTATTAATTAGATTGTTTTATAATGGCACATGAACAGGACATTTCGGCTCAGACAAAAACACTAGACCTAGCTATAATCAGAGAGCCACAGTAGGAGCACTAGCGTTAAATAGAGGGTTTCACTGTACACAATACCACGTGATGGGCTCACATTTCTATCACAGCTCTACTACTTCAGTAAAATTTCGCTTAACCGATCATGGTATAATACGAAGCTCGGTAATCCAAACCTCGATAATCTGAACCTCGCTAATTCTATTTTCGGTTTAACCGAACCTCGATTATTCGAAACTCGCTAATATGAACCTTGATAAATCGATCCTCGATAAATCGAACCTTGTTAATCTGAACCAGGAAAATCTGAACCTTGATAAATCGAACCTCGATAAACCGAACCACGCTAATCCGAGCATCGGTTTAACCGAACCTCGCTAATCTGAACACCGGTTTAACCGAACCTTGCTTATCTTAACATCGGTTTAACCGAACCTCACTAATCTGAACCTCGATAACACGAACCTCGCTAGTTCGAATCTCGCTTAACCGAAATTTGCATAACCGAGCTTGCTAAGCCGAATTTTTGCAAAGAAGAATTAGGTGACTGCTTAATGTAGGATGAAAGTCATGAAAAACTCTATTGGAACAAATGCTCTATTTGGCTCAAATCTGACCAAACAAAAGCTTGAGAACAAACTCAGACTCAACTAAAAAGCTTTATAAGCATGGACCCTGATCTACCTCCTAAACGGAGGGTTTTTATCAAAATTCTGACACGTTTTCCTAGACATGCTAATGATTTACATATTGGCCAATTACAATAACTTTAGTTGAGTTTGATATCGCTAGCTGAAACATTAAAATAGATTTTAAATGTGGCTTTGAATAAGATTTCAATGTTTTTGAAAGAAAAAGTAAATAATCATCTTGGTTTAGAAAAAAAGCTTTTTGGTAGTACTAAACACAGTGTTTCGATGACACGTTCTGAGCCTATCTAAGTAACTTAGGGGGTTTCTGCTATAAATATATACAAATGTCGCTGTATCTAAATATCGCTAAACATCGATACATCCAAATATCGCTAAACATCGATACATCCAATCGCTATTTCCATATATCGCCATATCCAAATTTCGCTACATCCAAATTTCGCTATATCCATTTATTGTTAAATCCAAATTTCGCTACATCCATATAAATATGATAAAAAGGGAGAGGAAAGGGTTAACTTCGTTATCTGAGTTTGTTAAAGTAGTACTCCGCTGAATGCACATCCTAGCCTCAGACACATTAACCATTGAACAGCTGAACAAAAAATCAACTCAAACCACTGCTTGAATTAGTGTTATACGCTATTTAGACTCACTTACTGTTGTTGGAAAGTGTCGACCTAGTTCACAAAACACGCCGAGTTACTCGCCGTCTTATCTGGATTCACCATGTTTGCATGTGCGACGCTAATAACATGTACCAGGATAATAGTTCAGGCCATTTGTGTTCCTTAAACCTTGGCAAACCCTGCCATGAAAGCACTCTTACTGCCATTTTGCATAGCGTGCAACATTCCATTTATCATATTAGGATCGATTTGATTACTAATACCATAAAACGTTCCAACTGTTGGTATGCAAGCTATGGATGAATTTATGACATTTATAAACAGTCTCGAATCAGATGAGGAAACGTTATCCTAGTACAGTCAATCCCCTGTAAACCGGAATTCTAGTAGATAATAATTTAGATACTTTTAGGCAGGTGGTTGTTTAATGCACGGTGAAAGTTATGCGTGAAAGCTTTCTCCGTGAATTTCGCCCTGCACTAAACTGCCACCTGTTTCGAAGACAGATAATTATGCTAAATTGAAGGTCCGGTTTAGAGGTTTGTTTGTACTCAGCTTTATGTTTAGTTTGAAAGATTTCACGACTAAGTATAACACTCTGGTTGTGGTTCTACAGTAAAAACTCTCTATAACGGCCGCTAAATTGTGTTAATTGGTTGGTATTTAGGGCAGGTGTTAAAGCAAGGTGAAAGTAAAACAGAACGCCCCTAGAGCGTTCTGTTTTGCTTTCACCTTGCTTTAAGCAGCCGCCTGCCTTTAACACAAAATACTTGATGTAATTTAGTGGCCGTTATAGAGAGGTTTTACTGTAGCCCCTGTCCCGTTATATCGGTGGTCTCACTCGCATTTGATAACAGCTTGGATTCTGGTGAAACGCCGGGTAACTCTGTATCTCATTAGAATCCAAGCTGTTTGACACTGTCTTGGTCAAACGTTTCGGAAGT
This sequence comes from Azorinus chamasolen, assembly GCA_963576725.1. Taxonomy (NCBI): domain Eukaryota; kingdom Metazoa; phylum Mollusca; class Bivalvia; order Cardiida; family Solecurtidae; genus Azorinus; species Azorinus chamasolen. The sequence continues at coordinate 28,344,876 of OY755241.1, read as the reverse complement.
ATACTAAAACTTGCTCTAGATCAAAACCTGAGCCCGGGTAACGGTTAATTTCCCCTCTCATACAAGCGCCTTTACAAAAAATGTAGACCAGGATCAGACGACTCCTGTAGGAACCGTCTGAACAGAGTCTGCATTGTTTGTTTATGGAAATTAATTAGCCTAATAAATATCCCTTCTTATGGTCTATTTTATTGATTCTCTCCATGAATATTCATGACATGAGAAAATCTTGAATAAAATATTGAACAGGAATGAGTTAAAAACCAGAAAGAATTCAGTCTGAAGAAGATCATGGTTACATCGGACGGTTTCTCTCAGAGAAAACAGCTTCTGCATATTGATCTAGCGACATGCAACAACAAGTTTGCATTGCAAATTGCAACCTCGCTTGTTTTTTAGTTCCTGCCAAAGTGGCATTCAAAATTCATATACAAGGAAGATTTATTCCGCATGCTTAAACATTTTACTTCTTTGCACGCGCTAAGTAAATGTTGTCCGTAAAATTGTCGTCTGCTTCATGTCTAAATATTATTATCATTAATTTGTATTCCACTTCTCTTCAAAACTACAATCAATTTGACATGTAGTTGGATCCTGACAAGTCAACTTACCAAAGAAGAACTGTTTGCAAAAGTTTTCTCGAATTCATCGCTTATGTGCAAAAAGCATGCAAAGAATATGCATCATTCATACGAAATAACATCAAACGCATGCTGTTTTGGTCACAAATATTGCACCAACAGCAAAAGAACATTTCAGAGTTCTATTTCAGAGATTTACTTATTGTCTTACAAGATTTGCCAATTACAAAGTGTTTGTAGATAAAGCACTGGCGTCACATTGGCAACTTGTATGACCTTGACCACTTCCTTTACCGCCCACTACCTTTAGAGAGTTCGCAAACAATCTGGATCCAGATGAGATGCCGAGTACCTCCGCTTCTCAAGATCTATACTGTTTGAGAATGCCGAGTACAGTAAAACTTCCATATAACGGCCCCTAAATTACATCAAGTATTTTGTGTTAAAGGCATGTGGCTGCTTATAAGCAATGTGAAAGTAAAACAGAATGCTCCTTTCGGAGCGTTGTTTTACTTTCACCTTGCTTTAAGCAGCCACCTGCCCCAAATTCCACCTAATTAACACAATTTAGTGGCCGTTATAGAGAGGGTTTTACTGTACCTCCGGCTCTCAACAAGGTTTATACTATTTTAGAATGTTTGTAAAGAACTGTAGCAAAGCCCTGGCGCAGTCGGTAATCTTAGCAGACGAAATTGATTTCATACAGCTTGCACCCGCTCAAATCAGTTGAAAAATATGTGTTAAAATAATCTGACTACAGTTTCTACCAATACCAAACACTCTTGAGTACATAAACCTTTATAAAACTTCAGCTAATAAATATTCATGATGTCATTATATCTTACATGAATATTCAGGCATAAGGGGAACTAGAATAAAGTTTAGACATACTTTGTACATGTCTATTCTCAGAACATGAACGCCATGGACCATGCTCTTTCTATCTAAACTTGTTTTTGTCACGGACGAACACATTCACTTATACGCCACACTTTCACTGAAAGTCATGATATTTAAACCTTTACTTTCTATATATATACGCATTTTACGCCCATGCAAACAAAGCAAAATATCGCTCAGGCGAGTTATATGACCTATGCAAGGGTGGTCTTATATCGCACAGACGAGTCATGTTACCTAGATTGGGGTGGCCTTATATCGATCAGCTGAGTTTTGTGACCTAGGTCAGGGTGATTTTATATCACTCAGATGAGTCAAGTGACCTAGGTCAGGATGGCCTTATATCGTTCAGATGAGTCATGTCGCCAAAGCCAGGGTGACCTTGTATCGCTCAGATGAGTAATATGACCTATGCCAGGGTAGCCTTATATCGCTCAGATGAGTGATGTGACCTAGGTCAGGGTAGCCTTATATCGCTAAGTGCTGAAGTGCTGAGTCACGTGACCTACAGTGTCTAAAACTGCGAAGTTACTTAAATATGGCCAACAGTTTGAAACAAAGTGAGTACAGCGAAATTTGCTTTTGATAAATTCCCGGCGGCTTTGCTTTATCCAATATTTCTAATTTATATTTAATAATGAATGAATAAGTCGATGCATTACTTTACTTTGAACTAAGCAAACATGCATCGCCGTAAGTGTGTTCTATCATATATCTACGAACATGCATCTGTAAACAGAGGATCAGCTCATAAATATGCCTACAAAAGTATATCATCGTCCACCAAGTACATTAACCCATTCCCTCATATTGACGTCTTTTGACGCCTCTGTAGAAGTCACTTTTTTGAAACCATTGTGGTAAATAGAGCATTTGTTCCACAGGAGCAAATGCTCTATTTATCACACTGGTTTCTAAACTACACAAATCTCAAAGTTTCCTTTTCTGTAGTTCAAAGAGATTGGATCTAAATATAGCCTATGAGGTAATGGGTTAATCATGTGCAGCCCTCCTAGTGCCAAGCGCAACATGACTCGCATTTACCAATGGATCCAGATCAGACGCCGAGTAACCAGGAGTCTCATCAAGATCCAAGCTGTTCGACACATCACTTAGGTTTTTAGAAAAGAAATTGAAGAAATGTCCATTCTGAAACGAAAAGCAGACGATACTTGGCGCCAAAAAAAGTCGAAGGTATAAACTATGCTGACATGATGTCTACGGGAAGTCTGTTGAACCCATTCATTCTACAATATTTTTAAACCCAACCTCTTTGGATAAATCTATTGAAAATGAGCATTTACTAGAAAAAAAATGAAACTTTTAGAATTGTGAAGTTTGATACCATTGTGATAAATATAGCAATTGCTTCTATGGGGCAATTTATGCTCTATTTTTCTCACATACCTTCCCTTATCTCCGAGTTAGAACAACGGGTTAAGATTCCCTTATCTGTAACATGTGTAAGATCACTTTAGAACATATATGACGTCATACGTTATATACGACGTCAAACCATGGAAACCGATGGTTACATGTTATTTAAACGGTGAAAATACACTTTTTTGTTATGTGAGAAAAAGAATCTGATGCTCGTTGTCTTTTAAGATCACATGTTCCTAAACTCACCAAGAAAATGTTATTAAGCTCGCCAAGGCTCGCTTAATGACATTTTCTAAGGCTCGTTTAGGAGCATGTGATCTTAAAAGACAACTCGCAACAGATCCTCTATATCACAATGGTTTCATAAAATGAATTTTACAGAGACGTCAAAAGGCGCCAGTATGTTTGGTTTTTATCGGGGTGTTACGTCACTTTAACAGTATTTCAGTCATATCACGACGTCGAGCTAATTACAGGTGGAGGAAGACCGCAGAGGTTCTTCTGTGCATGGAACAAATTGCATTGTTCCGTGCACAGAAGGACATCCAAGTAGAACCACCAATCTACCACAAGCCAGCGTCAGTAGGAGAGAACCGGTAAGGTCATGGACGGTACGGGGAGGATAAAAAGGATTGTTTACAGTAAAGTGTCCTGCAGAATGGAGCGTGGTGGTAACATGATGCAACAGAGCTACAGACAAAAGTAATGCAGAAGGCTCCTTCATGAGCTTTCTACATAACTTTTGTCCAGCCAGCATTAAGCTACAATCTGACATATATACACAATTAGACATCTTTTGTATGGTCGCTGCAGACAGAGTTTACTGTGTTTGAAAAAAAAAATCATTTATGTATGGCGGCCAAGAACTGACCCTGGGGTACGCCAGGGTCCAGAATATATACCGTAGTCTCTATTATACCCTCATGGTCATTTTATTATAACCTGCCACTCAAACATGTCCAAGCCATACATTAGTTCGTCCTGATATACCAAAGTAGTTAAGTGTTTAAATCAAAGAGTATGGTGAACTTTATAAAAGGCTTTGCACACGTTTATAATAGGAATGTATATTTGGCTTGAACAATAAAGACTCAGACTCAACTAAAAGTTTTATAAGCATGGACCCAGATCTAGCTAGGATCACTCGGGTGTAGTAAGTCAAACACTGATAAAGAATCGCCAAGTGAGGTAACAAAAACTGATGTTGATTTGTTTTATCTGACGAATCCTAGAGGACTAATAATTCATAGAGGACTGATAAACTGATAAATCCTAGAGGACTAAGAAATCCTACAGGACTGATAAATCCTATATATACATATAGATTGGCGTATGTCGAATTCTCACGGTTTGACATTCCATTTTTGAAAGAAATTCAGGAAAATGCCACACTAAGTACTAATGCAGACGATGCATTTTGTGCAGCGTATTAAGGATAAGACCTTTAACCCATTGAATATCCATGTAAGATACATGTATAATAATATAAGAATGGTAAAACCAATACGTATGATATCTAGCTGATAAATTTATAATTGTATTTAAAGTGAATACAGGATATTTTGCGATGGTAGAAACTGTAGACTCACAGCTGCAGTCCTAAGCGGCCATTCATTTATTGGACATGGGATTCTTAACCCTTTTACCGCTGAAGTCGCATAAATGCACCATGACAAATAGTGCAGTCCCAGATCAGACACCGCCTTTTCAAGGCGGCGTCTGATCAGGGACTTCACTTTTTGTCTCATTCTCTATTTCTATATATGTGCTTTATTCCATTGAAAATTAATTTATTTATCTCATTTCCTTATTGTACCGAATGATTTAACAGAACTTGGATTGCAGACGACAATTAGAAATTTGGCACCGAAAGGGTTAACAAGCAGGTGGTTGCTTAATGCAAGACAAAATAAATGCAGAAAACTCCTTTACAAGCTTTCTGCATTAACTTTGACCTGTATTAAGCCACCACCTGCCTTACAGACCCATAATTAGACCTCTTTTTGATGACCGCTTAAGACAAGTTATACTGTAAAATATTCCATAAGCAACCAGAGAAAACCTACACCAGATAGCCCGTACAGGAGCTGTCTGATCTGGGTCAACCCTACTAAGGTGCCCAAATGCCTCTCCGTACGATGAAGGGTTCGATATCAAAAATACTAAAGTCAGACAATTATGATGAATTCCATTAGCGTAATCTTCAGTGTTACATGTAGTACGAAAACGAAGGCAAGTGACGAATTTCTCGTTTTATTATTCTCATGAGTTAACTATCTCACATGATCTCTATACAGTAGAAACGTAAAAAAGGAAAGGTCCCACTCGCTCCAGTATCACAGTCACAGCATGTAAATTGCGATTATAACAAAGATGCAATAAAGAAACAACAATACAGCTCTATATAAGGAGTGAAATCTCTACTCGAAGATTGGCACAGAGTCTACACTGAAACCGGTTTCACCATAAAATATACAAAATATTGGATGATTGAGTACAATCTCGCTACTCTGTATGTTTCAGAGGTCCAGATAAGATGTGTACATGTACATAAAAACATATTCAAGTTTAACTCCGTTATTTCTCCACCAAACCTTATGCTGTAACCATTATTCGAGACGATTCTAAAAATTATTCACAACATAATGTTTGGTGGAGAAATGACCATCTCAGTTTTTGAACACGCATTTTTATCTGTTGCTCTTGGTTTATTAAAGAAGAATTGAGAATTGTTTAGGCAGGTGGCTGCTTATGCTAGGTGAAAGCCATGCAGAAAGTTCCCAGTTTTTCTCTATTTGCCTCTATTAAATTCAATTTGCCATTAAAAAATCTCAACATGAATTGAAAAAATAAACAATAACTTAACATTTTTGTTTTTATTTTTTCAAAAAAGAAAAATAAGATTATCTAATTGCATGATGAATAGGTTGATGATCATTTAAGATAATGTATTAATAAAAATATTGTAAAAATAAAACTATCACAGACAGCAAATGATAGCAAACTACCCGCAGGAAGTATGCTGAGAATCCACTGAATGTTCTCAGTATCTGACAGAGCTGTAGATAAGACGAGTAATTTAGACATTTAGGGGAATTGTTTTTCTAAATTTCTCCACCAAATCCTAGCCTGTTAGTACTTACTAGAATTGCCTTGCAGAAGTGGTTCCAACAAGTACCAGCAAGACAGGGTTTGGTGGAGAAATAAGAGATTTAGTAAGATCAGTACTCATTAGTAAGATCAGTACTCATCGGTAAAGTCAGTACTCATTTTATCTACAGCTGTTTACTGAGATATCAACAGTTATGTCAAGTACTTCCTTTACACGCTATGTAATTACGGTCTACAAAATTCATCATCAGCTACGATTCTCAAAGTTTCTTCTATTTCTTCTCAAAAGTACAGAATGTTCTGGGTCCTGATGAGATGCCCATTCTCTGTCTCATCTGGATCCAAAATGTTTGTAATACATTGTAGTATAATCATGAAATCACCTCTAGCGTGTAAAGAGTTGACATTTGGAATGATGAATTTAACCCTTTCTGCCATGAATATTCATGTCAGAAATTATGGCATCATGACTATTAATTAGATTAATTTGTTATAATAGCACACGGACACATGCATTTTTGGCCATGGCAGAAACTGTAGAATCATATCTATATTATATATAATAAGCAAACAGAGCAGAACCTGATCAGACGGCTCCAGTAGAAGCCATCTGATCTGGGTCTACTCTGTTTGCAAAGGCATAGAAAGTCATATCTATGGTGGAAAGGGTTAATACAAATATGAAATGCCAATAGCCTCACAAATATAGTAACGAAGTCGTTACTAGCTGCGTAAAATAAATGCCTAAATTGAGTTGTAGGAATGTGAATGACGACATAAATATTAATTGTACAAAAATATAACAGGTTCTACTGAATAACAATACCTGGTGCTGAGAAATGATTAACCATTGCCTTGGTCCTTTATTTAACCCTTTCCCTTTTGAATATTCATGTAAGAAATAATGAAATCATGAATATTTATTAGCTGAATCTTTATAATGTCATATGGACATAGGAAATTTTGTTATTGGTAAGAACTGTAGAGACAGATCTATTATACTTCCATAAGCAAACAGAGCAGATCCTATCAAATGGCTCCCATAAGAGCCATCTGATCTGGGTCTACTCTGTTTGTAAAGGTCCAAAAAGCGTTTATATTCCTGAGGGAAAGCGTTAAAATAAGTCCTATGCGTATTAAACATAATTCACTTTAGATTGATTGTCCTAATAAAGTGATATCAGAGGAATAGATAAATGAGGATATTTACCATTTCCCGGTTGAATATTCATGTAAAAAATAATGACATCATGAATATTTATTATTAGCTGAATTATTATAATGACATAAGTACATAAGATGTTCTGGTATTGGTAGTCGGATCTAGTAAATGAAGAGACAGATAAAGCAAACAGAGCAGACCCTGATCAGACGGCTCCTACATGAGACATCTGATCTGGGTTTTCTATGTTTGCAAAAACTACAAATCTTTATATGAAGGAAAGGGTTAAGTATTTATTCAGGATAACTTGTGTATTTCTCTAAGTGTTTCATAGTGGAAATATTTTACACCTCAAATGGCTTGAAAAAGAATGTCTAGATGACTGTTATTGTGTATAATCTAGCTTAGGGACTAATACTCTTATTTAGAATTTATAAAATTGCTCGTTTTAGGAGCCCTCTCATCTGCATCTACAGAGTTTGCAAAGGACATAAGTGACACCCCACACTGACAGTGTTAAACTTATTTATTTTTTAAATAGATAGCACATTCATTTCTCCACCCAACCCTGTATTGTGACCACTCTTTAGACTCATCTGGAGAGACAATGCTAAAGAGAGGGTCCCAACATAGGGTTTGGAGGAGAAACAAGACAGGTTTTGGTACCTGAATATGCCTCTTTATAGCTCAAAGTTCCATTATAAACCTTCTAATTTGCATCAAATACCAAAGAACTGAATTGTTACAATTAGCGATTATGCATGCTCAATTCTGTCTATACGTAAGGGTTTGGCATGTATTAATATCCATACATAAGGGTTTGGTATGTATTGTTGTCCATGCAGAAGGGTTTGGTGTGTATTGTTGTCCATGCAGAAGGGTTTTCTATGTATTGTTGTCCATACTGAGGGGTTTTCTATGTAGTGTTGTCCATGCAGAAGGGTTTGATGTGTATTGTTGTCCATACATAAGGGTTTGCTATGTAGTGTTATTTCATTCTCAGAAATTTAAGTTGTATGTAAATAATGACTGAACTTTACTGACGTAGTTTGAACACAGAATCTTTGTTAGTATAGTCTCCAATCATCCATTACAAAGAAACAATATGAGAGATGACATAAGGAAAAGCATCTTCCAGTAAAATGTAACAGAAGCTCCTGATGCAAGTTTTCAAACTCAGCTATTAATCTGAGTCAGCACTATTTCACAGTTACTGTGTAATTACTTATTGTGAAAAAACTGTGAGAGTATTTAGGAAATTTCAGATAAATTGTTTCTATATCCTATTTATGAATATAATTATATGAATACATGAATATTCATGTAAAAAGTAATGGCATCATACATATTAAAGAGCTGTATACTGATAATAATATATGAACACAGGAATATCTGATGTATTTCTATACTTTTTAAGACTCCTAGGTTCAATAAATGTATATCCACTTAGTATAGGCTCTATTGTCCATGTGTAAGTACTTTACTTCATATATAAGTATTTCTTTTTGCAGGTAGAGTTAATCCTGATTAGACAGCTTCTGTAGGAGCTACCTGATCAGGTTCTGCTCTGTTTGTTTATGGCATAGTATAGATCTGAGTCCACAGTTTGATTGATTCATAGTCGTCACACTGCTAGAACATACCCTCCTTCATGCCACACCTCTGTTGTAGCTTTCATCCTCAAACACACACCTTTTAACCCTTTACCTCATGAATATTCATGCAAGACATAATGACATCAGGAATATTCATTAGCTTCATGTTTATACTTTATACATGTAATGACATTATGGATACAGAAATTTCTGGCCAAGGCAGAAATTATAGAATCAGATCTAAAAAAAATTCCATAAGCAAACAGTGTAGACCCTGATCAGATGGCTCCTACAGGAACCATCTGATCTGAGTCTACCCTGTTTGCAAAGGCATGAGGTGTATGTATGATGTAAAGGGTTAACTACATATTTATACAAAAGTCCAGGAGCAAATATAAATGTACATCAATCTCAGTCAGCTGGTACAAGTACCCCATATTTAAGCCATTTCCAGAACAAGACATTCACTGTAACAACATACTATAGACAGGTATCACCAATCATTATGTAGCATTCTTTAAATAAAAAAATCTTCTTTAAACCCTTTACCTCATATATGCACCTTCTATTGTCCTTTGCAAACAGGACAGACCCTAATCAGACAGCTCCTACAGGAGTTATCTGATCTTGACCCTTTAATGTTTGCAAAAGCGTAAAGAGGCATTTATATGAAGGAAAGGATTAAATAATAGCTGCTTTATTTTCTCCACTAAACACTTGGATATTTTAGAATTCTCTTCAAAAGGATTTAAAAGAGTGGTCACAATATTATATAGGGTTTGGTGGAGATATGGTGATTTTGGTATTTGATAAAAGCCTCATTGTGGCTTTAAAATACACAGGTTTTGCTATGGTTGTTTGTGGCTCTCCAATACAGTTGAACTTCGATAACTTGAACTCGGATAACTTGAACTTTGGGATAACTTGAACTAAAAGTTTGGTCCTTCCAAAACTTACAAAACAAAATTGCTCTAAAATGTACTACAACGCATATCTAGAAACACGTGTAACCACTTAATGCAGGTCTAAAGTAATGCTGAAAGCTCCTACAGGAGCTTTTAGCATTACTTTAGACCTGCATTAAGCTGTGAACTTAAGAAAGTGTCCAGAAGAGAAATCGGATAACTCAAACTTCTGTTATCTCGAACTATTTAGTATGGTCCCATGAAATTCGAGATATCGAAGTTCAACTGTACATGTATCTATCTATGGCTCTGATAACACATACATAAGTTCACTTTTATAAAAGTTTATATGTGTTTTGGTACAACATTTAGCATGTCATTATCCCTTACTCCATGAATATTCATGAAAGAAACGATTGCATCATGAATATTAATTAGATTCATTTTTAAAATTGCTTATTAACACATAATTTGTTTGCCAAAGCAGAAACTGTAGAATCAGACCTACCGGTATATTATTCCATAAGCAAACAGAGCTAACCCTAATAAGGTGGCTCCTATAGGAGCCATCTGATGTGGGTCTCCTCCAGGATGATTTACAAAGGCATAAAAAGGTATATTTATGGAGAAAAGGGTTATTGCCTGGAGTCAGAAGTATAATGGCATGCAATATGTCCACAATGAAATATCAACTGTCATGTCTTTGAGCTTATTTATGTCGTAAAGTCTAAGATTTCGCGGATTCGTCAAGACTCTTTGTGTGTGATGGGTTTTCTACGTTATCCCCTGTGGTGGATGCCCCCTCTGCTGTGATTGTGGGTTCTACCACCTCTTCTTCTACAGGTGCTGAAGAGTCAAAATAAAAGACCAAATGTTAAACGGGTTTTCTACTTTATCCCCAGTGGTGGACGCCCCTTGGCTATCCCCAGTGGTGGACGCCCCTCGGCTGTTCTACCACCTCTTCTTCTATAGGTGCTGAAGAGTCGAAATGAACATTAACCCTTTCCTTCATATAAACCCATTGTAATGCATTTGCAAACAGAATAGACCCAGATCAGATGACTCCTACAGGAGCCATCTGTTCAGGGTCTGCTCCGTTTGCTAATAGAATTTGATATTTCTATGTCTTTACTTTCTAAAATGGCTATAATGTGCAACTTTCCATATTTCATTGTTACTATGTTGTCCATGAATATTCAGTAGGTACTGAAATTTATAATAAGTATAGAACAAGGAAAGGGTTAAACAGGTCAGCTAGAATGCAGGACAAGCAAGACGAAATACTAGAACACATGCATTCTAAGATTATTATCAATGTATCACTGCTCTAAGCATTCCAATAGACAAACTTAGGTAAATAGCATGGACCCTGATCAAACTGTTCCTGCAGGACCGACAGGGTCTACACTATTTGCCACTAAGTCAATCTCATGTAAAGCTATCAAAAATGGTGCCAAATTGATTGATTTACAGAGTGTTCTTACAGGTGCATTATGGAGCAATTGACAAACTAATACAAGACTGCAGTACAACCTGTCCTAAGTGCCCGTTCATTTATTGAGCATAGGAGTCTTAAAAAGTAGGTGGTTGCTTAATACAGGGCACAAGTAAAGCAAAAAGCTCCTATAGGAACTTTATGCATTACTTCTGACCTGCATTAAGGGACCACCTGCCTTACATACCCATAATTACACCTCTTTTAGATGGCTGTTTAACACAGGTTCTACTGTAGACAGCAGACTGGTCAAACAGCTGGTACAGCACAAACAGTAAATTAGCCCTTTACTAATGGATTTTGATGTGGGAAACAATGACATCATGAATATTAAATAGCTGTGTTTTCATATTAAATATTTAAATGAACACAGGACGTTTTGGCCAGGTTAGTAACCGTAGAATCAGGGTCCATGCTTATAAAGCTTTTAGTTGAGTCTGAGTTTCGTTCTCAAGCTTTTGATTGGTCAGATTTGAGTTCTCAAGCTTTTGATTGGTCAGATTTGAGTTCTCAAGCTTTTGATTGGTCAGATTTGAGCCAAAGGCTCAAATCTGACCAATCAAAACCTTGAGAACGATCTCAGACTCAACTAAACATTTTATAAGCATGGACCCAGATCTATATCATTCCACAAGCAAACAAAGAGCAGACCCTGATCAGATGACTCCTACAGAAATCTGTATCTGTATCTGATCTGTATCTACTCTGTTCCCAAATGCATCAAAAGGAATATGTGTCAGATAAAGGGTTTATCCATCACTTAATAAGGACACATTTACAAACAGAGCAGACCTAGATGAGACAGCTCCTGTCTTACAGAAACTGTCTGATCTAGGTCTACTCTGCTTGTAAAAGCATAAAAAGCTATGAAGCTATGATTATCCGGTAAAGGGATAACGATACATATTTGTATATAATGTACATGTATAACAAATTGCAAGTCATGGAAAGTGCACATACCAAGGGTTTGTTAGTTTTAAAACACTCTAACATCTACACAATTAAACAAAAGTGTATGAAGGAACATGTGTGTTGCCTGGCAGCAGAGGTGTGACGAAAAATGCATGACATCAAGCAAATTAAAATACATACAAGCAAACTGACAACATACAAGCATACATCAATGACACATACAGATACATACAATCAGTGACAACTAGACACACATACTACAGTTATAACAATACAGTGAAGACAAACATGCAACACAGCACAACAAAACATATTACAAAAGAATATTACATTGATTTAGTTTTACCAGATATACTCGCAACAAGTTGAAATGTAGGCAAAATATTTACCGGAATGTAAAGTCAACTTTCATTTGTTATTTTCTATACTACCACTCAGACATTCATTCTTGATGTACTGATATGAATAATATATACTTTGTCTTCCAAATCTGTGAATAATTTCTATATGGTAAGATCAGTCTCACAGCATACCCTGATTACCCTAAATATTTGGAATCTCAATCTCTCCTCTCCACTGGCTTAACCCTTTCCTTCACATTAACACCTTTTCAAACCTTAGCAAACATTGTAGACCCAGATCAGACAGCTCCTGTAGGAACCATCCAATCAGGGTCTGCTAGGTTTACTTATGAAATTATAATAGATCTGACTCTACAGTTCCCATAAATAATAAATAAACATGTGTATGCATTCCATTATAAAAAAAATCAGTCACTAAATATTCATGATGTCATTATTTCTTACATTAATATTCAATAAGGAAAAGGTTCTAAAGCCAACCAAGTCAATATTGCCATATTTGATAATTTAACCTATTCCCTGATACTGATGCCTTTTGATGCCTCTGCAACAGTCACTTTTTGAAACTATTGTGATAAATAGAGCATTTGCTCCATAGGAGAAAATGCTCTATTTATCAAAATGATTTTCAAAACTACAATTCTAAAATTTTCCTTTCTCTAGTAAATGCTCCTTTTCGGTAGATTAATTCAAAGACGTAGGATCTAAAAATAGCCTATGACCTAATGGATCTAAAAATAGGTTAAATGAAACTAATGTTGTAGCCAATAGTGTAGAATGGAGCAGTCTGATCTGTATGTGCACTATTTGTCTACCTTTGTCTGTCCATATTTATAGGGAAATTTATGGAATAAGTAATGCACAGTCAAGATATACACAGAAGCCTTGTATCTTTGGACACAGTCTAGACTTAAACAGAAGCCTTGTATCTTTGGACACAGTCTAGACTTAAACAGAAGCCTTGTATCTTTGGACACAGTCTAGACTTAAACAGAAGCCTTGTATCTTTGGACACAGTCTAGACTTAAACAGAAGCCTTGTATCTTTGGACACAGTCTAGACTTAAACAGAAGCCTTGTATCTTTGGACACAGTCTAGACTTAAACAGAAGCCTTGTATCTTTGGACACAGTCTAGACTTAAACAGAAGCCTTGTATCTTTGGACACAGTCTAGATTTACACAGAAGCCTTTTATCTTTGGACACAGTCCAGACATACACAGAAGCCTTTTATCTTTGGACATTACGTTAACCCTTATGTTTAAACTCACATGAAGAATTTTTTTGCACAAAAATGAATAGAATCCAACACAAAAATTAATCGAATTCAACCAACAAACTGAAAATGTAATATTTCAAAACATTATTTGCACTATCAGACAAACACAGAAAGTCGCTTATGTAAAAACAATGATTAACCCTTCGCTTGCTGAATTTTAAAATGCATTTCTCCTTCTTTACCCATGCCCTGTTGTATAATTACATATATATTCACTGTGTACAAGTATTTCGCTGTGCAATCACTGCTGTGGAGTGCACTGGTTGCACAATCAACTTGTAAATAGTGCAGACCCTGATGAGACAGCTCCTGCAGGAGCTGTCTCATCTGGGTCTTCACTATTTACAGGTAGGTATATTGACGTGAATAGCAAGCAAAGGCTTAATAGTTTATACCCTAGTCTATGAATGGCATGAATAAGATTGTATAAAATAAGATCGTATAAACAAAGATCTATGAATAGCAGGGTATAAAAAGGTTTCACAAGGACTGTTTTCATTTTTAACCCTTTCCCTCATATAACATGTTTTCACCCATTTGCAAACAGAGTAGACCCAGATCAGACGGCTCCTAGAGGAGCCGTCTTATCAGGGTCCGCTCGGTTTACTAATTGAATTTGATAGATCTGTTTATTTACTTTCTAAAATGTCTACAATGTCCCATCTTCCATATTTCATTATGGAACTATTTTGTTAATGAATGCTCAGTATGTATTGAAATTTGGTCTAATTAATACAGAACAGGGAAAGGGTTAGCAAAAATAAAATAACCATATACCCTAATGAAATAGACACAAACGTCTAAAAACTCTAGTTGTGGATCACTTGTGCACAATGAAAGTAGGCAACCCTTTACCTGAATATTCATTAATAATATCATGATATCACGAATATTAATTAGAATATTTTCATTTTCTATAATGGAATTTCAACATTTTGGTCATAGCAGAAACTGTAGAATCAGATCTATATCATTACATAAGCCTACAAAGCAGACCCTGATCAGAAGGCTCCATCAGGAGCGGTCTAATCTTGGTCAATTCTGTTTGCAAAGACATCAAAGAAAGTCTCTATCAGGTAAAGCGTTCCAACAAAAACCTAGCTCAAAGCCACCGCTCTCAAAAGTAATTTCATTCAATTCAAAGCCAAAAGCATAAACCAATTCTGTTAAAAGCAATGTTAACCATTTACCAGCTGTGCTGTTAAGCAAGTTTAACCAAATTCACCAGTTTTGCTGTAAGAACATGTTTAACCACATTTACCAGCTGTGCTGTTAAGCAAGGTTAGCCACATTTACCAGCTGTGCTGTTAGAGCAAGGTTAACCACATTTACCAACTGTGCTGTTAACCAAGGTTAACCACATTTACCAGCTGTGCTGTTAGAGCAAGGTTAACCACATTTACCAGCTGTGCTGTTAGAGCAAGGTTAACCACATTTACCAGCTGTGCTGTTAGAGCAAGGTTAACCACATTTACCAGCTGTGCTGTTAGAGCAAGGTTAACC
Source organism: Azorinus chamasolen (assembly GCA_963576725.1). Lineage (NCBI taxonomy): Eukaryota > Metazoa > Mollusca > Bivalvia > Cardiida > Solecurtidae > Azorinus > Azorinus chamasolen. The sequence goes on along the minus strand of OY755241.1, from coordinate 28,329,689 downwards.
ACATTTACCAGATGTGCTGTTAAGCAAGGTTAACCACATTTACCAGCTTTGAAAGCAAGATTAATCACATTTACCAGTTTTGCTGTTAAAAGCTTACCTATTATTGAGTTCTTTTACTAATGGCCTAAATGAAACAACAGAAGCATTGATAATATGCATAATATGAAACATATTCACAAGTACAGTAGAACCTATTTTAAGCTACCATTAAAAAGGTCTAAATGTGGAGTTTTAAAACGCATGGTAGCTAAATGCAGGACAAAAGTGATACAGAAATGAGCATTCTGTACCACTTTTGTCCTGCATTACGCAACCACCTGCTTTTTAAGACTCCTGTATTCAATAAATGAATGGCCACTTAAGACAGATTCTACTGTATCGCTTGCTTTCTACTTCTGTTGTGACCATCCTTTATAATGATGATTTCTGTAGTTGAAATAAGCCCCTTTTATATTTAGTATTTTAATTACACACCTCCATCTATGGCTTTGGAAACATGTATAAATATATGAAAAAAAATAGTTTATGTAACATTTAAAATATTTTAAGTAAAACTATTCTTGAACTAATTAAATGTCATTATCGGTCTTTAAGACAGGTCACGCAGCTTAATGAGGTGAAAATCATGCAGCTTTCTGCATGACTTTCACCCTGCATTAAGCAGCCACCTGCCTTTAAAAATCTCAATTTTTCATTACTGAAATTTGAACTACATGTATAAAGTTTTTACTGTAATTAAAGGTCTGAGATACAGTAATTTCATTACACTGGTAATTTCATAAAATGAAAAAAAGGACATGACAATGTTATTTGTTGAAGGGCAGTTGTACAATAAGCTTAACCCTTTACCTCACGAATATTCATGTAAGAAATAGTGACATCATAAATATATACATGTATTAGCTTATTTAAGGTGGTGTTAACGTGTTATGGTAAGCAGAGTAGACCCATATTATCTCCTGTAGGATCTGTTGAGCAGGGTCTACACAGTTTGTATATGAAATAATATTGACCTGATTCTACAGTTCCTGTCATGCCCAAACAATCCTGTGTCGATACCCTGTTATTAAAACTGTGCATGACACTACATTGGATAACTGTTGTTTTTTTCCACAAACTCTGCGGCTGCTTGGTAGATCAAGGTCAGGATGTTTGGTAGGTCAAGGTCAGACACAGGGAAACTTGTATATCGGTTGTTCATACAGTCCAGAAGTGTTAAGTCATGCCTGTATAGCCAGTGCTCACTGATACAAACTTCACTAGGCCGAGGTCGCAAAGTTTTAAGCCTGACCTTGTCCAAGTGAGGGTGCTTGAGCAAGTGGATTTCATATGAAATTGTCAATATTCGATTCCATAGATCTGGTCAAAGATATGATATTACCGCATGAAATAGTGGTTGTGTTCAACACTTCTTCAAAGATTTTGAAATGTTTTAATTGCTAGTGTTTTGATGTTGGTTATCAATTACATGATATGTGTCTATAAAATTCCTTTCTTTAAATATTTTGCTAAAAAAATTTGAGCATGCAAACCTGCATCTAGTGTGGTATTATTCTATGTCTTCACTGGGGCATGTATGTTTATGTGACTGTATAATCTCCCTTTCTTGGTAGGGAAAAGTTTCAGAATTCTTCAATTTAACGCTTTTTTGTATGCATTTTGGCATTCAAAAAATATTTCCTAATCATGTGCAAACTTTTAAAATATACAAACAATATTTACCCCGTAAGAAAACATCATTAAACATGCTTATTAATAGACTTGATTTGATCTGTACCCTGCAATTATTCCATTTAAAGGTGTGATCCATAAAACTGATTACTATTTGATTACTCGTGAAAAACACAGACTGACAGGTGAGAAGCCACAATCAGCAGGTAATTTGTTCACACGGTCATGTTTTCGAGACAACACTGCTAAAAACAATAGATTGACTGGTGAAGGGGTATAAGTATACCTCGAATCAGCCCAGGTCCTTGAGCAAGCCATATTTGACCAAGCCATTGTCAATTACATTGAATTAAGAACAACTTTTTCTGGGACTTCGACCAGACCTCGAGCAAACACTGTCCTCGACTCAGTGATGCTCCAGCAATTAAAGTTTGACTGTACCTACAAAGTCTACATTATGAGATGAGAGAAATTCATGCAGGTAGCTAGAGCTAGACATAATGCCAGTAGAGTTGCCTGTTGCATGTTACCAATACTTGCTACCATTATTATACTGATATTACTCATCAATTAATCAATGTCGAAATAGTCTCCGTCAAGCACGGAGAAACGGTTGCGATATTCATCATTATCATCATAATAGTTTGTACACTGATGATAGTTATCATTATTTTTTTCATTGGTATCACCCTCATACAGTCTATGTGAGTTTCTTGCCCTTCGTTGCCGAAGTGCAGAGTCTGACAACCATGGTTGGCACGTCACTCCACTGGGCCAAAATGACGGATTATCCATCATATTTTTGTCAGAATTCTCGTCATCCTCAACATTTACACGTATTATCACATTAGTCCTTGTTTTTCGAAATATTGCCACTCTAGTCACTTTCAAGCCGTGGTCGTTCACATATTGCACAAGTTGTTGCTCGGTAAATGATGGAAGAAAGCTGTTCACAAAGTAACATTTACTACGTTTCTTGACGTATTGATATAAGTCATCTTCGACCCGATGCTGCAGATCACGTTGGTTTCGCGTGCGTTTATTACATAATCCCTGTTTCGTGACAATAGTTGGAATTTTTGTGTTGCTGAAACAGGAATCATCTTCCCTGGTTTTGCTGTTGATAGGTGGAGGGACCAGGTTCTGTGCAATGTAAGTATCGGAGGGCGAGACTCCAATGGGTTCTAGGTTTATCAGGTTTTCTGCCACCCGGTTTTCAGTACTGTTGCCCATCACAACATCGGCATAACTCCTTTGCGGGTCACTCTTTTTTGTCAGTGTTGTTGGACATCTGTACCGGGTTGCTGCATCTGCCATTTGCACTGGGTGTGTTTTATTTTTTGTTTGGAATTTCTCATGCATGTAAACATTTTTATAATGGCTTATTGAAACACAATTGTTTAATACCATGGCAGAAACTATAGAATCAGATGTATAAAATTCCAACAACAAACAGAGCCGATCTTGATCAGACAGCTCCTAAAGTAGCCACTTATCTTGGACTACTCTGTTTGTTCAGGTGTGAAAGCTGTCTCTATCAAGTACAGTGTTAAGTTGGGAATACTGAAGTTTCTTTATAAAAACTACTAATAGATAACACATAACCTGTTAAACATCACCTCGGTCACCAGTAGCCTAAATCCAGATCAAAAGATTATAAGAGCCAACCTATTTGACACTCTGTCAATAGTTTCTCAAAAGCTTGTGTCACAACATTGGTCAACAGTTTCTCAAAAGCTTAATTGAATCTGAAGTAGTAAAAATTGTACATGTACCAGATTCAACTTTGAGCAGACATTTTTTTCACAGCGAGTAACTAAAGGTTAACCCTTTCCTCCATAAATACGCCTTTCTACACCTCTGTAAAAATCACCCATTGAAATCATTGTGATAAATAGAGCATTTGCTCCTATAGGAGCAAATGCTCTATTTATCGCAATGGTTTCAAACTACAAAATTCTAAAAAAAATCCTTTTTTCTAGTAAATGCTCCTTTTTGGTAGATTTATTCAAAGAGGTTAAATTGGGTCTAAAAATAGCCTATGGAGGAAATGGGTTAAACATACTGGTAACAAATCCATATTCAACCCTTTACACAAAAGAGTTGTCTGATCAGGGTCTGCTCTGTTTGCTTATAAAAATAAATTAATTAATGCAAGTAGATCTATTTCTACAGTTTCTGCCATGGTAAAAATTCCCATGTTCATGAGGCCATTATAAAAAATCAACTAATTATTATTCATACAGTCTTTCTGACATGAATATTCATAATTTGATCATAAATGTATAACAAAAAGAAAGTGCAACTGTAACCAATCAGATGCAATACGTGGTATATGTTTGAGGTGAGGGCAGAGACCTTGACTAGTAAATGAAACGTTACAAAATATTTAACTCTTTACTCCATGAATATTCATATAAGAAATAATGACTTCATAAATATTAATTAGATTAACATTTATGACTGCACAAGAACACCGGAAATATTTGCTTTTACAAAAACTGTAGAATTACATATACATAACTTATAAGTTCAGAAGCTAACTGATCCTACAGGAGTCATCTGATCTGGGTCTACTCTGATTGCAAAGGCACAGAAAGGCATATTTATGGAGTAAAGAGTTAACTCTTTTGTCACTAATCAAGAATCTGAGGTCAGTTTACAAACACTTAAAACCAAATACTGTTAGATGGAAAACAAAATGAGAAATAGATGTTACTCCACGAATATTCATATAAGAAATGATGACATCGTAAATATCAATTAGATTAATATTAAATATAATGACACATGAACACATTATTTTTTGTCCATAGTTGAAACTGTAGAATTATAATCTTTACTATATCATAAGCAAACAGAACAGACTCTGATCAAACAGTTCCTACAGGAGCCATCTGATATGGGTCTACTCTGTTTGCAAATAAGGCATAGAAATACATATATATGGAGGAATGGGTTAGGGTCCTTAGGGATGAAACTGTTTATCATGACAAATGTAGTTTTAGCATAAACTTCACAAAAGTAGCTCACACATCCTACCAAAACTATTTTACTTTCATCTGATTCATATAAACCTTGTAGTCTGCTTTATTTTAATGCTTTATTTTAAAACTATAATTTCATCCTATTCTTTTCAACACACAAAGTGTCAAACAGTTAAGATACCGTTGAGACTCAATGTTACAAAGTGTCAAACAGTTAAGATAACAGAGACTCCACATGTTACAAAGTGTCAAACAGTTTAGATACCACTGAGACTCCATGTTACAAAGTGTCAAACAGTCTGGATACTGCTGAGACTCCATGTTACAAAGTGTCAAACAGTTTATATACCGCTGAGACTCTATGTTACAAAGTGTCAAACAGTTTATATACCGCTGAGACTCCACATTACAGTGTCTCATTGGTCTCCAAAATGTTTGCAAAGTTTGTACCATATCACCAGCTGTGTGCATGCATGAACTTTTATCAGTTTATAAAGTTAAATAATTCAAATCTGTAAAGTAGAGATCTAATAAGTTTTACAATTGCACTGTACAGTGCCTATATTTGTTTTGTTAAATACAGTGTTCACCAGAGTCACAGATAAAGAGGTGTATTCCTAGGTCCATGCTTATAAAGCTTTTCAGTTGAGTCTGAGTTTGTCCTCAAGCATTTGATTGGTCAGATTTGAGCCAAAGGCTCAAATCTGACCAATCAAAAACTTGAGAATGAATTCAGACTCAACAAAAAAGTTTTATAAGCATGGATACAAACTACATGTTAGAACATTGTCATTTCTCTAACAAACTGTACCTGCATGTTGTCACTACCCTGCAGAATTATCTCTGAGGTGGTCAAAATACAGGGTCTGGTGGAAAAATAATTGAGCTATTCGTAAAAAACCTGTTTTATTTACACATATTGTCTATGCCTCTGGTATTCACTGATTTTTTTTGTGCAAACTAAGCTAAAAAAATAAAGTATAGGATTCATGTGTCAGGGATCGTGTTAGCGTGCAATCTTCACAGTGTACAAGAAGAGGCTATAGAAACTTTACAATAACAGCAGTTACCTCCCTTCGTTAATAGCATGTGTTACTCCCCTTATAAATAACAACATTAATTTTGTTCCCTCATTCTGCTAAAAAACAACATCTGGTCCCTCCCTTCATTACAGTCCAGTCTGTCTTGTGTAGTGTAATCTAAGCTGTTGTTCCATCTCAAACATAAGTCATGTTTTTACTTAACACTTTCCCTCATATAAATGCCTTTTCATGCACTTTGTAAACAGAGTAGACCCAGATCAGACAGCTCCTGTCTAAGGTACCGTCTGATCAGGGTATACTTCGTTTACTTATCAAATTACAATAGATCTGACTCTACAGTTTCTACCAATATCACATCATCATGTGTAAATATTCAATTATAAAAAATCAGCTACGGTAATTACTATTCATGGTGTCATTAATTCTTTCAAGAATATGCAACAGGGAAAAGGGTTTACCCTTTACTTGATATCTCACCCATGTAGGAAATGTCTCATCAAGTTTTGTTCTGTATGTTTATTTATCACATAATCTGTCGTGTAAGAGTGTCGAAACAGAGTGCCGTAAATCACGGAAATGCATTAGTGCATTTTTTTATGCAAATTAGCAGTTTGAATCTGGCTGTACTACACTGTAAACACTGGCCAAAACATCCATCAGATATTGTCTGTTTCACTTTCTACAGCATGTTTAAGGAGTATGTGATAAAAAGAATCTTACATTCGTGTTCATTACGAATTGTTTTCATGAAACTCATTTACTATAATGAATATTATGCTCGTGTCATATTATTATAGTAAACTCGTTCATCAAAACAATTTGTAATGAAACTCATATAAGATCCTCTATATGTTATATAGCTGATTCTCTGATGTTTTCTATGAGAAACAAATTCCTGAATCTATATTGTAATTACAGAAATTAAATGAATATTCATAATGAGAGGAGTCTTGCAGGAGGGCTCATCAAGTAAAGGGTTAATTTTACAGTGAGTCTTTGCTGTAGTCACATGAACATAAATGTGAACAAACATTGAATTCTGCAATGTTAAAAGTGAAAGTTAATTTACAATGGAGAGAGGGAAGTATTTTATATACTGTTTCAATAACATAAACCAACTTTGCGACGATCGACTTTTGCAAACAGTTTGGATCTTGTAACTTGGCATCTCGTCAACATTCAAACTGTTTGACACTCTGATACTGGTTTTCAAACTGTTTGACACTTATTTTTTTATGAAGGCGGCATTTTTGCAGACAAAAGTTACTTTACTGTAAAAGCATTCCTGCATAGGCTATTTTAAGATCCTACTTCTTTGTATAAATCTATTGAAAAGGATAATTTACTAGAGAAAAGGAAAAGTTTAGAATTATGTAGTTTTGAAACCATTGTGATAAGTACAGCATTTGCTCTATTTATCACAATGGTTTCAGAAAGTGACTTCTACAGAGGCGTAAAAGGTGTCTGAATATGAGGGAATGGGTTCAAAGAATTAATGACTTGAGAACTATTTTTGGAAACAGTTTCAGACTTTGGTGATAGATAGGCTGGTGCATGATCTTGGTACATCACATAGTACTGTGAGGGTCTACATGTGTGGCACAGATAGATGGACTCTTCTAGGAGTGTACAGCTTTTACACAAATTGCCTGGTAACCATTTAAGTTACACAATGTTGGGGCTTGTTTTATGAGGAAAGAAAAATATCAAAATTCACTTACCAGCTTCTGATTTCTTTGCATCCTGTGAAAAAATCAAATTAAACAATTTAGATTTGATGCAAATAATAGAACATATCTGTTAACCCTTTCCCTCATAGGCTATTTTTAGATACAACCTCTTTGAATTAATCTACCGAAAAGGAGCATTAATTAGAGAAAAGGAAAATTTTAGAATTATGTAGTTTGAAACCATTGTGATAAATAGAGCATTTGCTCCTATAGGAGCAAATGCTCTATTTATCACAATGGTTTCACAAAGTGACTTTTACAGAGTCGTCCAAAGTCGTCAATATGAGGGAAAGGGTTAATGCAAGCGTCAATGGTGTCACTTTAAAATTCCTTTTCTATAATCTATACATAGGCATTCTAGCTGAAAATGAAAATGAATATTTAAAAAAAAAAAAGTAATTCTTATAAAACATGAAGAAAAACATATAAGAAAAAGTATGATGCTGAAATCCAATGTATAAACATTTGTACATAATATTTAGCTAAAATGGATTCCTGCAGAATAAAACAAAACAATTATGAAGTAATGTACACTATTTGCTACGTAGATAAGAAGTACAACTCCTCTGGGAGTCCTTTGATCTTTGGTCTACACTGTTTGCAAAATTTGATGACAGTGCATATGTCTCTCAAGTTGAAAGAGTTTAAAAAGTCATCAAAATGGTGACAAATCGAAATATTCAGCATTACAAAATGGTGGAGAAGAGAAACATAACATGGGCAATTAAAGTAACTACAGAACTCTTCTAAAAAAACGTACCACCATATTTTTTTCTGTTGTTTATAAATGTTATTATCCAAACACAACAATGCCAGCTAACTTCCTAGGATGATACAAAAGTGTGTGCTAGGTTTGACCTCTGCGTTTTTACCTTGTGAAGGACACGCAGCATTCACCATTATATGACAGTTAACCTTTTTAGTGCGGGGAAAAGTTTATAAATACCAGTCAGGTCGTACTTACGAGATATTCTGCATGCTACAAGTAACTTTGTGATGATCTATGTAAATAGTTTGTATCCAGATCAGATGCTGAGTAACTCACTGGCTCATTAGGATCCAAACAATTGGTCACTCTGATTGTACTTTTGAAGGGAAAAAGAAAATTTATTTTTTGAGAATTGCAGCAGACATATTTTTTCACTGGTTATTACAATAAGATACAAAGAGTAATGTGAGTACTGATGACTGGCTAAAGGTGATACCTGGCTCTTAAATGAGGGTACCAATGGATATCCTGGCTCATCAATGTGGGTACCAATTATGTTCATAATCAACTCTATTCACGCTAAGTAATTTTCTTCTGAAAAAATGTATCATATACTCCTTTTCCAGTCAGTTCTCCTTAAGCCTTACAACACTGATTTTTCAAATGGACTGTTCCAAAATTCAAACAAGTCAAGCTCATAGTGAAAATTTGGGGATTTTTCTAAAGAAAAGTGTAACATTGCAAACAGTACAGACCCTGATGAGGGGGCTCCTCTAGGAGCCCTCTCATCTGGGTCTACACTATTTGTAAAGGACATCAGTGACTCGTGTCCAGCACAGCAAGGGTTAAATTGATCTTCAAAAATATAGCCAAGTAGTTTAGATCCTGATAAGACACCTAGTTATTCAGCTTAAATTCTCATCTGGATCCAAACTGTTCATATATAGGTAATCAGTTCCAGGTGCAAACAGCTAACAAACTAGCCAACAGCATTCCAGAATGACATAGACTTTGGTAATTGTCTGTTTGTTTACCTGAGTGAAAAGAGTACCTATTAGTGCTTTACATCAGTCCCCCCCCCCCCCCCCCCCCACACACACAGAGGGAACCATTATGATACAGCATTAACCTATTCCCTGTTGAATTTTCATGGAAGAAATAATGACATCATGAATATTTATTAGCTGAATTTTTAAATTGGCATATTAACACCATAAAAATGTTTTGTCAGCTCTATTGTAGTTTCATAACAGAGCAGACCAGTTATTAACATTTCGTAATAGTTTATGAACAATTCGAAACAAGAGTGCCATGATGGCCCCGATATCACTTACCAGACAATCATGAGAGAAGATTTTCAAAGTTTTAACTACCGATCTATGTTTCTATACAAAACTCGCCACCCCTGGGGCTGGGCCTCATTTGACCCGAGGGGCATAATTCATATAACTTTTGCAGAGGAGCTATGTGCCAAATATGAAAGCTGAGAACCTTCCAGTTTCAGAGGAGAAGACTTTCAAAGTTTTCCCTATATGTTTCTAAAGAAAACAGCAACACCTGGAGTGGGCAACATTTGACCCCAGGCATCATAATTTATATAACTTTTGTAAAGGACCTAATTAAGCATGATGCTTTGTGCCAAATATCAAAGTTTTTACAATATGTTTCTATATAAAACAAGGCACCCCTGGGGAATGATCAATTTTGATCTCTAGGGCATAATTTGTATAACTTTTGTAAATTACCTGAGGTTGATGCTATGTGCCAAATATGAAAGCTGAGAACCTTCCAGTTTCAGAGAAAATTTTCAAATTTTTCACTACATGTTTTTATAGAAAACTAGTCAGCCCTTGGGCCGAGCCACATTTGACCCCAGGGGTATAATTTATATTAGCTTTGAAGAGGACCTCAACATGATGATACATGTATGTGCCAAATATGAAAGCTGAGAACCTTCCAGTTTCAGGAGAAGATTTTCAAAGCTTTCCCTATATGTTTCTAAAGAAAACGGCCACCCCTGGAGAGGGCGACATTTTACCCCAGGGGCATAATTTATATAACTTTTGAAGAGGACTTAAGCATGATGCTTTGTGCCAAATATGAAAGCTGAGAACCTTCCAGTTTCAGGAGAATTTTTTTAAAGTACATATTATGTTTCTACAGGAAACTGGCCAGCCCTGGGGCAAGGTCAATATTGATCCCAGGGGCATAATTTATAAAACTTTTGTAGACGACCTGAACATGATGCTATCTGCCAATGATGAAAGCTGAGAACTCTGTGGATTCAGAAAAGATTTTTAAAGGTTCAAATTGTTGACGACTGACATGGACGCCAACGGACAACAGGCATCAGGCAATCACAAAAGCGCACCCGTGGCACTTTGTGCTCTGGTGAGCTAAAAACTAGTGGGAAACAACTCCTGTGTTTATGCACCATAATAATTGTTTAATCCAATTAAAATTCATCATGTCATTATTTGTTACATGAATATTCATGGAGTAAACAGTAAATGTTCTAGAGTATTTATATCAGTTTCGTATTTTTCGTTGCACTCAATCCAAAGTGTCCCAAGTAATTTGTGTCAAAACTGAAAAATTATGGCAAAACTCTCTCACTGACTCTTGCCATTCCACGGAATATTTCATAGTCCTCTCTGAAGACAGTTTTGATCCAGATGAGAGATTGGGTGACTTTATATCTTCATCAGGAGTCCCAACTTTGCAAACCAAGTAATCGCTGCAAAATTTGCCATCTGCTAATATTCTTGTAAGTTAATTATTCTTCCATTTTTCATTTTTCCCTAAAGGAGACATAGCTACTTAAATGTCAGATTTGGATGTAACTTATTAACATGGAAAGTGCTTCCTTTTGCCCAAAAGAGCCATTGCTCTCAAGTCTGTACAAGTCTGGAAAGTGCTCCCCTTGTTCACAAGAGCCATTGCTCTCAAGTATGTGCAAGTCTGGAAAGTGCTTCCTTTTGCCCAAAAGAGCCATTGCTATCAAGTCTGTACAAGTCTGGAAAGTGCTCCCCTTGTTCACAAGAGCCATTGCTCTCAAGTATGTGCAAGTCTGGAAAGTTCTTCTTTTTGCCCAAAAGAGCCATTGCTCTCAAGTCTGTACAAGTCTGGAAAGTGCTCCCCTTGTTCACAAGAGCCATTGCTCTCAAGTATGTGCAAGTCTGGAAAGTTCTTCTTTTTGCCCAAAAGAGCCATTGCTCTAAAGTCTGTATAAGTCTGGAAAGTGCTCCCCTTGTTCACAAGAGCCATTGCTCTCAAGTATGTGCAAGTCTGGAAAGTCCTTCCTTTTGCCCAAAAGAGCCATTGCTCTCAAGTCTGTGCAAGTCTGGAAAGCGCTCCCCTTGTTCACAAGAGCCATTGCTCTCAAGTATGTGCAAGTCTGGAAAGTGCTTCCTTTTGCCCAAAAGAGCCATTGCTCTCAAGTCTGTACAAGTCTGGAAAGTGCTCCCCTTGTTCACAAGAGCCATTGCTCTCAAGTATGTGCAAGTCTGGAAAGTGCTTCCTTTTGCCCAAAAGAGCCATTGCTCTCAAGTCTGTACAAGTCTGGAAAGTGCTCCCCTTGTTCACAAGAGCCATTGCTCTCAAGTATGTGCAAGTCTGGAAAGTGCTTCCTTTTGCCCAAAAGAGCCATTGCTCTCAAGTCTGTGCAAGTCTGAAAAGTGCCTCCTTTTGCCCACAAGAGCCACTATTCTCAGGTCTGTGCAAGTCTAACCTTTCGTGATGACATGTCTTTGCGCTTTTTGTGTCCAGCAAATCCAGCCTTTATCTTATTTGCTGCCATGGTCCTTGGACTCTGTGCTCTCTTCTCTGCTTTGCCAGCTGACTTTTTTCTCTTTTCTGGCTCATCTTTTGACTTTTGACCGTTTCCTTCCTTAGAGTAAATAATAGTGTAGACCCTGATTAAACTACTCTTTTTGTGAAAGTTTGCATGGTTGAACATTTAGGCTAATTACGACAGACAAAGTTGACAAATTACAACATTCCATATTATAAGATATATACAGTTGTTTAACCCATTCCCTCATACTGAAGACTTTTGACGACTCTGCAGAAGTCACTTTGTGAAACCATTGTGATAAATAGAGCATTTGCTCCTATTTATCGCAATGGTTTCAAACTACAAAATTCTAAAATTTTCCTTTTCTCTAGGCAATGCTGCTTTTTGGTAGATTTATTCAAAGATGTTGGATCTAAAAATGTCTTATGAGGTAATGGGTTAAAAGAGTTATAAATGCTTTAGAAGCCTGAGAAACCGTGCAGAATAAAAGTCAACAGTCAGACCAACACAAAACTTTTAAACAAGGGGAATAACCTTGTTAGAAAATAAATCAGCTGGTAAACTATTATTGGATGTGCATCATCATGTCCTCTTCATGATAAAGCATCATGTCAAGTTTCATTGAATTCTAGTTGTCGGTTACTGAGAAACCGCGTGGAAAGAAAAGTCAACAGACCAACACAAAAATTTTAAACAAAGGGGCATCACTCTGTACGGAAATTACTGAGCTGGAAAATAATAATTGGATGCATATGTCCTCTTTATGATAAAGCATCACGTCAAGTTTCATTGAATTCTAGTCATCAGTTACTGAGAAACCGCATGGAAACAAACCAACACAGATATTTTAAACAAAGGGCATAACTCGGTAAGGAAATCACTGAACCGGAAAATATAATTGGATGCACATCTCCTCTTTATGATAAAGCATCATGTCAAGTTTCATTGAATTCTAGTCAGCAGTTACTGAGAAACCGCACGGAAAAAGTCAACAGACCGACTGACCAACCAACCGACTGATCGACCGACAAGGCGACTCCTATATACCCCCCAAACTTTGTTTGTGGGGGTATAAAAATAGCTAATAAATTATTTTTTAAGTTCCAAAAGAGTCAAAAATTCACAGCTTTTGGGTAAGATTCATGGTCTATACTCAAAAGATTGATAGGATTAAAAGAAAATAAAATGCAAAAGTTAAAGACAATTCTGAATTGGAGCAAACAAACCTAAAAACAAAGTAAGACACTAAATACAAATCTCACACCAAAACCTCAGTCAACCTTTACTGAAAAGCAGCATTTACTAGAAAAAAGAACAATTTTAGAATTGTGTAGTTTTGAAAGTATTTATCACAATGGTTTCAAAAAGTGACTTTTACAGAAATGTCAAAATGTGTCGGTATGAAGGAATGGGTTATCACCAATTTCCCATGTGTGTAAAATGAGATAATCAAACATGCAAGTCTGGAAAGTGCTTCCTTCTGCCCACAAGAGGAATTGCTCTCAATTATCTGTGCAAGTCTTGAAAGTGCTTTCTTCTGTCCACAAGAGCCATTGCTCTCAAGTCTCTGTGCAAGAAGTCTGGAATGTGCTCCTTCTGCCCATAAGAGCTAATGCTCTCAATTCTCTGTGCAAGTCTGGAAAGTACTTCCTTCTGCCCACAAGAACCATTCCTCCCAAGTCTGGGTAGTGCTTCCTTCCCCCACAAGAGTCATTGCTCTCAATTCTCTGTGCAAGTCTGGAAAGTGCATCCTTCTGCCCAGAAGAGCCATTGCTCTCAAGTCTGTGCAAGTCTGGAAAGTGCTTCCTTTTGCCCACAAGAGCCATTGCTCTCCTGTGAAGTGCTCCTTAGGCCCACAAGAGCCACTATTTTCAGGTCTGTGCAAGTCTAACCTTTCGTGATGACATGTCTTTGCGCATTTTGTGTCCAGCAAATCCAGCCTTTATCTTATTTGCTGCCATGGCCCTTGGACTCTGTGCTCTCTTCTCTGCTTTGCCAGCTGACTTTTTTCTCTTTTCTGGCCCATCTTTAGACTTTTGACCCTTTCCTTTCTTTTTCTCTTTCAGCTTGAAATTCCACACAAACTAACATTATACAGTATTCACCAAATAATTCAGACATTTCCTTCCACCAGTTCAAAAGGTCAACTTGGCACTGTTTGCATAATTCTAAATAATTCCAATCCAGGAGTAAATAGTGTAGACCCTGATCAAACTGCTCTTTCAGAAGGATCTGCACTATTTACCTAAGTTTGCCTGGTTGAACATTTAGGCTAAACCTCAACAGTCCTTATTATAAGATACATATAGTTGTTTATCTTGTAATTATTTACATGCTATGTAGATGTCATATGAAAAAAGTGTTATCTGCAGCATTTATGAAAGATAAAAACAGATAAGATGCGTAAATAAAAATATTTTCAAGAAAATATCCTTTATTACTCCACCAAACGCTATGTTGTGACCACACTTTAGAATCGTCTCTTCAAGACGATTCTAAAGAGTGGTCACAAGATAGGGTTTGAAGAGAAATGAGGATTTTAGTATCTGAGTACGCACATTTATCTGCTGCTGTGTGTGCTCTATAACTGTAGGTTTCTATTTAGTCACGATATAAGAGAACTTTTTTAACACTTTTAACAGAAACACTATTTAACATATTTGCAAACAGAGTAAACCCAGATCAGACAACTCCTGTAGGAATCATCTAATCAATGTCTGCTCTGTTTGTTTATGGAATAATACATATACAGTAATACCCTGCTAATACAACCACCTAAAAGGGGTATGATTCTGGGTGCTTGATGCAGGTGGTAGCTTAATGCAGGACAAATTATGCAGAAAGCTCCTAGGAGCTTTCTGCATAAGATTTTGTCCTGCATTAAGCAACCACCTGCTTATAAAGACACTCATGTTTATTCATTAAGTGGTCACATTGACATTAGAGGGGTTCTACTGTATATGATTTTATACTGCAACTTCTGCCACAATCAAAACTTCTCTTGTTCATGTTGCCATTATATAAAAAATCAGCTAATAAATATTCATATATTCATCATTTCTAATGTTAAAGGGATAAACAAATAAATAGTGATACATGTATAGGGATATCAAACATTTTAACTTCACTTAAACTTTACTTCAACACAATAAATAGGCAATAAAATATTTTTTAAGTTCCAAAAGCACAAATAATTCATGCTAAGTTTCGGCAAGAATCATAATGTATACTCAATAGGTAAGAAAATAAAAAATAAAGTGCTAAAGTTAAAGACAACAAACAAATCTAAACAGCCGTGTAAGACCTTAAATACAAATCTCACACTTCAACATTCCATTGTTTCTCTACCATTTAACTAGCCCCACTGTGAAATATCTAGAAAGCATACTTTCCTATTAAGGCAAGAAAAAGCTTCCTGGTAAAAGTTATATAAAAATGTGTTCAATAATACAATAACCTGAAAGAACAAAGACTTTGTGCAGATGCAGCTAGAAATCCCATTGGCTTCTGGTTATACCACAAGAATATGCTCTCTGACATAAATGTAACAAAAACACACATAATTAACCCTTTTCTCCATATAAACATGTTTTCACGCCTTTGAAAACAGTGTAGACCCAGATCAGATGGCTCCTGTAGGAACTGTCCATTCAGGGTCTGCTCTGCTTGCTGATGATATCATAAGTATCATAAGAGATCAGTATCCATGCTTATAAATCTTTTTAGTTGAGACTGAGTTCGTTCTCAAGTTTTTGATTGGTCAGATTTGAGCCTTTGGCTCAAATCTGACCAATCAAAAGCTTGAGAACAAACTCAGACTCAACTAAAAAGCTTTATAAGCATGGACCCTGATGATGTAAAGGGTTAACGATAAGTTCCATTCAGTATGAAAGAATTAATTTGCAAAAACAGTGAATATTTAAACCCTGCGACCAGGGTCTACACTGTTCTGATATGACTGCAATTGTTTCCAAAATTCAAAGGATTCATGATCATTGATTTTTGTGTTATAATAAAATTAAACCCTTTATTCCATATTATATGGATTTGCAAACACAGTAGACCTAGCTCAGATGGCTCCTGTAGAAAAATATTGGACGAAAACTGTACTTTGTGAAAAAGCAGTCCAATGTCTGAGGAGGAATGTAACAAAAGGAAAGTATTCATTTCATTCTGTCTAGGGAGCAATTTGTTATCTTTTTGATACTTTGATATATAGCAGGCTGCTTCAGGCTGGATATGCTGCCTTTGTTGTATTGTATACAACACCCACAAGTAATGTATCATCGTTATCATACCACAAACATATTTCCTATTAAATTACACACAATATTCAGGCAGTCAAACATAGACAGATACATGTAGTGCAGACCCAGATCAAACTGCCGAACGATGGATTCAGTAGAATATTTAGGGCAAATATAGTACATGTACCAATCAATTTTAAAGTTGTGCAATGTTACACTATCAGTGTCCATAGTCTACTACCATTACCATAAAACATGTCAAATTCTGAGGGGTTTTAACCCTTTCCTTCTTATAAATGCCTTTACACACCTTTGCAAACTTTGTTGACCCAGATCAGATGGCTCCTACAGGAGTCATCTGATAAGTTCTGCTCTGTTTGTTTATGAAATTATAATAGATATGACTCTACAGTTTCTACTAATACCAAAATACCCTGTTTATATAAGGCATTATATACACTCAGCTAATAAATATACATGATGTCATTATTTCTTGCATAGCAAACAGCTCATAGAGGAGCCCTCTTATCTGGGTCTGCACCGATTATATCATTCAAATGGCAGAAGCAAACAGCTCATAGAGGAGCCCTCTTATCTAGGTCTGCACCGATTATATCATTCAAATGGCAGAAGCAAACAGCTCGTAGAGGAGCCCTCTTATCTAGGTCTGCACCGATTATATCATTCAAATGGCAGAAGCAAACTGCTCATAGAGGAGCCCTCTGATCTAGGTCTGCACCGATTATATCATTCAAATGGCAGAAGCAAACAGCTCATAGAGGAGCCCTCTGATCTTGGTCTGCACTGATTAAATCATTCAAATGGCAGAAGCAAACAGCTCATAGAGGAGCCCTCTGATCTTGGTCTGCACTGGTTATCATTCTAACTCCTAGCAAGTTAACCCTAACGTGTTTTCACGCATTTGCAAACAGAGTAGACCCAGATCAGATGGCTCCTAGAGGAGCCGTCTGATCAGGGTCTGCTCTGTTTGCTATTGGAATTAGATCTGTTTCTTAGCTTCCTAAAATTGCTATAATATTTTACCTTCCATATTTCATTATAACTATTTTTTCCATGAATATTCAGTAGGTATTGAAATTTGTAATAAACATAGAACAGGGAAAGGGTTAAACATTTCATACTGAATGGGCTCTACCACTAAACATTATTGGACAATTCCACTTTTATATTCAGCTATCAGATAGCTGAAGCAAAAACCAAGATTGAAATACCACAGCTCGTAAGTTCATGAAAGGGAACACACACTGCCAGAAATCAGAAACAGACTGTCAGGAAGCAAAGCTATCCAACACTTGTGACAGGAATCAAAGCTATCTAACACTTGTGACAGGAAGCAAAGCTATCCAACACTTGTGACAGGAAGAAAAGCTATCCCAACACTTGTGACTATCTGTATATGTAGTTGCTGAAAAAAAAGTTACAATCTACACTCATCAATGTTAGAAGGTATCAAATAGGTTCACTGGCAATCTGCATAAGTAAAATAAAACTGTCTAGAGACCTCTGCCAAGGCTCAGTTATAAAACTGGCCAGAGAGCTCTACCAAGGGCCAGTCAATTCAACCAATTCCCTCATATAGACGCCTTTTCACGGCTCTGTAAAAGTTTTTGAAACCATTTTGATAAAAAGAGCATTTGCTCCATAGGAGCAAAATTAATGCTCTATTTATCACAATGGTTTCAAAACTACAAAAATATCCCTTTTCTCTAGTAAATGATCCTTTTCGGTAGATTAATTCAAAGAGGCTATATCCAAAAATAGCCTATGAGGTAATTGGTCAAATTCAGTAAACCTAGCTAATCTGAACACTCACACAATTATCATTATCAGTCTCTGCAGACAGATGGCAGCTACAGGCAGACTGAAACACATGCAGAAAGCTCACAGGAGCGGTCAACATGAAATTCTCTCTGCATTTAGCTGCCATTTGCCATAACCCACTACTTCATATTGACGCCTTTAGATGCCTCAGTTTTTGAAACCATTGTGATAAATACAGCATTTTCTCCATAGGAGCAAAATTAATGCTCTATTTATCATGATGATTTCAAAACTACACAATTCTAAAAATTTCCTTTTCTTTAGTAAATGCTCCTTTTCAATAGGTTTATTCCAAGAGGTTCAATCTAAAAATAGCTTATTAGGTAATGGATCTAAAACAGCCTATGAAGTATTAATGGGTCTAAAAATAACCTATGAAGTAACGAGTTAAATGTACTCAAAACTAAAAGTTCAGACTAGAAAGATTTCCTTATACTTCTAACTCTTAACCCAATTACTATTTGCAAACACCAGTTTCTTTCCCTACAATTAGTATAACACAGTAGAACCTCTCAATATTGGCAATTTTATGGCTATCCTGCATGAGCTTCTAGCCTGCAGAAAGCTCCTGCATGAGCTTCTATCCTGCAGAAAGCTCATGCATGACTTCTATCCTGCAGAAAGCTCCCACCTGTCTTCACACTATTCAACTTTCAATAACTTAATTACTTTTGTCTCCAAAAAGTGTCATCTCTTAATATACTAAAAATACATATTTTTCTTCCATTTCTTAAACGAAACAGTTTCTAAGTGTTAAAGAGTTTTGATCCAGATGGAACTTTGAGTTACTAAGCATTTCATCTAGATCTAAACTGTTTGGAACAGCAATCACACAATGTTGAAAGGTTTAAACAGGGATTTGTAACAAAGAGGTTTTACTGTATAACTACTCTATGGTGGAGAAGTGAGAGACCATAGCCACGTGTTAGTGATAGTGTAGCTAGAGACTGAGTCCTACAGGCAGGCTGTGTGGAATCTGTTGAAGGCCAAGCTGTGAAGTGCAAGGTTGCACATAGCTGTCTTGATACCAGTCTCACAATACTGTATCCAGAGTTAAAACAAACATATTCTATACATCCTATCAGAACTATAAAAAATCGGGTAGACCCAGATCAAATGTATGACATAGGTGCCTTTGCAAACAGAGTACACCCAGATCAAATGTATGACATAGGTGCCTTTGCAAACAGAGTACACCCAGATCAAATGTATGACATAGGTGCCTTTGCAAACAGAGTACACCCAGATCAAATGCATGACATAGGTGCCTTTGCAAACAGAGTACACCCAGATCAAATGCATGACATAGGTGCCTTTGCAAACAGAGTACACCCAGATCAAATGTATGACATAGGCGTGCCTTTGCAAACAGAGTACACCCAGATCAAAGGTATGAACTCTCTGATCACAGTCTGCTCTGCATGTTTGTGTTACAGTTTCTCTACTGGTTGTCATGACAATTAATTTCCTTATTCATATTTTTAATTCTTTGATTAGCTACTACTCAAAATGCATAGAGACTTGCATGAATATTCATGAGTTAACCCATTCTCTCATTGGCTATTTTTAGACCCAAACTCTTTGAATAAATCTACCGAAAAGGAAAGGGAGATTTTAGAATTGTGTGGTTTTGAAACCATTGTGATAGATAGAGCATTTGTTACTAAGGAGCAAATGCTCTATTTATCACAATGGTTTCATAAAGTGACTTTTACAGAGGTGTCAGGATGAGGGAATGGGTTAAAGGGTTAATGAACATTACTGCCTTGTGGTTTTCCCGTGCTAGACAGTATTTGTTGGAGACTGTTACCATGACTTGCTATGTTAACAGGGGAAAACAATAGAGAGAATGGCCACCTTATCTTCATCAGTTTTAGCGTGTTTCTCTCCCTTGTTCTTATTGCGCACCATGTAGCCACGGAAGCCAGCCTGGATCTTAGCTGCAGCCCGTGCTTCATCATCTCCCTGTTTATTACCAGTTGTCTTTGTCTTGTCCTCCTTTAATGATTACCAACAGTTTGTACATCAAACATCTACTACAGTTAAAACCTCACTAAACAAGAACCTAGTCACCCCAAAAGAATCTGAAAACATCCCTCCGTTCTCTTATGACTTTCCCACTTGACTCCATGAATATTCATGTAAGAAATAATGACATCATAGATATTAATTAGATTATTTGTTATAACAGCACATGGATACATGCATTCTGGATCATGGCATAAACTGTAGACCCTGATCAGAAAACTCGTATAGGAGCAAAGGGGTAGAAAGGTTTATTTATGGAGTAACACAAGACGGCTGCTCACTGTGGAAAGCAAGCCTAGAGCTTTCTGCAAAACTTAAGCTACTAACTGTATTTAACCCTTTACTTCACATAAATCCCTTTTCACGCCTTTGCGAACAGAGTAGATCAAGACCATACGGCTCCTGCAAGACCATCTGTTTGCTTATGAATCTATAAAGTTCTACTCTATAGTTTTTATGGCCGCCAAAACTTTTCTTGTTCACATGCCATTATAAATATAAAGCTGATCAATATTCATTAATTCCTACATTATTTCTTACATGAATATTCATGGAGTAAGTATTAAGACCCAGTATTAGATGTCATTTTGATGGTCACTTTAAAAAGGTTTTACTGAATCAAACATGCTATCTGCAATCTGAAATGTGTAGATTGGGTCAGCCTGGAGCTTGTTACATTCTGTATAATAGACAGGTCTGAAATCTGTAGTTTGGGTCGGCGTGATGCTTGTTACATTCTGTAGAATACATGTGATACTTGTTACATTTGGTTCAGTAGACTTGATGCTTGTTACATTCTGTACATTAAACATGATGCTTGTTACATTTTGCACAGTAGACATGATGCTTGTTACATTTTGCACAGTAGACAGTGTTTGTTACATTTTGCACAGTAGACATGATGCTTGTTACATTCTGTACATTAAACATGATGCTTGTTAATTCTGTATAATAGACAGGTCTGAAATGCGCGATGCTTGTTACTTTCTGTACAATACATGTAATGCTTGTTACATTTTGTTCAGTAGATGCAATGCTTGTTACATTCTGTACATTAAACATGATGCTCGTCACATTTTATACAGTAGATGTGATGTTTGTTACATTTTGTACAGTAGACATGATGCCTGTTACATTCTGCATGGTAGACATGATGCTTGTTACATTCTGTAATGTAGACATGATGCTTATTATTAGTTATACAGATCATTGGCGGGGTATCTGACTTTTTGTTTCCTGCTGAGGAAATTCATGTTGCCCGAGCCGTTAGGCGAGGGCTACATGTATTTTCCTCAGCAGGAAATAAAAAGTCAGATATCCCGCCAATGATCTGTATAACGATTTTATTAATACTGCAAAGTTTAATATTTGTAGCAGTTAATTAGCGTTGTTAATGTAGGCGTCGTTTTGCTTCCCCTCAGGGGCCCCATGCTGTAATGTAAGGGCTTGTAATATCTGTATAATAACCAGCTCATCTATTGTGGATAGAAAGGGATCTTCCAAGAGCATTAGTTTCTCAAAGGATTGAACGAATCAGACGTTAGTAAAACTTTCAGCGTTTAAGCAGACACTATTTTTAGCATGAGAACGGTTACACATAATTGGCGCAATTCCGACGTCATTTGGGTGACGTCAAAATGACGGTTTATAATATTCAAACAAATGGGAGTTGGAAGGAGCGGCTATAATGCAATTTACAGGTACGTGTACTGTGCATGTGCATAAATAAAATCTGAATCGAATTGGGTGTGGTATGTTTTTGTAAAAGCGGGGGTTTGGGGGCTAATCGGTACGTGCACAAGCACTTTGACAACATTTGCAGCATCAGAGCAGAATAAGACATTCGTCACGTATCGGGTTCATTTATATTGTTATACAACAACTATAACAAAAATGTTTCTCAATGGATAACTTTATTCCGCCCCAAACTCTTGTTATTTCATCTAAGAGCAGTTATTTGGATCGAATCGATGAAGTGGAGCTAGTCGGCCATTTTTAGTTTGTTGTAGCAATGAAGCGAGGCCCTCGACAGGGGAAATTCCACTGTTGCTCATGACTCCGTATATACATCAGAATTTAGAGGGATACACGGCTTTTATACATGGCTAATTGACCAATCAAAATCGAGGAATTTACTTTGCAGTATAATAATACATTTTGTAATATAGGCATGATGCTTGATACATTCTGTAATGTAGATGTGATGCTAGTTACATTCTGTAATGTTGGTGTGATGCTTGTAACATTCTGTATAGTACATATGACCAAAGGTTATAAAACTTGAGAGGAGTTTTGAGTCTCAAACTTTTTACAACCTTGTGTCTTTGAATGCAAGAGAGTGAGCAGTTCTTCTTGGATGTGAATAACAGCTTGATTGGACAACAAACACAGAAAGCAGGTCTACAGAAGGAATGAGTCACACCAGGCTAACATTGACACTCTGACATTGCACACCAGGCTAACATTGACACTCTGACATTGCACACCAGGCTAACATTGACACTCTGACATTGCAGACCTGGCTAACATTGACACTCAGGCATTGCAAACACTGTAAACCCAGATCAGGCATTTTCAGATGTAACATTCAGATTTTAGCTCTTTACACAATAAATAACTCTTGCCTGCCAAACATCGGTCTTGGAGACAGGTGGCAACCTAATGCAGAGTGAAAGTCATGCAGAAAGCTCCTCTAGGAGCTTTCTGCATGACTTTCACCCTGCATTAAGCATCCACCTACCTAAAGTTCTTCTCTACTAGAATTCCGGTTTAGAGGGGTTCTACTGTATGCACATAGGGCACTTTGGCTCACTGGCAGAAACTGTAGAATCATATCTTTATTATACCATCAGCAAACAGAGCAGACCCTTATCAGATGGCTCCTACACCTATCTGATGTGGGTATAGCTCTGAGTCTACTCTGTTTGCAGATGCATTAAAAAGCATATTTATGAGGGAAAGGGTTAATTTACACATTGTATCTATTCTCCTAGCAGTCTTACTTTGAAAGCAGAGATTTATCTGGGTATTACAGTTTGTAATGTGTATTGACGTTCTGTACATAACATGGCTCATTAACGGCATAACACAACATTAAGCTCCCTCTAGATCTACTAAACAAAACAGTTTGTTAATAACAAATACCACTCTGAGTTAGAAAACATAAATACCATATTGTTCCTAACAAATGCACACAGGGACATTACATTTGCCAAAATGGTGTATTTATATGTTACTGGTTTTTTTTCTTTGATTGAAATACAGCAACAAACAGTTCAGTGAACTTGATTTAGATGGATACATGTACAGTAAAACCTCGATTATTCGAATTTTTGGTATAGAAGAATTTAGACCCTTTTAGGCAGGTGGCTGCTTAATGCATGGTGAAAGTCATGCAGAAAGCTCCTTGAGGAGCTTTCTGCATGACTTTCACCATGCATTAAGCTGCCACCTGTCTTAAAGATCGATAATAATACGTATTTTAGTGTTCGGATAATCGAAGTTTTACTGTATGTCAATAATTAAGTCTGTTGCAGTCTTTAACAGCAGGTTGTGGCTTCATGCAGAACAAAAAGCTTTCTGCATAACATTATATATCATAGACAAAGAAGTAAACAATAGATATATATTAATTAAATGCAACTTGAACTGATCAAAGCAAATTATTTGAATTAAGTCATATCACCAAGAAATGAAGTTGAATGCAGTCACATAAGCAAGAAATTAAATTGAATATGAAACGGGTAAATAGAACTCACATAAATATATATGACAGTCATAAAGAGAAATTATATTGTATGTAGTAAGCTAGAAATTATTTCGTATGTGGTCAATCAAATAATCTAGACATTGATATGAATGTAGTTACTCAAGCTAGAAAATAATCTGAATGTAGTCATTAATTTGAAATACTTCACTCACATAAGCTAGAAATTAATTTGAATGTGACCACTCACATAAGCCAGAAATTCATATGAATGGTCACATAAGCTAAACACAACACATAGGTCTTTCACTCAAAGTACTCACCTGTTTTCCAAAGAAGGCGAAGTCGAACATAGTACATATATCATAGAACATCTCATCCATGTCTCGATCTGCGTTTATCTGTAAAATCAGAGTGATATCCTAATTACTGAAAGTATTTGGACACCTTGGTATCCCTCTCTACATTTGTTTGTAAAGCTGAATTCAGTAGAACCTGTCTTAACTCTCTCCCTGTTCTATGTTTGTTCCAAATTTCAATACCTACTGAATATTCATGGACAAAATAGTTATAATGAAATATGGAAGGTGGACCATTGTAGCCATTTTAGAAACTTAAGAAATACATCTTTCAAATTCCATTAGGAAGCAGAGAATTCCCTGATCAGACGGCTCCTATAGGAGCCATCTAATCTGGGTCTACTCTGTTTGCAAATGCGTGAAAACATGTTTATATGAGGGAAAGGGTTAAGCAGTCATCAAACATAGGTCTAATTATAAGTCTGTAAGGCAGGTGGTAGCTTAATGCAGGTCAAATGTAATGCAGAAAGCTCCTATAGGAGCTTTCTGCATTACTTTTGCCCTGCATTAAGCAACCACCTGCTTTATGAGACTCCCATGTTCTATAAATGCATGGCCACTTAAGACAATGTAATTCTAACCGACACCATCTTGATAACTTTGAATTAGACTGACATAGTTGCAAATAGTGTAGATCTTGATCATGTGGCTCCTTAACCCATTCCCTCATATTGATGCCTTCTGACGCCTCTGTAAAAGTCACTTTTTGAAAACATTGTGATAAATAGAGCATTTGCTCCATAGGAGCAAATGCTCTTTTTATCACAATGGCTTCAAAATTACACAATTCTAAAATGTTCCTTTTCTCTAGTAAATGCTCCTTTCCAGTAAATTTATGCAAAGAGATTGGGTCTAAAAGTAGCCTATAAGGGAATTTGTTAAGGAGTTGTTTGATCTAGGTCTGCATTCAGACATTTTATTTTCATGATGTCATTATTTCTTACATGAACATTCAAGGTGTTTATAGAATACAAAAAAACCAACTATTTAATTACCAAGACAGCCCTAGCCAGCAACCATAATATATAATTCCATAAGCAAACAGAGCAGACCCTGATCAGACGGCTCCTATAGAAGCCATCTGATCTGGGTCTACTCTTTTTGCAAATGCATGAAAATGCACTTATATGAGGGAGAGGGTTAACAGGGTATAGTAATGACATGAATACTTAATACGTGAATATTTACAATGGAGCATAAAAACAGGAGTATATGGTCACAGCAAAAACTGCAGAATCTATACTAGAGTAGCAGACTGATATAGGTCTACTTTGTTTTTCAATGAGTATATATGCAGCTCTACTGAGTAACAGATTAATCAGGGTCTACAATGTTGCAGCTAATATCTGAAATATTTTATCTACTAAACCTGAAACAAAGCTGGCTTGGACTAGCCAATGTATTCAAAGAGCTGGCTGGTTTGAGTCTACACTGTTTGCAAAATTTTCAAAGTCCAACTGAAAAGAAAACTTTAGACCTTGCAAACAGTGTAAAACCCTGGATTATCTACTTTTAATGTAGCAGCTAAACTAATTCTGCATTGTTCACCAATGTTAGAGTCAATACTATTTTGCTGTCTTATGTAACAAAAGGACCTGAATGCATGCTGCATTCTAACACTTTATTTCATGACTATTTATGCAAAGAATAATGACATCATGAATATTAATGAGTTGAAATCTTATAATGGCATTATAAACACGGGCATATTTGCCAATTGCAGAAGCTCTTAGGCCCACATCTATATTATATATTATGGGCAAACAAAGCAGACCCTATTCAGATGGCTCCTAGAGGAGCCATCTGATATGGGTCTTCTCTGTTTGCAAAAGCATAGACAGACATATTTGTGGAGTAAAGGGTAAGTAACCACCTGCTTTTAAAACCATGTTTGTTTATTAAGCTGACACACAAGAGAGATTCCACTACACTAGTATTACAGCCACTGCATGTAAAATGGAGTCTTCAGGGGAATTTTGTAAACATGCTGCATATAGTTTTGATCCAAATGAGCTAATGAGTAATTTAAATTGGACAACACAGAGTCATAGATAAAGGTGAGTATCTCAAATGTTACATCAGCATTTCTCTACCAAATGTTATGAGTATCTCAAATACTATGTTGTCATTTCCTTACCAAACCCTATTTTATGAGTATCTCAAATACTTAAAATGTTGTCATCTCCCTACCAAAGCCTATGTTAAGATCTAGAGTATCTGAAATACTACATCATCATTTCACTACGAATCCCTATGTTATGAGTATATCAGATACAACATTGTCATTTCCCTACCAATCCCTATGTTAAGACAACTCTTCAAGACAATGTCCCACAAGTGGTCACAACATAGGGTTTGATGGAGAACAAAGATATTGTTCTTGAAAAATGTGTTCAAAGGAACATATGTGTAACCTGCCAGCAGAAATGTGACAAAAAATTGTGACAGACAGACAGAGACAATGAGACAGACAGACAGACAGACAGACACAGTGAGACAGACTGGTAGATGCCAGAGAAGTGATTTCTAAGAGTCATCCTGTTAACCCTTTCCCTGTTCTATATTTATTCCAAATTTCAATACCTTTAATCATTGACAAAATAGTTATAATGATATATGGAAGGTGGGACATTGTAGCCACTTTAGAAATTAAAGAAAAAGATCCATCAGATTCCATTTGAAAACAGAGTAAGCCCTGATGAGACCGCACCTACAGAAGCCATCTGATCTGGGTCTGCTCTGTTTGCAAAGGGGTGAAAAGGCGTTTATATGAAAGAAAGGGTTAAAGCTGGTCAAAAAAACCAGTTTATTTTACACACCTTACCTATGCCTCTGGAAAGAAGTTTAGTTATAAGCAGTTACTTGATGTTATAAGCAGTAATTTTATGTTATAAGCAGTAACTAAGCAGTAACTTGATGTTATAAGCAGTAATTTCATGTTATAAGCAGTAACTTGATGTTATAAGCAGTAATTTTATGTTATAAGCAGTAACTTGATGTTATAAGCAGTAACTTGATGTTATAAGCAGTAACCTGATATTGAAAGGCCTAAACATGCTATTAAGTAAATCCTGGGTGTTAGTGTAAAATGTACAAGTAATATATCATTTGTGAACAAACAGTAACAAAAAAAAAATGCCAAGAAACTAGAACCAAATTAAAGCTCTATAAATATAAACAAATAACAACTACAGCTTAAACATGCAGAACTCTTCACTGATATCAGATGACTGGAACGGTTAAGTAAACATACTACATGATGCTAAATTGTTGTGAATGTAATCTAGCAATAAATGAGGAGTTGTCATTCAAAAGCAAGAACAGTACAAGTAAAGGTTTATGCCTTGTATATATTGTTGTATTCACAATCAAAATGTACAAATACATTTGAGCTGTGCCATGACAAAATCAGCCTTAGTGACATTCAAACAATGTAGACTCAGACCAACCGCCTCTTCAGAGACAAGGCATCTGATCTGGGTCTGCACTGTTTGAAACACACCAGTATCTACAGTACTTTAACAGAGGTCCAGATAAGATGCATAAATTTAACCATTTTCAAGAATGGCACCTATATTTCTCCACCAAACCCTATACTGTGACCACTCTTTTAAGACTAAGAATCGTCTCTTCAAGACGATTCTAAAGAGTGGTCATAGTATGGGTTTGGTAGAGAAATGACGATTCTAGAATATGGGTACACATCTTTATCTGTAGCTCTGATTTTAATATATACAGCATCACTACTGATCGGATACTGTGTAGATGACAAATGGTTTAATTTGACACCTTTTGACACCTCTGTTAAAGTCACTTTCTGAAACCATTGTGATAAATAGAGCATTTGCTCCACAGGAGCAAATGCTCTATTTATCACAATGGTTTCAAAACTACAAATTTTTAATTGGTTCCTTTCCTCTAGTAAATGCACCTTTTCGGTAGATTTAATCAAAGAGGTAGGATCTAAATATAGCCTAAGTGGGAATGGGTTATGGCTGGTTTTGTCATGACACTGCTCATCTATTTTATAAACCTTTACCTCATGAACATTAAAGAAATAACGACATTATGAATATCAATTATAGCATTATGAATATCAATTATAGCATTATGAACATCAATTATATGACAGAATTGCTCTTTGACACTTTTGCAAATAGAGTAGACACAGATCAGAACTGAAGTAATATTTACAACTGGCAGTCTTCCATGAATATTCATGAGGTAAAGTGACAAGCCCACAACCAGCACCCATTACCATTGCAAGAAAGGATTTCAGGTGCAAATAATTTTAGTAACCTATCTACTCTAAGTATCTGGACAGACAAATATCCGCAAATAATGCAGACCCAGATCAAACTGTTCTTTTAGGAATGGTATGATCAGGGTCTACAGGATTTGCTACTGTGTCAGTCTAACATGAAGTTATCAAAATGTTTGATAATGGAATTATTCAGCTTTACAAACTGGTGGAGAGGGGAGATTGGATGCCTGAATACTTAACTCTTTGCACGCTAGCGGTGAAACTGTGATTACCCATGCAAACAGCTTGGATCCAGATGAGACGCCGCATAATGCGGCGTCTCATCAGGATCCAAACTGTTTGTCATCTTGATCATATTTTTGCAAAGAAATGAGAGAAAGTTTATTTTAAGAATAGAAGCAGACGACAATTGCTGCAGACAAAAAATTACTTAGCGTGCAAAGAGTTAAGGTAATTAAGGTAGAACCCCAGTCACATTTGCTCTACAGCTGCCGTACAGCTATCCATAATTTTTACAGGCCCTACAGTCGCTGCAGAATTTTAAGCGAGGAGTTATAATTTCTACAGCCGTCGTTGCTTTTTAAAACTAAGTTGTGTAGTGGTAGCACCAGACTGACCGCACGGGCACCGTACGTGACCATGGGTCATCTCTTCAAAGGCCGTACGGTAGCTGTAGGTTTTCTGTCTCCACAAACTAAAAATACGCTGTGTGGCAACTGTAGCAATATGTAACCACTGCAGCATATGCCCGTAGGAATTCTGCAGCGCTCATAGAAATGCTACTGGCTGTAGAAATTTTAGACCGTACTGCCGACGTAACAAATGTGACTGAGGCATAAGCCAAGCTAAGCCCTAATGTTACTTGTCCATTCTAATCAGCTGATGTACAGTGCAAGAGATATTAATATAGCTAACTAAGCATCAATATACAAACAAAACTCCAAAAGCAAGAAGTCACAAATGCCAGGGCAGCCATGAAATCATTGTAGCCTTATCTGCCTACACTAAAATGGGTCTCGCAAATGCACATGGATATCTTTAGCTATATGAGCCACAGGAAGTAGTATCAAACTGACTTTGTAATATATATACATGTGGAATCTCATACTAAATAATGCTGAACTGAAGATTTCCATATAGGGCAATTTTGAAAAGTCAGTATCAATTCACTATTATTTATATAAAACGGTTTAACCCTCCACTCCATAAATACGCCTTTCTACGCTTTTGATAACAGAGTAGACCCAGATCGAATGACTCCTATAGGTGCTGGTCAAGGTCTGCTCTATTTGCTTATGAAACAATATAGATTTGATTTTACAATGTCTCCTATGGCCAAAAATTTCTGTGTTCAATTGACATTATGAAAAGTTATCTAATATTCAAGATGTCATTGTTTCTTACATTAAGATTTATGGAGTAAAAGGTTATTTGAAGGTTTTTCAGTATGCACAGACAGCTGGATGGGGTTAAACATTATACATGTACTCCCTATTCTTTAATTCATGAATATTCATGTAAAAATGATCGGGATACACTGAAATTTAATAATGGTATATATAAAGACCGGATATTTCAGCCATGGCAGAAACTGTAAAATCAGATCTATATAATTCAATAAGCATGCAGAACATATTCTGATCAGATGGCTCGATCTAATCTGGGTCTACTCTGCTTGTAAAGGCACTGACAGGCACGCATGCCTATGAGGTAAAGGGTTAAACTGAGGAAACATGCACATAACTGCATGAAACATGCACATAACTGCATGTATGGCTCAAGCTGCTTCTGAACCGTTTCTTGCAGATTTATTTGAAAACAATCTTTGTCCTTTCAGAGTGAAATAGCCAATCAGTGCTTCAATATAGTCCACTCCATATGAAAGGCTCAAACAGTGCAGACCCGAATTAGAGGGGTCTTCTAGAAATCCTCTTATCTGGACCAACATTCTTTGCAAATGACCATGCATTGCATCCTGCATTCAAAGGGCTTATACCAAAATAAACCAACATAAGAATGAAACACCACACAATACAGAAATGAACAGGCTGCACCAGGCATTAGTGGCCTCAAGCCCACAACAACATAACAGAGATACCTACGTCGTCTCTGTGCCTCTGTAATAGGTAAAAGCAATTCAAACTACACTGACATCAACTTTACTTTTTCTCTCTTTGTTATGTTCTTTGTTGATTCTTTTACAATACTTTTTTTCTTCCAGACAGAAGATATGATAATGTAATGTACTGAGTCAGTGACTGATCACACTTTGAATACATCATTATTGTATATTTACATTCTTACTCCTTTACTCCATGAATATTCATTTAAGAAATTAGGGCATCATGAATATTAATTAGATTATTATCTATAAAAGCATTATGAACACAGGACATTTTGGCTCAGACAGAAAGTGTAGAATTAGGTCTATATTATATAACAAGAAAACAGAGCAGATAATGATCAGACACCTCCTATAGAAGCTGTCTGATCTGGGTCTACTCTGTTTGCAAAGGTGTAGAGAGGAGTATTTATGGAGTCAAGGGTTAACCCATTACCTCATAGGCTATTTTTAGATACAACCTCTTTGAATAAATCTACCGAAAAGGAGCATTATCTAGAGAAAAGGAAAATGTTAGAATTTTGTAGTTTGAAACCATTGTAATAAATACAACAGTTGTTCCTATAGGAGCAAATGCTCAATTTATCACAATGGTTTCAAAAAGTGACTTTTACAGAGGCATCAAAAGTCATCAATATGAGGGAATGGGTTAAATACTATACATATGAATAAGTATGTTAGAGCAATCTATTGTAAAGTGTGTAATGGAATGGTTCCCTGACCAATCCACACCAATTCAATGGGATGGTTCCCAGAGTCATCCACACCAGTAACTTTTTAAAAGGAAAGTAACTCAGCCATTCATCAAAGATGTATGACATGGTTTATAAGTTGAATCAGAAGCAAGCAAAAAACGCAACAAATCAAAGTGTAAACAGAATTAACTACCGTATTACAGAAGGATATAGGTTAACCCTTTCCTTCATATAAACACCTTTTCACACATTTACAAACAGAGAAGACCCAGATCAGACGGCTATGTTTGCTAATGGTATTTGATAGATCTGTTTCTTTAGTTTCTAAAATGGCTACAATGTTCCATCTTCCATATTTCATAATATGTCCCTGAATATTCAGTAAGTACTGAAATTTGGAAAAACATAGAATAGGAGAAGGTTTAACAGATTTCAACCTGTATTTCAAAGTCAAGTCACCCAAATACATATTAAGAACAAATCTATTTTGATTTGGAGGTGTTGCTTCTACCAGGCAACTTTATGCAAGTGTGGTGCTTAATTCTTCACCTGCTAGAAATAACTTTTAACTCTTTTAACTCTTTTGCAAACAGGGTAGACACTGATCAGATGGCTCCTACATCAGTTAACTGATCTGGGTATACACAGTTTGCTTCTAGAATTATATAGATCTGATTCTACAGTGTCTATCATGGCCGAAATATCCCGTGTTCATATACCATAATAAAAATTCAGCAAATAAATATCCATGAGCCATCCCATTGAATTGGTGTGGATGGGTCAGGGAACTACATTATTTTCAAATGTGTTATAAGGTGTATCTATGAAATAAAGGGTTATATCTGTGTTTGATTTCTAGTTAGGGATGTGCAAAAATGGTAACACATAATCTGTATGCAAACCTAAACACAGTAGGAGCTGTCTGATCAGGGTCTATTATGTTTGTGTAACATGCTATGTTGGCAAAATTGTTAAACCCTTTACAACATGAATATTAATGAAAGAAATAATGACATCATGAATATTAATCAAATGGTTTTGTTTATAATGGCATGTAAACACAAGAAATGTTGATCATACTGCATACACAGATCAATAATATTTCATAAGCCTATAGGAACTGTCTGATCTGGGTTTACCCTGTTTACAAATACCTTTAAATCTATGGAGGAAATGGTTATAACAACAATTAATATTAACCATTTACTCCATAAATGCACCTTTCTATGCCTATGCAAACAGAGTAGACCCAGAGTATGCTCTGTTTGCTTATGATATAATATAGAAATGATCATGTGCTATTACAACAAAATTATGACGTTTTTAATTCTTACATCAATATTCATGGAGGAAAGGGTTAAACCTTTACCTGATAGAGACACTGTCTTCAAATGTGTTGCATATGTACACCATTTTATATCTTTTATATCTGACCCAGATCAGATGGCTCGGAAATGTTTCAAGACAGAACATAACATTTGTAATACTGTAGTTCTTTAAAAAGCTAAAACAATGTTTTATCAAAAAGTTGTTTCTCCTTGTCAGCATTTGTATAAACCTTTCCTTCATATAAACGCCTTTTCATACCTTTGCAAACAAGAGTAGACTCAGATCAGACGGCTCCTATAGGAACCCTCTGATCAGAGTCTGCTCTGTTTGCTTATGAAATTACAATAGATCTGAAGCTACCGTTTCTACCCATACCAAAACAACCCGTGTACATATGTGCCATTAAAAACTTTCAACTAGTAAATATTCATGATGTCATTATTTCTTACATGAATATTCAAACAGGGAAAGGGGTCATTATTCATGCTCTTGGCATCAATTATTTACAATTTTAAAAAGCAGATACAAAGTATGATATTCTCCATACTGAATATTGAAAGGCATGCATTAAAACGTAACATTTGAAAAATAAAAACGAAATGCAGGCCTTTTTCTGGTGTCTACATGGGTCCATTAAAAGGACCCATTCCCAACTCCAAATAGAAAATCCCATCAGACACCAAATTTTGATTAAAATGCTAAACAATAATGCAAATTAAGTTCAAATGGGACTAAAAATGCTCTCCAAATCATTGAGTATTTTGCGCTAAAAAAGTCCCTATTATTAGGATGCATTTCCCCAGAATTGCCAGAAAAGCCTGAAATGTGTTACACAACTTGCAGTTTTAACTCTTAGCAAGCATTATCCTCAACCAAATTAACACCCATTATAAATACTACATGTAATTGATTTAATTCTGGTCTAAAAATATCCAATAAGAAATTAATTTGCAAGGGAAACAATGGAAATTCAATTGTGTAACACAAGCAAACAGAGTAGACCCTGACCAGACAGCTCCTACAGTAGTCAGATGTGGGTCTACTCTGTCTGCATTTAGGCTTAACCCTTTCCTCCATAGTCTATTTTAGACACAACCTCTTTGAGTCAATCTACCGAAAAGGAGCATTAACTAGAGAAAAGGAAAATTTTAGAATTTTGTAATTTGAAACCATTGTGATAAATAGAGCATTTGCTCCTATAGGATGAAATGCTCTATTTATCACAATGGTTTCATTAAGTGACTTTCACAGAGGCATAGAAAGGCGTATTTTTGGAGGAAAGGCTTAAAAGGCAGGGGTATCAAGTAAACAATCTGTGATTGCAGTGTCATATAATTTGTATCCAGATGAGATAATTAATTGATTTAGTTTCATATGTGCATAAACTATTTGGACTCTATCAGGCTATTGGAAATGAAAAAAAAAATGTATAAGGAAATAGATTTGGCCAATTAACATTTTCAAAAATGCTAATAATTACAGATAAAAAACAAGAAATAAAACAAAAACAGATGACATGCTGCGTGATGAGGAATAAAAAGTTTGGATTTAGAAAAAGTAAATATTCAAACATTTGAGTAAAAAAAGTTCGTGCCTGTACTTTTGTGAAACATTTATTTGATAAACTAAAATTAACTTTCTGCATGTTAAGAAACTGTAATATGCAAATTTGTTGTCTGCTGTAAATTCTGAAAGACAATCTTTAATTTCTGTGCAAACATGCAGTCAACTGAGACGCCAAGTATCTTGGCTTTCTGATCTGGATCTAGACTGTTGTCATAGGTTATCATAAACTCACCAACAGTGAACAAGGAGTTAAAACAATTTAATCCTTTACTTCATGAATATCTAAATAAGAAATAACGTATGCATGAATATAAGCGCAATGTTTATACTTGCATATAACGATTTTAGAAATGGCAGAATCTGTAGAATTAGATCGATATAAGCAAAAGAGCAGACCTTGGGTCCATGCTTATAAAGCTTTTAGTTGAGTCTGAGTTTCGTTCTCAAGCTTTTGATTGGTCAGATTTGAGTTCTCAAGCTTTTGATTGGTCAGATTTGAGCCAAAGGCTCAAATCTGACCAATCAAAAACTTGAGAACGAACTCAGACTCCAATAAGAAATTAATTTGCAAGGGAAACAATGGAAATTCAATTGTGTAACACAAGCAAACAGAGTAGACCCTGACCAGACAGCTCCTACAGTAGTCAGATGTGGGTCTACTCTGTCTGCATTTAGGCTTAACCCTTTCCTCCATAGTCTATTTTAGACACAACCTCTTTGAGTCAATCTACCGAAAAGGAGCATTAACTAGAGAAAAGGAAAATTTTAGAATTTTGTAATTTGAAACCATTGTGATAAATAGAGCATTTGCTCCTATAGGATGAAATGCTCTATTTATCACAATGGTTTCATTAAGTGACTTTCACAGAGGCATAGAAAGGCGTATTTTTGGAGGAAAGGCTTAAAAGGCAGGGGTATCAAGTAAACAATCTGTGATTGCAGTGTCATATAATTTGTATCCAGATGAGATAATTAATTGATTTAGTTTCATATGTGCATAAACTATTTGGACTCTATCAGGCTAATGGAAATGAAAAAAAAAATGTATAAGGAAATAGATTTGGCCAATGAACATTTTCAAAAATGCTAATAATTACAGATAAAAAACAAAAACAAGAAATAAAACAAAAACAGATGACATGCTGCGTGATGAGGAATAAAAAGTTTGGATTTAGAAAAAGTAAATATTCAAACATTTGAGTAAAAAAAGTTTGTGCCTGTACTTTTGTGAAACATTTATTTGATAAACTAAAATTAACTTTCTGCATGTTAAGAAACTGTAATATGCAAATTTGTTGTCTGCTGTAAATTCTGAAAGACAATCTTTAATTTCTGTGCAAACATGCAGTCAACTGTAAAAAAGTTTGGATCCAAATGAGACGCCGAGTATCTTGGCTTTCTGATCTGGATCTAGACTGTTTTCATGGGTTATCATAAACTCACCAACAGTGAACAAGGAGTTAAAACAATTTAATCCTTTACTTCATGAATATCTAAATAAGAAATAACGTATGCATGAATATAAGCGCAATGTTTATACTTGCATATAACGATTTTAGACATGGCAGAATCTGTAGAATTAGATCTATATAAGCAAAAGAGCAGACCCTGGGTCCATGCTTATAAAGCTTTTAGTTGAGTCTGAGTTTCGTTCTCAAGCTTTTGAATGGTCAGATTTGAGTTCTCAAGCTTTTGATTGGTCAGATTTGAGCCAAAGGCTCAAATCTGACCAATCAAAAACTTGAGAACGAACTCAGACTCAACTAAACGTTTTATAAGCATGGACCCTAATCAAACAGCTCTTGTAGAGCTGTCCAATCAGTCTACTCTGTTTGAAAAGGATTGAAAGGTATCTCTATAGAATAAAGGATTAACCCTTTCCCTCAAATAAATGCTTTTTCACCCTTTTGCATACCCAGTAGACCCGATTAACCGGCTCCTTGTAGGTGCTGTCTGATAGGGGTCTGCTTTGTTTGCTTAAGCTATTATATAGATCTGGTTTTACTATTTTTGTCAAAGCATAAAAAATTCTTGACAATTTTTTATAACTAAAAATTTCAGCTAATAAATATTCATGATGTCATTATTTCTTACATGAATATTGAACAAATGTAATAAGTGTGTGCCTACCAAAGCTGATAATGTATTATTAGAATTACTTACCACAACCAGCTTGTTTTCATCATCAAATGTTTTCAATAATGGTATTGTTGTATATTTATAGAACTTGATTCTCTTAGCAATGGCCTTCAGGTTGTCGTCTATTCGTCCACTCTCCTGTCCTCGTTTTGTCAGCCGTGTCTTCATGTAGTATTCCTCACAGTCAAACAGCATCACAAAACTCAAACCACCAATCTGAAGTATCAGACAAATCATTTATCATGGATGTCTTTATATTGATGGGAGCCTTCTCAATTACTTGTCCTGCATTAAGCTACCCCCTGCCTTAAAAACAATTCAACAAGCTAATTTATATTCATGATGTCAGGATTTCTTACATGAATATTTATGAGGTAAAGAGTTAAGACAGCTTTTATCTTGCAGAAAATGACTGTGCCAAAAATAAAAAAGAAGGAAAATCAGCAATGACAGAGCCTTAGTTAAATGGGCGAAATTACCACATGGTTACAGGAGCATATTGTAAATGCTAAAATTGTCACGATGAGACAATTCTTTAGAATGATCTCAAAGAAACAAATTACAGAATGACATGACACGAGGTTTGTTGGAGAAAGCGTTTATGACACAATTTTTTATTCACATATATCTTATCTATGTTTCTGGACAGATGAGCGTGTACTTACATGTTTGTTGAATGCTTCCAGCTGTTCTTTATCTCTGGGGAACCCTTCAATAAGAAAACCTTTGGCGTCTTTGTGTTTCATAAGTTGCTGTTTTAACAGGTCAATTGTTACATCCTGTAAACATGAAAACACAATGTAATTGAGTCATCAGTTGCTACATTTTGATACGGATTTGAAATTTCATATCAAACTTCCTCTTAGAATGGCCCATCATTGTGGTAGAAGCACCTTTAGCCAACAGATATACATCAACTTAAATACACTTTCTCAAAATATTACCTATTTTCAAATGTAAGTTTTTTAAGAATGAATTACAAAATGTATGTTGTTTTTTTCCCTACAAGTCTTTTTTCTATTCTAAGTGTCTGTCTGTCCATCTTATGAGTTATTTCTATCCTTTGAGCCTTTATCTGTCCTATGTGTCTTTTTTCTGTCCTCCGAGTCTTACCTCTGGTGCCATTTCCCCTTCCGAGACCAGTTTTGAAACCATGGTCCATTTATCGTCTGCTGTACCCTTATTTGAGATCTCTGTTCGTATGATATCTCCCATAGATAGATGCACGAGGTCTGGGTATCGTTGTACTACACGCTCACATTGTGTGCCCTTACCACTGCCTGGACCACCTAGTACACAGAACATTATAATGTACAGTACAACCCCTCTAATGCAACCACCAATAAGGGGCATACTTCTGGGTGGCAGAGGCAGGTGGTAGCTTAATGCAGGACGAAAGTTATGCAGAAAGCTCCTATTGGAGCTTTCTGCATAACTTTCGCCGTGCATTAAGCAACCACCTGCTTATTAAGACAGCTATGGTTATTTTTAAAGTGGTCGCATTAGAGGGGTTCTACTGTGCAGTAAAACCTGTCTATAGTAACAACCAAAATTAAGTCTGATTCTTGTGCATAACCATTCCCTCATTGGCTATTTTAGACCCATTCCCTCATTGGCTAGTTTTAGACCCATTCCCTCATGGGCTATTTTTTAAACCCAACCTATTTAAATAAACAAATCTACTAAAAAGGGGCATTTACTACAAAAAAGAAAAGTTTAGAATACCATTGTGATAAATAGAGCATTTATTATTGTTAGTTGCTGTTGTAAATCCATTACTTCTTATTATAAGCAACTATTGTAACTTCATTATTTATCATTAATGCAACTTTTGAAACAGCATTTATTTATTATTATAAGGAACTATTGTAACTTCATTATTTTTGTTATTAGCTACTGTTGTAACTTCACTATTTATCATTATTTGCAACTTTTGTAACTTCATTATTTATCATTATTAGCAACTATTGTTACTCCATTATTTATCATTATTGGCAACTGTTGTAACTCCATTATTTAGAATTTATAAACTTTCTCAAAATTATCCAATTTATATAATGAAATCCTTTCTTCTTTCATTTCTATCCAAAACCACAACCAAAGTGCCACAGTTTGGATTCTGACAAGATGTTTCATCTTGATCCAAACTCTTTGTAATGCTCCATAGATCGTAGTAACAAAAATTTTGGGCTGATCCCTTGTTTCAAGTAAGACTCCTTTCAACAGTAATATATGTCTTCAGTTACCATTTTAACCAAATCTCCCATACTGACCGCTTTTGATGCCTTTGTAAAAGTTACTTTTTTGAAACCGCAGTATAGCAAATGCTCTGTTTATCACAACGGTCTAAACTTTGACCTTTTGGCTATAACAGGCTATAACATAAAAGTTTAGAAGAGATATAAATGAACAATCCTTGAAAAGAGGTTTGAAATTTATCCAACTTATCTACACTTCTGGGAAATAAAGTCATATTTTACCTTCTCCCTGTTCAATATTCATTTAAGAAATAATGACATCATGAATATTTATAAGTTGAATTTTTATTACATAACATTTTCAAGGGAATGTTTTGCTTAGACAAAATCTGTAGAATCAGATCTATGGCAAGTTAAAAACAAACAGAGCAGATCCTGATCAGATGGTTCCTACAGGAGCCATCTGATCTGGGTCTACTCTGTTTGCAAATCTGAGAAAAAGAATTTTATATGAGGGATTGGGTTAACGGGCTAAGTAACCTACCTGCTAAAAATATGATAGGACACTGTGGGAGGTCGGGCTTTCTGCCTGTGTCTGGGATGGAGATGGTGGGCGGTTCTGGTATGGCACCCTCATACATGGGTGAGGTATCGTCTTTTACTAAGCTGTCTTCTTTCTCATATTTGCCCTTGTATAAGGATGGATCAGGAATGGAGGAGGCTGATTTAGGAGGAGCCTGACCTGATCATGACAAAATCATAGATAAATAGGCTATGTAGTGAGTAGTCATTTTGTACAAACTGATATTAAACAAGTCCCTGTTCTGTATTTAGGCCAAATTTCAATACCTACTGAATATTCATTAACAAAATAGTTATAAAGAAATATGGAAGGTGGACTATTGTAGGCATTTTAGAAAGCAAAGAAACAGAGCTATCAAATTTTATTAGCAAACAGAGCAGACCCTGATCAGACGGCTCCTCTAGGAGCCGTCTGATCTGGGACTATTCTGTTTGCAAATGCGTAAAATACGTCTATATGAGGGAAAGGGTTAAACCAGTCTTGGAAAATGTTACTTAGCGAGCCTAGCTTGATAACATTTTCAAATACAAGTTTAATATCAGTTGTACAAAATGACTACAAGCAACATAGTTTTATCACATAACTTATTTCAACTAAAAAGTGCTGGTTTTGACAGGTCCTACTACATATATATTTCTACACGACGCCATGGTGTTTCTACATGACATTATAGCTTATATTAAATGTGTGTAATATACAGAAATATGTGGCTATATTAACTCGAATACAAGGGAGGTTATCCTGGTTTAAACCTTTCCCTGTTTATTATGTCTTATAATGGCATATCAGCACAGGACATTTTGGCTCTGGCAGAAAATGTAGAATCAGATCTATATATTATTATACTATAAGCAAACAGAGTAGTCCCTGATCAGACGACTCCTATTGGAGCCATCTGATCTCAGTCTACTCTGTTTGCAAAGGCATGAAAACACATTAATATGAAGAAAAGGGTTAATATTCATGTAAAAAATAATGCATCACGAATATTTATTAGCTGAATTTTGTAAATGTATACAGTAAAACCTCTCTATAACGACCACTAAATTGTGTTAACTAGTATTTAGAGCAGGTGACTGCTTAAAGCAAGGTGAAAGTAAAACAGAACGCTCCCATAGGAGCGTTCTGTTTTACTTTCACCTTGCTTTAAGCAGCCACCTACCTTTAACACAAAATAATTGATGTAATTTAGTGGTCGTTATAGAGAGGTTTACTGTATATGCATAGGGTTGTTTTGTTACTGGTAGAAACTGGTACTGGTAGATCATGTCTTGTAGGATCATGTCCATCATAATTACATGTGCAAACAGAGCAGACCCTGATCAGAAAGCTCCTACAGAAGGTCTGCTCTGTTTGCTAATGAGATCATAAAAGATCTGAGACTTCAATTTCATCAATATCAAAAGATCCTGTGAAACAGACTAGACAAATGTATCATTATTTACTTTGGATGTTTCTGATCTGAAAGTTAAACCAACTCATTTTATCTTTAAGAATTAAATTTCTTACAGATATCTTGGGCTAGTTTAATTCTTTTACAGCAGATGTCACCGGAAAGAGACTTGTGGAGTTTGCTTCAATGGGAAAGCAACTGTGATGGCAAGTAACTCTGTTTCTCATCAGGATCCAAATTGTTTGACACACCAATTATGTTGAAAAGACACAGAATGAATGTCGATTCTGGACCTAAAAGCAGACATGACATTTATATTGGGTGTGTCTTTTGAGCATTGTTTTCTGTCTGCATTGAATCAATATCCGTTCAACAACAGCCAAGTGACTTACCTAAGGGCACCTTGCCATATTTGCTAAAGAACATTTTGTCAAAGGCCTTGCCAATCTCATGACAAACAGTGTCCTCTTCAGCATCTCCCTCTACCACCACAAGTTTGCCCTGATCATCAAAGTGTTTAGCTGCTGCCAGAGTATTAGCTGAAACAAAACAAAACTGGAATGGTAAGCAATAGAGGGGGGGGGGGGATTTACCATGAAATCAACAGAAACATTCAGCAAACCTCTGATATTGGAACAACACTATGAATATTAATTGGGTTTTCACAAGAATGATCGACTGACATAGGCCAGTAGAAAGTGTAAACACATGAAAAGAGAATATCTACCATGTAGTACTTTACCTACAGGTACATTAAATATACGTAAGGTACACGTAATTGATTTATGACAGATTCCAGTGTATGGCAGTAGTGTATCCATGGAAATATCAAATTCTGTTTGATCCAATACATGCTTCTATGTTTTACCAGAAGCTTTAGCACTAATTTAGTTTCAAGTGACAAAGACACCGAAACTGATGATATATTGTTACGCAAAATTTGCGAAACTGTGCACAAGTAAATCATTAATTAGATAAACATTGTATATGTTTATAATATTGTATGAATATAGAAACTTTTAGTCATGGCAGAAATTATAGACTGAAGTATTCATGTAAGAAATAATGACATCATGAATATTTACCTGGCTGATTTTTCATAATGGCTTATGTACACATTAAATTTTACTTTTAGTAAAAACTGTACACTCAGATCTGTCATGATTTCATAAACAAACAGAGGATATCTTGATCAGACTGTTCCTACATGAGCCATCTGATCTGGGTCTACTCTGTTTGTAAATGTGTGAAAGAGCGTTTTTATGAAGGAAAGGTTAACTGAGTTTTTATAATGGCACATGAAAGAAGTGATATTTTTGACATGACCGAAATTGTAGAGTCGGATCTGTAATATCATTTTAGCGAACAGAGTAGACCCTGATCAGACAGCTCAACTCTGTTTGCAAAAGTATAAATATATAGGGATGACGTCAGAGGATGGTGTACCTTTGAAAAAGTTGATTTTGTTAGCTATAGCTGACATGGAGTCCTCTGGTCTGTTAGAGTTCTTTCCCTTGCGTAGTAATTTGTCTGTGGCCACCGACTCATCACAGTCTATCATAAATGCAACGTCTACACGACCCACCTTGAAAAACAGTAAGTGAACATATATGATACACAAATAACAACAAAATAAATATTTAAGGTAGAGTTTCTACATATCCATTCAGCCCTTTCCTCCATAGATATGCCTTTCTATGCCTTTGCAAACAGAGTAGATCCAGATCAGACAGCTCCTATAGATCTGCTCTATTTGCTTATGATATAATATAGATATGTTTCTACAGTATCTACTTTGGCAAAAATTTCATTTGTTAATATGCCATTTTAACCCTTCTCTTGCTGAATTTTAAAATACACTTCTCCTTCTTTACCCATGCCCTGTTGTATAATGACATATATCTTCAAAGTGTACAAGTATTTCGCTGTGCAATCGCTGCTGTGGAGTGCATTGGTTGCAAAATCAACTTGTAAATAGTGCAGACCCTGATGAGACAGCTCCTGCAGGAGCTGTCTCATCTGGGTCTTCACTATTTACAGGTAAGTATATTGACGTGAATAGCAAGCGAAGGGTTAAATTTAGTTTAATTATTAATTCATGATGTCATCATTTCTTACATGAATATTCATGGAGTATAGGCTTAAAAAAGACAAACTCATGCAAATAATGCAGACCAAGATCAACCTATTCCTGAAGGAGCCATTTGATCAGGGTCTTCAACATCTGCTACTATATCATTCTACTTTAACTGTTTCAATCATATAAACACTTTTTCATGCCTTTGCAAACTGAGTAGACCTAGATCAGACAGCTCCAGAAGGAGCCATCTGATCAGGATCTATTCTGTTTGCTTACAACATTCTAACAGACATGACTCTACAGTATGTACAAATTCCAATAAAAATCTTATGTACATATACGTCATTATTAACCCTTACAGCGCTGAATTTTTAAATGGACTATTCCAAAATTCAAACCGGTCAATCTTATGGTGAATATATAGGGATTTTTCTAAAGAAAAGTGTAACATGACAAACAGTGCAGACCCTGATGAGAGGGCTCCTCTAGGAGCCCTCTAATCTGGGTATACACTGTTTGCAAATGACATTAGTGACTCGTGTCCCGCACTGTAAGGGTTAACATTAGATGAATTTATATCCATGATGTCATTACCTCTTACATAAATAGTCAACAGGGAAAGGGTTAATGATATTAAAGCGGGGCAAAGTTGAATTATTCAGTTTTACAAACTCCACTGAGAGTGGCGACCGGGTGTCTGAATACTACATGAAATTAGGATACACTTCTTACCCAGAGTAAAACAAAACTTGATACTTACACTGCTTTCATAGTCACAGACTTGTTCAACGCTGCGTGGAAAACCTGTGACCACTATGCCTGAAGCTCCGGCACAATTCCGCAACCCAATCATGAGAACTTCTGCGGTGACCTCCTAAACATGACAGAAAAATACAAAAAAATATCAACTGAATTCTTAGCTTACTGTCTTGCCATTTTGTTAATCAATAGCCGCCCCAGCCACAGCTACATTTGCAAACAGTGTAGACCCAGATGAGAGAGCTCTTATTGGAGCTCTCTCATCTGGGACTGCACTGTTTGCCATGGAAAATCCATGCTTGCATGCTCTATGCTTTTGCCTAGGAAAATCATTTCAAAATTTTGTAAAGATATGCCTAATTAATATTCAAAGAAGGCAGTGTGATAAAAAAAATACAAGGCAGACTAAGGGTTTACAAAATAAGAGCACAGCATGCCAGAGCCAATGCTCATCTGTTCAATTGTAGATCTTGTGACAGTGAACAAGTGTGTGAAGTTTCATAAGATTTGCATGTAATAGTAAAGAAGTAATAGCCAATGTTGAAGTTTTTGGATGACAACAACGACGACAATGACGACACTGGGGTTACATTATAGCTTATATTTTTTCTCAACAAACTCTGATTTGCTGTTATTTTTGCTTACTTCAGATTAATTATCAGAGTCATTATTGTCTGAGTGTCTTACAGTCTCTATGCTCTATTTGTCATAAAGGCATTTTAAAGAGCAAATGCTCTGTTTGTCACAATGGCAAAACTACACACTTCTAAAATTTCCTTTTTTCTAGTAAATACTCCTTTTGCATAGATTTGTTTGGTCCAAAAATAATCTATGAGGGAATGGGTTAAATGAAATCATTTTCTTAATTTTCTAAATGCGTTGCTATTAGCTTAGTAATGACACATATACCAGATATCTTCCAGCTAAACACATTCATTTACCTGATAGAGCCTTGCAAATAGAGTTGACCCAGATCAGATGGCTCCAGCATGGGCCATATGATCAGATAGAGTCTGCTCTGTTATGGAATTACACAGATCTAATCCTATATTTTCTGTCATGGTTAAAAAATCCTGTGATCCTTCAGTATAATAGCAGTATAAAAATTCTGTAAATAATTATTCACAGTGAATGTTGAATCTTCATGAGACAAATAGTTACCCATCATCTCATCTGTCAGTTCAAACAGTTCTCACAAATTGCCACGAACATGCAAAGAATTAACCCTTTACTCCATAAATATGCCTTTCAACGCTTTTGTAAACAGAGTCAACACAGATCTGATATGGCACTTTAGGAGCCGTCTGATCAGGGTCTGATCTGTTTGCTTATGAATTAATATAGATATGATTCTATAGTGTCTGCTATGGACAAAACTTCCTGTGTTCATGTGTAATTGTAAAATTTAATCTAATTGATATTCATGCTATTATTATTTCTTACAAGAATATTCATGGAGTAAAAAGTTCAACTATATTTGTACATTATTTCTCACCTGTGAAGCTGGCTCTCCTCTGCTCATGAGGTCGTTTACCAACTTCCATTTCGTATGGGCATCGCCCCGTCTCATTATCTCCTCCTTGATTAGAGTGCCCATGTCAATGTGCTGCCAGCCCGAGTATCGCTTCATCAGTTTCTCAACATGTT
The DNA here is from genome assembly GCA_963576725.1 of Azorinus chamasolen. Lineage (NCBI taxonomy): Eukaryota > Metazoa > Mollusca > Bivalvia > Cardiida > Solecurtidae > Azorinus > Azorinus chamasolen. The sequence goes on along the minus strand of OY755241.1, from coordinate 28,284,796 downwards.
CTTTTTTATTACTGCCTGGTGCTCCTGAAAAGTCAAAATTACTTTACTTGATAATCCTGCCTTTTCCTGACTTTGCTAACTGAGATGATATCCATGGATACACCTCTAACCCATTACCTCATAGGCTATTTTTAGATCCAAGCACTTTGAATAAATCTACCGAAAAGGAGCAGTAACCAGAGAAAAGGAAACTTTTACAATTTTGTAGTTTGAAACCATTGTAATAAATAGAGCATTTGCTCCTATAGGAACAAATGCTCTATTTATCACAATGGTTTCAACAGGTGACTTTTGCAGAGTCGTCAAAATGCGTCAATATGGGGGAATGGGTTAAATACAGAATCTTTCCCATTTCAATATTTAGTTTACATAATTAGAAATCAATTATCAAAAGAACGGCAAAATATATAGATTAATAGAATCAAGCATGGGTTTTGTTAAAGATGGGGGTTTCTATACTTGAGGTTGGTCTGTTCCAGTCGGAAACGAGCTTTAGCGAGTTTCCGATAGGAACAGACCAACCGAGGGTATAGAACCCCCCGGCTTTAACAAATCCCGTGCTTGATTATTTTTCTCGCTGAAATACGCCCTAAAACCAAGAAAATGGACGAATTTTGTGAAGTACTACTTTACATTGCGTAATACGACTTCCATATCTAATAGCAACAGACCGCAGCATAACTTTAGGCGTGACACCAAATTCTTGCATAAAACGTGCTGTTGTAGTCCCGCTAGACCATGTATTAGCAAGGGGATTATCGTGCTCACGCGCTGTTGTTGACCGGATGTGACTACAAAACAACGTCTTCGGTTAATTAAATAGGCTTTTAAAGTGTTTATATGATAAATAGAATTTCATATTCGTGCTAATTACTTATATTAATTTCAATTCATAAGGTTGTTGCCTATAGAAATGTTGGTATAATTCTGTAAGAAGTCCTTCCCTTGTATTATTTTACCCAATCGCGCGTATGAATACACTAGCCACGGGGTGTTCCAGATAAGGATTTCTAGTACGGCTATTTTTAGTAACTCAGCTTATCTAGCACGACTGAGAAGCGAGAATATAGTTGTTGTGCCAAATGCACTGTCTTTACTTTTTGAATATTTATTTATAGAGGATCTTACATGAGTGTTCATTACAATTTGCTTTTATGAAACGAGTTTACTATATAATATGACACGAGATTTATTAAGTGTTATATTCATTTTATCATGCAACGTCACGAAATACAGTCACTTCCTACTAGCATAATATTTTCCACGTCGACGCTGTATTTTGTGAGGTATAGTGCATATGTACTGACCCCACTGGAATGCAAGTTTTGTTCAGCCAATAGGAGGAAAACAGAAGGAGGAAAAGGGCATTATTAAACAAACATCACATTAACATATTTGCTCACCTTTGTCTCAACTATTTGTCCATATAAAATGATTAAATCAAGTTTGTTTATGTTGTAAAAGTCGATGACGTCACTGCATACCAACATGACGTCACGTTATACGTACTTACATGTATTTTCATTTCAGGGGACGAAACCGCTTTAGCAATCTTTCTTTTTCTTCATTTTCTCCTTTTTTCTTGGAGTTGCATGATAAAAGAATTACTATGCTAGTAGTTTGAAAGTTCAGCGGTATTTTGGCTCGTCAGAAAAGTAGTTAAATGCTCGCCAAGGCTCGCATTTAACAACTTTTCTAACTCACCAAAATACAGCTGAACTTCCAAACTACTAGCATAGTAATTCTTATATAGTAAACCAGTTTCATGAACAAATTTGTAATGAACACAAATGTCAGATTCTTTTTTATTACATAAGCCTTAAAAATGCCATAGAAAATAAAACAGGCTACAACTGACAGCTGTTTCGGTCATTGCTTACAAACAGCGTAGTAATACAACGGAGGACGAACATGGAGTGCTATGATTAGCTAAAGCTTAAAATGAGCGCTACGATTGGCTAATGATTGCTAATTTGCATAAAAAATGCATTTAAAAAATTTCATTTATTAGTATTCAATATGTCAGTATTTCTACAATCAATATTCATGAGGAATGAGTTAATACAGAATGATATAAATACTGTTTGCTTGTTTATTTGGGGTTTTATGTCTCTTTAACAGTATTCAGTCAAAGAACAAAATTCAGCTAATTACAGAGGTTTTTCCATGCATGGAACAAATTGCATTGCTTGCTGGACAGAACATCCAGGTAGAACTGCCTACCTACCACAAGCCAGCTGGAAAGCTTCCTCACATGAAAAATCCAAATGCTCAAACCAGGATGCAAACCACAGTGGTGAGAAGCTAAATGATTGCCAGACGAAGACCATAACCACTTGGCTATCGTGGTCTCTATAAATACTGGACTTACCCATGACAAAGACGACAGGGACATCTGGTAGAGAAAACTTCTCTGTCTTCTCTGTAGATTTGGGAATATCTGGCAGTGGTGAAGACTTGTTGTCTCTGGGAGTTGGCTCCTCTGAAAACAAACATAACAACTGAATGACCAAAAATGCTTTATTGAGAGTCTTTGACGTTTAGTAAAAGCTTAAGAAAACAATTTGATTTGAAATAAATATGTCTAGATAAGATTAACTCATTCCCTTCTAGGCTATTTTAAGATCCAACCTCTTTGAATAAATCTACCAAAAAGGAGCATTAACTAGAGAAAAGGATTTTTTTAGAATGTTGTAGTTCTGAAACCACTGTGATAAATACCGCATAAATTTGCTCTTTAGGAGCAAATGCTCTATTTATCAAAATGGTTTCAAAAAGTGACTTTTACAGAGGCGTTGAAAGGCGTATTCATGGAGGAAAGGGTTAACATCATCAATAATTTAAGAAGTGCGCAAACCGTTATAGGCGAAAAAATATAAAAAAACTGAAATTTAACATTTCATGGAGTATGGAATCTGTATGACTACATTTTGTATCCTATCAAACCCATATTATTCATCACATAAAACCACCACTGAATTGTTGACTTAAAAATTATACTACATGGATTTGGGGTACTGCTTCATTCCTTCAGTCCTTATGTAACAGGTTAACAAATGACATCCCAAAACCTTGACCATAATTTAACCATTTACTCCATGAATATTCATGTACGAAATAATGACTGCATGAATATGATTTTTATAATGGTACAAGAACACATGATATTTTGGCTATAGCAAAAAAAATACAGAATCATATCTATTATTCCATAAGCAAGCAGAGCAGACCCTAATCAGATGGTTCCTTCAGGAGCACCTGATTTGGGTCAACTCTGTTTGCAAAGGCTTAGGATTGTGTATTTATGGAGTAAAGGATTAACTCATTACTCAGCACTGGCAAATGATAGGATGTAACAAAACACAAATGAACACAATATTCAAGATTTAGATTGATCCCTTTTACCTGAAAGAGAATTACGTTTTGATGGTTTTGCAAAAAGTGTAGGCCTACATTAGACGCTCTGTTTATGTAATAATATAGATCTGATTCTAAAGTTTCTACCTTGACCAAAACAATCCTGCTTTCATAGCATTATAAAAAGTTAGCTAATAAATATTCGTCATGCCATTATTTCTAATATGAAAACATAGTCGGCAAATACAGAATTCCAGCACATCGTAACTCTGTGTTACACAGGATACCACATTAACACCTTCAATGCTGAGGTGGGTTTTTTTTCAGAGTGAAGTAACCCATCAGTGTTTAACCAATTCCTCCATAGGCTATTTTAGACCCAACCTCTTTGAACCAATCTACTGAAAAGGAGCATTTACTATAGAAAAGAAAGAGTTTAGAATTTTGTAGTTTTTAAACCATTGCTCTTTTTATCACAATGATTTCATAAAGTGACTTTTACAGAGGCGTAGAAAGGCGTTTTTATGGAGGGAAAGGTTAACTATAGAGTCCACTCAGTATGAAAGGCTTAAACTTGCTAGAGGATTTTAAGTGACAAACAGTGCAGACCCTGATCAGAGGTCTCCCATAGAAGCCCTCTGATCTGGGTCTACACTGTTTGCAAATGACAATGCATGTGTGTGTCCACATTCAAAGAGTTAACATCATTGTTCTGATCTATTGTTCAACTTACAACACTGTCTAACAGCAACCAAGCCCAGACCTCAACAAACAACATGAACAAAATGCTTCATAGTACAATATTAAAACTGCAAAGGGATTTCAAACCACATGCACATAGTTTTGACTCACATCAGCAGCTGCTATATTTATTCATGCAAACTTTAGAACCTACTCTAGGTAGCTCATGAGTCAGACAAACAGTATAGATCCTGAACAGATGCATTGTAATGTGTCAACTATCAGTCTATGTGTCAGTATGTATTGTTTGCAGTTTCTGATGGTTCAAAATCCCATAATAACCCTGTACTCCATAAATACATCCTTTCTACACATTTTCAAACAGAGTAGACCTAGATCAGGGATGGCTCCTACAAAAACCATCTGATCAGGGTCTGCTCTGTTTCTGCTGTGGCCAAATATTCCTATGCCCATGTGCTATTATAACGGAAAATCAGCTAATACAGTAAAACCCCGCTAATGCGACCACCAAAAAGGGGCATAATTCTGTGTGGCAGAGGCAGGTGGTAGCTTAATGCAGGACGAAAGTTATGCAGAAAGCTCCTATAGGAGCTTTCTGCATAACTTTCGTCCTGCATTAAGCAACCACCTGCTTTAGACGACATCAGTGGCTGTTTATTAAGTGGTCGCATTAGCGGGGTTTCACTGTAATTAGTCATGATGTCATTATTTCTTACATGAACATTCAAAGGGTAAAGGGATAGTACTGAATAATTATAACAATGTTGAATTTGTATCATTCTAACTAAATTATCTCCAAAACTACTATGGGGTTAAATCAATGGAAATCAATCACATCTACCCATATGTACAACCTGCACTTGAGAAAAAGAAGAGAATCAGACTTTATACCAGAGTAGATCCCAACAAAAAACTTTACCTGAGAGATAAAAAAAATAAACCATTTTTCAAGAATATCTCCTTCATTTCTCCACCAAACCCCATTTAGAAACTTTAGAATTGATGTATACCCCTTATCTGCAACAATTTCAAATACATCCCTTATAATGTAAGGTCATTTGCCACTGCCATTGACTTGCAAACAGCTTGGATCCAGATCAGATCAGACATCCAGTGACTAGGTTTAGGATAAAATCTGTCTGATCAGGGACTCATCTGTTCGCATTGAAGGCATAGAGAGGTGTATTAATATGGAGTAAAGGGTTAATCTATATGTCTGTAATACTTGCAGTTTTGACAGAACAAAATTCTAGATAACAGAATATGGAATTTATACAAACAAACCAAACTGACAGCCCTACCAGAACAAAAGAATATATATTTTAAAGAATCCTATAATAGCTGACAGCAACATCAGAATCCTTTAATTATCAGACAAATAAACTCAAATACATGGAACACAGGGTTTTAGACAGGAAGAGTAAACTGCAAAGGAGTGAAAAAGCATTCATAAAAGGAAAGGGTTAAAAATCAATTTGACATCATATTGATAACTTTAAAGTAGACTTTAGCAATAGGGTAGCAATCAGTGAAGACCATGATCAGGGTCCATGCTTATAAAACTTTTTAGTTGAGTCTGAGTTTGTTCTCAAGCTTTTGATTGGTCAGATTTGAGCCAAAGGCCAAAGGCTCAAATCTGACCAATCAAAAACTTGAGAACGAACTCAGACTCAACTAAAAAGTTTTATAAGCATGGATACAAACTGCTCTATCAGGAGCAGTGTTATCTGGGTCTACATGACCTGGGTCTACATGACCTGGGTCTACAGGAGCAGTGTTATCTGGGTCTACATGACCTGGGTCTACATGACCTGGGTCTACAGGAGCAGTGTTATCTGGGTCTACATGACCTGGGTCTACACTATTTGTCGAACTTTCTGTGCAAATACTTAGGGATAATCGGGTAAGGAGCTCTGTAAACTACTTTATACATCAAACTGACATGGTGCACTGACGGATGACAAAGAACTGAATAGACCAGTGAGGGATAAGAGGAGAAAACCTACAGAAAAAAAAGCTACAGACTGCAATAACCCTAAATAATAACTCTAAATATTTGGCAAAGCAAACAAAAGTAAATATTGCAGACACAGATCAAAATGCCTCTTAACCCTTTCCCTCATAGGCTATTTTTAGATCCTACCTCTTTGAAAAAATCTACCGATAAGGAGCATTTACTAGAGAAAAGGAAAATGTTAGAATTGTGTAGTATTGAAACCATTGTGATAATAAGAGCATTTGTTCCTATGGAGCAAAATTTAATGCTCTTTTTATCACAATGATTTCAAGAAGTGACTATTACAGAGGCGTAGAAAGACATATTTATGGAGGAAAGGGTTAAAAATCTTGATCAGGGTGTACACTATTTTTACTTATTTAGAATTACAGTAGAATATGTCTAATAAGCTGCCATAAAAAAGAAGTCTCATTATGGGTCTGTAAGGCATGTGGTGGCTTAATATAGGAGCTTTCTGCATTACTTTTGCCCTGCATTAAGCAATCATCTTTTTTAAGACCCTGAGTTCAATAAATTAATTGACACTTGGGACAGTTTCTACTGTATCAAAACACGAAACAGTGCAGAATTGACATATTCTGTTTATAAATTGATGGAGAAAAAAGTGGCTAGGTGGCTGAATCTTTAGGGTTAATATGGTAGGTACAAACAAATTTTTCAGACAGGTTGAATAAACTAAGCAATTATAATGACTAACATAAGCAAAATCTGCAAAACATTATATCTGAAGCAGTCCAAATTGTGCAAATAAATCAACATGCATTGTGTGTTTGTCCAACAGTATGTAAATGAAGGGAGGTAAGCCAGCAAGTACAGAACCAAAGGGACTACATATTTACAACACCTCACAAACCTTGAACAGAACCCCTGAGTGGTCTCCCCTGAAAATCTGGGGTGCTTGTTCTACTTGCAGTCGGAGAGAGCAATGAACCCTGAACAGAATGTGAGGCATCTGATGCAGGGGACATAACTCTGCTGATAAGTGATTCCTCTATGTTGACCATGTTTACGCTCAAAATTTCTTCACCTGAGAGAATTGTCAACCAAAGTTAATTTCTATACCTGCATTTTTTAAGTACTTACATCAACATTTATACAAGAATTAATGACTTCATGAATATTAATTAAAAAAAATTATAATGTCAAAAGGAACAATTAACCCTTTCCCTGTTCTGTATTTAGGCCATCTTGCAATACCTACTGAATATTCATTAACAAAATAGTTATAAAGACATATGGAAGGTGGAACATTGTAGAAATTTTAGAAAGCAAAGAAACAAATCTATCAAATTCTGTTAGCAAACAGAGTAGACCCTGATCAGACGGCTCCTATAGGAGCCGTCTGATCTGGGTCTACTCTGTTTGCAATTGCGTGAAAACATGTTTATATGAGGGAAAGGGTTAAGGGATTTCTTTGGCCATTTAGAAAGCTGAAGAATCAAATGTATATTACATTTCTCCTCAAGCAAACAGAACAGACCCTGCATGTCAGATATGGTACCTGCAGGAGCCCTCTGATCTGGGTCTACTCTGTTTGCAAAGGTGCCAGAAGACATCTCTATCCAGTAAAGTATTAAACAACAAAACTATGACACAGAAAATAAACCAGCAACTATAAAGTGTGAATATCATAAATTCTGCAATCTGTTATAAACAGGTTCCACAAATAACTTTGTTAATAAACACATTTAACCCTCTGAATGCAGGAAATGAATATGCTGACACTTGCCAACAGTGTAGATCCAGATCAGGAGACTATTAGAGAAACCCTCTGATCAAGTCTGCTGCAGTTTGTCGTTTACTGCTCTCTGACAACTGAATACTCAATAATTAACTCATTCCCTCATAGGCTATAATTATCATTTAGACCAAACCTCTTTGAATAAATCTACTGAAAAAGAGAATTTACAATTAAAAAAGGAAAATTTTAGAATTTGCAGTTTTGAAACCATTGTGATAAATAGAGCATTTGCTTCTGTTTAGCAAATGTTCTATGTATCACAATGGATTGAAAAAAGTGGGACATCAAAAGGTTTCAATCTGAGTGAATGAGCCAAACAATGATGGACAACGCTACTTTGAAAAATTTAGCATTAAAAGGGTTAAACATATATACAATTAGTTAACATTCAAAGGTTAAACAATAGAAACATGTCAATATACAATTCGTTAACAATGTCAACCCGTTCTCAATGATTGGTACATGGGCTACTAGTTATTGTAACTGACTCTAACTCATCCCTTACTTCATGAATAATCATGTAAGAAACAACATCATGAATATTAACCCTTTCCCTCATATAAACGTGTTTTCACGCATTTGCAAACAGAGTAGACCCAGATCAGACGGCTCCTAGAGGAGCCGTATGATCAGGGTCTGCTCTGTTTGCTAATAAAATTTGATAGATATGTTTCTATACTTGCTAAAATAGCTACAATGTTCCACCCTCCATGCATCATTATAACAAATTTGTCCATGAATATTCAGTAGGTATTGAAATTTGCGATAAACATAGAACAGGGAAAGGGTTAAACAGTTAATTTTTATAGTTATGAGCAAAATAATTTCTGATCAGGGTTTGCTCTGTTTGCTTATGGAATAATAGAAGTCCAGATTATAAAGATGCATTAATTTAAATATTTTCAAGAATAGCTTCTTTATTTCTTCACCAAACTCTATACTGTGACCACTCTTTAGAATCATAGTATAGGATTTGGTGGTGAAATGACGATTTTAGTATTTGGGTAAACACCTTTATCTGTAACTCTGTAATAATATAGATCTGCCACAGACAAAATGCCATGTGTTTATGTATACATGCCATCATAAGAACTATTCTAATTAATATTTATGATGTCATCATTTCTTACATGAATATAAATGGAGTATAGAGTTAATAGATATGATATTAAGTCTTCTACTGGTGCCAATTTTATATCTGTTTAATGTCTTTATCCTAATTAATTTTTTTATTATTAAGTATACAACTGCCTGCACAGTAAAACCCCTCTAAACTGGACATTTAATTTAGTATAAATACAATATATTGGTCTTGGAGACAGGTGGTAGCTTAATGCAGGGTGAAAGTCATGCAGAAACCTCCTAGAAGAGCTTTCTGCATGACTTTCACCCTGCATTAAGCAGCCACCTGCCTAAAAGTATCTAAATTCTTCTCTACTGGAATTCCAGTTTAGAGCTATTTTGCTGTATTCAAAACATGAAATTATAGTGAAGTGATTTGTGATAGAAAGGGTTGACTGGTTACCAAAGTCATAGGTAAAGGCGCACATTTCAAATACTAAAACTGTCATTTCTCCACCATGTTACAATAAATCTTTAGAATCATCTCTTTAAGACAATTCTAAAAATGTAGTTACAATATAGAGTTGAGTTAATTCTAAAGCCATATTACAGGGTTAAGTGGTGGAAAAATGACATTTCTAGTATTAATTTGGTACCTTTCCCTTATCCCTTTACTCCAAAGAAACATCCTTTAATGCCTTTACAAACAGAGTAGACCCAGATCAGATGGCTCCTACAGGAGCTGTCTGATCATGGTCTGCTCTGTTTGCTTATGAAATAACATACATGTAGAACTGGTTCTACAGTTTCTGTCATGGTCTAAAGTTTTGGCATTCATATGCCATTATAAAAAATCAGCTAATCAATATTCATGACATTATTTCCTACATAAATAATCATGGAGCAAAGGGTTATCTATGACACTGATGGGCGCTGATTTAAGCAAGTTAGACACTCACTTCTTTTAGCTCTGTGAATGCCTGTTAGGAAATAGTGAAGGCAATGTTTTAGTTAAAGCTTTAACACTAGGCGTTTAGTCAAATAAAGTAAATACATCAAAGCTGTAAATAAGAGGAAAATTAATCTATCTGAATTTCTTATTTCTCAGCTGAACCCTATCTTGTTGCTTCTCTTTAGCATTGCCTTGGTAACATAATTCTAATGAGTAACAGCAGGATAGAGCTGAACCCTTTCAACCCTGAATTATGAGAGTAGAATAGCCCCTCTATGTATAATTATACAGTAAATCCTCTCTATAATGACCACTGAATTATGTTAGTTAGTTGGTATTTAGTGCAGGTGGCTGCTTAAAGCAAGGTGAAAGTAAAACAGAACGCTCCTATAGGAGCGTTCTGTTTTACTTTCACTTTGCTTTAAGCAGCCACCTTTTACACAAAATACTAAATATAATTTAGTGTTTGTTATAGAGAGGTTTTACTGTATTGTACACTCAGTATAAACAGTAAAACAGTGCAGATCCCTACTAGAGGGCTTCTCTTAGTCTAGGAGCCCTCTGATCTAGGTCTACACTGTTTGCAAATGACTGTGCATGCATATCCGGAGTTGAGAGGATTAAGGACAAATATTAGAAAATAATTGTCGTATACACCTATATACAGTTCTGATAAGCATTCTGATAAATAATACAAAGCTGTTACTATGGTGACAGTTATTACCTGCTGATATATTAATAACAAATATTGTGAAATGTCAGACACTAATTAATGTGTATTTTTTAAGTGATATTTCTGTTTAGTACATTAAATAGTTGAATAATGATGACAGTTTTGTTTGATTTAGAAACATTTTGTGCCAAGTGCCATGATGTTCACATTCACACAAGCGCGTTATGAGACACAGGACTGTACCTTGTATTGTTCTGACAAACGTTTCTATTCTAACAAATGGGCCGTCACCTGTAGTGTACCATCGTATTGTTACTAAATTTAGCTTTTTTTCTTGTAACTTTTATTACAAATTCATATGAAACAAAGAAGATTTTGCAAATTCAATATGTTCAGGAATTTTAAATTATAAGTACAAGAGTTAACCTTTCACCTGATTGAGATGCATGTTTAAACATTTGAATAACAGAATAGACTCAGATCAGACAACTCTTGCAGAAGCTGTATGATCTGGGTGTTCAATGGTTGTCGTTCATAATGACATTATAGAAATTTAGCTAAACAGTATTCATAAAATCCTTTTTTTTACATGAATATTAACCCTTTCCTCCATAAATATGCCTTTCTATGCCTCTGTAAAAGTCACTTTATGAAACCATTGTGATAAATAGAGCATTTGCTCCTACAGGAGCAAATGCTCTATTTATCACAATGGTTTCAAACTACAAAATTCTAAAATATTCCTTTTCTCTAGTTAATGCTCCTTTTCGGTGGATTTATTTAAAGAGGTTGGATCTAAAAATAGCCTATGAGGGAATGGGTTAAGCAGGTAAAAGGTTAAAACAAACTAGATATAAATGATCTTTCTGACTGTTGTACGATTGCCATAGATTAAGTTAGTAAATTTACCTGAAGCATGGAGAACCTAGTCTGGCAAATTTGTGATAACCTTTACAAACAGTTTGGATCCAGATTAGATGTCAAGTACCAACATCAGTATCAAGATGAGATGTCAAGTACCAGCATCAATATCCAGATGAGATGTCAAGTACCAACATCAGTATCAAGATGAGATGTCAAGTACCAACATCAGTATCAAGATGAGATGTCAAGTACCAACATCAGTATCAAGATGAGATGTCAAGTACCAACATCAGTATCCAGATGAAATGTCAAGAACCAACATCAGTATCAAGATGAGATGTCAAGTACCAACATCAGTATCAAGATGAGATGTCAAGAACCAACATCAGTATCCAGATGAAATGTCAAGAACCAACATCAGTATCCAGATGAAATGTCAAGTACCAACATCAGTATCAAGATGAGATGTCAAGTACCAACATCAGTATCAAGATGAGATGTCAAGTACCAACTGATGAGATGTCAAGTACCAACATCAGTATCAAGATGAGATGTCAAGTACCAACATCACTATCCAGATCTATGAGATGTCAAGTACCAACATCAGTATCCAGATGAGATGTCAAGTACCAACATAAGTATCCAGACGAGATGTCAAGTACCAACATCAGTATCAAGATGAGATGTCAAGTACCAACATCATATCCAGATGAAATGTCAAGTATCAACATCAATATCCAGATGAAATGTCAAGTACCAACATCAGTATCCAGATGAGATGTCAAGTACCAACATCAGTATCAAGATGAGATGTCAAGTACCAACATCAGTATCCAGATGAGATGTCAAGTACCAACATCAGTATCCAGACTGTTTGACACTCTGGTATTTTTTTTAAAGAAACAGAGCTCCAGATAAGACATGTGAATTGAAATATTTACATGTATAACTTCTTTATTTCTCCACTAAACCACTCTTTTGAATTATCCCTTAGAAACGATTCTAAAGAGTGGTCACAACATAGGGTTTGGTGAAGAAATAACGATGTTAGTAAATTTATTGAGTATGCACTGTTATCTGTATCTCTGAGAAAATAGACTCTCACAATTGAAGCAGAAGACAATATATGTATTTGCAGATGTCAACTTCCCACAGAGCAGAAAGTTAAAACAGACTTATACTACTTAAATTAAGCAGAAAGATGAACATTTTAGTGAGACGTAATTAGTACTAACATTGTTATTACGAAGGTTCAGTAGGACGCTGTTACATCTGACAATATTAATAGAATCATAAATACTGTATGTAAACTTTAGCAGCCAGATAAAAATTTAAAGCAGTAGCATATTGTAAGGTAAATATCAGAATAGCTACCTTTTGGAGGAGTGCGAGTCTTGGATGATGGTCTGGATCCTTCTTTAGATGATGGCCTCTTCTTGTCATTTATTGGCGGAAGTGGGGTTTTTGTTCTACGAATGTCAACAAAAGAGCTCCATGTGATGTTCTCTTGGCCTTTGTCATGGCACTTTTGGAGACAGTCAATGAGGTATTTGATGTGGTCAGATGGTCTATGATACATTAGACCAGTCATCAAACTCTACAACACAAGACATGTGACTTGAGAAACATTTCTAGAACTACTCTATAAATACTCAGTAACTCATCTTTAATTTAACTACTATAAGCTCAATAAGTCAGGTCACACCTTTGCAAACAGAGTAGACCCTGTGCACCCACATCAGGCAGCTCCTACAGCAGCCTTCTGATCAGGGCCTGTTTTGTTTGGTTACAATTTAAAGATCTGATTTTAGAGTTTCTACACTGGCTAAAACTTCATACATCATTAAAAAATGCAGCTAATCAATATTGATATCTTTATTTCTTAGATGAATACTCATGGAATAAATGATTAATCTATCCCTGACATTTTTTCTCACTCAGTTTTCCTAAATCATTACCTCACATTCGGGACAAACTCTTGTGTATATATAGAGGGGTTGTGTGTAGCCGGGTAGAGATTGTGGTGAATCAGTTGATAGGCTTTACTGTGTGGCTTGGTAGCTGAGTCTGTATTGTGTTGGCATGGTAAGCCAGATGTCCTGGGTTCGAGTCCCAATTGAGTCACAACTTTTTCACCATGTTACATTAGCATGGTAAGCCATAGGCCCTGGGTTCAAGTCCCAGTCAATTCACAACTTTTTCACCATGTTACATTTTGCACCCAACATAATTTACCCGAAGGGTGATTTAAATGAGAAAAAACTTGTAATAATAAGAAACTCGTGGAGTGTTCTTTGTGTCAGATTTTACCATGTTACATTTTGGTGCCCAACATAAATTACCCTCAGGGTCATTTAAATGAGAAAAAAAATGTAATCGTAAGAAACTTGTGGAGTGTTCTTTGAGTAAGAATTCAGGACAAATATTTGTGTAGACATGGTGGGGTGTAGCCAGGTAGAGATTGTGGTGAAACAGTTGATAGGCTTTAAACTGTGTGGCTTGATAGCTCAATCAGTCAGTAGTGTGTTGGCATGGTAAGCCAAAGGCCCTGGATTCAAGTCCCAGCTTTTTCACCATATGTTACATTCATGAAGTAAAGGGTTATTTTGGTCAGAGAGAACAGCACTTGAGATGACTACACATGCATAGTATATTCAATGATTTTATAATCATTCTGAAGTAATTCTAAGTGGGGAAAAGTTACTGGCTTCTACAAGGATTCGAACCCTGAACCTCTGGACTACTTGTCTGACACTCTAACCATGTTGCTAAAGGGTTAGCCCAACAGTAAGGCTGTTGGAGATGCCTGACATAGACCGATACTAAACCCCCCTCCTTCTTAACCCGTAGGAGCCAGGCGTATACCCATGCATGTCCCTTAGACATTTACATGCATGCCCGCATACAAACAGAATTATATACTTGTCGCCAATGAAGTAATTCTAAAGGGGGGGGGGGGTGTTACTGGCCTCTACCATGATTCGAACCCTGGACTACTATACTAGTCCAACACTCTAACCATGTTGCTAAAGGGTTATAACCCAACAGCAAGCTAGGCTGTTGGAGATCGATGCCTTACATATATAGCCCAGTCACTACAATTCTATGAATTCATTTGCATTAAGGCGAAATCATGCATAGCTGTGATATTTTATAATATGATTATAACTGCCAGGGTGTATGCAATGGCAACTACTGTATATGAGTGTAATCTTGTGATCAAGTGTTTGACCAACCAGCTCAATTGAATAATTTAAGCATACCTCAAACAAACGAGGGATTTCTCGCCTGGACAAATATGTCTTTGCATCTTCTGTCGTCATCTTGCCGCTATGGCACCTAATATACTTGGATCCTTCGGACGAAATTTTGGCAGCTTATTGTATAGTCCAGAAAAAGTGATTTCCTCCAAACACCTGCAGCGAATTTCTTCTGTAGCTAAGGACAACAAAACATGCGGAGGAATATACAAAATACAAAAGTAGTTCGTAAATTATACTCGTTTGCCCAAATCTGTCTTCAAAACTACTTATTTTAGTCAAATACACGAAGATAATAAATATTGTATGTAAAATGTTATTGATAAGATGGAAAAACAGCAATTTATCCGAAAATAAATTATGAAATCTCCACTTCCGGTTCATCCGCTCATTACAAATTCGAACTACTTTCAAGATGTCTGCGCCCATGTTTGTCAACAATATCATATACGCTTTCTTTATTTTGTTTGTTTTTGGGTCGTCCATAACTCAAATCAATGTACAGGTATAACAAAAATAATGCAATGCAAATATACCTTTAATATACCCATATGACTAAGACGCTACAGTGTGTAAATGCATTTGAAGTAATTTCACCGGGCACCTGTCAAACGTCTTATTGGGTGGGTGGGGTAAACGAAATTTTATGAATTACGGGATTCGATCTACTTTAGCTTTAGATCTTACTATCACGTTTAAGTACCCAAACTAGTATGTAATGAAGTTTGTCGACATATCGATGCAAACTGGATAAACTATAATTATGATGTACAAGCAGGTTCTACTTCTTCCGCCCACAGGGCACCGTCACAATGAATTATGAACCTCGACAGAAAAAAATGTATGAACACTAGATATATAGACAAGGGGTCGAACTTCCTATTTACGAATTTTACCCCTCACCCAAGTCATGCCTCTGCTGACGTTCAATCAAACGGTATATCGGGTAAAGCTTTTTGCCAATAAGTATAAGTTTTAAAACAGAAACTGAAAGATTCTTACAATAATTATCTGGAAAATATTCTTGGCATAAATTCAGACCCTGACTCAAATGAACAGAACTTTTCAAGGAAAAACTTATTTTGGCTTCTTAAAAGTTCTAGGCAAGACTCACAAGGCGTTCTACCACTCAAAAAGAATGATATAGAATACACACACAGTTGTGACAAAGCAAACGCTCTTAACAAACAATTTCAGTCTGTATATTCTCCCAAGTCTCACCCTTTGACGGTAAATAGCTTTTAGCTAATGTTAAATATGTTGTGAAAACAACCCGACTATAAATAAAGTTTCTTGTATCTTGTATCTTGTATCTAACTGATCTCTACCCTGAACTTCCAACTCCTGAAGGTTCATTCTTTCCACAAATGCCTGACATACACATATCACTGGCCGGTGTTGAAAAACTGCTTCAGAAACTAAATCCCTCAAAGGCTGCCGGTCCAGACTCTATAAAGCCTGTGATCTTGAAGGAAATGAGCAAAGAACTGGCCCCGATAATCCAGACCATCTTACAGCGATCTCTGGAAACAGGATCCATCCTAGCTGACTGGTCCAAAGCAATGGTTGCCCCTGTCTTCAAAAAAGGCGAACAAAGTGATCCCTCAAACTACCGTCCTATCTCTCTCACCTGTATTCTCTGCAAACAGATGGAACACATAATAGCTTCAAACCTCTCTCGACATCTAGAAAATCACAGTATTCTTTATGATCTCCAACACGGTTTCAGAGAGAGACGTTCCTGTGAGACCCAACTTATCCAATTGGTTGATGACCTCACTAGAAACCTCTCACAGGGCAAACAGACAGATCTTATCCTTCTCGACTTCTCTAAAGCCTTTGATGTGGTTAACCATCTTAAACTCCTTACTAAACTTCAAGTCCATGGAGTTCATGGCAAATCTTTGAATTGGATCAGGGCCTTTCTGCTGGGTAGATCGCAGAAGGTAGTAGTAGAGGGTGAGTCCTCAGACTCTGTCCCAGTCACTTCAGGGGTACCCCAAGGCTCTGTACTTGGTCCTCTCTTATTCCTTCTTTATATTAATGACCTTCCTGACAACATCACTTCTCAAATTAGGCTCTTTGCCAATGACACTGCAATCTACCTGACTATCAGAAATGACCAAGATGGCTCTACTCTACAATCCGATCTTGAGAAATTACAACTCTGGGAAGATAAATGGGACATGTCATTTAACCCTAGTAAATGCCATGTTCTTCATATCTCCAGAGCTAAGCGCATCACTAAAACGTCTTACTCCCTGCATGGCCAGACTCTGGATGCTGTCGACGACGCCAAGTATCTGGGGGTGATCCTCTCAAATGATCTTAGATGGAACCGCCACATCCAGTCCATTACATCGACAGCGTCCAGATCTCTGGGTTTCATAAAGAGAAATATAAGAACAAAAAGTAAGCTGGTACGGGAATTAGCCTATAAAACTCTTGTTAGGCCCCAGCTGGAATATGCCTCTCCTGCATGGAGTCCGCATACCCTGGCCAACATCTCCAAAATAGAGGCATGCCAAAGACGAGCAGCCTGTTGGACCCTGGGTAGGTACTCGCAATATGACAGTGTCACCTCCATGTTGAATACCCTGGGGTGGAGATCCTTAGAACAGAGGAGGGCAGATGCCAGACTGACTATGCTGTACAAAATTCATTATGGACTAGTAACTCTTGAAATCCCTCAGTACTTCCAAACCCCAAACAGAATGACCCGGCATAGCCATCCTCTCGCCTTCTGTCAGATCCATACCAGAGTGAACTGCTACAAGTACTCTTTCTTTCCACTGGCAGTTGTCCAGTGGAACAGGTTGCCACAGAGTGTGGTCATGCTGCCTGAACTGCAAATGTTCAAGACAGCAGTCCAGACCCTGGAGCACAAAATGCCATGAATCACAACATTGTTTTTATCCTGTTTTTAATTTCACTGAAACACTATCTCACTGTATATCTTCTCTGTCGTCACTCTTTCTCTTCTATCATGCTTTATTATTCTTCACTAATTTTAGCACAGACGCGCAGCTGCACATAATCTCCATGAGGGGGTGCTGCAGAATGAATAGATAGATAGATAGATAGTAGTCTAATGTATAATCTATGTAACTGCAAAGCTCCTAGTTGAAATGGTTCTCAGAAGCCACAGCAGAGAATCTCGAGAAACACGGTAATTTTGACAGGTCGGATATGACCTCGCAACCGCCCGCTTACCGACTAAAACGGCTATTTGAACGTTTGCCAGCGCCGAATCAGGGCTGTATGCAATAGCTAGTAAGCAACTGTGATACTTACTGCGAAAACTGCATTAGAAAGCAATTATATAGTGATTGTATTTCGCACCTATGGTACAGGTAAAGATAACATGACAGAACTATAAAGAATGTTTGTAACAAGAGTTAATTGTCGTGTTGTTTTCCAGATCAAGATGACCAAGATTGGGCAGTGCAGCCCCTGATCACCACCTGGAATTTGACAGCCGATAATACCCCCGGTTACCAGTTGTTTCGTCCCCTGGTCGTTTCGCTCCCAATAAGGATCCTGGTCATTTCGTCCCCTATATCTTGGTCGTTTCGCCCCCTACAAAAGTAATACTTACGAAATGCAATTTTCCAATACTTTAAATCTCAGAAAAGTCCCATTTTGTAGAGTTTCAGAATTGTCTGATCTGGCCACTCTGTTTGCAAATGCGTGAAAACACATTCATATGAGGGAAAGGGTTAAGAACAGGGAAAGGGTTACTAGTAACTACTAGTATCAGTATATAAGTGTAACTCCTGTATATATACTCTTTACATTAATTAAGAGTTATACATGTGACATGGTTTGTTAATAACCTGAGATAATTACAAGTTGTCAACATATACTCTTTACATTAATTAAGATATTACAACAGGGAAAGGGTTATTCTCAGAAGCCAGGTTGCTAACATATTATATATAGTGGGCGAAACGACCACGGGAGCGAAACGACCAGGTGCAAAACGTCCTGGGGACGAACTGGTTAGTGGGTGAAACGTCTGGTCACCATACCCACCCCCCTCAATTATTATAGGGGTTGATAATTATATACCGAATATTTGCAGAAAGTGAATATGTCATATGTACGAAACAGTTATAATATGAGTCTTATTTCTTGTTAGATCATCTGGGTCCAATAAATATTCGAATATAACTTGTTCAATGTGTATGACATTCTTACTTTCTGCATGACTATTGGTAGTATAATTACCACTCCCTATGTATAATTATCATCTGTCAAATTCTCTGTAGTGATCAAGGGCTACACTGATCGATCAATCTTGGTCATCTTGATCTGGAAAACAATACCACAGAACAATTTAATCTTGTTACAAACTTTCTTTATGGTTCTGTCATGTTAACCATACCTGTACCATTGGTGCGAAATACAATCACTACATCTATATAATTGCTTTCTAGGCGAAATCTCCAATTGGTTTACTATATATCTAATTGTAGGCGATTTCGTCACTAGGCGATTTCTCCGTAAACCCTTCCGCCATATGCATGTTTTCACAAATTTTCAATTCATGAACAACCAGAGTAGCCACAAATCTAACGACTCCTGTATATGTCATCTTCTCAATGTCAGCTCTGTTTGCTTAACCCATTGATTCATAAATATGCCCTTTTACACCTTTGCTTTCAACAAGCTTTTTTCTGCCAGTCTAGCGTGGTTGCAAAGTCTTTTAAACCTCTTAATCTTTGACCAGGAACAGAATTTTTTTACCATGAATATAATGAATGTAATTACCACAAAAGTGCAGATTTACATTGAAAATTAGGTCCAATATGACCAGATTGCAAATTAGAAAATTTAACAATTTCCACCCCGTATTTGACATATTGCCATGAGACTGTAAGACGGCAACCATCACAAAACTAGCATGCTGTCTTACAGCTCATTAATGAGACTATATGGTAATATATACAAGTCATATGGTCACTTTCAGGTAATTTCGATTGAATTAGACCAAATATAAAACACGATTTGTCAAAATTAGAAAAATCCCTCCTGCTTTACCGGGACTGGGGACCCGCAATAACTTGAAGCTATTGGTGCAGTTAATGGGTCAACTATGTTAGTGTGATAAATAATGATGTTACCATTAATAAGAGTCATTTTCCGAAATTTTCAAGTATATTTCACAAACTCAGAAGCATAGCAGACTCTGAACGGTCAGTTTACAAAAAACTTTTAACATGGGTCTTACAGTAACACAGCTTTATGTCACATGTAATTCGAGAAACTTCTTCCGATCACGGTGAAACGGTCGGCATAAATCTGAATTGAACGACATGTTCCGAATGGTGCTATGTACAAGTATGTGTAAAATGTGGAGTCTGGGGTGTCAATTGCATGCAATAGTGGGCATTCTTAGAGCGTTGTCTTCATTCAAAGTTAATTGTAAATTTTTATTGATGACATAAATTTGCTGGTGAAATTAAGAATTCTGTATCTAATTGGTTTTATTAGATCTGTTTGAACCATTTAAACAGTTACCAGATTCTGTAAACATTTATTGCTATTACCAGTAACCTAAATGGCACCGTTTAACTGTGTAAACATGGCAGCCCTATTCCCAATACAAAATATGTTACATTTTTACCAATATTAGGAAAAAATCCCAATCTACATCTACCTCGATACTCCCACCGATCAATTGCTGATCGTTATAGGGAGGTCGGGGACAGTATTTAGGATTCAAATATTACATATTACAGTGCCAGGTTAACAGAGAATAAAAATAGATTAGAAAACAACTTTCTTAATTATGGATTGTAAGTGATGAGGCCAGTAGTGAAGCTTGCTGGTAGGTTGTCACCGGCCTTGATGTGGTAAGGCAACTGATTCCAGAGTCTGGCAGTGCGAGGAAAAATGTATTAGAGTGATATTGTGTCTGGAGTAGCTAGGGATAAGATGATTACGGTATCTTGAAGGATTTAGATGGTTGTGGTCTACAATTACATGTACATCATTGTTTGCTATTTTGCAGGGTTTTTTTTTTGATTACGGGGAAGGGGGTCACTACCCTTTACTTTTGTGAGAAGGGGAAAATATGAGCGCCACAGGCTCGAACCGAGTGCCAAAGGCACGAGGGGGGGGATAGTATGAGAGGGGTTTAAGGTAATTTTTTCTGAATATTTTCATCTAAATTAGCCTGAATATTCACAGATCAGCCTTAAAACCAGTGCTCCAAGAAAATTTTTTGACTGGCAGGCCCAGAGCAAGTAAGCTTATAAAATTAACTTGCCATGGAGGGGAATTTTTCCAAAATTGGGGGGAAAAAAACATACTTTTCAGAGGGGGGAACACTACCCAATATCGCCGGATATTTTGACCAAAAAAACCCCTGTTTTGTACAACATAATTAACCCTTTCCCTCATATAAACATGTTTTCATGCATTTGCAAATAGGGTAGACCCAGATCAGGCTCCTAGAGGAACATGATCTAATGGTCCTCTACAAAGTTTGTTCAAATTATGACCCCTGGACCAAAAATGGCCCCGCCCTGGGAGTGGTGGTCCAGTGGTAGGACATTAGACTTGGGATCAGAGGGTCCCGGTTCAAATCCTGCCATCAGACTATCAGAATTTTTCTGAGCACCCCACGTTTGCTCCTCTCCACCCAGGTGTATAAATGGGTACCTGTGAGAGAAATAAGCCAATGTGCCATGGCTGCCTTGGGCGCTGAATGTTAATGGCTGACTTATATGAGCGGTCTGATCAAGGTCTGCTCTGTTATTTTGATAATATAAATATGATTATATAGTTTTTGCCATGGCCAGACTGTCCTGTGTCCATGTGCTGTTATAACAATAAATCTAATTTATATTCATGATGGCATCATTTCTTACATGAATATTCAATTATTCATGGATTAAAAGGTTAAAAGTTTGAGAAGAAAACTATCGTGATAGTATTGCAATAGTTTCTGAAATCTGTTATAACCAGGTGAGCGATTAAGGGCCATCATGGCCCTCTTGTTACATGAATATTTATAAAGTAAAGCGTTAGAAATCCAGATTTAGAGTTATTTTTAGAGGTGATTGCAAACAGATTTTGCTGTACTTTCAGGCAGCCAGTGCAGAGGAGTTTTTCACTAGTGACCATACCAACAACTGGGCAGTGCTTGTGGACACATCACGGTTCTGGTTTAACTACAGACATGTGGCCAATGTTTTGTCCATTTACAGAAGTGTCAAACGTCTAGGAATTCCAGACAGGTAGAACAATCATCTGCAGAAGCATAGATATGATCCATAATATGAACATTTTATCAAGAATAGTATAGGCTCTTTAATTCTCTGACCAATCCTGTGTAGTGACCACTCTTTTTAGTGTTTCCTAGCTTTCTTATTCTGAAGAGTGATAACGACAAAGTTTAATGGAAAACTGAGGATTTTAATATTTAGTACATGTATTCAGTATATCCACTTTTATTTATGGTTCTGAAATACTGACATAATCAATGGTTCTGAAATTATCTATTGTTCTTAACCCTTTCCTCCATAGATATGCCTTTCTATGCCTTTGAAAACAGAGTAAACCTGATCAGACGGTGCCAATAGGAGCCATCTGATCAGGGTCTGTTCTATTTACTTATAATATAGATGGGATTCTACCGCCAAAAATTCCTGTGTTTATGTGCTATTTATAACAGTCTAATTAAATATTCATAATATAATTATTTCTTACATGAATATTCATGCTATATATGCTCTATAGATGGTTCTGGAATACTGACCTTATCTGTGGCTCTGAAATGCACCCCTTATCTTTCACCCTGATAAACTGTCCTTAACTGTGGCTCTGAAATAATACTCTTAAATGAATGACCTCTTAACCCTTCCCTCCATAAATACGCCTTTCTACGCCTCTGTAAAAGTCACTTTATGAAACCATTGTGACAAATAGAGCATTTGCTCCTATAGGAGCAAATGCTCTATTTATCACAATGGTTTCAAACTACAAAATTCTAAAAAAAATTCCTTTTCTAATGCTGCCCTTAATTGTGGCTCTGAAATACTGCTTTTATCTGTAGCTCTGAAATGCTGCCATTAATTGTGGCTGTGAAATACTGCCCTTTTCTGTGGCTCTGAAATGCTGCCCTTATCTGTGGCTTTGATATACATCGCCTATTATCTGTGGTTCTGAAATACATGTACTGTCCTGAGTCCATGCTTATAAAGCTTTTTGGTTGAGTCTGAGTTCGTTCTCAAGCTTTTGATTGGTCAGAGGCTCAAATCTGACCAATCAAAAATTTGAGAACGAACTCAGACTCAACTAAAAAGCTTTATAAGCATGGAACCTTATTGGTGATTTTGTCAAGATTACATGAATTCATTGCTGAACAATGTATAAGGGTTTATACTCAGGACTTTTAACACTTTGCACACACATGCAGCTAATTCATGATAGCCTATGCAAACAGTTTGGATCCAGATGAGACATCTACATGTAAGTTCTGGTCTGACCAGGATCCAAACTGATTGACATTCTTGTTGCATTTTTTGACATGAATTAAAGCAAACATTTACTTTCAAAATTGCAGCAGTTTCTGCAGAAGAAAGATTACTTAAATTAACATGTGGAGAATTAAGAAGCAGCTCAGAATTGTGTTACACCAACATTGAATGTGTTTTGTCCCAAACTGTCATAAGTTACAGTTCAACTAGGAAAGTCTGAGCTATCTGTTAGCCTTTTGAGTTTTCCTGTTCAATATTCATGTAAGAAATAATGACATCATCAATATTTATTAGCTGAATTTTTATAATGTAAACTCTTCAAGGAATTTTTTAGCTTTGACACAAACTGTAAAATCAGATCTATATCATGTCAAAAGCAAACACAGCAGACCCTGATCAGACAGCTCCCGTACTGTAGGAGCCATCTGATCTTGGTCTACTCTGTTTGCAAATGTGTGAAAATGTGTTTATATAAGGGAATGGGTTAAGCATTTAAATGTTAATGTAAGAAATAATGTTGATTAACTGAATCTTTTATTATCCGACCTTGAACAAGTCGGGGTATTTTGGCAGTGGTTGAAAATGTAGAATCAGATCTTTTATTCGTAAGCAAACTGTGCAGACCTGATCTGAGTCTACTCTGTTTGCATATGTGTCAGAGGATGTCTCTATTATGTAAACAACCATTTGTATGTATTGGTCTGCTTTTATTTCATTGTAGTCACATCATACTCATGGTGGCTGATGATATGGCATGTAACCCCAGAAATCCAAGACCAGGTGAGTTGTCTCCCTTGCATTTAGTGTCGTTAACCCTTTCCCTCATATAAACGCCTTTTCACGTCTTTGCAAACAGGGTAGACCCAGATCAGACGTTTGGAAATAGTGACAGTTTTTAAATTGCAATTAGCTTTAATTTTGTTCGGGGAGAAAGTGATACATAGATGTATTTGTGTTACATGAAATATGCACTGCTTATAGAAAATGACTTGTATAATGTGACTATGTGTTACAACACTCAATAAGCAGATACCTGCATTTTTTTGGCATTACAACAAGTTCAAAGTGAAACAAAATTAAAGTAAGTGAATATGGTATAAAAATTCAAAACTTTTTCAGCGTACTTTGCTTTCCCTGATAATTACAGGCAGTTCTCGGTTATTGAAATTTTGAACTGGTTAGAACAAAGAATCAAACCATCAACGATTAACTGAGTAACCATGACAACTCAAATTTAGAGAATATTATTTCTTACATGAATGTTCATGAAGTTTAAGGGTTAAAACAAGGTTTTCTCTATACATTATATCTATACATATGTGTGTACTAAGTCAGTATAGAAGAAGACTAATTCCATGTATATTCATGCAAGAAATAAAACAAATCATTGATATTTATAAGAATAACTTTTATGATAGCACATGAACACACAAATATCTGGCCATGGCAGAAACTGTAGATTCATATTATTATACCCCCCTTTTGAAAAAATGGGGGTATATTGCTTTGCACATGTCGGTCGGTCGGTCGGTAGATCGATGGTTTCCGAATGATAACTAATAAACGACTTGGCATAGAATCTTCAAACTTGCTGTGGTGGTTGGTCATGACAAGTAGATGACCCCTATTGTTTTTGAGGTCACTAGGTCAAAGGTCAAGGTCACCATGACCTAAAATGTTGAAATAGTTTCCAATCAATAACTGCTCAAGGGTTTGGCTTGGGATCTTTGAACTTGCTGTGGTGGTTGGTCATGATCACTGGATGACCCCTATTGTTTTTAAGGTCACTAGGTCAAAGGTCAAGGTCACCATGACCTTAACTGGTAAAATGGTTTCCGATCAATAACTGCTCAAGGGTTTGGCTTGGGATCTTCAAACTTGCTGTGGTGGTTGGTCATGACCACTAGATGACCCCTTTTGTTTTTTAGGTCACTAGGTCAAAGGTCAAGGTCACCATGACATTAACAGGTTAAATGGTTTCCGATCAATAACTGCTCAAGGATTTAGCTTAGAATCTTCAAACTTGCTGTGGTAGTTGGTCATGACCACTGGATGACCCCTATTGTTTTTGAGGTCACCAGGTCAAAGGTCAAGGTCACCATGACCTTAACTAGTAAAATGGTTTCTGATCAATAACTGCTCAAGGGTTTGGCTTAGGATCTTCAAATTTGCTTAGGTGGTTGGTCATGACAACTAGATGAGCCCTGTTGTTTTTTAGGTCACTAGATCATAGGTCAAGGTCACCATGACCTTAACTGGTGAAATGGTTTGCGATCAATAACTGCTCAAGGGTTTGGCTTAGGATCTTCAAATTTGCTGTGGTGGTTGGTCATGACCACTAGATGACCCCTATTGTTTTTGAGGTCACTAGGTCAAAGGTCAAGGTCACTATGACCTTGACTGGTAAAATGGTTTCCAATCAATAACTGCTCAAGGGTTTGGCTTAGGATCTTCAAACTTGCTGTGGTGGTTGGTCATGACAACTAGATGACCCCTATTGATTTTGAGGTCACTAGGTCAAAGATCAAGGTCATCATGACCTTAACTGATGAAATGGTTTCCAATTAATAACTGCTCAATGGTTTGGTTCGGGATCTTCAAACTTGCTGTGGTAGTTGGTCGTGACCACTAGATGACCCCTATAGTTGTTGAGGTCACTAGGTCAAAGGTCAAGGTCACCATGACCTTAACTTGTGAAATGTTTTCAGATCAATAAATGATCAGTGGTTTGGCTTAGGATCTTCAAAGTTGCTGTGGTGAATAGTCATGACCGCTAGATGACCTCTATAGTTGAGGTCACTAGATCAAAGGTCAGGGGGTCTGGGGGTATACATGTTTTACAAACATCTCTTGTTATTATTTCATGAGCAAAGGGTTAAGTGAGTTTCTTGGAGTATTTAGAATGTGTGTATTTTGCAGGCACCGTGTTCAACAATGCTAACCAGCACATCAATGTGTATGGTGATGACGTGGAGGTGGACTATAGGGGTTATGAGGTCAGTATAAGTTTCATATGGACTACAGCATGGTATGTTTGCATTGATCTTATATATTCAAACACCCAGTCTCTCCTTCCCACCTGTTTGTTATCACTTTGAATGATGAATATCCTCATTGGAAAGGCTCATTACTTTTAACCCATTCCCTCATATTGATGCCTTTTGAAGTCTCTGTTAAAGTTATTTTCTGAAATAGAGCATTTGCTGCTCCATATAAGCAAATGCTCTATTTATCACAGTGGTTTCAAAACTGCACAATTCTGAAAGAAAGCTTCTATCTACAGTTCTGTTTATACGGTGAGGCCCCTTCCTATGTACCGTATTCTCCCTAATAACCTCTATCCTATGTACCGTATTCTCCCTAATAACCTCTATCCTATGTACCGTATTCTCCCTAATAACCTCTATCCTATGTACCGTATTCTCCCTAATAACCTCTATCCTATGTACCGTATTCTCCCTAATAACCTCTATCCTATGTACCGTATTCTCCCTAATAACCTCTATCCTATGTACCGTATTCTCCCTAATAACCTCTATCCCCATCCCCTCTTGTAAGAGACTCCTTACTTATGGGTGAAACTAACAGTAAAACAACTCAAACGCTGTAAAATAACTAATAAATAAAAAATATAGGTTTTCAAAATACAGGCAGTACCGTAATGCAGACTGAGAGCAATGCAGAAAGCTCTCCTAGGATCTTTATGCATTTGCTTTTATTCTGCATTAAGCAAAATGGAAGAAGCCCTTTTTAAAACTTGAAAATTGTGTCTGTAAGACACAGCTATGCCCCCAATGTGGTGCTTGCCTAGTTGCACGTAAAATTCCTATGTCATTTGACCTTGGGCTTGCGGGCAGCATGGGCTGGGTGCGCAATGATAGTATGGATGGTGTTTAATGTGTATATGCAATTCCATGCCAATAGCTATAATGGTTAGTGAGAAATAAGCCAATGAAAAAAACTGTGACAACCAACTGCACCTAAAAAGCGTGACACACAGATGAACGAATGGACAGACGGACGGATAGGTGCAAAACATAATGCCCCCTGACTATCGTCAATGGGGGCATAAATATGTTGCACCGTGGGAACTTTAATTGTTAGAGATAATTTGGCATATGTTAAATGAGAACCAAAGAGCATTTATTTAAGTTTTACTTTTCGTATACTGTATTATTTAGGAATGCCACTGTGGTAGAATTCATTTTCTACAGTTTCCTCCATTGTGTTGATGGTATGATATTTGTAGGTGACTGTGGAGAACTTTATCCGTGTGTTGACTGGCCGTCTACCGCCCAGCACCCCGAGGTCGAAGCGTCTACTCTCAGATGAACACAGCAATGTGTTAGTGTATATGACAGGTATGTAGACAGAAAATTGAAACTTGTCCAATCTAGATATGCACTGTCGTTTGCTAACAGTGTAGACCCAGATCAGAGGGCTCCTAGATCAGGACCTGCACTGTTTGTCATTCAGTATCCTGTAGCAAGTTTAAGTAATTCATACTGAGTGACCTCTATAATTAAACACTGATGGGCTATTCCATTCTCATAATTCAGGTTTGAAAGGGTTAATGAAGAATAAAGCCAAACTATTGTGTGTTCAAGTACTACAGTAAAACCTCTCTATAACGGCCACTAAATTACATCAAGTATTTTGTGTTAAAGGCAGGTGGCTGCTTAAAGCAAGGTGAAAGTAAAACAGACTAACAAATACTTATTGTTTACAGAAATATAATCTTGATATATTCTACACTATGTAAACAGATAACGGCAGTTACTTCGCGTGTAAAGGGTCACAGTTTCTATATTCTACACTATGTACACAGGTCACGGCGGGGATGGTTTCTTGAAGTTCCAGGATGCGGAGGAGATCTCCAGTGTAGAGCTGGCTGATGCCTTTGAACAGATGTGGCAGAAACGCAGGTAAGCAACTCAGATAATCTTCAGTACAGTTAATACTGACACAGTTTTACCAGCCGTTCTAGTTTGGTTTGGAAAGCAGTATCAAAAAGTTTGAGAGATGTTTAGGTTGGATCAAATCTGTTTGCATCAGTTATCACAACTTCGCTACTAGCAGAATACAAGTAAGACTTAGTACTTCTCTGGCCAGTAGAATGTTAAAGATAATTCTTTCCTTCATACAAATTCTTTTTCATGCTTTTGAAAGCAGAGTATACCCAGATGAGACAGCTTCTGTAGGATTTGCTCTGTTTGCTTATGAAATTATAATCGTGCTGACTCTACATTTATATTTCTTGGCTCAACTATATGTTGAAGAAGAGTTGATTTCAGAGTGGTTACAATACAGAGTTAGGTTGAGAAATGATGATTTTAGTTATGGAAATACAGTAGTGCCTGCCTATAAGGACCACGTAATGAGAAGACATGGGAGCCTGTTAGAGCAGATGATTGCTTGATGCAGGACAAAAGTGATGCAGAAAGCTCCTAGAGGAACTGCTATCTGCATAACTTTTGTCCTACATTAAGCTTCCACCTATCTACAAAACCAAACATTAAATTTATTTTGATGATTGCTATAGACCGATTTATCAAGAAATATCGCCTGTATGTATTATATATATCAGGTATCAATGTTACAGGAAGATACATCGTCTGTATATATTGAATATATCAGGTACATGTATTAATATTTCATGAAGAGATATGGCCTGTATGTATTGTATATATCAGGCATCAATGTTTCATGAAGATATATCGCCTGTATGTATTGTCACCTGTATGTATTGTATATTTCAGGTACCATGAGCTGTTTTACATGATTGACACGTGCCAGGCAGAGTCCATGTTTCAGAAGTTCTACTCTCCCAACCTGCTGGCTGTGGCTAGCAGTAAAGTCGGGGAGGACTCTCTGTCTGTATGTACTAGTTAAACATTTACTTCAGAAAGGCACATATTTACACATTCGCAAGCAGACCCAGATCAGACAGTTCCTAAAGGAGTTCTCTTATCAGGGTCAGTTATTTACTAAGTTTCACAAATCTGGATCTCCCCTGCCGTAGTAATGTACGTCATTATTTTATATAAAGCAAATATATGTCATTATTTTCACATACAGCAGAATTACGAAAATACTACCCTGGTGTGGTGTCTTGAACTCAATCTGACAATATCAGAGGAATCTACGATTAGAGATGTAATTTGAAAAAATAACGTAGCTTTTGGTCTTTATTTGAATTTCGATGTTAATTTTAATTTTTATTTAAATCATATGTACAATGTAAGTAACACAAAGTAAATAGCTAAGATAGAATATTGAGCTGTACATCTCATGATACACTTCAGATGTGAAAACTCAGCTGGGGTTATTGCTGGACTATATTGCTTGATTCGGTGGCCATCTATGTTGTCACAAATAGACTGTATTTAGTACAATAATCAAATTTATAGTATTTATCTTTGGCAGAGTTTTGTATTTCAGATAGTAAAATGATTTCAGCACCAAACCCTATCACAATTCATTTGAGTTGTTCTCAATATAGGGTAGACTAGAAGTAATTCTAAAGAGTGGTCATACATTGTAACATACGGTTTGGTGCAGAAATAAAGTAGCTATTCATGAAAATTATCCCTTTCTCTCATAGAAATGTTTTCTCATGCCTCATAGGCTACAGAGTAGGCATAGATCAGATAGCCCCTGTAGGAGCCTTCTGATCATGTTCTGTTCTGATAGCCCCTGTAGGAGCCTTCTGATCATGTTCTGTTCTGATAGCCCCTGTAGGAGCCTTCTGATCATGTTCTGTTCTGATAGCCCCTGTAGGAGCCTTCTGGTCATGTTCTGTTCTGATAGCCCCTGTAGGAGCCTTCTGTTCATGTTCTGTTCTGATAGCCCCTGTAGGAGCCTTCTGATCATGTTCTGTTCTGATAGCCCCTGTAGGAGCCTTCTGATCATGTTCTGTTCTGATAGCCCCTGTAGGAGCCTTCTGATCATGTTCTGTTCTGTTCTGGTTGCCTATGACATCATATAGATCTTATTCTACATTTATTGTCAAAGTAAAAAAAATCCCTTGAAAATTTTAAAGTGTAAAATTTCAACTAATAAATAATCATGATGTCATTATTTCTTACAAGAATATTGAACAGGGTAAAGGTTAATATTTTCTCTCATAATGACATCTTATGACGCCTCTGTAAATACTACTGTTTGAAACCATAGGTTCAGATGCTCTATTTATTGCAGTGGTTTCGAAAACTGCACAATTCTAAAATTTTCCATTTAAGTAGTAAGTGCTCCTTTTCAGTAGATTTATTCAAAGTGATTTGGTCTAAAAATAGCTTGTTAGGTAATGGATCTAAAAATAGCCTATGAGGTAATGCATATAAAAATAGCCTTTGAGGGAATCTGTCTAAAAATAGCCTATGAGGGAATGGGTTAAGGCATCCTGTCTATTATTCTTACATGTGTTCTTGTTTACAGCACCATGTGGATCCAGCCATTGGGGTGTATGTTATAGACAGGTACACATACTACGCTCTAGAGTTCCTGGAGGGAGTCAAGCCAGGCAGCAAGAAAACCATGGGACAGTTTGTAAGTAACTCAGATCTCAACAGCTATGAAGAGCTTAACACAAAACTGGTATAACTACAATCTATGGACAAAATAATAATACTCTTAGCACAAAACTGGTATAACTACAATCTATGGACAAATTAATAATAGTCTTTGAAAACAGATTGGATCAAGACAATACATTGAATACAGGGTTTTTCCTTGAGGAAAATATATGGGGTCATGATGTCCCTCTTGAAGTTTTATTTGGGTGTCATTTGTTAAAACAGGGGGTCAAACTGATTTTTTTAAAGTAAGACTTAATATGCTAATGCATGTCAGGACATCAATCAACACAGCTGTGACAAGCAGAAAGATCGATTGTCTCATCCTTAAGAGCCATTGCAATGGCATCATACTCAAAGTGACTAAAAATCAGTTTTACTGCACTCTCAGTTGAAAGCCATCTGACAAGTGCCCTCTGGGACTTGTTTTACTTCCTCATTGCAGATTTTGAAGTTTATCATACCTGACCTGAGAATCAGCAAACATCCTGTATAACAACATTGTTCCCCAGGTTTTTTCCAAGATTTTAAAAACATTCATTCTTAACTGACGAAACATTTTGTAAGTTGTTAGACTGCTTTACGGTACAATTATTTTTGAGACACATGCTGCTTAGTAAGTGCAGGGAAGAGTGACTGTGATGCAGTCTATAAAAAATAAATTCTCACGGTCAACCCACTATATTCATCCCAAACTTCGCCCTTATGCCTGGGACATTACTCTGAGCATTATCCAGTAGCGAAGATAATGTGGATCTTTTGGAAGGATACGACCTAATAATTTACTAGTTTCGAGGATTGTGCGTCACTACTGGCCCACTGGAATTATTTTTTGGGAGTCATTTAGACAAAACCTGCATCAAAACGCACAAATTTGTGCATCAGGGAAAACCCTGTATTAGGATCTTGTATCTTGTACTACTGAAAGATGACACACTTGTTCCTTCAA
The DNA here is from genome assembly GCA_963576725.1 of Azorinus chamasolen. Classification (NCBI taxonomy): domain Eukaryota; kingdom Metazoa; phylum Mollusca; class Bivalvia; order Cardiida; family Solecurtidae; genus Azorinus; species Azorinus chamasolen. Next base: position 28,253,156 of record OY755241.1, on the reverse strand, counting down.
CACTCTTATATAATTTCTTTATGCTATATTTGCAGTTGAGAGTTTGTCCCAAGAGTCAGTGTATATCAACAGTTGCTATCAGGAAGGATCTGTTTAAGCGAGATCCCAACAAAGTGCTGCTCACAGACTTCTTTGGTAGTGTGAGGAACGTGGAACTAATGACACACACAATCAAGCTGGACAACATCACCGTGGACCAAGCTTGCAGGTCTGTATACTGCAGATACAGTAACAGAAAAAGTTTTAATCCTTTATTCTATGGAGATGCATTTTGCATCTTTTCAAGAAGGATAGATCCAGATAAGATAGCTACTGTAGGCACCTTCTGGTCATGATCTGCTCTTTTTATATGCCAATATATCTGTTAAGCTAATATTCATTCATAAAATATTTCTTACATGAATATTTATTTAGTAAAGGGAATAATCTGGAAGCATCATTTGTGTTATTCTGTAGTTTTTGCTGAGTTTTATTCTTTCATTGCGAAGAAAATTTGTCTGCAAACATTTTATTTTGCATTTCCTTCCTTTCCAAATGAATTATTACTTGGAAATACTTGACATTGTATCTGGATCCAAACTGTTGCAAAGTTGATCACAGATTTGTAATTGGCAGTGAAAGTGTTAATAAATGTATGCATTTATTTACCTAACAGTGCAGACAGCTGTGATAAAACTGAAGAAAGAAGATCTGTAACCAAACTGACCTACGCAGAGCAATTCCCCATGCCTAGCTGAGTGGAAATTTCCAATATGAGATGCTCTCACGTTTTCAAAGACTTGCTCAACTTTAGTGTTTCTACTTCTATTCCATATATCAGGCAGGGAAATAAGTGAACTATATAACCCTTACTTCATATAAATGCAGTTTCACTTTTGTAAACAGAGAACATCCAGATCAGACACCTCATGTAGGGTCTACTCTGTTTGCAAAGGTGTTTATAAAGGTGTATTTGTGCAGTAAACGATAAGTAATGCTATTTAAATACAACTTTATTTGCTATGGCAAATATTCCTTTGTTTCATGTGCATTTATTGAATTGCTTTACGCAGCACAATCATTGAAACTTGTGAAGACAAACCTCTGCCACATATGAACAGGATCTGCTGTTTGTCACTGACATCGGATCAGGATCTGCTGTTTGACATCTACAACAGATATGGTCTGCTGTTTGTCATCTACAACAGATAAGGATCTGCTATTTGTTATTGACATTAGATAAGGATCTGCGATCGAAATGAGCAGCTTCTCTGTTTCATTTTACAAATTTCTAATTGTTTTTTAGCTCCACTTTTTCAAAAAGTGGAGGTATTGTCATGACCCTCTCGTCGGCGTCGGCGTCGGCGTCGGCGTCGGCGTCGGCGTCGGCGTCGGCGTTGGTTAACCTTTTTGTTAAGGTCCTTTTCTCAGAAACCATCAAAGATATTGGGTTCATATTTGGTATGTATGTTTACTATCACAAGAGGAAGCCATTTCACAAGAGTAGGTAACTCTAAAATTAATTTTGCTATAGTTATGCCCCTTTTTCGACTTAGAATTTTCATTGTTGGTTAAGTTTTATGTTCAGGTCCATGTCTCAGAAACTGTCAAAGATATTTGGTTCATCTTTGGTATACATATTAACTATCACAAGGGGAACCCATTTCACAAGGGTAGGTAACCCTAAAATTAATTTTGCCATAGTTATGCCCCTTTTTCGACTTAGAATTTTCATTGTTGGTTAAGTTTTATGTTCAGGTCCATGTCTCAGAAACTGTCCAAGATATTTGGTTCATCTTTGGTATACATACTAACTATTACAAGGGGGATCCATTTCACAAGGGTAGGTAACCCTAAAGTTAATTTTGCTGTTGTTATCTCCCCTTTCTGACTTAGACTTCCACTACACTATCCAGCACTAAAGAAAGTGGAGCGCGCTGTCTGCGGACAGCTCTTGTTTTATGCTGCACCTGTGGTGGGTATATAGATTTACTATTGTCCTTCTGTCTGTACTTGTGTATATCCCAAAAGTCTAGTGTGACGCACTACGCCTTTTTTAACAGACCTAGCGCCATCAAAAAATATATAAAATGTTTAGCCTTTTATTTCATGAATAATATGCAAGAAATATTGAAACCAAGAATGTTAATTACATTAAATATTTATAATGGCACAAGGACATTTTTGGCCATAGAAGAAACTGTAGAATTATATCTATGTACATTGTATATTATTTCATAAGCAAACAAAGCAGACCCTGATCAGATGGCTCCTATAGGAGCTGTCTAATCCGGGTCTACTATGTAAAGGTGTAGAAAGGAGAATTTCTATAGTAAAGGGTTATTAGGATGGAAAATTTTGTACGCAAGTTTTAGTTTTCTCATGGGATCACTATGACCTTAGTTATGGCCCTTGACATAGTGAAAATTAAAGCATTCTATAGGCAAGTTTATGACTAATGGGGCATCCATGTCCTATGGACATATTTGTTGTTTTAAATGACAACAACCAGATAAGTGTGAGAGCATAAAATTAGTCAATTATTCCAGCAATGATGTGCAATATATTTTATCCATATGTGTAGAACTGTGGTATTTACACTGCAGAATTGGAGTCAAACCTTGTACAGAGATGTAGAAAAGATACATAAACTATAACATTTTCAAGACCAGCTCCTTTATTTCTACATCAAACCCTACGATGTGACCACTCTTTAGAATTGTCTCTTCAAGACAATTCTAAAGAGTGGTCACATCATAGGGTTTATTGGAGAAAGGATGATTTTAGTATTTAAATACACCCCTTTATCTATTGCTCTGAATTTAGGTGTACTGCTATATATCTCTTTATTTCTCAATTAAACCCTGTCTTGGTGATACTTATTATAAGAGTTGCCATAGAGATGAGATTCTAAAGAATCTGACAAGGTAGGGTTTAACAGATAAATATAGAAAGTATTTTAACCTAAGATTTCCTAAATACATTGTACAAGCATTAATCTATCAACAGCTGTGCTGCTAGTGGTAATATTTCATTGACGGTTGTGTGAAGTACACATGTTCACCTTCACAGAACTTCAATTCTCTGTCTATACTTGGTTTAACCCTTTCCTTCATATAAACGTGTTTTCACGCATTTGCAAACAGAGCAGACCCAGATTAGATAGCTCCTATAGGAGCCCGTCCGGTCAGGGTCTGCTCTGTTTGCTAATGGAATTCGAAAGGTCTGTTTTACTTTCTAAAATGGCTACAATGTTCCACCTTCCATACTTCATTATAATTATTTTGGCCATCATATTCAGTAGGTATTGAAATAAACATAGAACAAGGAAAGGGTTAAAATGAATTTCATTCCATTTGTTCGCAAATACACACCAAGGATTTGTAACAATTGATACATGTGTTTCAATTTACTACATACTGCCAATATTTCTCTGTTAATCCTGAAGTCCACTGCCTTTGTTCTCATCTGGATCAAAACTGTGTGCAAAAGGTTATATCTATTTCATGTGTGCATCATATTCATTGTTTACTGTTGAGTGTGTATTTAAAAAAAAATATTGTGTCAGACACTCATTCCATATATTTGTAATAAATGTGTAAAATTCAGTTTTGATTTCTTTTCATTAATGCCAGACGATATTATTGGGAATCAACAGCAAGGGTACTGCATGCCGGTGCCAACACTCGTCTATCAAGACATCTTGAGTTTTTGATTTCCTAAGTCCATAAAGGGGCATAATTTCGTAAAACAGAATCCATACAGCAGTTCGGCCCTTGGTCAGATTGTAGCCCTTGTGACGGTGTACAAGTGTGTGAAGTTTCATAAGATTTGTTTGAATAGTTTTAAAACAATAGCCAATGTTTTTTGTTAAAGGTCAAGGTCACAAATCAATAAATTTAACATTGATGGAAAGGCCTAGCCACATGGGATTTACATTTGAAATATGAGAGTCTTGGCTAGTTATGGTTTCAAAATGATGACATCTTAAATCTATTTCCTGCAGCGAAACGACAGAGCCATGATCAGACAGATTTGTAGGATCAAGCCACAGAATGTGGCCAAGGTACGGTCAAATGAGCTGCTACAGCAGCTCGGTCTGAAGGATCTTGACCTCATTCTAAGGGAGAGAAGTCTCCGCTGGTACGGCCACATGGAACGTTCCAGCAGTGCTGTTAAGTGTGCCTGGGACTTTCAAGTGACTGGAAGAGGTGGGTCGGGCCAGCCCAAGATGTAGTGGAGGGAGGTGGCAGAGAGATCGTAGAGAGTGGAGGCTCTCTACCATCGATCCACATGATAGAAACACTTGGAGAACAGGAGTGAGATCCGCCATGCGTGCAGCTAGCCAGCTGTCTGGAGAGGGCCCACTAGTGTAGTATAACACCCCTGCACCTGCACGTTAATCTAAAATAAATGATGATGATGATGATGAAGTTCATAAAGGGGCATAATTTTGTCAAAAAGCTTTACAGAGTTATGTCTCTTGGTCAGATTGTAGCCCTTGTGATGGTGAATAAGTGTGTGAAGTTTTAAAAGATTTGCATGCATAGTAAAGAAGTAATAGCCAACAATGATGACAACAACCACAACGCGGATGCAGGAGACAATAGGTCATATTTTTTTCTTCGAAAAACAAGCCCTATCCCTAATGATCGTGTTTTAGGCCAAATCACAATAGTTTGAACAATCCTAGTAAAAGTTCGCCCAAACCTGCCCATTAGTTTCAGAATTTTTTTCACTATAAGTAAGACAAAGATTTGCCCTTCTTCTCGGGAATATCTGTTTGGTTTTACCAATCATGGTCTGAACAGTCTTGGAAGAGAGTCTGTAGAAGATCATTTGTACCAATTTGAAATTGTAGATTCTGAAAAGATTTTTTATACATTTGTACGTGTATTTGTTGTTTTTTTACCAATCATGGTATGAACAATCTTGGTCAATAAAAGATCATTTGTACCAATTTGAAATTTGGCCAGTGTTTTCTACTACCGAAGTACATGAACCACCAATAACCTGTGGAACATCACATCTATTCAAGGTGTCATCCAGTGATTTTGGTTTAAAAATATTAACAATGAGTGTTTATAATAGAACAAATTCATTACATGTATCCCATTTCATTATTGATTCATTTAGCAAGCTGGGACTCAACAATCGGTAATAAATGATGTACTATATGAACAATAATTTTATGCTTTGCAATGTGGTTCATAACAAATCATGTACTAGCAGTATAGTAAATATATTTTATTGCACATAATGCATATAAATAACATTTTATTGTAACAATTGGAATGTTACATACAATATATCCACTCTATAGTCTCCATTTACACCTTTATTCAATGAATATTCATGTAAGAAATAATAACATTGTGAATATTAATTAGGCTAGTTTTTACGATTGCACATGAACATAGTAATTTTTGGCCATGGCAGAAACTGTAGAATCATACCTATATTATTCTATCTGGTAACAAAGCAGGCCCTGATCAGACGGCTCCTACAGGAGCCATTCGATCGATGTCTACTCTGCAAAGGCACAAAAAAAGGTGTATTATGGAGTAAAGGGTTAAGGAATCCATATGGTGATCTGCTAGAGCACGTTGTTGCTTATGCAGGATGAAAGTAATTAAGAAAGCTATTATGGGAGTTTTCATTATGCTACCAGTTGCCGTTTTTAACGTTACTCCATAAATGCACATTCTATTGTCTTTTACAAACAGGGTAGACCAAGATCAAGACATGTAGAAGCCGTCTAATCGGGTTCCACTCTGTTTGCTTAACCGTTTAACCATAAATTCGACTCCTTTCTATGCCTTTGCAAACAGAGTAGACTAAGATCAGATGGCTCCTACAGCTGTCTGATCAGGGTCTGCTCTGTTTGCTTATGGAAAAATATAGATACGGTTCTACAGTATCTGCCATGCATCACGTTTATGTGCCATTATAAAAATTCATCTAATTAATATTCATTAATGTTCATGATGTCATTATTTCCTACATGCATATTCATGGAGTGTTTAAGGTAAGACCCAAAATTAGATCTCTTTTTTGATAGTCACTTCAGAAATTATTTGCAAAGTCAACCATAAATGTAAGTGCCGGTAGAGTGCAGCAGGTTGTGAAGTTGCCAGTTTTGAGGATTAACCTGTATAAGCAATTGCAAAATTGTCACTCCCTAGGTTGTCCTCCATCAAGTGAATTTGAAATGTTTTTGCACTCACTAGGCTTTTTTCCTCCATCAAGTGTAGTCGCAATGCTTTTGCACACACTAGGCTTTTTCCTCCATCAAGTGTAGTCGCAATGTTTTTGTACACACTAGGCTTTTTTCCTCCATCAAGTGTAGTCGCAATGTTTTTGCACACACTAGGCTTTTTTCCTCCATCAAGTGACTCCACCATCAAGTGTAGTCGCAATGTTTTTGCACACACTAGGCTTTTTTCCTCCATCAAGTGACTCCACCATCAAGTGTAGTCGCAATGCTTTTGCACACACTAGGCTTTTTCCTCCATCAAGTGTAGTCGCAATGTTTTTGTACACACTAGGCTTTTTTCCTCCAAGTGGTCGCAATGCTTTTGCACACACTAGGCTTTTTCCTCCATCAAGTGTAGTCGCAATGTTTTTGTACACACTAGGTTTTTTTCCTCCATCAAATGTAGTCGCAATGCTTTTGCACTCACTAGGCTTTTTTCCTCCATCAAGTGTAATCGCAATAACTTTTATACTTGCTTTTAAAAAAAAAAAGAAGGCCGTCAAAAAAAGTCCAGTGGAGTTAACCCTTTATATCATGAATATTTATACAAGAAATTCATGACTTTATGAAATATTCATAAACCCGGTTTTTATTAATAATGGCCAATAAACATAGAAATTTTTAGCCATTACTATCTTGCACCAATATTGTGTTTCAACTCTTTGTACACTACATATCTTCACTATCACAGAATGTCAAACAGTTTAGATCTGGAGATAAGACGCCAAGTAGTTAGAGTATTCCTTCAAGAGCTGTGAAATATGGACTGCACAATTTGCCTAAGTATGTTTGTCTGAATACTTGAGATAATTAGCACAGTTTTCCAAGAATTCTCCCATAGCATGCATAGTTACTCTAAGTCCAGTCAAAACTGTATATAAGAGGAGTACTCATCCAACTCTCTTGTATTTCAGTCAGACCTAATCTTTTTGTACTCACTAGAATTACCTCAGACAGGCTAGAATCGCCTCAGATGCCATTCTAATGAGTACCCAGAACTCCAGATAAGATGCATAAATTTAAACATTTCAACAGTAGCTCCTTTATTTCTCCACCAAACGTATACTGTGACCAATCTTTCTAATCATCTCGAAGAGACGATTCTAAAGAGTGGTCACTGTATAGGGATTGGTGGAGAAATTACGATTTTAGTATTTGGGTATGCACCTTTATCTGTAGCTCTGGTATCAAAATGACAGGGTTTGGAGGAGAAATATGAAAAATATTTTAACCAATATTCCTAAATACTCCTTTTAGCTAAAATTTGGTCTAAATCATGATTAGAAAGTGGGCTTGTATTTTTTCACTTCCACCATGACGTGGTGTATATTGATGAGCTCATTACGGATCTGCAAGTTCTTCAGTGGGCCGTTGTTCAGCACCTTCTGGAACCGGTGATAGTACTGGATCAGCTGCGTTAAGGACCCCTGCAAACAGAGCAATTGTCAATATAATACAAATTGTTGCAATTTCTTCTGTAAACAATACATTAAGTCATGTCAGCTTGTGAATATATATTAACTTTTAAATGCTAACCAATTGTAATCCATGTTCACACCTGTAGTATCTGTGTGCCCACCTGTAGCATTTTTGTGCCTACATTTTTGTGCATGTATTATCTGTTGGCCTACTTGAAGTAATGTATGTGTGCTTATTGCTAGTGTGTGTGTGTACTTGCCTGCAGCACATATGTGTCTACCTGTAATACATGTGTGCTCACCGGTAGCATCTTTGTGCCTACATGTATTATCTGTGTGCCTACTTGTAGTATATGTGTGCCTGTCTGTAGAACATGTGTGTATACCTGTAGTAGCACTGTGCCTACCTGTAGTATTTGTTTGTGCCCACTTGCAGTATTTGTGTGCTTACCTGTAGTATTTGTGTGTGCTTACCTATATTGTTTGTGTATGCCTACCTATAGGATTTGTGTGTGCATACCTGTAGTATTTTGTGTGCCTACCTGTAGGATTTGTGTGTGCCTTTCTGTTATATTTCTGAGTGCCTACCTATGGTATTTGTGTGTGCCTACCTGCTAGTATATCTGTTCCTGCAGTAGTACAAGTGTCCACACCTGTAGTAGCCGTGTGCCTACCTGTAGTACATGTATTTGTATGTGCCTACCTGTAGTATTTGTGTGTGCCTACCTGTAGTATTTGTGTGTACCTACCTGTAGGTATTGTGTGTGCTTACCTGAAGTTGCAGTATGCCTACCTGTAATATTTGTGTATGCCCATCAGTAGTATTTGTTTGTGCCTACCTATAGTATTTATGTGTGCCTACCTGTAGTATTTGTGTGTAACTACCTGTAGTATTTGTGTGTGTGCCTACCTGTAGTATCTGTTTGTGCCTACCTATAGTATTTGTTTGTGCCTACCTGTAGTATTTGTTGGTGCCTACCTATAGTATTTGTTTGTGCCTACCTGTAGTATTTGTGAGCTTACCTGTAGTATTTGTGTGCCATTTTTGAAATTAGTGAAAGCTCTCATCACATCAGAATTGATCACCTCCAGCGCTCTCTTCCAGTCTGAGTTAAAACCTCTGACAATCTGCTGCACCCGTCCTATAGAAGTAAAGTTACAATTTTACAAACTGAACTAAAGTATGCATTCAAAAAATACCGCCACAATCTGATGGTTATGACTAGCCAACCAACTTGGATCACATAGACCTTAACCGTTCTAATCCCGGGCTGGGTATTTGGACTATTAACATGAAGAAACCTTCATGATGGCTTGCTGTATGTCATTGGTTCTACAGTAAAACCTCTCTATAATTTCATTAAGTATTTTGTGTTAAAGGCAGGTGGCTGCTTAAAGCAAGCTGAAAGTAAAACAGAACTTTACACCTTGCTTTAAGCAGCCACCTGCCCTAAATACCAACTAATTAACACAATTTAGTGGCCATTATAGAGGTTTTACTGTACCTAAATGTTCTTATCTACATGAAACAATGCAATTTGCTCCACCTATAAATAGCTGGACATCGCGATATGACTGAAATACTGTTAAAGCAAAATAAAACCCTTATTTTAACCAAAAAAAACCCCAACAAATTAACTAACTTGAATAAATAAATTACATAAATGGTGAAATTAAATTTGCTTTAGTGCAGCACACACCGGCATAAAATGACTTAATGTCACCTGAACCTGCTGAACAATAGTTTTGTAATTTCCTTCTTTAGCCTTAATTAACTCCATGAATATTCATGTAAGAAATAATTACATGTATACTGCATAGATTATTTTTATAAGGGCACAAGAACTTTATAAATGTTTTGGTTATGGCAGAAACTGTAGAATCATATCTATATCATACATTAAGCAAACAAACAGAGCAGACCCTGATCAGATGGCTCCTTCAGGACCCCTCTGATCTGGGTCTACTCTGTTTGCAAAATGTGTAGAAAGGTGTACTTATGGAGTAAAGGGTTAACAGTAGTAGCAAAACTCACTCTCTTCATTTTTCAGTTGGTCTAGAGACCCTCGCTCTATTACAGATTCACTATCCTTCACGAACATGATCATGCTGCCAAAGTGTGGGGTCAGCACCTCTTCTATAAACTCCCGCGTCCTTGCAGTCAACAGCTCCTTAAAACTCTCAGACTCCTTAGAATCTTCTGTTGTCCGCTCCTTGAAAATGTTGAACCACATATACTAAAATAATCCTTTACCTGTTCAATATGCAGGAAATAATAACCTCAATATTAATTGGATTAATTTTTTCATTATGGCATATGAACATAGGATATTTTCACTCTGACAGGCAGAAACTGCAGAATCAGATTTATATTATTTCATAAGCAAACAGAGCAGACTTATCAAAGTCTACTCTTTTAACAAAGGCATGAACAGGCATTTATATCAAGGAAAGCAATAATATATAACAAACAATAACTTTAACCCTGTACCTCATGAGTATTTAACCCATTCCCTCATGTTGACACCTTTTGATGCTTCTGTAAAAGTCACTTTGTGAAACCATTGTGATAAATAGAGCAAATGCTCTATTTATCACAATGGTTTCAAACTACAAACTTCTAAAATTTTCCTTTTCTCTAGTTAATGCTCCTTTTCGGTAGATTAATTCAAAAAGGTTGGGTCTAAAAACAGTCTAGGACAGAATAAGTTAAAGCAAGAAACAATGACATTAGGAATATGTTTTAGCAGAATGTTTATAACTGCATATCACACAGGACTCTCTGGCTATGGAGAAAGCTGTATAATCCAATTTATATTACATGTATTTCAAAGCAAACAGAGCCAGCTGATCTGTGTCCACTCTGTTTGAAAATGCTTCAAAAGGTGTATGTATGAGTTGAATGATTAAAACATTCAAAGAACAATGATACAGTATAAAATTCTGACGTTCAGACATGTCACATTAAAAATGATCTGAAAGGAAAAATGGTTAATTGACTCCAGAATATCTTAGAGAGTTGTCCATATAGAAATATTGAGTCCATTTTTTATGGTTTAATTGGGTCTTGTAAACATACATATCTTTAACCCTTTACTCAATGAACATGCATGTAAGAAATAATGATATCATGAGTATCGTTAGATTATTTGTTTATAATGGCATATGAACAAAGGAAATTTTGGACACCGCACAAACTGTAGAATCATATCTATATCACTACTTACGCAAACAGTGCAGACCCTGATCAGATGGCTCCTACTCTGATGCAACGACATAGAAGGCATATATACAGTAAAACACCTCTAATGTGAAAACCCTTCAAACAGGGACATAATTCTGGGAATCAACAAAACTAATTTTAAATACATTTGCAGGTCAAAACATAGATTCCTACTCTAATTACCAGATAAGTATCTAGACAGACATACTGAGGCAAAAAGTGTAGGCCCAATTCATAAGGCTCCTGAAGGGACCATTTGATCATGTCTACAATATTTGCTACTATGTCAGTCTAATTAAAAGTTATCAAAATGGTGCTAGATTGGATTGTTCAAGGGTGTGAGGTGATGCTGAGTTTCGAAATACTTATGGTAATAAGAGTATACAGTAAAACCTCTCTATAACGGCCACTAAATTACATCAAGTATATTGTGTTAAAGGCAGGTGGCTGCTTAAAGCAAGGTGAAAGTAAAACAGAACGCTCCTATAGGAGCGTTCTGTTTTACTTTCACCTTGCTTTAAGCAGCCACCTGCTCTAAATACCAACTAATTAACATAATTTAGTGGCCGTTATACAGAGATTTTACTGTATATAGTTTCTATATATTGTTCTCTTCCCCAAATAATTTTGAATATAATAATGTGACTCTTACAGCTATAACTCCAAGCATCATATCGTAGTTATTGATCAGAAAGACCAGCTGTTCTTTTCGCTGTGGAAATTCCGCTGCCATTTTGAGGACAAAGTTTTCCACCTCCGTCTGCAATTGGCCAAGCAGTCTGTCCACTCTGCCATCTGGGTAGGACTGACTTATACCCACAATGGCTGCTGAAAACTCTGCATAGCGCCTCGTTATCTGAAAGGCAGGGGTTTTCTGTTTAATTACTGTGTTATGAAATCATTGACTTATCTAAAAGGGACAAATCTATATGATGAAGACTTCTCTGTGTGTATGCTGGTTCTTGAAATGTCAAGACTGACAATCGTTTTTATAAACAGTACAATCAGTGAATCCAAATCAAAAGTCCAGTGTCTGTTTCTAAAGTATAATTCTTGTCAATATGCGTGGCAGGGCCATGAACCTTTCTCAGAGTATGGCCTCTGAGAATTTCACTGTTTTATGTTTATTCCAAATTTCAATACTTACGGAATATTCACGGACAAAATAGTTATAACGAAATATGGAAGGTGGAACATTGAAGCCAATTTAGAAAGTAAAACAAACAGCACTATAAAATCCAATAATAAACAGAGCAGACCCTGATCAGATGGCTTCTATAGGAGTCATCTGACCAGGGTCTATTCTGTTTGCAATTTATGTGCAAAAAGGTGTTTATATGAGGGAAAGGGTTTATGTGGCTAAGTCTAAAGATGTTAATATTATGTCCCATGGAATGGTTATGCTGGACATTCACTTTTTTCTATGAGAAACTGAAAAATTTAACATTAGCAAAATTTTTGAAATTCATTTATCAACTAATTTCAACCAATGAATATTCATGTAAGAAATAAAAACATCATGAATATTACAATTACATTAATTTCTACAATGGCACATGAACATGGAAAGTTTTGACCATAGTACAAACTTTAGAAACTCTGTACAATTTTATAAGCAAACAGAGCAGACCCTGATCAGACAGCCCATTAAGGAGCTGTCTGATCTGGGTCCACGCTGTTTGCGAAAGCTTAGTAAGGCGTGTTTATGGAGTAAAATGTTAAAGTCTCAAACAGACAGACAGGCCAATATCAATAAGCCCACGATCAAGATCTTCGAGGCATAGAAATACAGCATATAAGGGTTACGATGTAGACCTACATAGTGGGGTCGGACGTCGATCTGCCTCAGCTTGTCGGGGTCACACTCCCTCACACTCTGCACATTGAGGACAAGGATGTACTCAAACCTGGGCCACATCACCTGTAGTATGCTCTCCCAGTATCTGACAGAAAAATAAACAAACCCTTCATGACTATCTACCTGTAGTATGCTCTCCCAGTATGACTATCTACCTGTAGTATGCTCTCCCAGTATCTGACAGAAAAACAAACAAACCCTTCATGACTATCTACCTGTAGTATACTCTCCCAGTATGACAATCTACCTGTAGTATGCTCTCCCAGTATAACTATCTACCTGTAGTATGCTCTCCCAGTATGACTATCTACCTGTAGTATGCTCTCCCAGTATGACTATCTACCTGTAGTATGCTCTCCCAGTATGACTGTCTACCTGTAGTATGCTCTCCCAACATCTGACAGAATACAAATAAACCCTTCGATATGACTGTCTACCTGTAGTACACTCTTCAGGTATTTCACACAAACAACAATCCCCAGAATATGACAATTTATAGAATGACTCCTAAACTAGAAATGTGTCCATAGAACACTGATGTCCTCACTTCAGACTTTTTGTCACTGAAAGTAAGATATTTTTAAAGTCATTTTTGCAAATAAAGGGCCACAACTCCTAAACAACTGAAGCGATTTACATGGCTATCGAACTTGACCAAAATATAATGGCCACAAACATATATGTAAAGTTTGGTGTGGAATGGACAAATACTTTCAAAGAAGTAGTTTGAACAAGATATTTTAAAAGTCATTATTGCAAATAAAGGGCCGCAACTCCTAAACACTGAGGCGATTCACATGGCTATCGAACTTGACCAAGATATAATGGCCACACGATGGTCACACAAACATGTGTGTAAAGTTTGGTGTGGATTGGACAAATACTTTCCAAGAAAGAGTCTGGACAGGATATTCTTAGTCAGTTTTGCAAATAAAGGGCCACAACTCCTACGTGACTGAGGCAATTTACATGGGTATCGAGCTTGACCAAGATCTAATGGCCACAAACATGTGTGTAAAGTCTGGTGTGGATTGGACAAATACTTTTTAAGAAAGAGCCTAAACAAATCTAGATGTGCGGACGGACGGACAGACGGACGGACAAGGGCAACCCTAATTGCCACCACTATGTGGGGGCATAAAAAGCATAGAAGGCATACTGATCTTCCACATTCCCTTATCTATTGGCCAAACCTTATCTTGTTAGTACTTAATAGAATTGTCTTTGAAAGGCAATTCTAATGAGTACCAACAAGATAGAGTTTGGCAGAGAAATATTGAAACTCGCAAGGCCTAAATATCCAACCCAAGCTCTGAAAAAGACTACATTGTACTAATAATATTATGTAGTCTATTGGAGGAAGGTTAACATAACTTATCTATGGCTTCCAGTTATCTTGTATATAAGTGGAAGGTTAATTGATCTACCTGTAACGGTCCTCAAACTTACATCTCCAGAGAGGGTACACAGCGCGTCTCCACGATATACCTGTAGAGGTGTACTGTGTGTATGGATAGGAAGAAAGTGATAACAGTCCACTAGCTTACCTCTCCAGTGCGGGTACACCACAGGAATCAATGATAAACCCGTAGTGATGTACTATGTGTACGGATAGGAAGATAGTGAGAGAGTCATAACAGTTCTCTAGCTTACCTCTCCAAAGCAGGTACACCGCGGGACTCCATGACAGATCTATAGCGGTGTACTATATGTATAGACAGGAAAATAGCGATAGAGTCGTAACAGTCATTCACATGATCCTCCATGGTTTTCTACAGACACAGAAAATCACACAGTTGACTTGATGAATAATAAAATTATTCATGTAGAAAATTACTGATTTCATGAATATTCAATTAGCTTAATATGTACACAGGACTTTTAGCCATGATAGAAACCTCGCTATGCTGAGCATTCAAACAAGTGTCATTATTGGTCTTTGAGACAGGTGGCAGCTTAATGCAGGATGAAAAGTGATGCAGAAAGCTTAATGCGGGGAGAAAAGGCATGCAAAAAGCTTAAATCAGGGTGAAAAGTGATGCAGAAAGCTCAATGCAAAGTGAAAACAGATGCAGAAAGCTTAATGCAGAGTTAAAAGGCATGCAGAAAGCTTAATGCCGGGTGATAAGTAGAAACTTTTCACCCTTCATTACGCATCCACCTGCCTAAACAGTTCTCAATGATTCATTACTTAAGTTTGGGTTAGCAAGGAATTGTTGTAATTCCACAAGCAAACAGAGCAGACCCTGAGTCTTAATGTGTGCCTATTCTCTTTGCAAAGATGAAAACATGCATATCTGAAGTAAAGGAATAAACCTCAGCACAGCCCTTTAACCCTTTCCTCCATAAATATGCCTTTCTTAGCCTCTGTAAAAATCACTTCTTGAAACCATTGTGATAAATAGAGCATTTGCTCCATAGGAGCAAATGCTCTTTTTATCACAATGGTTTCAAAACTACATAATTCTAACATTTTCCTTTCCTATAGTAAATGCTCCCATTTGGTAGATTTATTCAGAGGTTGGATCTAAATATAGCTTATGAGGTAATGGGTTAAGGGGCATATTTCAAATATAAAGATCTTCATTTCTCTGTCAAACCCGTTGTTGAAATGACTTTTTGAAATTGTCACTTCAAACAAATTTCTTACCAAGTCCTATTCAGTGACTTAGAAAGAGATATCGTTTACAGAAATAGTTTGCGAATTCTTTACTCCACGAAAATTAATGTAAGTAATAATGTAATCATAAAAATAAATTAAGATTAATTGGTATAATAGCACATGGAACTGTAGAATCATATCTATATTAATTATATCATAAACAAACAGAGCAGACCCTGATCAGACAGCTCCTATAGGAGCTGTCTGATCTGGGTCTACTCTCTTTGCAAAGGCATAAGAAGGCATATTTATGGAGTACAGGGTTCAACAGACACTCATTAACATGCACCCAGTGTCTTATCAGGATCCAAAGTTTGACACTTTGATAGTTTTTCATTAAAAAGAAAAACAAAATTAACAATTTTAGGAAAGCAACTGACAATTTTAGGAAACAATAAATTTTCATTATCTTTAATAAAAGTTAAACAATGCAGTTACACAGCTCTCCAATTCTTTTCAGTTTGATTAGAAATAAAAAGAAACAAACAGTTAACCCTTCACTGTATGAATATTCATGTAAGAACTAATGTCAATGATCTCATGAATATTAATCAGATTAATTGTGTTAATGGCAGAACTGCAGAATTGGATCAAAATTATTCTATGTGCAAATAGAGCCGACCTGATTAGATGGTTCCTACAGGAGCTGTATGATCTGGATCTATTCTGTTAACAAATGCATCAAAAAGTGTTTCGGTTAGGCAAAAAGTTATGACCTGACACTTACCAGAAATATAGACAAGGTTTTACCAAGGACTACATTAAAGAGATCATGAGCTGCTGTCCCTGTTACCATGAAGAAGTCCATGAGGAACAGATACTCCCGGCAGCTGTTGTCCATCAAGGCAAAGTGTAGACTGCGGAACAAACTCTCAAATGTGTACTGAAACACCAAACAATGTAAATAAACACATTGTAGACATAACATTTTAAGAGTTAACCCTTTCCCTCATATAAATGTGTTTTCACGCATTTGCAAACAGAGTAGACCCAGATCAGACGGCTCCTATTGGAGCTGTCTGGTCAGGGTCTACTCTGTTTGCTAATGAAATTTGATAAATCTGTTTATTTACTTTCTAAAATGACTGCAATATTCCACCTTCCATATTTCATTATAGCTATTTTGTCCATGTATGATCAATAGGTATTGAAATTTGTAATAAACATAGAACAGGGAAAGGGTTAACTCTTTATCTCATGAATATTCATAATTCCTTTATGGATATTAATTACCTGAATTATTATAACGTCATATGAACACATGATTTTTTCAGCCATGGCAGAAACTATAATCAGATACACATTATTCCATAAGCAAACAGAGCATACGAGGGGTGTTCCAAAAATAATGTCACTTGCATCGGTGCTCATATAGCGGAAGTGCTTTTGTTCATTTTAATTTGCTCTGCCCTTCAAAATACTCTCCGCCAGCCAGAATACACCTTTTTAGCCGGTCAATCCATTTTTGGAAGCATTTTTCATACTCTTCAATGGGGACACCCATCAGACACTGATAAACAGCAGATCCAAGGGCATTTCTCGAATTGTATCTCCTTCCAGATAAATGATATTTATGTTTTGGAAAGAGAAAATAGTCGCAGGGGGCCAAGTCTGGCGAATACGGAGGGTGCGGAAGGACGGTAACCTTCTCTGACTCCAAAAAGTCAGTCACAATACGTGCCTTGTGAGCGGGTGCATTATCATGCAAAAGTCGGACATACTTAAGTCCTGTTTTGGGGCGGCTACTTTTGTAGTAGTTCTTCCATTTTCTCAGAACAATGTTTTTATAGAACTTGCCTGTGACCGTTCTGCCTTTTGGCACCGGGATTTGAATAGCTGGACCCTTATTAGTGAAAAAAATAGCATACAAAACCTTCTTTACCGTTCGTATTCGTTTGGCAATATTTGGGCGTCTGGCATTTTTAGTGGCCCATATTCGGTTGGAAACCTTCCGCTTTGGTTCAAAATAATACACCCAGGTCTCATCACCAGTGACTATATTATCAAAAGCCTTTTTACTATATTTTGGGTACATTTTGAGAAGTTTTTTTGCCATTGTTACACGCGTCTTCTTTTGCTCATCCGTTAACAAATGGGGTATCCATCTTGCATTTATCTTTCTAACTTTTAGGTGTTTCTTCAAAATTGCATGAACTCTTGCTAACGACAAGTTTGTCATTCGAGCCAATTGTCTTATGGTGAATCGAGCATCAGTTTTGAGGATATTTCGGATTTTTTCTATGTTACCTTTGGTCGTAGTTGTTGCAGGACGACCTGGGCGAGCAGCATCTTTCAGTTGCTGCTGCCCAGCACTAAATTTAGCTACCCACCTACAAACAGTCCTGTGGGACATTTGGCCCTCCCCATAAATGTCACACACCTCGCGGTGAATATCTACAGCCTTTATGCCGAGTAATGACCTACCTTTTATATAGGCCCTAATTTCAAGAACATTTTCAGCTCGTTTTCCTGTCATTTTGTGTATAGTCTAACGAATAGGCTATGAAACGATGTACACTGTACCGAGGCAAGTGAACGTGTGGACGAGATATTTACCTGTGTCACGAGCCAGTGATCACTCAATCGACACGAGGTGGTTTTGTGCATGAATTGCCGATTTCCGCGAAATAAAGCACAGATGACATTATTTATGGAACACCCCTCGTACACTCATCAGACAACTCCTACAGGAGCTTCTGATCTGGGTCTATTCTGTTTGCAAATATATAAATATATGTCCCTATCAGATAAAGGATTGAGCCTTTCTATCATAGCAATTTGTTCGCTAGTGATTTCAATCTGTATTTAGACAATAAAGTGATATTTTCAATTTTCACATGGAAAAGTATTGGTAAAATATAATTGGACTTTAACCCTTTCCTCCATAAATACGCCTTTCTACGCTTCTGTAATAACTACTTCTTGAAACCATTGTGATAAATACAGTATTTGCTCCTATAGGAGCAAATGCTCTATTTATCACAATGGTTTCAAAACTACAAAATTCTAAAATTTTACTTTTCTCCAGTAAATGCTCCTTTTGGGTAGATTCCTTCAAAGAGGTTGGGTCTAAAAATAGCCTATGGAGGAATGGGTTAATAGGTTCGTAATAACTCCTGTATCTCTCTGCCAAACAGTTCCTTGTTGGTATTCATGAGAATAATTTTAGAGAGGCATTTTTAACAAAATAATTGACTGAGAAATAAAACATTTATGTACGGCTCTGCAAGATAACTTGTGTATGGCTCTGCAATATAACATGTGTATGGCTCTGCAAGATAACTTGTGTACGGCTCTGCAAGATAACTTGTGTATAGCTCTGTAATATAACTTATGTATGGCTCTATAGTGTAATTTGTGTACCGCTCTACAATATAACTTATGTATGGTTCTGCAATATAACTTGTGTATGGCTCTACAATATCACTCATGTATAGCTCTGCAATATAACTTGTGTACGGCTCTACAATATAACTTATGTATGGTTCTGCAATATAACTTGTGTATGGCTCTACAATATCACTCATGTATAGCTCTGCAATATAACTTGTGTACGGCTCTACAATATAACTTATGTATGGTTCTGCAATATAACTTGTGTATGGCTCTACAATATCACTCATGTATAGCTCTGCAATATAACTTGTGTATGGCTCTACAATTTAACTTGTGTATGACTCTACAATATAAATTGGCCTTCTTACCTTGTTTTCAGATTTCTGGGCAGCATGGGGTACTATAATCGGGGCCTCCAATTCACTGGTTAAAATGTCTCCTCGGTTACCAAGTGTGAAGATTGTAGAGCGATTCTTCAGAGTAGTTTTGTTGGAAAAGAAGCGTTAGGTTGTCAAGGATAGAAACATATGTACTATGTACTTTTTAAGAAATAATGAATCACAAGTACTAAATAGCTGAACTTTAATACTGGCACATCTACGCAGGAATGTTTGGTATTGGTAGAAACTGAAGAGTCAGACCTACAGGAGGCATCTGAACTGACTTAACTCTGTTTGAAAAGGCGTGAAAAAGTGTATCTATGAAGGAAAGCATTAATCCTTCACTCCATAAATACGCCTTTCTACACTTTTGCAAACAGAGTAGACCCAGATCAGATGGCTCCTGATTGCCTATGAAATAATATAGATCTGACTCTTCAGTTTCTGTCTGTTCATATGCCATTATAAAAATTCAGGTAATAAATATTCATACATTATTTCTTACATAGACATGAGGTACAGGGTTAGCAACCGCCTGTTTTTCTTCAATAATCTTTTCCCTGTTAGATCTTCATGAAAAAAATAATATCATCATGAATATTAATGAGCCGAACTACTTAAAACATTAATATCAACCCTTTCCTCCATAAATACGCCTTTCTACGCCTCTGTAAAAGTCCAATAGGAGCAAATGCTCTATTTATCACAATGGTTTCCAACTACAAAATTCTAAAATATTCCTTTTCTCTAGTTAATGCTCCTTTTGGGTAGATTCGTTCAAAGTGGTTGGATCTAGAAATAGCCGATGGAGGAAAGGGTTAACAAAGGCATCATTGACTGTGGCAGAGTGTAGACTCAGTTCTATATACAAATGTACATGTAATTCCATCAGCAAACAACAAAGCCATCTGATCTTGGTCTACTCTGTTTGATTATGCATGAAAATGCATTTATATGAAGGAAATGGCTACAACAGGCTTTACTGTATATACTTCAAAGACAAAGTATACATGTACATTGTATTAGTCCTTTACCTAATAGGGACACCTTTCCAAGCCTTTGCAAACTGAGTAGACAGAGATCAGATGACCACTGTTGGAGCTGTCTGATCAGGGGCTGCTCTGTTTACTTGTGCCATATAATATGCCCCTTTCTACAGTTTCTGCCATGGTTAAAAAAATCCTATATCTCATTATAACAAGAGCTGTCCGCAGACAGCGCGTTCCACTTTCATTAGTGCTGGATAGTGTATTGGAAGTCTAAGTCAGAAAGGGGAGATAACTATAGCAAAATTAATTTTAGGGTTATCTGCCCTTGTGAAATGGGCCCCCTTGTAATAGTTAACATGTATACCAAGGTTGAACCAAATATCTTGGACAGTTTCTGAGACATGGACCTGAACATAAAACTTAACCAACAATGAAAATTTTAAGTCGAAAAAGGGGCATAACTATGGCAAAATTAATTTTAGGGTTACCTACCCTTGTGAAATGGGTTCCCCTTGTGATAGTAAACATACATACCAAATATGATCCAAATATCTTTGATGGTTTCTGAGAAAAGGACCTTAACAAAAAGGTTAACCAACGCCGACGCCGACAAGAGGGTCATGACAATAGCTCCACTTTTTCAAAAAGTGGAGCTAAAAATCAGCTAAAAAATGTTATTTATGTCCTCTTCTTTCATGAATATTCATGAAGCAAAGGGTCAATTTTTTAAACTAAGAATACCTAAAGATAAGGGAAAATTATAGAGAGCGATATCACAAAGGATATTTCTCTTAGCCTGGTCATCTACTGCCATCAGGTCATCTTTAGAAGCCACTTCTTCAAACTGTAAACAAAAATAGGAAAAAGGAAACGTATTAACCAAGAACGTTCTATCATACATATTAGACTAAGTTATATAATGGTCACAGGTATATGAACACAGGATGGTTAACTCTTTACTCCATATATACACCTTTCAGCGCTATAGCAAATCTTTACTGTATCATACACACATACCATACACACATATCATACACACATGCAATACACACATATCATAAGCATATACCATACACACATATCATACACATATACCATACACACATATCATACACATATACCATACACACATATCATACACATATACCATACACACATATCATACACATATACCATACACACATATCATACACATATACCATACACACATATCATACACATATACCATACACACATATCATACACATATACCATACACACATATCATACACATATACCATACACACATATCATACACATATACCATACACACATATCATACACATATACCATACACACATATCATACACATATACCATACACACATATCATACACACATATCATACACACATATCATACACATATACCATACACACATATCATAAGCATATACCATACACAAACACATAGATATGTTCCTTGTCTGCTCTGCACTGACAATGTATTAGTAGTGCTGTTCAAATCGAACTCAAACTTATTGAAAAGTATTTATCAGTTGCATTGGGTCTAGGACACAGTGACACTTGATGGGCTAGTTTGGAGCTTAGGGCAAACAATATGTGTTATCCACCCATTTGCTGGTGTTATTCTGCTAAGACTACCTGTTGTTGTGCATACATCATTTTGTAAAGGACACATGTACATTGTAACATTCTTACAGGACTGCTAGGGCATAAAAAGTCTTATATTTTTACATTTATTGCAGCATTGTTAACTCTGTGTGTTGCACTGCTACCAGTGTCGTCACTGTGTGTTGTACTGCAACCTGTGTATGTTGCATTGTTAGCTGTGTGAATGTTGCACTGTTACCTGTGTGTGTTGCATTGTTACCTGTGTGTGTTGCACTGCTACCTGTCAGATAAGGTTAGATAACAAGTATGGTTGGCGTGTGATTGCTCTGAAGTTTTTTTGACATTTACAAAGGCAAAAGTGGATGGACAGCGGCAATTTTTATATCTAAATGTGTGTAAAGGGTTGAGGATTATGATTCTGGCGTGAGTTGGAGGAATTACATTGAAATTTAAGAGGAAAATGCGGATTTGTAAACTTTCCTTTGTTTCGTTATTTTCAATATAGGATCGCTTGTTTGACAATAGTTCACCTGGATTTGCATAAGTTTTACCTATAAGTCTACCTGGATAACGGTAAACCCGTGCACAGACAACAAAGTTAGCGGAGAAAAGCAGGTAACAGTGGTCAGGACAGACTGTTACAGTGTCTAATACCAACACAGAGATTGTGCATTCGGCAAGTTAAAGGTTTTTAGAGACTTGGTAGAAAGTGTAGTCTGCTGGAAAGATGTCGGCAAAAGGCCAGAATCAAGGTCAAACCCAGACTAAAGCAAAGCAACAGAGGACAGAAAAATGCAGAAAAGAAGAACATCCAAGTAAAAGGACTCACTCAGAGGTTAGCAATGAAAGTGTCGGAGAAGCTGCGGCAATTCATGTACAGTTGGATGGAATGGCGGAGGAACTGATACATATAAGAGAGGATATAAAGGCGGTTTTAAAGAAGGAAGATATCGAAACCCTTATTGCGCAAACGGTGAAGAACATCATGAAATCCCTGGAGGCAAGAATGAAGGAAGATATCCAAAGAGAAGTAAGTGATAAGTGCAAATCGTTAAGCGAACAGGTAGAAGCTCTGACTTTTGAGAAAAAACAGCTAGAAGATAAACTGGAGGGGGTGCGAGAGTCTTTGGAGAAACGCATTGAACAGCTAGAAGGAAAAGCGAAAGAACATGATGTAAGAGGCAAAGAAGCTGTTAAAATGGCCAATTACAATGAACAATACTCTAGAAAGAATAATGTAAAGATCAGGAATGTGCCAGAAGAGAGTCATGAAACGCAGGAGAGGTTGACGGACCGGGTGTGTACCATTCTACGGAGACAGGGGGTTGATATGAAGGAAACGGAGGTACTTGCGCTGCACAGAATCCCTTCGAAACGCGGCGATATTAGACCGGTACTTATTAAAACAGTAAATAATAGTGTCAAATCAAAAATCATGAGAAAGAGACAGGAGATGAAACGTGCAGGACACCAGATAGTGGATGACGTGACGCGTCTTAACACTGGGCTCATAAGCAGACTGAGTGGTCACGAAGATGTGAAAAGTGTGTGGTTTTTTAATGGGTCAGTGTTTGGACTCACAGACAAGAGTGAGCGGATCAAATTTGATATTTTTGACAATATTGGACAGGTCATACACGATTACAGAGAGAATCAACGGAAAACTAAGAGTAAGTAATGAGAGCGAGAAATCCAGTGCAGGTCTTTTATATCTGGAAATTTTGTTGCAATAGTGTGACGTTTATGTATTTGACAATCCTTTGTTTCGTAACCAGGATTGGCGGTTTATAAATGAATTGCCATGTACAGTTTTTATTGTAAGACTCTTTAAGTGCTGGATACTTTGGTCGTCTGCTAAATTGCAGTCTGCTGATAAATTGTAGTGTGTATCGTTTGCGTTACGGAAATGTTCGTTTGTGTCATAGTCAGAGGTTACGGACGGTTTGGATCTCAGATCAGGTCTCAGTTGTTTTGGTAGGGTCTGATCTTGGATTTAAACTGTTTTGCATATGTCATAGTCAGAGGTTACTGACAGTTTGGATCTCAGATCAGATCTCAGTTGATTTGATAGGGTCTGATTTTGGATCCAAACTGTTTTGCATATGTCATATTTTGCATATGTCATAGTCATTACTGACAGTTGGGATCTCGGATCAGGTCTCAGTTGTTTTTGGTAGGGTCTGACTTTGGATCCAAACTGTTTTGCATATGTCATAGCCAGAGGTTACTGACAGTTGGGATCTCGGATCAGGTCTCAGTTATTTTGGTAGGGTCTGATCTTGGATCCAAACTGTTTTGCATATGTCATAGTTAGAGGATACTGGCAGTTGGGATCTCGGATCAGGTCTCAGTTGTTTTGGTAGGGTCTGATCTTGGATCCAAACTGTTTGCTTATGTCATAGTCAGAGGTTACTGACAGTTTGGATCTCAGATCAGATCTCAGTTGTTTTGGTGGGGTCTGATTTTGGATCCAAACTGTTTTGCATATGTCATAGTCAGAGGTTACTGACAGTTGGGATCTCAGACCAGGTCTCAGTTGTTTTGGTAGGGTCTGATCTTGGATCCAAACTGTTTGCATATGTAATAGTCAGAGGTTACTGACAGTTGGGATCTCAGTTGTTTTGGTGGGGTCTGATTTTGGATCCAAACTGTTTTGCATATGTCATAGTCAGAGGTTACTGACAGTTGGGATCTCGGATCAGGTCTCAGTTGTTTTGGCTGGGTCTGATCTTGGATCCAAACTGTTTTGCATATGTCATAGTCAGAGGTTACTGACAGTTGGGATCTCAGATCAGGTCTCAGTTGTTTTGGTGGGGTCTGATCTTGGATCCAAACGGTTTGCATATGTCATAGTCAGAGGGTTACTGACAGTTGGGATCTCGGATCAGATCTCAGTTGATTTGATAGGGTCTGATTTTGGATCCAAACTGTTTTGCATATGTCATATTTTGCATATGTCATAGTCATTACTGACAGTTGGGATCTCGGATCAGGTCTCAGTTGTTTTTGGTAGGGTCTGACTTTGGATCCAAACTGTTTTGCATATGTCATAGCCAGAGGTTACTGACAGTTGGGATCTCGGATCAGGTCTCAGTTATTTTGGTAGGGTCTGATCTTGGATCCAAACTGTTTTGCATATGTCATAGTTAGAGGATACTGGCAGTTGGGATCTCGGATCAGGTCTCAGTTGTTTTGGTAGGGTCTGATCTTGGATCCAAACTGTTTGCTTATGTCATAGTCAGAGGTTACTGACAGTTTGGATCTCAGATCAGATCTCAGTTGTTTTGGTGGGGTCTGATTTTGGATCCAAACTGTTTTGCATATGTCATAGTCAGAGGTTACTGACAGTTGGGATCTCAGATCAGGTCTCAGTTGTTTTGGTAGGGTCTGATCTTGGATCCAAACTGTTTGCATATGTAATAGTCAGAGGTTGCTGACAGTTGGGATCTCAGTTGTTTTGGTAGGGTCTGATTTTGGATCCAAACTGTTTTGCATATGTCATAGTCAGAGGTTACTGACAGTTGGGATCTCGGATCAGGTCTCAGTTGTTTTGGCTGGGTCTGATCTTGGATCCAAACTGTTTTTGCATATGTCATAGTCAGAGGTTACTGACAGTTGGGATCTCAGATCAGGTCTCAGTTGTTTTGGTAGGGTCTGACCTTGGATCCAAACGGTTTGCATATGTCATAGTCAGAGGGTTACTGACAGTTGGGATCTCAGATCAGATCTCAGTTGTTTTGGTAGGGACTGATCTTGGATCCAAACTGTTTTGCATATGTCATGAATGACAGGGGAATTCATTGTTAGCAAGCAAAGAATGTAAATGTGTCTGACCGTGTCCCTTGTTTATTATTTTGGGTTATCGGACCGTGGACTTCATATAGACACCTGCAAAACACTTGTAAACGGAACAGGTTTACATCAAATAACTTGTAGGGTATATATGAGATGAGCCCTTCCTTTTTTTTCTTATTGGGAGGTATAGAATGGAACAGAACTTGTTTACTACATGACGCATGAAAAGGTGGGTTATGAAATATGTATTTTTCCCCTAGGGGAGGTAAACAGTACAGGCCCCGATAAAAGGTG
The DNA here is from genome assembly GCA_963576725.1 of Azorinus chamasolen. Taxonomy (NCBI): domain Eukaryota; kingdom Metazoa; phylum Mollusca; class Bivalvia; order Cardiida; family Solecurtidae; genus Azorinus; species Azorinus chamasolen. The sequence goes on along the minus strand of OY755241.1, from coordinate 28,227,355 downwards.
TCCTCCACGAGCCCTTGGACATGGGTCTACTTTGTTTACAAATGCCAGCGAATACATGCCCCGTATACAAATGGTTATTACTTGACCATTTTAAACTGAGACTCATCAATTTCGGTTAGCGTTTCCGGCTATACTCGGATGAATTCGAATACCATACATACCAATACATACGGATATATACGGAATATGCACGGAGTCTCAGTTTGATCTGGTCAAGTAAAAACTGTCACATTTATTTTTCTGTAGGGATATAAAAAATGTCGTCCGCCGTTTTTGTTGTTGTTGATGTTGCTAAACGGCTTGTGGAAGAATTATGATGAGACTCCTCTAATTTTTTTTAACGGTGTGGTCTAGACCCTTTTCAAAAGTCGGGTCTACCAGTTTGATCTACGGGATAACGCACTGAGTTATATGCTAAAACATGCACATCTTTTCAATCGAATGCCGAATAGTGTAAAACCAGATAAGATGAACTCAGACCTGGGTCTGCACTACTTTGTAAATGTCCCGCATGCTGCCAGTTGTCTCTTTTAGAGCTAAGTTTTGTACTGTAGGTAAAAAACAGACGTGTTGTCTGCTATTTATTATTTGGTACTGTTTAAGGTGCATGCTTAGCAATTTTGCTGTCTGCTAGACAACTAAATTATCGTCGGCTGATCATTTGCTGTCTACAATAGTTTCAGAAATATCCGTGTTCTTTGTGACGGTTTGTGTACAGTTTGTATTTTGTTATTTGTTTATGGGTCAAGATGCTTTCCCATAACCTTAATTGGCAGTATTTCTTACATGAAATATTGTCTGCTGCTTTATTGTACAAATCTCTGCGTTCTAAGTATGTTTTGTTTGCTCAACAAACGTCTGCTGATCTGTAAGACATTTTAGAAACTATTTTTTTGTTTATATACAATTATTCTAGGCTGAAATTGAGCTTAGGGGAAAAACAGTTAGAATTTCGGGTCAGACCCCGCTTTTTGCGGGGTCTGATCTTGGATCAAAACTGTTTGCATAGGTAATAAATGGCGAGAGAATCAATCCACCATTAAGATTCAAAAGTATTGTATATAAACCTAAGTAGAACATTTTGTAAACAGAAGAGATCCACATCAAACATTGAGTGGGAGATTTAGGATGTGGATGTCTTTGTTTTTCTTATTGGGGGATATTGACCCTTTTCAGAAGTCGGATCTACCAATCTGATGCAGCAGATGACACATTACATTATATACATTATATGCAGAAACGACTTGTAAATGCGTGTACCGCATACAATGGGTTATCCCTTTCAGAGCTAAGCTGTAAGTATGTACATGTATACATGTATATAAGGACTGTCGTTTGCTGTTTGTTATTAGTTAGCTCTTATTATGCTCTATGTACTTTAGTTTTTTTGCTAAATTGCTGTCTGCAACATTTTCGAAATTATTGTTGCATGAGACACTTATCTAATGCAGACATATGTGTAAAAATACGGATAGCAAAAAGGACAGACCTGATTAAAGAGTACTTTACTGTACTTGCGTTATGTATACATTTTGTACTTTTATAGTGGAAAAGTATTTCATAATAGACTTCATTCTAGACGAAGACCATTTTGTTTCTTATGCGTACATGGAAAGAAGCGGTTTGCATTCTTAGTTGGTGCGCATTATTATATTTATTAAATGGAGTGAATCAGTGAAAATGGCATCAAGGTTATTTATAAGTAGAATTTTTTTTATAATGATATACTTGTACAGAAATGTTAGGTATTAGGGAAGTGATTGTAAAATCGGGTCTATCCAGTTTCCGTAAGCAAACAGAGCGGACCCTTGTCATACAGTCCCTATAGAGAAGCCGTCTGATTTGGGTCTACTCTGTATGCAATATAGCACTGCACACGGTATTTACGTTTGTGTTTTGCTCGTATCCGAAGTTGACGCTTATTTATTAAAGGTGGATACGTTTATGGAAATAATGTCCTTATTAGGATAGATGTAAAAATATATTTGGTAAATGAACAAAAAAAACTTCGTTGCTTGATTTTTTGTTGCTATGTGTTTCTTGTTTTTTCTTCATGTTTGTATATATTCGTCTAGTGTCAGGTATGTGTGTGAGTGTTGTAGTATCATAGATTTTGTAAGGTACAAATATTTCATGCAAATCATATGTTTTTATTTCAACATATATTTTTGTTTCAACAAGTCAAATGTAGTTCTTACAGATAACACAGAACAATATGTTTTCTATATTGACGATGGCGGGTAGTCTAAAAATACATTCTTACAATTGTCGAGGATTGAACAATTGTAAAAAGAGAAAAGATATTTTTAATTTGTTTAAGGATCAAAAAGTTGATATACTATGCTTACAAGAAACACATTTTACGTATGAAAATGAAAAGGCAATATATTCTGAGTGGGACGGAGAATGTGCGTTTAGTCACGGAAAATACAATGCAAAGGGAGTAGCTATTTTATTTAGAAAAAATCTAGATATCAAAATATTAAATATTAAAAGGGATAGTAATGGACAGTTTATTGCTGTTGAACTTGTTTTCAATGATATAATCTTCATATTGATAAATATCTACGCTCCAAATAAGGATGATCCAGGTTTTTTCTCAACCATTTTTAACACTATTGATTCCTTTGATGAGAATGACAGATTTATTTTGTGCGGAGACTTTAATCTTGTATTAGATCCTTACAAAGACTATAAAGGCTACAAAACAACAAATAATAACATCAAAGCTAGAGCAAAGGTTTTATTGCAGATAAATGACAGGAATTTGATAGATCCATATAGAGAATTACATGGAGATAATACTAAATTTACTTGGAGAAGACTTTCGCCTTTACAACAAGGTAGACTTGATTTCTTTTTAATTACCGATAATTTGAATAAGTACTTGAGAAAATGTGATGTTGATGCCAGCTATAAATCTGATCATTCTGTTATATGGCTAGAAATGTGTTTTTCACATATTGCTCATGGTAAAGGACTGTGGAAGTTTAATAATTCTTTGTTAAATGATATTGAATATGTTAACTGTATAAATAAGAAAATAGATGATATTATTCAACAATATTGTGCACCAGTATATGAACTGGATAGTGTACTTATGATGAAGAGATCTGATATACATTTTGTTATTAATGATCAGTTATTTATTGAAACTCTGTTAATGGAAATACGAGGTAAATCAATATCTTACTCAAGTTATAGAGCGAAAGAAAATAAAAATACAGAAGACAGTTTACGAAATGAAATTGCAAACCTTGAGTCGTGTTTGACGGAGGAAAATAAGGAAAAGTTACTTTTGTTACAAAATAAACTTGCAAAGATTAGAAATGAAAAACTTAAAGGAGCTTTTGTTAGATCCAGATCTAAATGGATAGACGATGGTGAAAAGGCCACAAACTACTTTTGTAATTTAGAAAAATATAATTCAACGTGTAAAAACATAGATTTTATTGAAAAAGATGGGTCATTAATCTTTGATCAAAAAGAAATATTACATGAAACAAGTATTTTTTATGAGAGCCTGTATAATGAACAAAATATAAAAAAAGAGATTGATTTGGAAAGAGAATTAGATGGTTGTAAATTTAATAAGTTAAATATGGATCAAAAGAACAGCTTGGAAGGTTTGCTTACTTTCGAAGAAGTCGCAAATACATTAAAACATATGAAGAATGACAAGAGTCCTGGAAGCGACGGTTTACATCAAAATTTTTTAAAGTGTTCTGGAACAAAATTGGTCATTTTGTTGTAAGAGCTTTAAATTGTGCATTTTTGACTAATAAATTTTCAAGAAATATTAAATTAGGTACAATTACATGTATTCCAAAAGAAAACAAACCAAAACAATTCTTGAAAAATTGGAGACCGATAACATTGCTTAATGTTTTATACAAACTAGCTTCCGGTAGTATTGCCAATAGGCTGAAAAATGTCTTAAACACTTTAGTGTCTCGAGATCAAACTGGATTTGTCAAAGGCAGATACATCGGTGAAAATACTAGGCTTGTGTATGATATTATGAAATATTGTGAAGACAATAATACTCCAGGCTTATTAATGCTAATTGACTTTGAGAAGGCTTTTGATTCATTGTCTTTTCAATTCATTGAGAAAACACTAGCCTTTTTCGGTTTTGGCGATATGTTTAAAAAGTGGATTAATTTGTTTTTACACCACACAGATGTCTGTGTACAAATAAATGGTTTTTTATCAAATTTCTTCAATGTAAAAAGGGGCTGTAGACAAGGGGATCCTATTTCGCCGTATATATTTATTCTATGTGCTGAAATTTTATCCATAAAAATAAAACATTGCAAAGATATAAAAGGAATTAAGATCAAGGATAACGAATATTTAATATCACAATTTGCAGATGATACTTCATTACTACTAGATGGATCTGAAAACACAATAAAAAGTATTCTGGAAACACTCAATAATTTTGCATTGATATCGGGATTGAAAGTAAATTTTGACAAAACAAAGGTAATATGGTTAGGTCCGCTAAAATATATTACAAAATCAATCAAAACTAAATGGAAACTGACTTGGGGAGAAACTAGATTCACATTACTGGGAATAATCTTCGATGTAAATTTGAAAAACATTTGCAGTTTGAATTTTGAAAATAAAATATTAAAGGTACAAAAATGCATTTCTTATTGGAAACGAAGAAAACTAACACCAATAGGAAGAATAACAGTTGTAAAATCATTGCTATTGCCGATGTTCACTCATCTATTTACAAGTTTGCCAACGCCGAAATCGGATTTTATTGAAAATCTTGAAAAGAAGTTTTTGGATTTTATATGGGATGGAAAAGCAAAAATTAAAAGAAGTGTTTCAATTAAAGACTATACAGAAGGGGGTTTAAAGATAACTGATATAAAAAGCTATATAGGTAGTCTGAAAATTAAGTGGTTAAAAAACTTCATTATACATAATAATGGCAAATGTTACAAGTTATTAGGAAGCCTGATTGATATGAATAAACTCTTAAACACAGGGAAATTGTTCTGTGAACTAATTTTAAAAAAAGAAAAAAATGAATTTTGGATTGATGTATTAAAAACATATATACTGTATATAAAAAAGTTTCGATTCAATGATCTTACTGACATTTATAATATGCCGATATTTTATAATGAACATTTTCTTATTGGTAAGAAACCAATATTTTTTTCAGCATTGTATGATAGAGGTATTAGATATGTAAAAGATATTATAGACAATGAAGGAAAGTTCGTAAGTTTAACACACTTAGAACATATTACTGGAAGAAAAATGAATTTTCTTGATTATAATAGCTTGAAGAATGTTATCAAATATTTTATTGATAAATACGGTTTCGCTATAAAAGAAGATCATGGTTCTATTGTTGGCTTTCCAACTGTAAATTGTTACATGTATCCAATATTAACAAGAAAGGATGTGAATAAGTTTGTATACAACACTCTATCTAAAAATGATGAGGTTCCTACTAGTAAAAGAAAGTGGACATCCATGTTTGAAGATAGAGATATAAACTGGAAATTTGTATACAGCTATGTTTTCAATTGTACAAGAGATACGTCTATCCAATGGCTACAAACGAGAATAATGCATAGAATATTACCTACAAATTCATTGCTATTTAAAATGAAAATAGTAGAAAACAATTTATGTATTTTTTGCGGATCTAAAGAAGAAACCATAGTTCACCTATTTTGGGAATGTTGTGAAGTCAAACCAGTGTTAAATTTCATTTCAAATAAAGTGCTGCAATATGATCCTGAGATAAAAATTGACAGCATGAGTATATTGCTGGGATCATGTAAAAAAGACTTCAAATTAGATGTTTTATTTTTGGAAGTAAAAAGATATATTTACCTGTGCAAAATAAAAAAGGTTAAGCCTTCTAATGAAGGAATTAAAAATTATTTACGGCTGTCATGGGAAATATACGAATCGTCAAATATTAAAAGTGAAGAAAGGAATCTTTGGACATTTGTAAGATATTTTATTCCTGACTGCATTTCGACATAATATGTGAGGGAAAAAAATTATTGAAACATCTATGTGCCAAAATAACAGGTTTAGATACATTGTGAAATAGGTTGAGTATATGTATTTGAATGTTTGTATATGTATGTATTGAATGTATGTTTATACATGTCAGATATTGTAACATGAGTAAATAAAAAAAAAAAAAAAAAAAAAAAAAACAAACTCTGTGTGTTGCACTGCTACCAGTGTCGTCACTGTGTGTTGTACTGCAACCTGTGTATGTTGCATTGTTAGCTGTGTGAATGTTGCACTGTTACCTGTGTGTGTTGCATTGTTACCTGTGTGTGTTGCACTGCTACCTGTGTATGTGTGTTGCTGTAGCCGTGTATTCTGTGGCAGAATAGGACTGGTCAGCCATCTTCGTACGCACAACAATCCAAATACAAGACATGCCACTACTAGGAGAATCAGATGAGGATGGTCTTCTTCGAGATCGAAGGACGAACAACATGTGTGTTGCACTGTTACTATCTGTGTATGTGTGTTACACTGTTACCTGTGTATGTTGCACTGCTACCTGTGTATGTTGCACTGCTATCTGTGTACAATTGTTGCATTGTTACCTGTGTATGTGTTACACTGTTACCTGTGCATGTATTACAGTGTTGCCTGTGTGTGTGTTGCACTGCTACCTGTGTATGTGTTGCACTGCTACCTGTGTATGTGTTACACTGTTACCTGTACATGTATTACAGTGTTACCTCTGTGTGTTTTGCAGTGTTACCTGTAGTTTCATCAGCCGACTGACGTAGCCCTTGAAGTAGGAGAAGTAGATCTTACTCATTGTGTCTAGATACTCATCCCGGATCTCCTTGGCAACATGTCGCTCGTTGGCCATCAGAAATTCATTGAAAAACCTGCACAAAACATTCATAACTCTTGACAATGAAAGAGAAAGTCTTCTACTACAGAAACCCACAGTCTATAGAGTACAGAGTATTTTGTTTGTTTCTATATCATGATTTCCACAATTGAAAGTATTTTTTAATATTTGCAATACAAATTCAAAAACATCAGAGACTACTTTACTTGGCAAACAGAATAAACCAAATTCATGTACCCTTTTGGTGGTCTCTACCCCTTTACTTGATAACCCCAGCTTATCAAGCCTTTGCAAACAGAGTAGACCCGGGATGAACAGTTCCTGTAGGAGCTATCTAATCAGGGTCTGCTCTGTTTGCTAACATGATGTGACAGATTTGACTGAGACTCAACACTGTCCTTTACAGTAATAAGTCCCTTGCTTCATTTGCCATTATTAACTCTTTGCACGCTAGTGGTGAAACTGTAATTACTTATGCAAAAAGTTTGGATCCAGATGAAATGCAGCATAATAATCAGGATCCAAACTGTTTGTCATCTTGATCATATTTTTGCTGAGAAATGAGAGAAAGTTTATTTTAAGAATTGAAGCAGACGACAATTGTTGCAGACGAAAAATTACGTAGCATGCAAAGAGTTAAATTTTAGTTAATTAATATTCATGAAGTAAAAAATTAATATAAAAACAGCATTTAACTTCTTTAACACTGCAATGTATTCAGGAGCAACACAACTTGTGAGTAACTTTTGTTGTGGTACTATGCTAAGAAGAAATGACATTATAGTACAAAGATATACCGATATAAAAGTAAAGTACATTGTACCTAGTTATAGTCTACTTTCAGTCCAAAGGACTAAATAAAGCAAACTGTTCATTTACTCCCCTGGTCATTGTGTCATTTGCCTACATTATTGAGCACTGCTAACATATGGCGCAATCATGCAGCCGCAGTACCGGCTAGTGACCCTCACACTGGCTCACAGGTACACCTTTTTAACCTCTGGGTGGAGAGGAAGTGCAAGCGGGAGAAACTGAAAAGTGTCTCTGAAATTTCCAGGAGGGGCCGGGATTTGAACTCAGGACCTCCAGATTGGTAGGCAAGTGTGTTACCACTAGACCACCGCACACCACGATGTACCCCGTTTGGAATGTATAGAACATAGCATACAGACTAGTGGCAATTCTCACGTTGGTTAACTGTTATAAATAATTGTGGGCGTCATCCTTTACTGTACACATATTTGCTAACATGTCAGTCTTATTCAAAGTTATCAAAGTACAATAAAAAACCCTCTAATGCGACCACCTAAAAGAGGTATAATTCTGGGTGGTAGAGGCTTCTCAAGGAGCTTTCTGCATTAATTTTGTCCTGCATTAAGCTACCATCTGCTTATAACGACAGCCATATTTATTCATTAAGTGGTCACATAAGAGGGGTTCTACTGTAGTGTAAAAAACACTTTTTCAGTTTTACAAGTCCATGAAGCTGGGAGGATTGGGTGTTACATGGAGCTGAGAGGATTGGGTGCTGAATACTTAGGGTAATAAGGTTACCTAAATTTCAGCATGGTGTTCTGGGGTATCTGGTAGTTCGTCATTGGCTTTTTGAAGGCATTGATCTTCTGTAGCATGAACTCCCGTATCTTTGCTATGGCCTGAAATGAAAAACTTGTTCAATGGATCTGTATCCTCTTAAGAGAATAATATTTTCTATCTCTTATATTATAAGAATCATATTATTAATATTTGTGTATTAAAAATATTTTAACATCATTCAGTACATTAATTTTTATTCTATAAGCAAACGAATAGACCTTGATCAGACGGCTCCTACAGGAGTGGAGTCATTCCGATCTGGGTCAACTCAGTTTGCAAAGGCATCAAAAGGCATTTCCATCAGATAAAATGTTAATACTTTAGAGTTTACATATTTTACTTCGACTTTGAAAAAGGTTCTAACAATTTAACCCATCAGTGCAAAGTGCCCCTAAAAAGGACATAGGCAGACAGTGTAGACCCAGATCAGAGGGCTCCCAACATATACCATTACACTTAAAACTTATTTCTCTGACAAGCCAATACAACTCCTAACCTTAATTTTGAGTTTATCAAGTATGTCTTTAACATCTAGGCATGACCTGGCATCTCTGAAAGACTGTTCTTTAACAAAGTTGATTTTATGGTTTAGCTCATGCAGCTGTTCGAGAAATTCTCGCTCCGTCACTGGGCAGTCCAAAATGTGACTGAAAACAAATTAAAAAATCATGAATATTTCATCTTGGCATTCTGATCAGGGTCAGAATATGCATCTAATTGTACAGTTTCTACCATGGTAAAAATATCACCTGTTCATGATGTCAGTATAAAACTTAAGCTAATCAATATTGATACATTTGATCATAAATAATCATGAAGTAAAGGATTGAGAAATAATTTTTTCTTCCATTTTCCCTAAAAGCGTTTAAATCACGCACACTTAATGATGTGTTTTACTCATACTTTTGTACACTTTGCATAACAATATAACTACAAACTTGGAGTGACTGAAAACTTAATGCAAAGAGCATTGTAAGGAAAGAATTGTTAGTACTTGCAAATGATCTACATGTATAACAACTGTTTCAAAAAGTTACTTTTACAGAGATGTCAAAAGGCGTCATTATGAAGGAATTGCCTTTCAACACATTTGCTAACAAAGTAGACCCAACTCAGAAAGCTTGCTTCTCTATTTGCTTATGAAACGAATAGAGTATACATGTACATGTATTTAATAAAATATTACAGACTCTTGTTTGCTTCTTTTAGCTGCTTTTTATTAAAAGAATTCAATTATATTTCATAATCTCTCATGAAGAATATTTATGAAGTAAAGAATTAATAGAAATAATTTTGTATATTTGAAGTTGAGTAAAATCTGTTATATCTTCTTACTTGATCATTGATTCTGGTATAACCATCTCATCTACAAACTGGCTTAGTTCTCCTCGTATGCTCTGAAACGAAATAACAAAAACAAGATTTTAAAGAGGTCGAGACAGGACTGACAGCCAGGATCCAGAAAATCGCTGGAATAACTCAGCATCTAATCAGAATCTAGTCTGCTTATAACCAATGTTACCCATATCCCCTGTTGAATATTCATGTAAGAAATAATGACATCATGAATATTTATTAGCTAGATTTTTACAATGGCATATCTACACTTGAAGTTTTGTTATTGATAGAAACTATTGAGTCAGATCTATTATAACTTCATAAGCAAACAGAGCAGACCTATTGGAGACATCTGATCTGGGTCTACTCTGTTTGCAAAGGTATGAAAAAGTGTTTGTATGAAGGAAAGTTTTAAATCTTTCTTTCATGAATACTTATGCAAAGCTTAGTCTATTATGAACACTAATTGCAAATAGTAGAAAAACAGATTTGTAAGTAAATATACAAGCAAACTGGGCAGACCTTGATCAGACAGCTCCTGTAGGACCTAAGGCATAAAAGACACAACTAGAGGTTTTTGTCACAAAAACGGATGTCTCCCCTCTAATAAAAGCAATATGTAAAGAAAATCACTAAAAATGTTATGGACTTGATGATTGATACTTTCCCTCATTATGCGCTTTCCACACCACATTTTTCAAGAAGAAAATGATAACAGCTAATAACTCCAAAAATATTGATACCAGAGTTATGGCCCTTGTGCATGACACTTACTTTCATCATGCTCTTTCCGTAAATGAAATGTCATTCCAATAGCATCAGTCGAACAGGAGTTATTGATCGGACAAAAAATGTAACAAAGGGCAATAACTCCAAAAGTATTGAAGCCAGAGTTATGGCCCTTGTTCATGACACTTTCTCTCACCATGCTCTTTCCATGAATGAAGTTTCAATACGATGGCAAGAGCCATGTAGGAGTTATCGTCCAGACAAGAAAGCGTTAAACAAATGTACAAGGGGCAATAACTCTCAATTTATTGAAGCCAGAGTTAAGGACTTTATGCATGACACTTTCTCTTATCATGATCTTTCCATGTATGAAGTTTCAATCCAATGGCATGAGCCATATAGGAGTTATCGTTCGGACAAAAAATTGCGATTTTTTTTTTACAAGGGCAATAACTCCATTATTAGTGAAGTCAGAGTTATGGACCTTGTATATGACACTTCCTCTCATCATGATCTTTCCATATATGAAGTTTCAATCAAATGGCATGAGCCATATAGGAGTTATCGTCCGGACAAAAAAAGTGTTTATTTTTTTACAAGGGGCAATAACTCCTATATTAGTGAAGCCAGAAAAAAAGACCTTGTGCATGACACTTCCTCTCATTATGCTCTTTCTATATATGAAGTTTCAATCAACTGGCATCAGGCATATTGAAGTTATCGTCCGGACAAAAAAGTGTTTATTTTTTTACAAGGGGCAATAACTCCTATATTAGTGAAGCCAGAGTTATGGACCTTGTGCATGACACTTCCTCTCATTATGCTCTTTCCATATATGAAGTTTCAATCAACTGGCATCAGGCATATTGAAGTTATCGTCCGGACAAAAAGTGTGACGGACAGACAGACGGACACACTAACAAATGGGTAGTTGTGTGACTTTTTCCTTTGATCTTTTCTTGTGGGACTAGACTATAAAACGTATTTATGGCTCTAACTTTGGAATAGAATGATCTGGAAGCTAACCCTAACCCTATGTCCCACAACTGGCCAGGTTAATGTCACAAGAAATGGACAGGTTAATGTCACAAGAGATGGCCAGGTTAATGATTTTACTTGTGCGACTAGTTAGAAAAAGTCACACAACTACCCATTGGTGAGTGCGGACGGACAGACGGACGGACGGACTAACAAATGGGTAGTTGTGTGACTTTTTCCTTTGATCTTTTCTTGTGTGACTAGTCCCACAAGAAAAACTATTTTTGGCTCTAACTTTGGAAAAGAATGATCTGGAAGCTAACCCTAACCCTAACCCTATGTCCCACAACTGGCCAGGTTAATGTCACAAGAAATGGCCAGGTTAATGTCACAAGAGATGGCCAGGTTAATGATTTTACTTGTGGGACTAGTTAGAAAAAGTCACACAACTACCCTTTGGTGAGTGCGGACAGACGGACAGACAGACAGACAGACAACTCTCACGAAAACAATATGTCTCCCCCATATAAATATGGGGGGAGACATAATTATCAAGTAAAGAGTTCAAAAAGACTGACACTTGGGCATAGCTTTTAGAAAATAAGAAATTACTTAGAGTATTTTGCAGACAACAATTTTGCAATTAAAAAGTAATTTGGTGTTGAAAAGTTTTAAGGCAAAGTGCTGGAATATTAAGATAACAAAGGAACATACGTTTCTAGTCCTCAGCTGTCTGGTTTGTTTTTTGACAATAAGATGTTACAATTCTCACCTGTCTGTTTTTGGGAAATAAGATGTAACAATTCTCACCTGTCTGTTTTTGGGAAATAAGATGTAACAATTCTCACCTGTCTGTTTTTCAGTTTCACATTCATGGCTATACTCTGTTCCTGCAGTGACTGGATCTCTGTACTTATGCTGCTCAGGTCAGACTGGAAACCATTCAGCATCTGCTCCATACGCTGTCAACAAACAAAGCAATGACAGCATGTACATAATCACCGTGTGAGAGGACTTTGCATGTTAAACATTGCAGACGCTGATCACAGCACTCCTACATTGTTTGCAAATGCCAGTACACTCAATACTCTCTGCCACTGCTGAATGTACAAAGTGAAATAGTCCATCTTTGATTAACCCTTTCCTCCATAAATACGCCTTTCTACGCCTCTTTAAAAATCACCTATTGAAACCATTGTAATAAATAGAACATTTGCTCCTATAGGAGCAAATGTTCTATTTATCACAATGGTTTCAAACTACAAAATTCTAAAATTTTCCTTTTCTCTTGTTAATGCTCCTTTTCGGTAGATTTATTCAAAGTGGTTGGATCTAAAAATAGCCTATGAGGTAATGGGTTAATGGTAAGGGTTTTTTCAAGATGACAGGGTATACTTTGCAAATTGATTGTGAAAGTCAAATAGAGTAGACTCTGATCGGAAGGCTCTTCTAGGATCTTCAAATTGTGTTAAACCTTGATCAGACTTTACTTCTTACAGTTAGAAAGTCAGAAGGAAATATTCATGAGGTAACAGAAAGTCAGAGGAACACAGGTTGAAATCTGTTATATACATGTAATAGCATGTAAACACATTTGGGTCTTAGCACAAATAGTAGAATCAGTTCTGTATAATTCCATATGAAAACAGAATAGACCCTGATCAGATGGCCTCTGCAGGAGTTGTCTGATCTGGGTCTACATTGTTTGCAAATGTGCTAAAAGGTGTTACCGTGTAATGGGATAACCCTTTCCTTCATATTAACATGTTTTCACGCATTTGCAAACAGAGTACACCCAGGGTTTGCTCTGTTTGCTAATGGAATTTGAAAGATCTGTTTCTTTACTTTTAAAATGGCTACAATGTTCCACCTTCCATATTTCATTATAACTATTCTGTCCATGAATATTCAGTAGGTATTGAACTTTGGAATAACCATAGAACAGGGAAAGGGTTAAATTGAAGCTAACAATTGCATGATATTATTGTTAGGTACATGTATTTATTTTGTATGATTCACTGCAAGCTTTTTTTCCCCACGGGGTTATCACAGGGATATTGTAAATATTAGCTAACTCCAGGTTAACCCTTTACCAAGAGAAGTATCTTTTCAAACAGAGTATATCTATGTCAGATATATAATTTAGAAGATGTCTGATCAGGGTCTGCTCTATTTGCTTATGGAATAATATACATACAGTAAAACCTCTCTATAACACCCACTAAATTACATCCAGTATTTTGTGTTAAAGGCAGGTGGCTGCTTTAAAGCAAGGTGAAAGTAAAACAGAACGCTCCTATAACAGAACGCTCCTATAGGAGCGTTCTGTTTTACTTTCACCTTGCTTTAAGCAGCCGCCTGCCCTAATATACCAACTAATTAACACAATTTAGTGGCCATTATACAGAGGTTTTACTGTATATAGTTGTGATTCTACAGTTTGTGCTGTAGCCAAACAATCCTGTGTTCATATGCTATTGTAAAACTTCAGCTAATGAATATTCATGATGACAATATTTTTCTTACATGATTATTCATGAGGTAAAGGTTTAAACTCGTCAATGTCTTACCTCCAGTATGGTATCACAGGCATGGATCTGTTTGTGTAGGCTGGCTATATTCTGACTCTCCTTAATGTCTGATACATGTGTTAAGAAGAATTAATTCAAATTGTAAGTACTTTCTTATTTAGTTAAAAACACATATCCCCATGTTTATTCATTATAAAGTAACTATAGACAGCTTCTGCTGTGCTATAATACAACTCTTAATTGTAAAGCAAATCTATTTTGTACATAACTAAAATCTGATTATCTGCCACTGATGCTGGTACAAAATGGAAGGGAGATAATTCATCTAAAGTTTGGTAGATTGTAACCAAAGCTGAACTCGGTCAACATTATTTACATATACATTTGAAAAAAATCTAAGAACCATCTGTTATAAATAAGAACCTACCCTGTACTCCATACAAATTTACAAATGCCTTTTGTGTCTTGGCAAATAGAGCAGACCTAGATCAGACAGCTCAGTTCTTGTAGGAGCTGTCTGATCAGACATATATCTGCTTCTTCAGTTTCTGCCACTATCTCAAATTCAATTGTTCATAATGCCATTATAAGAATTAACCAATTTTGAATTAGTACTCATAGCCATTAATTATTACATACATACTCATCAGGTCTTTAACCCTGGTTCCCTGTTCTATATTTATTACGAATTTCAATACCTACTGAATATTCATGGACAAACAGTTAACAATGGAATATGGAAGGTTGACTGTTGTAGACATTTTAGAAAGTAAAGACACAGATCTTTGACATTCTATTAGCAAACAGAGTAGACCCTGATCAGACGGCTCCTCTAGGAGCTGTCTGATCTGGGTCTACTCTGTTTGCAAATGCGTGAAAACACGTTTATATGAGGGAAAGGGTTAATTAAACATTTTGTGTAATAAACCAAGAATACCATTCCATGTGGACTCATGTTTGTGTACAGTGTAACAAGTAACGGATATAGACAAGTATGGACTCATGTTTGTGTACAGTGTAACAAGTAATGGATACAGACCAGTATGGACTCATGTTTGTGTACAGTGTAACAAATAATGAATACAGACCTGTATGGACTCATGTTTGTGTACAGTGTAACAAGTAATGAATACAGACCACTATTGACTCATGTTTGTGTACAGTGTAACAAGCAAAGAATACAGTTCTGTATGGACTCACTTTTGTGTACAGTGTTACAAGTAATGAATACACACCAGTATGGACTCATGTTTGTGTACAGTGTAACAAGTAAAGGATACAGTCCTGTATGGACTCATTTTCCACTTGCAGGAGTTCTGTCTCAATCTGCTTGGAGTAATGCCTCAGATCAACTCCCTAGAAAAAAATGAACAGTAAACGGTTCAATGTAAACTTAGTAATCCTTCCTTTTTTTAAGTGTTAACATTTAAGGGCTAGACAAAGATCAGATATCTCATGATGGGGCTGTCCCATAAGGTCTGCTGTTTGATTATACAAAAATGCTGCTGGTCATGTCATGGAAAACATAACAGCAACTGTCAATTATCTGTATGATTTTCTTCGCTGCTTTTCAAAAATTATGACCTGGGTCCAAGGTTATAAACGCCCGAGTCTGAGATCATTCTCAAGTATCTGATTGGTCAGATGCTTGAGAATGATCTCAGTTTTATAACCTCGGGCCAGAGTGTCGAACAGTTTGGATCCTGATGAGGTAATGAGTTAAAAAATGTTAACATAGGTAATCACAAATTCATCGCAAGTGTGCAAAGAGTTAAATGTCTCAAAAAGTCAATTGCTAATGATGTGCTGAATTATTCTGTCAATTATCTGAATTGTAGTTGTTTGCAAATATTATTTCAAAATTTTACCATTTCTTATTTCCAATTTGTTCAAGTTGTAAGAAAATACTGACCAAGTGTCAAACAGCTTGGATCTTGACCAGACACAAAGTTAATCTCAGGGTCCGAATTTAAACTGGCATACTGGCAAAATGCAAGTAAAATTTCAAAATTGCAAGTACCAAAATTTGGTACTTGCAATTTTTTGCCAGTGCAACTTTTCAGAAAAGGATTATAAATAATGCATAGTAATATTGAAAATGCGAGTTGAAATTTGATTTTGCCAGTTTATTTTTTTGCAACTGGCAAAATAATGCCAGTAAGTTTTTAGCCTAAATTCGGACCCTGAATCTGTATCCCATTTGGATCCAAACTGTTTGTCAGATCACACTTAGCAGGACAAGCATTAACCCTTTCCTCCATAGGCTATTTTTAGATCCATCCACTTTGAATAAATCTAACGAAAAGGAGCATTAACTAGAGAAAAGGAAACTTTAGAATTTTGTAGTTTGAAACCATTGTGATAAATAGAGCATTTGCTCCTATAACCATTGTGATAAATATTTATCACAATGGTTTCATAAAGTGACTTTTACAGAGGCTTAGAAAGGTGTTTTTATGGAGGAAAGGGTTAAAACTGACAACAGTTGGAAATATCCCTGATAACATAGAGTAAAATCCTGATTATTCGAACAATAAAATACGTATAATTCTCGAGCTTTAAGACAGGTGGCAGCTTAACCCTTTCCCTGTTCTGTGTTTATTCAAAGTTTCAATACCTACTGAATATTCACAAAACAGTTATAATGAAATATGGAAATTGGAACTTTGTAGCCATTTCAGAAACTAAAGAAACAGATCTATCAAATTCCATTAGCAAACAGAGCAGATTCTGATCAGACGGCTCCTAGAGGAGACGTCTGATCTGGGTCTACTCTGTTTGCAAATGCGTGAAAAGGTGTTTATCTGCATGACTTTCACCATGCATTAAGCATCCACCTACCTAAAAGGTTCTAAATGCTTCTATACAGAAATTTCGAATAATCTAGATTTCACTGGATAAATACTTACTGTCTTGAGTGCTTCTTTGACAATGTCATCTTCAAGATTTTGTTGAATGTGAACTGAAAGTAACAAAGTCAATGCCTCCTTAACCCGTTACCTCATGAATATTTATGATGGGAAATAATGACATTTTGAATACATTGTATTAATTAGATTATTTGTTATACAAGCACCTGGACACAGGAATTTTTGGCCATGACAGAAACTGTAGAATCATAGACCCTTAGTTAAAATGGGACTAAAATGCTTTCCAAATCACTGAGTTTTAAGTGCAAAACATTTTCCAATTATTAAATGCATTGTTCCCAAAATTGCCAGAAAAAAAGTCTGAAATGTGTCAAAAAACATTTCAAGGAGATAAAGGGTAAGGGTTTATCCCATATCTCTAAGAAAATATGCATGGTGAATCTACCACAACATGAGAAAAAAAATCCTCTTTGAGTCTACAACCAATGACAAGCAGCATAGATAAGATGCATACGTACACTTTTCTACACCTTTGCAAAAGAGTAGACCCAAGTTAAACGGCTCCTGTAAGAGCCGTCTGATCAGAGTCTGCTCTATTTGCTTATGATATAATATATATCCGATTCTACAGTTACTGTCAATAAACAAAAATTCATGATGCCATTATTCAAATTCAGTTAATTGATATTCATTGGCTTTATTTCTTACATGAATGCTTAACTCTTTCCTCCATAGGCTATTTTTAGACCCAACCTCTTTGAATGAATCTACCGAAAAGGAGCAGTTACTAGAGAAAAGGAAAATGCTATAATTGTGTAGTATAGAAACCATTGTGATAAATAGAGCATTTGCTCCTTTGGATGGGGCATCCATTGGAGAATGTTTGTATTTACTTTGTGTGTATATATGGTTAACCCTTTCCTTCACATAAACTTATATTCATACCGTTACAAACAGAGCAGACCCAGATCAGACGGCTCCTGTAGGTGCTCTCTGACCAGGGTATGCTCTGTTTGTTTATATAATTATATAGATTTGACCCTAACATGTGTGTCTAAGTCAAAAAAATCCATTATAAATATTACAATACATTATAAAATTATATTAAGGATTAAGGAATATTCATGAAGTGATCAATTCATGCATAAATGCTCATTAGGGAAATGTTAATTTAACAGCTGGTAAATTCATAGATACTCACCATCAACCTCTTCCAGTAGAAAATCGTCAGATGTTAAATCAAGCTCTCCAAGGTTCAAGTTAATACCCTCTGGATCCTAAAAGAAATAAAGAAGAAAAAAGCCGTAGCCAGTGCCGACGTGAAATTCCTACAAAATACGCTGATTTTAAAGCTTACTCTAACGAGATCGCGCAGATCCGAAATGCAGGCGAATTTTCGTGCAATTAGCAGATTTAGATCTCTGTCAGGCTACTACGAGTCACGTGACCCGCTTCCTTTACAATAACAACATCCGCGTGTCTGTTACCTTGCTTACCCTATAAGCGTTAGTGAGAACGCAGGGCACCATCCCTAGTTACCGGCTAAGTAGAAACTAGGTCAAGTTGTTGCGACTTCTCGTCCGAGTAAGAAAAATCAGCATATTTTGTTGGAATTTCACGTCGGCACTGGCTACGGCTTAGTCGGAATGTATCAAAAGTTATATTATTTGAAAGGTACAAGGTCCCAGCTTCACATTCGTACCAAACATTAGTGGGTATTTTATCTTGATAGCCCAAAACGGGGCGTTATTTCGAATCGGTCGTGAAATATGCGAATGGGTAGTTAGACCCCTTGTATATAATATAACACTAAATCGACCCAATCAATTTTTTTGACCTTTTAGACCATGTAGACCCACGAAATGGCCCCCTGTGTGATATTCAGTCATTTTCTGCATATTTGTGTAAATATTTTAAAGTATTCTGTCAATTTTACGCAATAATCAAAATAACAAATGTAACAAAATGTAAACGAAAACGACATTCTGTTAATATTTAGCATCCAGATCACTGTCAGTAAGAGAAAATTACAGAAAATACCTCCACAATACGTGTTTCGACCACAGCTGACTCCATCTTTGACGGATTGGTACCCGTTACATGCACCGAGGGTTTTCTGAATACTGAAAGCCGAGATCCAGAAAATGGGTGATATCCGAACATTTCCGAATATATCTCTTCCTTTTTTTACGCTCACCGCAACCATGGTACGTGTTGAATCAATGTTATGAAAAAAATCTCCCTGAATCAACTAAACTAGAACGAATCGAATGTTTTAATGGACAAAAACTAAAAGATTAATCATTTCATTTTATGTCTATTATAAGCTAAAAACTCTCTGTTTCGACAGATTGTATTAAAAAGGTGGCTGAACTTGGCGATACCTGTCAGGAAATCTATTCGTTACTTATTCATACGAGAAACTTTCTTAGTACAAAATCTAAATTTATACACACAGTTCGAGACTTGTAATAGGAAAATCCCACATATAACTTAGAGGTGGTTATAATGTGCAATCAGTTACACAAATGTTTTGTTTGTTACTTATACTATATCAATTTTTATTTGCAGTCGTTGGTGATTCCAGAGAAGTTTCAACACATTCTTCGTGTTATGAACACGAACATTGATGGACGTCGTAACATTATGTTTGCTTTGACAGCCATCAAGGTAACTACACAAACTGAAAAATTGTTCTATTGGAATGTGTTGAATTAATTTTGACAGCCAAATCTTTAAGACTCCAAAATCTGTGCTTTACGTCAAAATGTGATTAGTATTCGGTTGCAGTCGATAGGTTCACATGTCCAGAGCATTCTTTTGGATGATTTATAGTCATTGTTTGGTTTTAAATATTCCCAATGGCATAAAATATGTGCATTTTTATTCCAAATTTGGAGGAAAATTCCCAATCTTAAAATCACAAAACATTAGAACGATGAAAAAGTGTTAACAAACCTTGATTTATTCGGTGCATTTGTTCTTTGGACGAATCCGTGGTATGTTTATCATTTGGAATGTTCAGGGTACGTCGTCCATAATTACGTTAAGTAAGTTAACCCTTTCCCTCATATAAACGTGTTTTCACGCATTTGCAAACAGAGTAGACCCAGATCAGACGGCTCCTAGAGGAGCAGTCTGATCAGGGTTAGATACGATAACGTAGCTCTATTCCTAAATAGAGACGCTAGTCATTATCAGTCTTACAGCTACGATATCGCATCTAGATCAGGGTCTACTCTGTTTGCTATTAGAATTTGAAAGATCTGTTTCTTACTTTCTAAACTGTCTACAATGTTCCACCTACAAGAATTCTTTATAACTATTTTGTTAATGAATATTCAGTAGGTACTGAAAATTGGCCTAAATATAGAACAGGGAAAGGGTTATTGTCAGTAAATGCTTAATCTGTTGACGTGTAATACTGCTTTGAGTAGCTGTGATAACATCTTGATATGTCACTCATTGTAAACAGGCAATGAAAGGCTAAAGCACGAAGTAAATACAGATCTATATTTACTTCGCGACTAAAGGCAGCTGGGAGAATGGTGTATTTTGAAGAAACAAAAAGTTGAGTTGATGTGTGATATTTGATGCACTAGTCTACAAAGTTAACAAGCTTTTAAAAATTGGGAGTGAATCACATACTGTGGCTTGTTTTGATAAGTTGATGAAAGTTTCTACAGTGAGAAGTTTAGTTGATAAGAAAACTAAAACTTTTTGTTGGTGAAAAATGTTTTATAGAAATTCAGTTTTTTTGTGTGTGTGTTTTTTTTTTAGTACTGTATTCAATGTTTATACTAAGATACACACTATTTTTCCTGCTTCTTAGTTTTTAATTGCATTGCTTTCAATTCTTCAACAGATTTTCTTTCGATCTGATAGTTTTCCCTGATGTTCTATTTCTATTGATATTACCCATGGTACATTTTACAAATGACCCTCAAAATTAAGAGGGTCTTGTCTTTACTATAAAGTGAGGGGGTCATGAGGACTGAAACTGGACTTTTTGAAGGGGTCGAGGAAAAACCCTGCTGATAGATTTTCACGCCCTGTTAATGCAACTTACTTCCCCTTATTTTCACTTTGTCCTGTTTTGCTGACTTTATGTAAAGATATCTTATCCTTTTCCTTTCAAGTAAGGTCATGCCTCAATACTCTTGTGACTGTTTCAGGGTGTTGGCAGACGTTACGCCAATGTGGTATGCAAAAAGGCCGATGTTGACCTGACCAAAAGAGCTGGTGAACTCTCTGAGGAGGAGGTAAATGGCTGTAATTCTGCAGTGCTAGTGTAGCTTAGAGTGGAGTGGGATTGTAAATTGGCTTTTCATTAACCTTTTCCCTAATGAACATTTTTACGTGAATTGATAACAGCATGAAAATATTCATTAGCTTAAGGTTTGTGAGGTAAAAAATTAAAATTGCTGTTGGCTTAGACATAATGCCTAGTTTACGGTGTGTGTTTTTGCATCATAGAAGTCTATAGGCTGTTAGGTTTTTGTTCACATTAATACGATTGGGGCTTACCCGTATGATGACTGAACGGAGATCATGCAATCTCCTTGCAGTCACCACATGGTCTCCGGTTGGATACGGCAATCATACGGAGCCTGTGTGGCATCCATTCGAAGACAACCGGAGTTGTTCCATCTTCTCTAGCTAGACCAAACTATTTAACGTGGTAAATGTCAAATAAATATGTACACATCCGAAAGCACAAAATTGCTGCACGGTCGCTGTGAGGCTGTCGCAGGATGCCCTTGCGATGTATGTACGATTACATGGGTATTGCAGGGACACATGCGACAACCTTGCACTGGCTATGCAATGACCCTTCAATCGCCGCACAATTTTAGGGCTACCTTTCACGAATATGGGTGTGCCGCATGATCCTCACGCTTTTTATGACAAATCACAGGCTGCTGCATCCGGGAATCCATGCGAAAACATGTAAAAATTGTACGACGACCGCCTGCCGTGCGGTCCTTACGGTGAGTCGACGGGTGCCATAGTATGGCAAATGTAAACTAGACATAAACCGTAGAATTAGATACTTAAAATTGCATAAGAAAACCGAGCAGACCCTGATCTGATGGCTCCCATAGGAGTCGTCTGATCTAGGTCTACTCTGCAGAAAGGAAAGAACTGATTTGGATTGATCATGTAGAATCTGGGATATTGATCTGATTGTACTGTAATTAGATCATAAATATTCAGATAATTCAGTTATTTATAAAGGTGGTAACGGGTTGTACTCTGTTCTAACATTGTTATAGTTTCATTCAACTCCTACTTTCAGATTGAGAGAGTGATGACCATTGTCCAGAACCCCAGACAGTACAAAATCCCAGACTGGTTTCTGAACAGACAGAAGGACGTGAAGGACGGTAAATACACCCAGGTAAGCATCTGAACATTTATACAAAAAACTTGTAGCCCTTTTAAATACTCAATAAATGTTCCTGTCAGAAATAATGACATAATGAATTTTATGTAGATAATTTTTATTATACCCCCCTTTTGAAAAAATGGGGGTATATTGCTTTGCACATGTCGGTCGGTCGGTCGGTAGGTCGGTCGGTCGGTAGGTCGGTCGGTCGGTAGATCGATGGTTTCCGAACGATAACTAATAAACGACTTGGCCTAGAATCTTCAAACTTGCTGTGGTGGTTGGTCATGACAAGTAGATGACCCCTATTGTTTTTGAGGTCACTAGGTCAAAGGTCAAGGTCACCATGACCTAAAATGGTGAAATAGTTTCCGATCAATAACTGCTCAAGGGTTTGGCTTGGGATCTTCAAGCTTGCTGTGGTGGTTGGTCATGACCACTAGATGACCCCTATTGATTTTGAGGTCACTAGGTCAAAGGTCAAGGTCACCATGACCTTAAATGGTTAAATGGTTTCCGATCAATAACTGCTCAAGGGTTTAGCTTAGAATCTTCAAACTTGCTGTGGTAGTTGGTCATGACCACTGGATGACCCCTATTGATTTTGAGGTCACTAGGTCAAAGGTCAAGGTCACCATGACCTTAACTGGTAAAATGGTTTCCGATCAATAACTGCTCAAGGGTTTGGCTTAGGATCTTCAAATTTGCTTAGGTGGTTGGTCATGACAACTAGATGAGTCCTATAGTTTTTTAGGTCACTAGGTCAAAGGTCAAGGTCACCATGACCTTAAAGGGTGGAATGGTTTGCAGGCCTCGAAAATTTCTTTGAAAGTCACTCGTCCTGTAGGACGAGTGACTTGGAATTCTTACTCGTCCTCCTAAAAAGTTACTCGTCCTACATATCTTAGGCAAATACTTGAAAATAATTTTGATCTGATTGAGTTTGTTAGTTATATTATATGTTTTGTTTACACTGTAGATTGATATTACCTTCGACATTATATCCATGTAAAACTCTATCCACTATTAACATAATCATTAATTAGTCAGAATTATTTCAAAACATTCATTGATTTGAAGTATGTAAAATTATCATGATTTATTTACTTTTTTGTTTTAAAAACAGATTATTCTGTAATCTCCAACTAGGAATTTGGCTGATTTAGGTCTTCACTGTATGCAAAAAGAGTAGACATGAATATTTACTCTAATATTATAGCATGGGACGTTTGAGCAACTCAAAATTTGAAATCAGGTGTAAACTAATTTGTACTCGAGCATGAAGAAAACCATCACTCATATTGAACGCCGTGGTCACGTTTTTCAACAAAGATGTAGTCCTATCAATGTGCCGCTCTCGGCCCGACATGCTTTTTTTCGTACTGATTGTCGAAGTAAACCGAAAGTAAAAGTTAGAACCGTTCAACGATATCACAAATTATGGGACTGGCATAGATGGGGATTTATGCCTTGTTTGCTGGTCTTTTCTTTTTTTTCTCTCTATTTCCTCCTCTCGTCATCACCGCCACCACCCAAAAACTTCGTAATATGTTGTTGACTAGAGCCTGAGGCCATTCTGTATTTTATTTTGACATCGGCACGCGAAACCAAACGGTGTTGATATAAACATTTACCCACCTTACCAGACTGGTTTAGGAGTGATTGTAACAGTGACTATCGTGACGCTGTATTTTGATTCGCTAACATGACGAACTAATTTCCGTTTATAATAGATCAAAACTATTTCTATTTTTCTTTCTTTTAGTGTGTTTTCATAACGTAAAGCCTTATACTCCATTTAATGATAAAATCAGTTCGCTTCCGAAACAAAAATAATCGGCTGTTAAATTAAAGAAAACCGAGTCCCAGTCAATTCTCTCACTCAGCAACGAGCACCTGTTATAGGAAATCAAGCGTTTATCGGACCGCGAGGTTTGAATGTCGATTGTACATGAATCAACTGTTTGAAACGTGAGTTGGCCTGGATCTACAAATACATTATCATTTCTCACCCAAAAAGCTACTCGTCCTGTCGGACGCATACTTTCAAATTTCTACTCGTCCTACACCACTTCCTACTCGTAATTACGAGCGGACGAGTGATATTTTCGAGGCCTGAAGTTTGCGATCGATAGCTGCTCAATAGTTTGGCCTAGGATCTTCAAATTTGCTGTGGTGGTTGGTAATGACCACTGGATGACCCCTAATGCTTTTTAGGTCACTAGGTCAAAGGTCAAGGTCACCATGCTCTTAACTGGTCAAATGGTTTCCGATCAATAACTGCTCAAGGGTTTGTCTTAGAATCTTCAAACTTGCTGCGGTAGTTGGTCATGACAACTGGATGGCCCCTATTGTATTTGAGGTCACTAGGTCAAAGGTCAAGGTCACCATGACCTTAACTTGTAAAATTGTTTCTGATCAATAACTGCTCAAGGGTTTGGCTTAGGATCTTCAAATTTGCTTAGGTGGTTTGGTTGGTCATGACAACTAGATAAGCCCTATTGTTTTTTAGGTCACTAGGTCAAAGGTCAAGATCACCATGACCTTAACTGATGAAATTGTTTGCGATCAATAACTGCTCAAGGGTTTGGCCTAGGATCTTCAAACTTGCTGTGGTGGTTGGTCATGACCAGTAGATAACCCCTTATATTTTTTAGGTCACTAGGTCAAAGGTCAAGGTCACCATGACCTTAACTGGTGAAATGATTTGCGATTAATAACTGCTCAAGGGTTTGGCTTAGGATCTTCAAACTTGCTGTGGTGGTTGGTCATGACAACTAGATGACCCCTATTGATTTTGAGGTCACTAGGTTAAAGATCAAGGTCATCATGACCTTAACTGATGAAATGGTTTCCAATTAATTACTGCTCAATGGTTTGGTTCGGGATCTTCAAACTTGCTGTGGCAGTTGGTTGTGGCCACTTGATGACCCCTAAAGTTGTTGAGGTCACTAGGTCAAAGGTCAAGGTCACCATGACCTTAATATGTGAAATGTTTTCAGATCAATAAATGATCAGTGGTTTGGCTTAGGATATTCAAAGTTGCTGTGGTGATTAGTCATGACCGCTAGATGACCTCTATAGTTGAGGTCACTAGATCAAAGGTCAGGGGGTCTAGGGGGGTATACATGTTTTACAAACATCTCTTGTTATAAATACGGCAATGTGTGGCAGAGTCTGTATCTATATTCATAAGCAAACAAAGCAGACCCTGATCAAATGACTCCTACAAGAGCCATCTGATCTTGGTTATCTTTTTTGTTTGCAAAGGCATAGAAACGCGTATTTGTGGAATAAAGCGTTAAACTTTTGAATGTAGAAACTGCACTGGCTATAGACCCATACAAGAGGGCCAATTCTAATCAGGATCTGCACAGTTTGTAACTCGAAAGTCTTTTGCAAATTAAATTTTTATTGAGACTTGAAAAATGGAATCCGTGTCATGGGCCGACAATGCAGTATGAGATTTGTAACATTGTTTATGCCAAGTGTAGTCTATATTGTGGCAGATACTATAGAATCATAAGGAAACAGAGCAGTAGAATCTGTCTGATCTGGGTCTACTCTTTTTGCAAAGGTGTAGAAATAGAGTAAAGAGTTGATGCAAGACTATAACGTCGCTGTGCTGACAAAACCTTGTATATCCATTTTGGCCGAAAATCGTTTCTTCACGATTTCTGATTTAATTTACAATGCCCACATCCTGTCAAAATCTCAGCACAATCGACCAGTGAAAAGTGTCAAAACTCGCCCGTGACTAAACCTCGAATATTTATTGGTCTGAATTTTTCAATATCAAAACCTAGTATAGATTTTCCTCTTCAAGCATTCGGAGCAATGACATTAAACATATCAAAACACATATATATGCAGATTAGGTCAGTGCATGTATTGTGGTACATAGGGCATAGGCTGTCCTTTTCTTCCTGTGTCAAGGTACAAAGCTTAAACTCGAGTGAAATGTAAATTGTCGTATATCATGATCGCCGGATAAAAAATATACGACAAAATATAATATAAGTGGTAAAAGCTCGTATATACATAAGGTGAACAAAACTTGGTACAAAAATATCGTACATTTAAAAAATCGTCATACTAAATGATAGAAAAAATAAAGTTTTATTAATGATAGAATAAATAAAGTTTTATCTATTAATTTGTGTTTTAATATGGTACCAGAATATGGCACCTTATTTGTCACATAAAGACGGAATTCCTAAAAATAATCAGTTTTTTGCTTCTCCTGAAAAGTAGAGATTTTCATTATACGAGGTTTTGTCAGCACAGCGACGATAAGCAGAAAGTTCCTTTGTGTCTATTACCCTGCATTAAACTGCTACTTGGCTTAACCCTTTCCTCCATAGGCTATTTTAAGACCCATCCACTTTGAATAAATCTGTTGAAAAGGAGCATTAACTAGAGAAAAGGAAAATTTTAGAATTTTGTAGTTTGATACCATTGTGATAAATAGAGCATTTGCTCCTATAGGAGCAAATGCTCCATTTATCACAATGGTTTCATAAAGTGCCCTTTACAGAGGCGTAGAAATGCGTATTTATGGAGGAAAGGGTTAAAGCTGATCCAAAAACATTAATGATGGAATTTTCTGTTGATAAGAGCAGTGATGTCTAAAAATACCTTTCAAGCCAAGCCTGCTCTTTCTCCTACCATTAGAGTGGCATTTTACTTGGGGCTATTCCAGAAAAATCTCCTTAGGGGGGTAGGAACGACAGTCTAAATAAGGGGTACCACCAATAGAAGTTTTAATAATTTTTACCCCACCACCAAGAGAATAAAAATTCATAATATACCCCCCACCTAGAGAATTGAAATTAACCCCCCCCCCCCCCCCCCCCCCCCCCCCCAAAAAAAAATCAAAAAAAATATATATATATATTAAATAAAATATATATATATTACAATGAAGAGATAAATAACTTTAAAAACACTTGTATGTAATACAAGCATTTAAAGAATCAGATATTTTACAGAAACTGATTCTGTTAAATGTTTACAAATTTGTAACAATGGTTTATATTTCAACATTTAACTTTACATTATTAGTACAAACCCAAATGACAGCCCAGTGTATTGCCACACTTGTGCATTAGTCTGACAGTCTTTCATTTTGTCCTGTTGACATCATACATGCTTCCGTGGTTCTGTTATTGCAAGTAGTTTTCTCTTCGAGGACCTCAGATTCACTACATATATGTACCTGTGCTACTGATAGGACTCTGCGTTTTATTAAAAAAATCCTGTCAATGTCTTTCGGTTGTTATTTAGGTCTATTTTCGGTTTATTTTGTATTGTTCATCCGGGCTTTTACATCGAGAAGCAAGAGCAGCCATTGGTTGAGACTACCGGTGTCTTAGTATTTTTTCACGGTCTAGTCTGAATCAATCAGCCGCTCATTATGGAAGTGTGATCACATAAGCGTCTAGATGATCAAGACTAAAAATCGCATGCGTCTATAATATTCACACATGGAATTTTCGCGGGAGTTCATGTCAGAAAAAGGTTTTTCGTAAATTTTCATTATTGTCGAAGAAAACAGATTGCATGAAGCGTTTAACTTGACAAACCACCCAATCAATTTAATTTCCTATGTTGAAATACCCCCACCAATAGAACTTTAATCAAATTTCCACCCCACCAACAGAATTAAAATTTCTTTTGCACCCCCCACCAAGGTAATTTTAATAGACTGTCGTCTACCCCACCAGGGAGATTTTCCTGGTATAGCCCGTATATTTTTAGCTCACCAGAGCACAAAGTGCTTAGGGTGAGCTTTTGTGATCGCCTGATGTCAGTCGTCAACAATTTGAACCTTTTAAAGTCTCCTCTGAATCTACAGGTTTCTCAGTTTTCATCTTTTGCATCTAGCATCATCTGTAGGTCCTCAACAAAAGTTATATATAAATTATGTCCCTGGGGTCAAAATTGACCCCGCCCCAGGGGTGCATTGTTATACCCCCACAAAGTTTGGGGGTATTTATATAGGAGTCATCTTGTCGTTTGGTCGGTTGGCCTTGTTTTTTGTTTCCGCGCGGTTTCTCAGTAACTGCCAACTAGAATTCAATGAAACTTGAAATGATGCTTTATCATAAAGAAGAGATGTGCATCCAATTATTATTTTCCAGCTCGGTGATTTCTTTAGAGTTCTGCCCCTTTGTTTAAAAATTTATGTTTTGGTCTGTGTTGACTTTTGTTCTGTGGGGTTTCTAAGTAACCGCTGACTGGAATCCAATGATACTTGACATGATGCATTATCATAAAGAGGACATACACATCCAGCCGATTGATTTTCTTACAAGGTTATTCCCCTTGTTTAAAAGTTATGTGTTGGGTTTCTCTGTTAACTTTTATTCCACATGGTCCTTTGTAGACCCAGATTATGGTAGTAGATCTGATTCTGTACTACTTGGTACAGCTGTTTTCACTTATTTTAATGCCTTTTCAAGAAGAGAAGATAAGATGGTAACTGTTTGCTTCTGAAATAATATAGATATGATTTCACAGTTTCTGCCATGGCTGTACTGATTCATATGATATTATAAAACAATTCATGATTTCAGTATTACAAGAATCTTCATGGTGTAATGGGATATAACACCTAAAGGTAACATTTATTGTTTTACAGGTTATGTCCAACGCTTTAGACAACAAGCTCCGTGAGGATCTTGAGCGACTGAAGAAGATCCGTGCCCATAGAGGTCTGCGACATTACTGGGGGTGAGTAAACAGCTGCTACATCAGACATCATAATTCTAGTTATCCCAAGTATTCAGACGTGCAATCTCCACCTGTATGACGGCTGCTTAACCCATTCCCTCATATGCTATTTTTAGATCCAACCACTTTGAATAAATCTACCAAAAAGGAGCATTAACTAGAGAAAAGGATTTTTTTTAGAATTTTGTAGTTTGAAACCGTTGTGATAAATAGAGCATTTGCTCCTATAGGAGCAAAAGTTCTATTTATCACAATGATTTCACAAAATGACTATACAGAGGCGTAGAAAGGTGTATTTATGGAGGAAAGGGTTAAGTCAATATAAAATAAAGTGACAAAGTAGCAAATAGTATAGACCCAGATCAAGCTGCTCCTTCAGTTTGATTTGAGTCTGCACTATTTGCCAAAGTTTGATGGAATAATTGTGTTTAGGGTATAATAAACAAATGCAGAAATGTAGATAAAATTTCTTTTATCTGAGCCAGATCCTTTATTGGAGCAACATGGAGTCTATCAGAGGAATATCAAATTTTCACAGCTCTGAGAAAAAGTTGTTTAGTTTCTTGCGTTAACATTTAAGAAACTCAGTTTAGTGTTTAAATTTAATTGCTACAGAATCAGTTTGACAATGTTAATAAGTTGTGTTTACTGTATGAATCTTAAGTCACAAATAAGTGGCCCGCTTCAAATACTAATACAGTAAAACCTCTCTATAACTGCCACATAATTGTGTTAATTAGTTGGTATTTAGGGTAGGTGGCTTCTTAAAGCAAGATGAAAGTAAAACAGAACTCTCCTACAGGAGCGTTCTGTTTTACTTTCACCTTCCTTTAAGCATTCACCTGCCTTTAACACAAACTACTTAATGTAATTTAGTGGCCGTTATAGAGAGGTTTTACTGTATTGTCATTTCTCTACTGAACCTTATATTGTGACCACTCTTTAGATTTGTTTTTGAAGGGCACTTCTAAAGTGGATAGGCACAACACTGGGTTTCGTGGAGAAACCAAGGATTTTTCTTGAAAATATGTCTTTGATCTCCCCGTGAGGCAAAGTACCTCACACACTCTTGTCAGGATTAACACTGCAATTTGGATAATGAAATGTTTTGATTATTTAAGGCCTCATGAATATTGATCAACTGTAATTTTTAGTATGGCATTGCAAAAGAATAGTTTGTAATGAAAGAAACTATATTTATTTCCCAAGCAAAATGAGTTGTCTGGTCTGGGTCTACTCTGTTCCAAATGCATAAAAATGCATTACTATCATGTAAAGAGTTAACAACGTAGACACATGTAAAATGAAAACATTGCAAAGTCTTGGGGAAAAATCACACAACCAAAATCATCCTTAATAGTTTAGGCTTTTGGGAAATCTGTCAGTGACCACATCAACCAACTGTTTATATTTATCTTTTAATGAAAATATAACACACATGCCATATACCCGAATCAATCACTCGCAAACATACACTCGTGAATACATACAACAATAATACAAAAGTAAACCAAACAACAGAATTAAGGTAGGTTCTAGCATACAAAAAATCTCAGTTCTGCAAGTTGCATTTATATATTAGAATTTGCAATAATTTCAGTTGTACGAACTTTTGTAAGACAGGCTCATTTCTTTGATTAGTTCATAGTTCATTACCTTATCAGACCCAAATTAGACTTCTTTTTGGTGGTGGCATTAACCCAGTACTCCATAAATATGCCCCGTCTATCCCTTTTGGAGTAGACCCGGATGAGACAGCTCCTGTAAGAGCCGTCTGATCAGGGTCTTCCCTGTTTGCTTATGACATAATACAGATATGATTCTACAGTTTCTGCCATGGCCAAAACTTCCTCTGTTCATGTTTCATTATCAAGATTAAGACTAATTAATATTCATGATGTCATTATTTCATACATTAATATTCATTAAGTAAAGGGTTACAGGGGGTTTAACTGTATATGAACCCATTTCTTATTTCAGTCTGCGAGTAAGAGGACAGCACACCAAGACCACTGGACACACTGGAAAGACTGTTGGTGTATCAAAGAAGAAGTAAAATGTACAAACCAGCTTAAATTAAAAAAATGCAGTAAACCTTTGTTTTCAGTGTTCTCATTTAACCCCTTCCTTCATACAAATCTTTTTAGCTCACCTGAGCCAAAGGCTCAGGATGAGCTATTGTGACCGCTCTTTGTCCGGTGTCCGGCCACTTTTTCAAACAAACGACATCTCTGAAACTGCTGACCCGAATTTAACCAAATTTTGTCAGAAGCATCAGTGGCTAAGGGGAACGAAACATTGTTCACATTATGATCCCCGGGCCAGAAATTGCCCCGCCCAAGGCTTATCAGTTTTTCATAGGAAAATCTTTAAAAATCTTCTTCTCTGAAACTGTAAGGCCTAGACCTTTGATATTTGGCATGTAACATGATCTAATGGTCCTATACAAAGATTGTTCAAATTATGACTCCCGGGCCAAAAATGGCTCCGCCCAAGGGCTTATCAGTTTTTCACAGGAAAATCTTTAAAAATCTTCTTCTCTGAAACAGTAAGGCCTAGACTTTTGATATTTGGCATGTAACATGATCTAATGGTTCTCTACAAAGATTGTTCATATTATGAACCCCAGGCCAAAAATGGCCCCACTGAAGTACTTATCAGTTTTTCATAGGAAAATCTTGAAAAAAATATTCTTCTGAAACTGTAAGGCCTAGACCTTTGACATTTAGCATGATCTAATGATCCTCTACAAAGATTTTCAAATGATGACCCCGGGCCAAAAATGGCCCCACCCAAGGGCTTATCAGTTTTTCATAGGAAAAGCTTTAAAATTCTTCTGAAACTGTAAGGCCTAGACCTTTGATATTTGGCATGTAGCATGATCTAATGGTCCTCTACAAAGATTGTTCAAATTGTGACCCCCGGACCAAAAATGGCCCAGCCCAAGGGCTATCATATGATCTAATGGTCCTCTACAAAGTTTGTTCAAATTATGACCCCGGACCAAAAATGGCCCCGCCCAAGGGCTTAGCAGTTTTTCATAGGAAAATCTTCGGAAACTGTAAGGCCTAGACCTTTGATGTTTGGTATGTAACATGATCTAATGGTCCTCTACAAATATGTAGCTTTGGCTTGTGGTCCTCTTCCAAGAATGTTCAACTTATGACCCTGACCTCTGGGCGAAACTTTGCCCTGCCTTGGGGCTTATCAGTTTTTCATGGGAAAAATATAAAATATTATTTCTCTCTTAAACCATAAGGCTTGGACCTTTAATTAATGGCATACTGCTTTGTCTTGTGGTTCTCTATCAAGGTTGTACAAATGATGACGTCTTGGTCAAAAATGGCCTGCCCCTGGGGTATCTCAGGTGAGTGCTTCAGGGCCTCATGGCCCTCTTGTTTCACACCTTTGAAGAGTAGGCTCAGATCAAACAGCTCCTTTAGGAGTGATCTAATCAGGGTCTGCTATGTTTGCTCATGAAATAATATAGATATGACTTATTACAGTTCCTGCCATGGCCAAAAATCATGTGTTCTAAAAAGTAACCTAATAAACTTTCATGAGATTACTTCTTACATAAATATTTGCCTAGGCATGGGCACAGGAAAGTTTGGTCAGGGTAGAACATGCAGAATCAGATCTATATTGTTTCATAAGCAATTAAGGCAGAGTTTATACTCTCACTTCTGAAGAAGTTTGGGACAATATTTGAATCGTGCGTGTCCGTCGGTCCATCCGGATTTTCGTCGGGAGTATCAGTCCTAGAGTATTATAGGTACAATTGTGAAACTATATATGGATAGAGGGTGACAAGAGGATGTGCAGTCAACAAGGGTTGCAACTAAATTCATTTTTGAGAGTTATTCCCCTTAGTTACTTTTCAGTAGCAATTTTATTGTCCGGAGCATAACTTCTCAAGTATTGTAGGCACAAAGTATTGTAGGCACAACTGAAATTTTATATATGGATAGAGGATGTGCAGTCAACTAGGGTTGTAAATCTTAAATTCATTTTTGAGGGAGTTATTCCCCTTAGTTTCTTTTCCGAAGCATTTTTGTTCGGAGCATCATAACTTGTCAAGTATTGTAGACACATCTGTGAAACTATATATAGAGGATGTGCAGTCAACAAGGGTTGTAACTCTAAATTCCTTTTTGAGGGAGTTGTTCCCCTTTGTTACTGTTCATAAGCATATTTGTAAGGAGTATAACTTCTAACAACTTGGTAGAATTGTGAAACTTTAAACATTGTTAGAGGTTGAGAAGAGATAGTGCAGTCAGCAAGGATAGTAACTCAAAATTGCATTTTGCATTCCCCTTTTTAGCTCGTCTCTTTTCGAAAAAAAAGTAGCTATTTTGATCACTGGGTCGTAGACGCTTTCATAGTTGTAGACGGGGGCGTGCAAAAACTTTAATGTAGCTGGTTAATCAAAATGTATAAGAGGTATCAAATTGAAACTTCATAGGTAGGTAAATCTCTTCGAGGAGAAATGTATGCAGTGGACATGCACCAAATTAAACGAGCGTTGGCGCCACAGGCGGCTCTAGTTTTTACTTTGAAATATATAGCACATTTTGTCTAGAATGCAACTCCACAAGTAGATTATTTGATTGCCTCTTATATTGAAGTCATTGGATCTTGTGACAAGGAGGTGGGTGGAGGTATTAATCACTTTTGCGATAGCTCTAGTTTCATCTGGGTCTTCTCTATAACGACAACTAAATTGTGTTGATTAGTTTGTATTTAGGGCAGGTGGTTGCTTAAAGTAAGGTGAAAGTGAAACAGAACGCTACTATAGGAGCGTTGTTTTACTTTCACCTTGCTTTAAGCATCCACCTGCCTTTGACACAAAATACTTGATGTAATTAAGTGGTCGTTATAGAGATGTTTTACTGTAACACATTCAAGTGGATTTTCAAGAACCATTATCAAAGTCTCAGACGGTTACTCTTTTATGATATATCAATGGAATATTAACATTTATCACATAACCTCCCTTGTATTTAAGAGCAATCGCATACTTCTCTATAATACACACATTAAATTAATATAAGCTGTAAAGTCCTGCAGAAACACCGTGACGTGTAGAAATAAAGAATATGATGCTCAGTCATTTTGTAAAAACTGATGTTAAACTCATCTTGGAAAATGTTAAGCTCGCTAGATGTTGCCTAATAACATTTTCCAAAACTCATTAAACTACTGAAATGCTATTTCTCAACCAAATCTTGTGACTACTGCTTAAAATAATGTATCCCCTAGTGACGCATTTTTGCACTTATAAAATTCACTTTATGAAACCATTGTGATAAATAGAGCATTTGCTCCTATAGGAGCAAATGCTCTATTTATCACAATGGTTTCAAACTACAAAATTCTAATTTTTTCCTTTCCTCTAGTTAATGCTCCTTTCCGGTAGATACATTCAAAGAGGTTGGGTCTAAATCAACTCTGAGGCAATTGTATAGAGTGGTTGATGAAGACTAATGTCTGTTGCAATAAAAATGAATTCACACATCTTATCTATGCTGCATAACCCGTAAGCACTTAGGCTATTTTTAGACCTAACCTCTTCAAAAAAAAATCTACCAAAATGAGTATTAGCCCTTTCCTCCATAAATACGCCTCTGTAATAACCACTTCTTGAAACCATTGTGATAAATAGAGCATTTGCTCCTATAGTAGCAAATGCTCTATCACAATGGTTTCAAACTACAAAAATCTAAAATTTTACCTTTCTAATAAATACTTCTTTTGGGTAGATTCATTCAAAGATAGCCTATGGAGGAATGGGTTAATGAGTATTTACTAGATTAAAGGAAATGTTTAGAATTTAGTCGTTTGGAAACCATTCTGATAAATAGAGCATTTGCTACAATGGAGTGGTTTCAAAAAGGCGTTGATATGCGGGGTTAATCTAATTATGTCCATGATGTCGTTATTTCTTACATTAATATTTATGGAACAAAACATATTTATGGAACAAAGGGTTCCATAATGGGAAGTAGACCTTTGATGCAGAATACTGTAATTTTTCAATTACTGAAATCGGGATCTGCATGTCAAACAGTTTGGATGGCAAGTCTCGTCTGGATAGATTAGCAAGTCTCATCTGGATAGATTAGCAAGTCTCATCTGGATAGATGGCAGTCTCGTCTGGATAGCAAGTCTCGTGGATAGCAAGTCTCATCTGCTGGATAGCAAGTCCCGTCTGGATAGCTAATCTGATCTGGATATCAAGTCTGGGTAGCGAGGTTCGTTTGGATAGCTAGTCTCATCTGGATAGATAGCAAGTCTCATCTGGATATATCATATGGCAAGTCTCATCTCTGGGTGGAAAGCAAGTCTCATATGGGCAGCGAGGCTCATGTGGATAGCAAGGCTCATCTGCTGGATAGCAAATCTCATCTGGAAAGCAAGTCTCATCTGCTGGATAGCAAGTCTTGTATGGGTAGCAAGTCTCATTAGGATAGATAGCAAGTATCATCCACTGGATAGCAAGTATCATCTGCTGGATAGCAGTCTCATCTGGGTAGAAAGCAAGTCTCATCTGGATAGATGGCAAGTCTCATCTGGATTAGATAAAGCAAGTCTCATCTGGATTAGATAAGCAAGTCTCATCTGGATAGATAGCAAGTCTCATCTGGATAGATGGCAAGGCCTGTCTGAATAGCAAATCTCGTCTGGGTAGATAGCAAGTCTCATCTGGATAGGCATTTTTTAGACCCAACCTCTTGGAATGAATCTACTGAAAAGGAGCATTTACTACAGAAAAGGAATGTTTTAGAATTGTGTTATTTTGAAACCATTGTGATAAATAGAGCATTTGCTCCTATAGGAGCAAATGCTCTATTTATCACAATGGTTTAATAAAGTGACTTTTGCAGAGGCGTCAAAATGAGGGTATGGGTTAAAAACCTCAGAGTTGAGACAGTCCTTAATGTTGGTGTTTGTTGTAGACAGGGTTTTAATGTTTGTGTTGAAGGGAATACACAACCTTCATGCAGAATACTCACAAATATTTGGACACTTTACTCTCCCTCTCCACCTATGTGTAAAGCTTAATAATTTAATTGGACACCATTTTTGGCCGGTAGTTATAGCCAAAGTATAAAACCTACAGTAACCAAACATGGCATGTAGGTTCAGAATGAGGGTCACATTACATGTCATAGGTTAGCAGGTTACTATGACCCCTTTGTGACCTAGTTTTTACGCTTCATTGACTTAGAGAATTTCCAGATTGACCTTTTTGTTTCCGATCAATAACTAATAAACAACTTGTCCTAGAATCTTCAAACTTGCTGTGGTGGTTGGTCATGACAACTAGATGACCCTATTGTTTTTGAGGTCACTAGGTCCAGGTTGACCTTTTTGTTTGTGTTAGTTATAGCCG
The DNA here is from genome assembly GCA_963576725.1 of Azorinus chamasolen. Lineage (NCBI taxonomy): Eukaryota > Metazoa > Mollusca > Bivalvia > Cardiida > Solecurtidae > Azorinus > Azorinus chamasolen. Next base: position 28,190,922 of record OY755241.1, on the reverse strand, counting down.
AAGTATAATACCTACAGTAACCAAACTTGGCATTTGGGTTCAGAATGAGGGTCACATTACATTAGGTTAGTAGGTTATTATGAACCCTTTGTGACATAGTTTTTATGCTTCAATGACTTAGAGAATTTCCAGGTTGACCTTTTTGTTTCCGATCGATAACTAATAAACGACTTGGCCTAGAATCTTCAAACTTGCTGTGGTGATTGGTCATGACAACTAGATGACCCCTATTGTTTTTTAGGTCACTAGGTCAAAGATCAAGGTCACAATGACCTTAACTGGTGAAATTTCCGATCAATAACTGCTCAAGGGTTTGGCTTGAGATCTTCAAACTTGCTGTGGTGGTTCGTCATGACCACTAGATGACCCATAATGCTTTTGAGGTCACTAGGTCAAAGGTCAAGGTCACCATGACCGTAACTGGTAAAATTGTTTCTGATCAATAACTGCTCGAGGGTTTAGTTTAGGATCTTCAAATTTGCTGTGGTGGTTGGTCATGACAACTAGATGAGCCCTCTTGTTTTTGAGGTCACTAGGTCAAAGGTCAAGGTCACCATGACCTTAACTGGTGAAATGGTTTCCAATCAATAACTGCTCAAGGGTTTGGCTTAGGATCCATGCTTGTGAACTTGTGAAATGGTTTCAGATCAATAAATGATTAGTGGTTTGGCTTAGGATCGTCAAAGTTGGTGTGGTGATTAGTCATGACCACTGGATGACCTCTATAGTTGAGGTCACTAGATCAAAGGTCAGGAGGTCTGGGGGGTATACATGTTTTACAAACATCTCTTTTTTTTATGCTTCAATGAATTTCTAGGTTGACCTTTTTAACATGTGGAGTCATAATGAGGACCTCATTACATGCAATTGGAATATGTTTAACTATTTATTATGCCGTCAGCATCTGCTGATGCAGAAATGTATAATAATTGACTGCTCATCTATATCACTTTAATCGGCAATCCAGCCATACCGACATTGGCGGTTTCTTGTGATATATTTAAATTAGACATGGTACCATAATTATAGTGCAGATCCTGATTCAGGAGATGTTTGATGTTGGAATGTACTATTGGCCTATGTTTGTATACTCTGGTCAGCTGACAAAATTGTAATAACCTTCGGAAACAATTTGGATCCAGATGAGACTCGGTATTCAAACTATTTTGCACTTGGATCATGATTTTGGGGGAAAATATGAAAGAAAGCATCGCTTTCAAAACATCAGAGGACAAGAGTTTGAAATGTTAATGAAGTTACAATAGTACAGTACTAAGCCATCAAAACATGTTTGTGCTACAACAGTACAGTGCTAAGCCATCAAAACATGTTTGTGTTACAATAGTATGTAGCTAAGCCATCAAAACATGTGTGTGCTACAACAGTACAGTGCTAAGCCATCAAAACATGTTTGTATTACAATAGTATGTAGCTAAGCCATCAAAACATGTTTGTGTTACAATAGTATTTTGCTAAGTCATCAAAACATGTTTGTGCTACAACAGTACTGTGCTAAGCCATCAAAACATGTTTGTGTTACAACTGTATGTAGCTAAGCCATCAAAACATGTTTGTGTTACAATAGTATTTTGCTAAGCCATCAAAACATGTTTGTGTTACAATAGTATGTAGCTAAGCCATCAAAACATGTTTGTGTTACAACAGTACTGTGCTAAGCCATCAAAACATGTTTGTGTTACAATAGTATGTAGCTAAGCCATCAAAACATGTTTGTGCTACAACAGTACTGTGCTAAGCCATCAAAACATGTTTGTGTTACATTAGTATAGTGCTAAGCCATCAAAACATGTTTATTTGAATGGAGTTTCTACCAGAATGGTAGAGAATCACATACATGGCCTTTTATGAGAGAAGAGTGAATCCAATCCCAAATTCGGTCATTTTGTTGTCTGCTCTAACTTGCTTTTTGTTTCAAACTAGAGCTATCACTAAAGGTGATGAATACCCCCACACGGCAGCCTTGATTGCAAATCCAAGTTTTGAACATGTAACAGGACCAAATAACAAAAATACCCAAAGTTCAAATAGAGAAAATTCTGTAATTTATGCCAAGTATCAATTGAATCAGGTTGAAATTGAAGGAGGAGTTCAAAGTTCTAGATTTTGCCTGCCAATTTCAAGGCCAAATGTCAAGGTCAAGGTCACAGAGACCTGAAATTTGTGTCTTGCACATCTACTACCCCTGAGTAACATTTATGCCAAGTATCAAGTAAATCAGGTTGAAAGTGAAGGAGGAGTTCGCCGTACAAGATTTTGCCTGCCAATTTTAAGACCAATTTCAAGGCCAAAGGTCAAGGTCACAGAGGTTTTAAATTTGTGTCTTGCACATCTACTACTCCTGAGTAACATTTATGCCAAGTATCAAGTGAATCAGGTTGAAAGTGAAGGAGGAGTTCAAAGTACAAGATTTTGCCTGCCAATATCATGACCAATTTCAAGGCCAAAGGTCAAGGTCACAGAGACCTGAAATTTGTGTCTTGCACATATACTACTCCTGAGTAACATTTATGCCAAGTATCAAGTGAATCAGGTTGAAATTGAAGGAGGAGTTCAAAGTACAAGATTTTGCCTGCCAATATCATGACCAATTTCAAGGCCAAAGGTCAAGGTCACAGAGACCTGAAATTTGTGTCTTGCACATCTACTACTCCTGAGTAACATTTATGCCAAGTATCAAATGAATCAGGTTGAAAGTGAAGGAGGAGTTTGCCGTACAAGATTTGCTTGCCAATTTTAAGACCAATTTCAAGGCCAAAGGTCAAGGTCACAGAGATTTTAAATTTGTGTCTTGCATATCTACTACTCCTGAGTAACATTTATGCCAAGTATCAAGTGAATCAGGTTGAAATTGAAGGAGGAGTTCAAAGTACAAGATTTTGCCTGCCAATTTCAAGACCAAAGGTCAAGGTCACAGAGACCTGAAATTTGTGTCTTGCACATCTACTTCTCCTGAGTAACATTTATGCCAAGTATCAAGTGATTCAGGTTGAAATTGAAGGAGGAGTTCAAAGTACAAGATTTTGCCTGCCAATTTCAAGACCAATTTCAAGGCCAAAGGTCAAGGTCAAGGTCACAGAGACCTGAAATTTGTGTCTTGCACATCTACTACTCTTGAGTAACATTTATGCCAAGTATCAAGTGAATCAGGTTGAAAGTGAAGGAGGAGTTCAAAGTACAAGATTTTGCCTGCCAATTTCAAGACCAATTTCAAGACCAAAGGTTAAGGTCAAGGTCACAGAGACCTGAAATTTGTGTCTTACACATCTACTACTCCTGAGTAACATTTATGCCAAGTATCAAGTGAATCAGGTTGAAATTGAAGGAGGAGTTCAAAGTACAAGCTTTTGCCTGCCAATTTCATGACCAATTTCAAGGCCAAAGGTCAAGGTCAATGTCACAGAGACCTGAAATTTAGGTCTTGCACATCTACTACTCCTGATTAACAATTATGTCAAGTGTCAAGTGAATCGGGTTGAAACTGAAGGAGGAGTTCGCCGTACAAGATTTTGCAGACAGACCGACCGCCCGACCGACCGACAGGCTGATTCCAGTATACCCCCCTCAAACTCTGTTTGTGGGGGTATAACAATGATCACAATATTAGATTGTTGAGATGATCAGCTTGTATGTGTCTCTTCCTGATCCAAACTGTTTGCAAATTAAAGCCATTCCCTCATAGACTACTTTTAGACAAATTCCCTCACAAGCTACTATGTATGATAGGAATGACAAACAACTGTAACATATTTTCATTATTTATTCATAGACGCAGGGGAACAATATCAGCACTAGCTGGTGCCTTTGTATATTTTATAACAAATTCTTAACCCTTTGAATGCAGGAAACCAGTGTACTGGCATTTGCATAGTAGATCCAGAGTCAAAGAGTGGCTTTCTGTAGCAAATGTAAGCCTTGTGCAAGTCCGATTTGAGTATTCAGCATTCAAAGGATGAAGAAACAGGTTAATCATTTTTAGAAGATGAATTAGAAAAGCACACCTGTCAAACAACCTAATAAAATTGTATTACAGTAAAACCTCTCTATAACGACCACTGCATTACATAAATTATTTTGTGTTAAAGGTAGGTGGTTGCTTAAAGCAAGGTGAGAGTAAAACAGAACGCTCCTATAGGAGCGTTCTGTTTTACTTTCACCTTGCTGTAAGCAGCCACCTGCCCTAAATACCAACTAATTAACATAATTTAGTGGCTGTTATAGAGAGGTTTTACTGTATCTTGATTTATCAGATATCCAAAGCATTTATGTGAAGACTTCAACAAGTGAGAATTTAAATGGACATGAGTGCTAAAATAGAAAACTAAAAACTAATGCAAGCAGTGAATTTTTCTCTCACCATTTTCAAGGTTTATCAAAATTACCAAAAAAAATGGGTAAGTCTGAAAAAGTCTTGATTGTAATCCCGAGGTGCAGATAAGATGTGAACAGTAGAACCCCTCTAAACAGGAATTCTAGTAGAGAAGAATTTAGATACTTTAAGGCAGGTGACTGCTTAATGTAGGGTGAAAGTCATGCAGAAAGCTCTTACAGGAGCTTTCTGCATAACTTTCACCCTGCATTAAGCTGTCATCTGTCTCCAAGACCGATATTTATACTAAATTTAACATCCAGTTTAGAGAGGTTTTTCTGTACTGATCCTTCAGATTCCAACTTTAGGTACTGACTATCCCTCTATGCTGTAGCCTGTATACCTGGTTTAACCCTCTACTCCATAAATACACCTTTGCAAGCGTTAGACCTCGATCATATGGCTCCTGTAGGAGCCGTCTGATCAGGGTCTGCTCTGTTTATGGAATAATATAGATATGATTCTACATTTTTTTTGCCATGGCCAAAAATTCATGTGTCCATGTGCTACTATAACACTTAACCCTTTCCCTCATATAAACGTGTTTTCACGCATTTGCAAACAGAGTAGACCCAGATCAGACGGCTCCTAGAGGAGCCGTCTGATCAGGGTCTGCTCTGTTTGCTAATAGAATTTGAAAGTTTTTTTCTTTGCTTTCTAAAATATCTACAATGTCCCACCTTCCATATTTCTTTATAATTATTTTGTTAATGAATATTCAGTAGGTATTGAAATTTTGGCTAAATATAGAACAGGGAAATGGTTAATCTAACTAGTATTAACAATGTCATTATTTCTCACACGAATATTCATGGTGTAAAGGAATAAACAAACAGTATAAGATGTAATACAGTATAGTAAAGTAGCAGGTGCCATAATGTATTTCTACTGATTTATTAATTAGATAAAGTTTAAAGAGAGAAATAGTTTACCTACATTTTCTATACTCTCCCCTTATCTATCTCCCAGATAACATCAAAGTATACAGGTTAACAAAGTAGCAATCATTAAGATTACCCTGCATACAATTATGATTAATCATTGAAGTTAAGAAATAAAATGCAGTTATGCTTTAAAATATATATAATTGAACCTCTTTTTTTATATAAATATAAAATGACTCTGAAACCTTCTGCATTGCATTTTATCATGCATAAAGCTTAGTAATGGGCATAGATAAAATGCATAATATTCTTTTTTCTTCCATTATTTCTCTACCAATCACTGTGTTGTAACCACCCTTTAGAATCGTCTCTTGAGACAATTCTAACCAGGTCACAACACAGGGTTTGCTGGAGAAAAGACAATTTTTATATTTGAGATGTGCGCTGTTATCCCATTCCCTCACTTTTTGAAACCATTGTGATAAATAGAGCATTAAAAGGAGCAACTGCTCTGGTTATTACAATAGTTTCAAAACTACACAATACTGACAAAAAATCATTTTTCTAATAAATGCTCTTTTTCAGTAGATTTGTTTAAAAAGGTTGGGTCTATGAAGGAATTAGTCTAAAATATCCTATGAGGGAATGGGTCTAAAATATCCTATGAGGGAATGGGTCTAAAATATCCTATGAGGGAATGGGCTATCTATGACTGTGTTTTACTTCAGAGAGGTTTGACTATAAGCACCACTTAAATGTGTTAAAAAAAAGATCAAAATAAAAGTGTTCTTCAACAATATTATCAAAGTAGTGTATCTAAAACACACTTAACCCGCTGTTACCTGATGAATATTCATGTAAGAGTCTTCCCATTTTGAATATTAATTTGAATCTTGTATAATAAATATAAAACGAGGAAATTCATTACCATGACAAACAGTGGAGAATGTGTAACATACAAGCAAACAGAGCATACCCTGATCATGTAGGAACTGTGTGATATGGGTGTACTCCATTTGCTGGCATCTCTATTAAGTAAAGGGTTAACCCTTTATTCCAAAAATATGCATTTTGAACTCTTTCCCTCATATAAATGTGCTTTCAAGCATTTGCAAACAGTAGACCCAGATCAGACGGCTCCTAGAGGAACAGTCTGATCAGGGTCTACTCTGTTTGCTAATAGAATTTGAAAGATTTGTGTCTTTACTCTCTAAAATCGCTACACTGTTCCACCTTCCATATTTCATTATAACTATTTTGGCCATGAATATTCAGTAGGTATTGAAAAGCGAAATAAACATAGAACAGGGAAAGGTTAAACAGCGTAGACTGGTCAGATGGCTCCTGTAGGAGCCGTCTGACCAGGGTCTGCTGTTTTCTTATGAAATTACATGATTCTACTTCCTGTATCCATGTGCCATTATAAAATTAATATTCATGATGTCATTCTTTATATTAATATTCATGGAGTAAAGGGTTAAAACATACAGAGAAAGTAAATTAGTTTTGACATGTATCTCATTAACTTTTCCTTTAAAATTTTCAAAACACCTTTTCACACCTTTGCAAACAGAGTAAACCCCGATCAGATGACTCCTGTAGATGCAGTCTGTTCAGGGTCTGTTCTGTTTGCGTTATGGAAGTTTCTACAATGACCAAACGTTCCTGTGTTCATGTGCCATTATAAACCATTAATCTAATTAATATTCATGAAGTTGTTTTTTCTGATATTAATATTTAATATAAACTTATAAATGGTTAAAACATTCACAGAAAATGAATCAATTTTGACATTTATCTCATTAATATACACAATCATCACTCAACAATTTTCAAAAATACACTTGAATGCATTTAATGGTGAGTTCTTTGTCATGAATACTACAGATGAAAAAATAGTCATTCAAATTATCCCATGATTAGTTTCCTCCTAGCCCAATGCCCATGTTGAACTGTTTCCAATTGTATTCACCTTTCTTTCGCTGGGGTAGAGCAGGTTGTTGCCGCACTCTGTGGCCCCCGTATGTTGGTTTAGGGTTGGGTGGGGGCAGGGGCTGCATTCTAGGGCCTCCATATCTCAGCGTTCTCCTATCATGAAGGGCAGTTTTGATCTTGCCATTGATCTGTGAAAATAGTAGGAAACATTACATACCGCAATTACCTTAAATGTTTGGCAAAACAAACTTTATAGGCAAATAGTCCTGAAAGAGCAGTATTATCAGCATAAACACAACAGTGAAACCTCTCTATAACGGCCACTAAATTACATTAAGTATTTTGTGTTAAATGCAGGTGGCTGCTTAAAGAAAGGTCAAAGTAAAACAACACTCCTATAGGAGCGTTCTGTTTTACTTTCACCTTGCTATAAGCAGCCACCTGCCCTAAATACCAATTAATTAACACAATTTAGTGTCCGTTATAGAGAGGTTTTACTGTATTTTGTTACACATACTTCATTTACACTAAATCCTAATGTTGTGACCACTCTTTAGTATTTTGTGAAAGAGCTTGGGATCAAAAGACTGGTCACAACATTGGGCTTAGTGGAGAAATAAGCAATCTGTACCTTGGAATCTACATCAGCTTTGGTCACAAAATGCACAGAATGTCGTTCCTAATAAACTGTTATTGTCCTGAAAGCATTTTAGTAACTGTAACCAAAAAAAAACACAAAAAAAAGTACCTAGTTCTAGTCTACTTTCAGTCCGAATGACCGCTCAGCCGACTGTACATTTACTCCCCTGGTCATTGAGTCATTGGCCTACAATATTGAGCACTGCTAACATATGGCGCAATCATGAAGCGGCAGTACCGGCGAGTGACCCTCACAGGTACCCATTTTAACCCCTGGGTGGAGAGGATGTGCGGGTGGGAGACACATAAAAGCGTCTCTGAAATTTCCGGGAGGGACCAGGATTTGAACCATGGACCTTCGAACTGATAGTCAAGCGCGTTACCACTGCCACCTGCAAATGTGGCCTTGACTCAAGACCTCTAAAATGTAATTGCAATCTTTGTCTGCATGTACATGTACATGCACGTTATCTGTATGCCAATATTTGAAAAAAGTCTTCCCTATGTGAAATGTGCTTGACTCTGGATCTCCAAATGCAGTAACGACCTTAATCCTTATCCTGCTATTCACAACAGGTGGCGGCGGTCTAGTGGTAACGTGCTTGACTATCAGTCAGGAGGTCCGGGATTTAAATCCCGTCCCGGAAATTTCAGAGACACTTTTCTGTGTCTCCCACCCGCACATCCTCAATGGGTTAAAATGGGTACCTGTGAGGGTCAATCACCGGTACTGCCACTGCATGATTGCGCCATATGTTAGCAGCGCTCAATATTGTAGGCCAATGACTCAATGACCAGGGGAGTAAATGTACAGTCCGCTGAGCGGTCATTCGGACTGAAAGTAGACTATAACCAGGTACTTTACTCTTTTTTTACAACCTGACATTTACAATCACTGGATCAAAATCACCCAGCTAGTAACTAGATGTCTAATCAGAATCTAATCTCACATTAGATCAACAGTTTCTTAAAATCCTGATCAAAGTGGAAGTATATAGAGTAAAATCTTACTTATTCGAACACTAAAATACGTAATATCATTATCCATCTTTAAGACAGGTGGCAGCTTAATGCATGGTGAAAGTCATGCAGAAGCTCCTGGAGGAGCTTTCTGCATGACTTTCACCATGCATTAAGCAGACACCTGCCTAAAAGGGTCTAAATTCTTATATAAAAAAAATTTAAAAAATCAAATAATCGAGATTTTACTGTACATTTATGTGGTCCGAATTGCATTGGAACCTACCGGTAATTTGAGCCTTCAGTAATTTTTCAGAGGTGGGGAAGTGTTAATGTTTTTGCCAGCTAGCTGTACACCAATTCTGGTTATGTTTCAAACTGTCAGGAAACTGAAAGTTTGATAGTCAACAACCAACCGAACCATGTTCCTCAATTGAATAAACTGAATTTTCTTTGAAATATCTGGGTAACAAAGGAAAATGTGTCACCTGTGATGGACAAGCAACAAAGGGATGGATAGCAACGAAGGGATAGACAGGCAACAAAGGGACAGAAAGGCAACAAAGATATGGACAGACAACAAAGGGATGGACAGACAACAAAGAAGTGACCCATAAGATTACACTGCTGACAGCAAATTTTACATAAACTGTCAGACTGAAAACTGAACATGTACTAAGCCCTATAAATGGTGGCCATCAACTGGTAGATAGAAACTCACATCTTGCTTCATTTCCACCATTCGAATGTTGAACTCTTGCTCATCCATCATAAATTTGAACTCTGACACTGTTCCCGGCCTCCACATGGACACAGTTGCCTCACTGTCTTTTGTCGACTCTGCAGACTGGGTGTCCATATCTGGCTTGCCCGACTTCTCATCCCCAGCCTCATCCTCCTCCCCACTAAAGTTAACAAAGAGATCGAAACTTGGAGTATTTGACTACTTTAACCCTGATATTATTTATTAGATGAACTTTATAATGTTAACTTTTCCAGGAATTATTTTACTTTGACAAAAGCTGTAGAATCAGATCTATATCATCTCAAAATTAAACATAGCAGATCCTGATCAGACGGCTCCTATAAGAGCCATCTGATCTTGGTCTACTCTGTTTGCAAATGTGTGAAAAGGCATTTATATAGGAGAAAGGGTTAATTGTAAAGCTGAATAATTCAGTCTGGTACAATACTTGAATGACATAATAGTCAATAGTGAATACCCTGATCCTTCAGGAGCAGTTTGGTCTGGGTCTGAGCTGTTTGCCAAGGTTATCAGTCAGAATGCTAATAACTTAGAGTATTAGAAATAAGTCTTAAGCCTTTACAGCAACAGTAGCTTAACCCTTTCCCTGTTCCGTATTTCGGCCAAATTTCAACACCTACTGAACATTCATTAACAAAATAGTTTAGAAGAAATATGGAAGGTGGTACACTGTAGCCATTGTAGAAAGTGAGGAAATATATCTATCAAATTCTATTAGCAAACAGTGTAGACCCTGATCAGACGGCTCCTCTAGGAGCCGTCTGATCTGGGTCTATTCTGTTTGCATATGCGTGAAAACACGTTTATATGAGGGAAAGGGTTAATACAGGGCAAGAGTAAAGCAGCAAGCTCCTTTGGCAGCTTTTCTATATAACTTTTGTCCAGCATTAAGCAAATATCTGCTAAATAAGTCTCTTGATTGATCTCTCAAGTGATCTTGTGATGAATATTATGTCAGAAATAATAAATATATGAAAAGTTATTAGCTGAATTTTTGTAATTGCATTTTCAGCCAGGGCATTTTTAACCATGACAGAAACCCTAGGCTATTTTTAGACCCAACCTCTTTGAATAAATCTACCGAAAAGGAGTTTTAATGAGAGAAAAGGAAAATCTTAGAATTTTGTAGTTTGAAACTATTGTGATAAATAGAGCATTTGCTCCTATAGGAGCAAATGCTCTATTTATCACAATGGTTTCACAAAGTGACTTTTACAGAGTCGTCAATATGAGGGAATGGGTTAACAAGGCATCAAAAATGTCAAATGAGTATTTCATGTACCAGCAATAGCACAATACAACAAATTTGTAATTATCTTTGCAAATAGTTTGGATCCAGATGATCTAGACGAGATACCCATGATCAGGAGCTAGACTGACACCATGAGTCCAACACTGGAAAAAAATACTTTGATAAACAGAAGTCTGCTTTGAAATCTGATAGTACATCATCTGGATCCAAAAGTATTTGCATTTCCAGACAGCATGCAAACACAAATTTGTTTTCAGCAGGAACTTTTAATAACTTTTGGTGAAAAGAAGAAATTTAGTAGAATAGGAAATAAAAGTAACCTTCAGGCTACTAGAGTCATTTGATCAGGATCTGCACTGTTTGTTCATGAAAACATATGAACCTTGATTCTACAGTTTATGCTATAGCCAAAATTCCCTTATTCATAATGCCATTATAAAAATATGGTAAAAACTTGAAACTTCGAAATATAAGTAATGAAGCATTTATGCCTTTTAATGCAGGTGGCTGTTTGATACAGGAGGAAAGTCATGCACAAAGCTCCTAGAGGAACTTTCTGCATGACTTTCATCCTGCATTATGCTGCCACCTGTGTTAAAGATCAAAATTGATACATAATGTACTGTACCTTAAAGCTGACTCTTCATCTTCATCCCTGGTTGGTAGAGGTGGAGCAAATATGTGTTTGATGGCTTGTTTGGCACTCTCTGCGGCTCGGCTGCTTAAGACGTCACCAACAGACTTACCAGGGAACAATCGTGACAGAATGGAAATAACGTCTTCATTGTTTGGATCCAACAGCAGACCCATTAGTAAGTCCCCGCGTGCTGATGTCATGTTCTGTGAACAAGAAATATAGACTGAAGCTTGGCATACTAAATACAGTAAAACTTAGATGCCTGGAGACCTTTGTTATGTACTGTATGGATACAATGAAAATCAATATGAATTATGAATCTGTCATGAATCTCAAATGTTAAAAAAAAAAAGAAATTTATACATGAAAACCCTGTGGTCAGCTTCAATTCTCATAGATAATTCTTCAATTTGTCTTAACCTTTTCGACCTGTGACACACATGTAGTCATTTGCAAATAGTGTAGACCAAGATCAGATGTAAACTGTTTGTCATTTAAAAACATCCAACAAGTTTAAGTCTTTCATACGGAGTGGACTCTATAGTTAAACACTGACAGGCTATTCCACTCTTTTAATTCAGGGTTTAAAGGGTTTAACATTAAATGAGACTGTCAAGCAGTTTAGATGCTATCAAGTCACTTGGTGCCTGGCATACACTGTATATATCCAAACTAGTCACAAGGATTCTCAACATTCAACAACACTTTTTTGTGGAATTCATTTTAATCAATGTGCATATAGGACAAAATTTGTTCCAAAAGAATTAATTTAATGTAAATGCAGCAAGAATGTGTATATGGGTCATAATTCCCTCCGCCAATAATTAACCCTTTCCTCCATAGGCTATTTTTAGACCCAACCTCTTTGAATGAATCTACCCAAAAGGAGCATTAACAAGAGAAAAGTAAACTTTAAGAATTTTGTAGTTTGAAACCATTGTGATAAATAGAGCATTTTCTCCTGTAGGAGCAAAAGCTCTATTTATCACATTGGTTTCAAGAAGTGATTATTACAGAGGCGTAGAAAGGCGTAGAAAGGCGTATTTATGGAGGAAAGGGTTAAAAAGAAAGGAGCCTGCTGGATAATTTCCACATACACTGACCAGTGAGATGCATTTGTAATTGAAGATGACCTTATGTTGAAGATGAATGTCTATTTCACCTTACCTCCATCATATACCTGGCTCTGGCGCGGGAGATGTAGTACTGGCCAACCTTCGGGTGGAACTCTATTGCCTTAGTAAACCTGCTCTCAGCATCCTAAGAACAATACAGTAAAATATCTGTAAAACAAACACTTGAAAGAAATCTTGAATGTCAATAAAGTGGTAGTGTAGCTGACCCATGATCAGATGGCTCCTGTAATAGCTGTCTGATTAGGGTTTGCTCTGTTTGCTTATATAGACTATCTAATTAAAGTAACTTGGTAACAACAACTCCCAGTTTGTACTTACATCATATTGTTTCTCCTGATAAGAGTTAACTCCAAACTCGTTGTGTATCACAGATATTCGGGATTTGATCGTCTCATCCGTGGGTTCTAGCTCCAATGCCTGGTGGTAATCCTGCATGGCAAAGTTGTACTCCTCTTGACGGAAGAAACAGTCTGCAACATAGAAATAGAAAGCGGATTACCAAGTATTTGGACACCCCATTTCCCCTCTCCACTGGTATGTGAAGCTGAATAATTCAATATGACATCATTTTGATATCTTTAAATTGTATTGACATAGCAGCAAATAGTTGAGCCTCTGATAAGATGGTTCCTGCACTATTTGTTTCTGAATACCTAGTGAATAATTCTAAAGGTTCTCTCTTTTGAAAATGATTTTTATTTTGTGTTTTAATTGATGAATATTCATATAATATTTCTGGTGCATGAAGGAGGGAATTTTTTGCCAATACAAAAACTATAGAGTCAGGTCTATATTACTCCACTAGCTCACAGAGCAGACCCTACTCTGACAGCTGTTACAGGTTTACTCTCTTTGCAAATGTGTAAATATCCATCTTTGAGCAGGAACAGGTTAACTAAATAATTCTGTCTCCACATGGACACAACTGTCCAACATTTACTAACAGTCTGTGCAGACAGGCAGTTGAGTAAGAAAAGAAAAGAAAACTATTCAAATGAACTCCTGGGCCCGTATTCACAAAGCGCTGAGTCTGAAACTTAGACTCAAAACTCAAACAGAATATGCCAAAATCTCAACCATGACTCGGCAAAATGGAATGAAAATTGCCATAAATAACTCTTTTACATCATATATTGGCATAGACATTTCTTAAGTTGATCAAAACAATATAATTAAAGTTGTCGTAGTTTCCGTTCTGAGTCTTGAGTCTGAGTTTCTGACTCAGTGATTCGTGAATACAGGCCCTGGTCCTAGATTGAATCATGCTTACCTCCCCTGTTCACATACAATCCCTTTTCTCGCTTCTCTCCCTTTATTGCCTTATTCAACAGTATAATTGCCTCCTCAAAGAAGCCTTTAGTGAAGCATTCTACAGCAAAGTCATTGTAGGTGAGCAGAAGTTGTCTCTGGGATTCGCCGTAAATCGGACTTTCCTCGTTATGATCGCACTTGTCCAGCGCTAGAAGGAAGTCATCTATTGCAGCATTATAATCTCCCAACTTCCTGTGTAGAGCACCTCTGTAAAATGGGAAAGATACAATTCAAATGACAATAGACAAAAAATAAATGTGTTTTCATGTTTGAAATGTTGATTAGTTCTGAAAACATTATTTATCATATTCATTGTTTGTAAATGTATTTTAACCTTTTCCCTGTTTGATATTCATGACAAAAATAATGCTTCATGAATATTTATTAACTGAATTTTTAAATTGGTATATGTACACAAGATTTTTTGGTATTGGTAGAAGCTCTAGAATCAGATCTATATCATATAAGCAAACAGGGCAGACCCTGATCAGATGGCTCCTACAGGATCTGGTTCTACTCTGCTTGCAAATATGTTTAACCCTTTCCTCCATAAATACGCTTTTCTACGCCTCATTAAAAGTCAATTTCTGAAACAATAGTGATAAATAGAGCATTTGCTCCCTATTTATCACAATGGTTTCAAAACCACAAAATTCTAAATTTTTCCCCTTTTCTCTAGTTAATGCTCCTTTTCGATAGATTTATTCAAAGGGATTGGATCTAAAAATAGCCTATAAGGGAATGGATTAAGGCATTTATATGAAGGAAACGGTTAAATAGTATAAACTTCATGGTAGTAATGTTTTAATGTAACATGTCTAATTAGATTCTACACTGTTTATCAAGTCGGATAAAAACTGCACATGCAGAAGAGTAGCAAATGGTATTAGCCACAATAAGACAACAACGAATTAGCGATGCAGATAAGATGCATATTTAGGAAATCGAAGTAATGTTTATTTTGTTTAATTCTCTATTGAACCCTATTTTGCTGCTACTTATTAGAATACCTGGGACAATTCTAATAGAATACCTGGGACAATTCTAATAAGTAGCAGCAAGATAGAGTTATACAATTTTGATAGATAGGTATGAATCTAATCTACTGCTCTGAACAAATACATGCCTTCTGGTTTACAACATCTTACAACAGTACAATGTGTATGATAATGATGTTTGTCCATCAATATCCTTGATAACCACGAGTTTAGTTTGGCTGACCAGATGGCAGTGAACACAACTGTTTAGCTGGACAATGTGTATAACAATATCAAATTCTACTCTTAAAGTGTGTATGTGCAGATTTACAGTATTGCAATCAAATCTTTGCATGCTAGTGGCAAGTTTGTGATAACCTTACTTTTTGACACTCTGAAGCGAGTGAAAGAGAAATTAACTGTCAACATTGCAGCAAATGAATTTTGCATATGACAGTTACTAAGCATGCAAAGAATTAAACAATGCTACAGACATGGTCTTCTCTTACACTATATTTCTCAAGTCTGAAATGGATAAGTGATACATTTCACAACAAGTACATAATATAATCAAAAGATCGTTAGTTTATAAGACATCTAAAGATTATCATTTTTAGCTTGTCTGTTTCGAAGAAAAGTCGAGCTATTGTTATCACTGGGTCGTAGTCGTCATTGTCATCGTTGTCGTTGTCGGCGTGCAAAATCTTTAATGTAGCTCATTACTCGAAAAATATAAGAGGTATCAACATGACACCTCATAGGTTAGTAGATCTCATTGAGGGGAAGGCTCCTACATAAGAACCATAACTCTTGATTTCAAAATTTTAGAGGCCCTTTGTTGTTTTCCAAAAAACTTAATTTAGCTGGACAAGCATCAAATCAGACAAGCATTGGCGCTGCACGAGGCTCTTGCTACAGAAATAGTTGTTGTTAACAATGTAAATGTTATCTTAATGACCATATGTATTCTGCCATCAAATCTGCCTTCTCTGTGAATTTGTAATGCTGAATTAGTCAACTGTACCATTCTGATAACTTTAAATTAGACAGACATAGAAACAAATAGAGCAGACTAGAATGATCCTAAAGTAGTCACATCAAATAGAGTAGACTAGAATGAACCCAAAGTAGATACAGCAAATAGAGTAGACAAGAATGAACCTAAAGAAGATACAGCAATTAAAGTAGACTACAATGAACTTAACGTAGATACAGAAAATAGAGTAAACTAGAATGAACCCAAAGTAGATACAGAAAATACAGTAAACTAGAATTAACACAAAGTAGATACAACAAATAGAGTAGACTAGCATGAACCTAAAGTAGATAAGCTGTACAGCAAATAGAGTAGACAAGAATGAACCTAAAGTAGATACAGCAAATAGAGTAGACAAGAATGAACCTAAAGCAGTCACAGCAAATAGAGTAGACAAGAATGAACCTAAAGTAGTTACAGCAAATAGAGTAGACTAGAATGAACCTAAAGTAGATACAGCAAATAGAGTAGACTAGAATGAACCTAAAGTAGATAAGCTGTACAGCAAATAGAGTAGACAAGAATGAACCTAAAGTAGATACAGCAAATAGAGTAGACTAGAATGAACCTAAAGTAGTCACAGCAAATGGACTAGACTAGAATGAACCTAAAGTAGTTGCAAGGATCCAAACTGTTTGACACTCTGACAGTAGGAGACACGACTTCATAAGTTTTTAAATAAATATTTATCAGGTGAAGTGTTTACTAGTTTTACTCTAACATACTTCATATATGTATATGAAATCTATTTCCAAAATTTATCAGAATCAAAAGGTTTCTGATCATTTTAACCAGAATAAACAAAGCAAAGGAAAACCAACCTAAGTACATGGAAGTCTGCCACGGCAGGGTCTGTTTCTATGGCGATGGATATCTTCTGTAGGGCCTCTCTGTGTTTGCCCATCAGGTTGAGCTGCATCGCCTGCCGTTTATTTTCCAGTGCAATCTTCTCCAGCTTCTCCATCATCTTGCAAGCTTCCATGTGATCCGAATTAATTTCTAAGGCATCTTTTACATCATAATAACTCAACGTAATCTGAAACAAAATATGCTGCATTATTTTTGGTCCTTCCAGAAATTTCATAAGCTGACCATGATTAGAGGGTCCTGCATTAACCCTTTCCTCCATAGGCTATTTTTAGACTCAAACGCTTTGAATGAATCTACCCAAAAGGAGCATTTACTAGAGAAAAGTAAAATGTTAGAATTTTGTAGTCTGAAACCATTGTGATAAATAGAGCATTTGCTCCTACAGGAGCAAATGCTCTATTTATCACAATGGTTTCAGGAAGTGGTTATTACAGAGGTGTAGAAAGGCGTATTTATGGAGGAAAGGGTTAAGCAATCATATGCTCTTGTAGATCCCCATATTTGTTCATTATGTGGTTGCTATAGGCAGGTTCCACTGTATGCCTCTGTATGTATATACTGTATGCCTCTACATGTATATACTGTATGCCTCTACATGTACATACTGTATGCCTCTACATGTACATACTGTATGCCTCTACATGTATATACTGTATGCCTCTACATGTACATACTGTATGCCTCTACATGTATATACTGTATGTCTCTACATGTATATGAGTTTGCAATTGTCTGCAACAATTCTTCTGCTTTAATAATTCCTCTTTTCACAGAGTGTCAGTATGTGAACCCTTTCCCCCATAAAAACGCTTTCTCGTGCCTTTGCAAACAGAGTACTGCTCTGTTTGTTTATGGAATAATATACATGTAGATGGTTTTACAACTTCTACTTAAGCAAAACTTTCATGTGTATTAATATGTCATTTTAAAAACTAATTTAATCAGTATTCGTGATGTCATCATTTCTTTCATGAATATTCATGGAGTAAAGGGTTAATCAGTCTAGATCCTAATGAAATATAAAGGAGCTTAGTATTTCATCTTGATCCAAGCTGTTCTCCAGCGTCATCACAGATAAACATACCAACAGTGTAGAAAGATGTTTTGATAACTAGGTAAAGTAAAAACTCAATACTTCGAAATATGAGTATAGAAGAATTTAGACCCTTTCAGGCAGGTGGCTGCTTAATGCAGGATGGAAGTCATGCAGAAAGCTACCAGAGGAGCTTTTTGCATGACTTAATTTCACCCTGCATTAAGCTGCCACCAGTCCTGTCTTAAATATCAATTATGAAACATGTATATACATGTATTTCAGTGTTCGAATAATCAAGTTTTTACTGTACAATAGTGCACTAACACCTGATACTAACCTCTACACTGTTCATAAAAATATGCTCAATTTTTTTTTCAGCAGAAATACTCACTTATAGCCTATAAGGGAATGAGTTAAATCAACAATGATAAACTGTAGAACATGATGTGATGCCTCTTCAATGACAAGGTGTCTCCAATTCATAGATAAGGAATGAATTTCAAATACCAAAATCATTCTTTTTCCTCCAAACCCTATATTGTAACCAATCTTTAGTGTCTTAAAGAGACATTAGGACTTGTTTGAGTAATATAGGAGCTATTCTACACATCTTGGGATTGTTTCATTAACATTCGCAATCTTATCTTAAAATTATGATACAATCTGTGTTTAAGATTTCATTAATGAATTCAAAATCGTGTTACATCGATCATAAAATATTGCAAAACCCCTCTCTCGTATCATAAATATATAACAATAATTTACTTAATTGGTTGCAAAGACTGGGTGATGACATATATTTTTCATTGTACTACATGTACATATGCAAATTTACAACCAGTAGTATTACCATTGAACCTCCCACCCTTTCTTTATGCCTCTAGGTTCTCTCATGGGTATCCAAAATATTCCGTAGTCCCAAAGACAGTCTTTTTCTCATGATAGAGTTCAAATATGAAGCTACAGTTGTAAAAGTTTTGTCACAGTCTACTTACATTTCTAAACATTTCATGAAGCCTTGCTCTCATGACATAGAGGTCAGCATTGTCTTTGTCTATCTCCAAGCGTTTGTTGACAAGAGCGAGGCACTCTCCGTGTCTCTGTAGGGCAGCAAGGCAAGTGATACTGCAAGTAATGCATACAGATACTAGACAGCCAGACAGTACCCTTCACATAGTAATTCTGCCGTTCCATTCCTTTGCTCCTGTAGGAGCTGCCTGACAAGGGTTTGCCCTGTTTACTTAACCCTTTCCTCCATAGGCTATTTTTAGATCCAACCTCTTTGGATGCATCTACCAAAAAGGAGCATTAACTAGAGAAAAGGAAATATTTAGAATTTTGTAATTTGAAACCATTGTGATAAATAGAGCATTTGCTCCTATAGGAGCACATGCTCTATTAATCACAATGGCTTCAACAGGTGATTTCTACAGAGGCGTAGAAAGGCGTATTTATGGATGAAAGGGTTAAATTATAGATCTGGTTCTCTATTTTCATGGCAATAAATGCCCATACTTTGAATTTTGTATTTTGCAAAAATTAAATAAATTAACATTCATAAAAGCTTGAATGAGATTTCATGAAGTACAATGTATTGAGATTATACAACTCAAAAATATTCTCAACCTGTTAACATTGACTACTACAAGCTGGGTACTAAGTGGAGTGTGAAGCTGGAAACCAAGTGGGGAGGAAGCTGGGTACTAAGTGAAATCTCTTTAGCAGACTTCTACAAGTTGGGTACCAAGTGAAGTGTCTCTAACAGACTGCTACCAGCTTGATACCAAGAGGAGTGTCTCTAACAGACTGCTACAAGCTGGATACCAAGTGGAGTGTCTCTAACAGACTGTTAGACACTGGGTACTAAGTGGACTTTCTCTAACAAGACTGCTACAAGATGGGTACCAAGGTGACTTTCTAGCACACTGCTACAAGATTGGTACTAACTACTTAGTGAAGTCTCTCTAACAGACTGCTACAAGATGGGTACTAACTACTAAGTAAGTCTCTCTAACAGACTGCTAAAAGTTTGATGCTAAGTGGAATGTCTCCAACACAGTGCTATCAGCTGGGTTCTAAGTGAAGGCTCTCTAACAGACTGCTACAAGTTTGGTACCAACTGGAGTGTCTCTTACAGACTGCTACCAGCTTCATACCAAGTGGAGTGTCTCCAACAGACTGCTACAAGCTGGATACCAAGTGGAGTGTCTCTAACAGACTGTTAGATGCGGGGTACTACGTGGACTGTCTCTAGCAGACTGCTACCAGTTGTATACCAAGTGGACTGTCTCTAGCAGACTGTTACATGCTGGAATACCATGTGGACTGTCCTTAGCAGACTGATACATGTTGAATACCAAGTTGAGTGTCTCTAACAGACTGCTACACGTTTGATACTAAGTGGAGTATCTCTAACAGATTACTAAATGTTGGCTACTATGTGGAGTGTCTCTAGTAGACTGTTACATGTTGGGTTCCAAGTGGAGTTTCTTTAACAAACTCTTAGAAGCTGGGTAACCTGTAGAAGCTGTCTGATCAGAGTCTGCTGTTTTTGCTTGTGGTATAATACAGATCTAATTCTAAAGCTCATGCCATTGTAAAATAGTTCCCTTGTTTATAAAGCTAGCTATTTAAAATTCAGCTTATTTATATTCATACATTAATTATTACTCACGTGAAAATTCATGAGGAAAGGGTTAAACTTGTTGACTTTTCTTTTTTGAAAGGTTTTCAATGAAATGTACCTATCCATGTGTAATAAAATGCTGTATTACTGTAGAACCCCTCTAATGCGACCACTTAATGAATAAATATACCTTTCTTTATAAGCAGGTGGTTGCTTAATGCAGGATGAAAGTTATGTAGAAAGCTCCTAGGAGCTTTCTGCATAACTTTCGACCTGCTTTAAGCAACACCTGCCTCTGCCATTGTGAAATATGCCCCATTTTGCAGGTCGCATTAGAGGGGTTTTACTGTATATACTACAACAGAGATGAGGGCATAAAGCACTACCTACCTTCGTATATGGTATCCTACGTTATCAGGCCGCATTTCAGCGGCTCTCGAAAATGCTTCCAGGGCCTCTGGATATAATCTTTGATCAAATAAGGATTGTCCTTGGAAGTAATAGAGAAATGACAGTCTGGTATAAAACTCCTCATTGGATGGTTCTAACAGACAGGCCTTCTTGTAGTTCAAAATGGCCGACTGAAAGTCACACAGTCTTATATAATTTTCAGCCCGTTCTACATAAAATCTCACTTCTTCACCTTTCATTGCCAAGGCTTTGTTTATCCACAGTAATGCACTCTTGTAATTTCCCTCCTCCTTCATTTTCAGCGCCTTTTTAAAACTGAAATTTAAGCAAATACACCCTTGAAATTTGATAAAAAGGTCACAGATGTTCAACAGTCTACGCAATTTTGTCATCTCTGTATTATTTCTTCCCCTTGTATTGACCCTTTAACCCATTCCCTAATTTTTGACGCTTCTGTAAAAAACACTTTTTGAAACCATTGTGATAAATTTATCACAATGGTCTCATAACTACACAATCTAAAATTTTCCTTTTCTCTAGCAAATGCGCTCCTTTTCGGTAGAATTATTCAAAGAGGTTGGGTCTAAAAATAGCCTATGAGGTAATGGGTTGTAAACAATCTAAGAGACACGCTTTGATGCCTTTGCACATCAGTAAGAGACCTCTGATGAGAGTCTGCTATGTTTGCTTACAAAATGATACAGATCTGTTTCTACAGTTTCTACTATCGTTAAAATTTGCTCTTTCAGTATTCATATTCATTGAACATATCTTACACAAATACTCCTCAGGTAAAGAGTTTACTTGGGGTCTAATTGGAATAAAACCTGCTTGCAATAGGCATGGGATTCACTTTGTGTCTAACGTGAATCAAAGCTCCAAACAAGTTCTGTAACATTCTACAGTCAAGTATTACAGCAGTTTAGGATCTTCAGAGTATGCCACAGAAATGAGGGCATATTTCAAAAACTATAAGTGTCATTTCTTTATCTAACACATACCATGTCTTGGCCACTCACCAGAATCATATCAAAAAGATATAGGTGGTAGTTTTGAAGAAATAAAATAAATTTATGCATCATACCCTAATCACGCTAAGTATTCAGACAGACAAACTAAGTGAAAAAGGAACCTTTTGATCAGGGTCTACAATATTTGCTACTGTGTTAGTCTAATTCAAAGTAATAACAAGAGCACCACATGCAGGTTCCAATGTTCATCTGTTCAATTGTAACCCTTGGTGAACAAGTGCGTGAAGTGTCATAACACTTGCATGAATACTAAATCAGCAATAGCCAATGTTAGAGTTTACAGATGATAATGATGACAACAACAACAATGATGACAACAACAACAACAATGATGACAACAACAACAATGATGACATTAATAACAATGATGACAACAACAACAATGATGACAATGACAAAGAGGATGCCAGAATTACAATAATAGCTTGCATTATTTTTTAAAAAAACAGATGAGCTAATAATGGTGTCAAATTAAAATACAATATATATCCAGCTACACAAGTAGGTGGGGATCAGAGATTGGGTCTCTGAATACTAAGGATAATAAGGATATCAATGCCCCTGCTTGCAGGGTATGATTACTGTCTATCAGATATCAATGCCCCTGCTTGCAGGGTATGCTTACTGTCTATCAGCTATCAACGCCCCTGCTTGCAGGGTGTGCTTACTGTCTATCAAATATCAATCTCCTTGCTTGCAGGGTATGCTTACATTCTATCAGATATCAATGCCCCTGCTTGCAGGGCCTGCTTACTATCTATCAGATATCAATGCCCCTGCTTGCAGGGCATGCTTACTAACTATCAGATATCATTCCCCTGTTTGTAGGATGTGCTTACTGTCTATCAGATATCAATGCCCCTGCTTGCAGGGCATGCTTACTGTCTATCAGATATCAATGCCCCTGCTTGCAGGATGCGCTTACTGTCTATCAGATATCAATGCCCCTGCTTGCAGGGCATGCTTACTGTCTATCAGATATCAATGCCCCTGCTTGCAGGGTATGCTTACTATCTATCAGATATCAATGCCCCTGCTTGCAGGGTATGCTTACAGTCTATCAGATATCAATGCCACTGCTTGCAGGATGTGCTTACTGTCTATCAGATAACAATGCCCCTGCTTGCAGGGTATGCTTACAGTCTATAAGATACCAATGCCCCTGCTTACAGGATGTGCTCACTGTCTATCAGATATCAATGCCCCTGTTTGTAGGATGTGCTTACTGTCTATCAGATATCAATGCCCCTGCTTGCAGGGCATGCTTACTGTCTATCAGATATAAATGCCCCTGCTTGCAGGATGTGCTTACTGTCTATCAGATATCAATGCCCCTGCTTGCAGGGCATGCTTACTGTCTATCAGATATCAATGCCACTGCTTGCAGGGTTTGCTTACTGTCTATCAGATATCAATGCCCCTGCTTGCAGGGTATGCTTACAGTCTATCAGATAACAATGCCCCTGCTTGCAGGGTGTGCTTACTGTCTATCAGATATCAATGCTCTTGCTTGCAGGGTATATTTACAGTCTATTAGATACCAATGCCCCTGCTTGCAGGATGTGCTTACTGTCTATCAGATATCAATGCCCCTGCTTGTAGGGTGTGCTTACTATCAGATATCATGCCCCTGCTTGCAGGGCATGCTTACTGTCTATCAGATACCAATGCCCTTGTTTGTAGGGTGTGCTTACTGTCTATCAGATATCAATGCCCCTGATTTCAGGGTGTGCTTACTGTCTATCAGATATCAATGCCCCCGATTTCAGGGTGTGCTTACTGTCTATCAGCAGTTTCCTCCAGGATCTGGCTCATGCTAGGCTGTACGGGCTTGTCATCGCCCCACTGCTCTGTCTGGAAGATGCTCTGGCTTTGTACCGAGCGTGCCTTCGCCTCTTGTAGTGTTTTCTCATCCACCGCTGTACTGAACACTCCATCACTACTCATGCCTGTCTGGTGTGATTTCTATAAAAGGTTCAAAGGTCTTAGCCAAAACTTGATGAAACTGTTTCTACAGAGGTCCAGATAAGATGCGTAAAGTAAAACCTGTTTCACGAAGAACTCCTATATCTCTACACCAAACCCTACATTGTGACCACTTTAAAATCGTCTCAAATATATAAGATTCTAAATAGTGGTCACCACAACAGGTTTTGTGGAGAAATGACAATTTTAGTACAGTAAAACCTCTCTATAACGACCATTAAACTGTGTTAATTAGTTGGTATTTTGGGCAGGTGGTTGCTTAAAGCAAGTTGAAAGTAAAACAGAACGCTCCTATAGGAGCGTTCTGTTTTACTTTCACCTTGCTTTAAGCAGTCACCTGCCTTTAACACAAAATACTTGATGTAATTTAGTGGTTGTTATAGAGAGGTTTTACTGTATTTGAGTACTAGTATGCACCTTTATCTGTTGCTCTTGTAAGATGCTCTTTATTTGTTTATAGACTAAACGCCTTTCTTCATTGTCTGTCACATGTATTCTGATTTTAACCCTTTACTCCAGGAATATCATTTCATTTCAATTTTCATATTGACACGTGAACACAGGAAATAATGGCCATGGCAGAAATTGTAGAATCATAGCTATAATATTTCATAAGCAAACTGAACATATCCTGATCAGACGGCTCCTAAGGGAGTTGTCTTATCTGGGTCTACTCTGTTTGCAAAGGTGTGAAATGTCCTTATGTAGAATAGCAGTCTCATATACATATTTGGCTTAACAGAATATATTAGATGCAAATCTACTTTAGTAAAAGGTCTCTCTGGCATCAAAACATTTACATGGGTAAGACCGTATCATCTGTCAAAGATGGGTACATGTAGTATGGAATCAGACTGAATCACATGATTAATTGTTGAACAAATTAATTATTTTAAAACATTAAAAGTTTTGGATGTGATGTTCATATCAATTTACACTCTATGCTTTCAAATTTCATTTGAATTCAGCAATGGCATCATTAGCCCTTTACACCATATAATAGCATAATTATATGGACACAGGAAGTTCAGGAAGTTTTGGCCATGACAGAAACTGTAGAATCATATCTATATCATATCATAAGCAAACAGAGCAGACCCTGATCAGATGGATCCTACTGGAGCCATCTGCTCTGGGTCTACTCTGTTTGCAAAGGCATAGAAAGGTGTATTTATGGAGTAAAGGGTTAAACGATATTGCTGTAGTTCATGAAAAATATTGAGTCATATCAAGAAAACAGAAAGTAGATATGAAGGCCAATGTGGACATGTAGGAGCTCTGACTCGAAGTAAATTCATTACATGGATATTTTGGTAGGTTGTACAGGTTGGTATGACTGGTGTAGATGTTGTATTTCATTCAGCTAGCACCTCAGCAAATACAGCATCTACACTGGTAATACCAGCCCAACCAACAACCAAAGGTCTGTATATAACTAATAGTATCTGTATCAGTCAACCAGTAACTTGGCATCTTATCCATTAGATCTGATAATTAAATGTCTGTGTCCTGATGACAAGAAAATTTACTTGAAGAGTCTCATACAGATTCAACTGTTTGCACAAGTAATCATGAATTCACCGCTCGGCTGAAAAGAGCTAAAATTCGTTAGTAGCCAGACGTGAGTGCTTTAAAGGGTTCAAGCCATGGAATATTTCCATCTAAGCAAGAGTCTCAGTGTTAACCCTTTACTCCATAAATATGCCTTTGCAAACAGAGTAGACCCAGATCAGATGGATCCTGCAGGAGCCACATGATCAGTGTTTGCTCTGATTACTTTTGAAAAACATGTGTAATATATATTTAATTCTACTGTTTCTGCTATGACCAAAACTTTCAATTAAAATGAAAATTCAGGTAAGTAATCTTGATGTCATTATTTCTTATTTATGGAGTAATGTGTTATATAAATGTTTTCAACAAAAGAGAGACGTCAAGCAGTTTTCTATGCAAGGAAGGCCATTTAAAGTTTTACACACATTACAAATGCCTGCCTTTATTTCGAAGTTTTGTCTGAAAAGTAATTCATGTCACAAGAGAGAAAAAGAAACCAACCGATATCAGAAAATTATAGATACTTTCTTAACCCTTACAGTGTGGGACATGAATCACTAATGTCCTTTGCAAACAGTGTAGACCCAGATGAGAGGGCTCCTAGAGGATACCTCTCATCAGGGTCTGCACTGTTTGTCATGTTACACTTTTCTTTAGGAAAATCCCTAAATATTCCCCATAAGCATGACCTGTTTGAATAATTTTGGAATAGTCCATTTGAAAACTCAGCGTTGTAAGGGTTAAAAAGAAAAGATGATTCAAAAAAGGGTCACAACATGGAGAAATAACATATTTTAGTACTTGAAGTACACCCCCCTTTTATCTATGACTGACAAAGTCTGACATATACAATGTATCTGACAGATTATCTCAAAAGGAAAAGGACTCTAACTTTAACTTGAAAATATTGTACAATACCTGTTCCTGAAATATAAGTGTGTTAAGGGTATTCACTAAAATATGGACTTTATAAAGATACAAAAACAACACTTTTCCAGTCTTTTTTTTAAACGTTCAACTGATAAGTGATATAATATACATGTATGTTGATAATATTTGCTACTTTTTTTTTATAGTTTCAGGATGATCATCAAGCATGTGCATTTCTGAGTTCAGAGGCATAGACAAGCTGAACAGATTCTTTAAGAATAGCTTGTTTGTTTCTCCACAAAACCCTGCATTTTTACCACTCTTTAAACAAGTATCTTCAAGATGATTCTAAAGAGTGGTCACAACATAGGGTTCGTTGGAGACATTACAATTTTAGCACTTAAAGTACTTTTACCTATGGCTCTGTTGTTATTGGGTACATTGTGTATTTAAGTGCGCCATGACAAGAGAAAATGTGTTCTCAGATTATTTGCAAAAACTGTACCGTATTTGCCATTAATTTAAACTGACATAGTAGCAAATATCGTAGACACTGGTCAAACTACATCAGTAACCATTTGATCTGAGTCTGCACTATTCCATTCCCTCATATTGACACATTTTGATGCCTCTGTAAAAGTCACCTTTTTGAAATCATTGTGATGAATAGAGCATTTGCTCCATGTAAGAGCAAATGCTCTATTTATCACAATTGTTACAAAACAATACAATTAAAAAGAATGTCCCTCTTTTTTTTAGTTAATGTTCCTTTTCAGTAGATTTATTCAAAGAGTTTAAGTCTCAAAATAATCTATGAGGGAATGGGATATGTGCCTAAGCTAACAGTGCCTGTCTGAATTAGGGTAACATCAAGTGTGTCACTGTGCCAGAGATATGCTACACCTTTAGTCAGATATCATCTTTGCACACTAGCAGCAACTTTGTGGTGAACCATACAAACAGTTTGAATCCAAATGAGACACAGATCTCATCAGGATCCAAGCTGTGCAGCACTCTAGCTGTAATTTTGAGGAGAAATGGAAGACAATATAACTTTGTAGCAGATGACAAAACTTTGCAGACTACAATTAGTTAACATGTGCAGAGTTGAATCCTGGCCAATGGTCTGTATCTACACTGTTTGTCAAGTCATGAAAACACATTTTCTTGTAACACAGCTCATATTTTTTACAACATTGTGTTAATTTGATAATTCCTGAAAAACAAACAGGTGCACAGATTAAGCAAAATGTGATTTTGTTAACATCTTTAATAACAAAAAAGTCTGACAACAAAGTAATTCTGAATACTGATATTTAGTACATGTCATTCATTTCTCATAGATTTCACGCAGCTAAAATGATGTTTGAAGAGGGAAAACTTCTAATAAATTATCTCATTTGTATATTACCCTATAAGTATTCTGATATCCAATCTCACCTCTCCACAGTTTTGTAAAGCAAAAAAAAAATCAATTTGATAATGATTGGAGCAAATACATGATTGTAGTGTGGATGCTGACCAAATTGCTTCTTCAAAAGTAATTTGATCTTGGTCTGCACTATATGCCCTTGTTTGTTTGTGTGATTTCAATGAAAATTTTATTACATGTATTCAAACAATCAAATATGTACCATTATTGATCTTTAACACTGGTGGAAGCTTAATACAGGGTGAAAATCAAGCTTTCACCCTGCATTAAGCAGCCACCTGCCTACATAGACATAAATTCTTCATTACTAAAAGTTCGTACCATCGAGATTGTAGTGTACTTAGAGTAAATAGGGTTATATTTCCAGCAACAATATAAAACACTTAAGAACTTTCAGCCTTTCATCACAAAAACTTTGTAGTCAGACTTGACATTTGAAGTAACTGCAGTGAAGGGAGGTAATTTGTTATTTGCTGACAGGGGGAGTAACTCACTCACCCTACTCTGCCTACTCTCCTCCTCCCGGCTCAGTTGCCATCGAGCCATATAATACGCTAGCTATAAGTGCACCAACTCAGTTAACATAACACTAAAACTGACACAATCTGTTAACCCTTCTCTTGCTGAATTTTAAAATACATTTCTCCTTCTTTACCCATGTCCTGTTGTATAATTACATATATCTTCACTGTGTACAAGTAATTCGCTGTGCAATCACTGCTGTGGAGTGCACTGGTTGCACAATCAACTTGTAAATAGTGCAGACCCTGATGAGACAGCTCCTGCAGGAGCTGTCTCATCTGGGTCTTCACTATTTACAGGTAGGTATATTGACGTGAATAGCAAGCGAAGGGATAAATTGTGCATTGAAGACTATAAATAAAAAAAAATAATAACTGTATGAATATTGATTAGCTGAAGTTTTATCATGGCATTTGTCAAATTATGTGTTCATATTGGTAGTAATTGTAGAGAGTAAGAGCTGTATAATGTCATAAGCAAACCCTGATAAGACGGCTCCTACAGGAGTCACCTGATCTGGGTCAACTCTCTTTTCAAAGGCTTTAAAAGACACATGTATTTATGGGAAAAAAATCTCTTTGCTCACTCGTTAATTGTCATCTGCAAAATAAGTTGTATGTTACAATGCTCATAGTTAATTCTATTATATTTAGAGTGTGAGACTGTTTGGATCCTGAAGACACATTTAGAGTGTGGGACTGTTTGGATCCTGATAATACACCCAGTAACACTGCCTCTCATCTGGATATAAACTGTTCACAAATTCACCTCTAATGTGTAAAGACTCATTATTGAATGTTTATATTTGTTTGCATACGATGTTTTGGTCATGGCAGAAACTATACAGTAAAACCTCTCTATAACGACCATTAAATTGTGTTAATTAGTTTTTTGGGCAGGTGGCTGCTTAAAGCAAGGTGAAAGTAAAACAGAACGCTCCTATAGGAGCGTTCTGTTTTACTTTCACCTTGCTTTAAGCAGCCACCTGCCTTTAACACAAAATACTAAATGTAATTGAGTGGTCATTATTGAGAGGTTTTACTGTAATTTGATAAGCAAACAAATCAGACCCTGATCTGATGACTCCTACAGGAGCTATTATATCTAGGTCTATTTTATTTTCAAAGGTGTCAACAGACATTGGTTAACACACCAGCACATACAGAATCGCAAAGAAGAAGTTATGTTCTGTTCACCTCATTTGGCCTTGACAAAAAGTGAACCCTATGAATACTGGTAATGTACTGGTATTTATAAACAATGTAGACCCAAGTCAGATGGCTTCCTGAAGGGTATTCTGATCAGGGTCTGCACTTGTTGCCTTTCAGAATCCTCAATCAAAGTTAAACCCTGACAATGATAGACTTCACTGTATATTGTTAAACAGTAAGGGCCTTTGCACTTTAAATATTCTCCATTCAACATGTTATATTCTAATAGCAGCTCACTTATATTACTGGTATACATGTACATATTAAGAAAATCAAATTAACAACATCTAATAAAATATGTATCTAATAAAATTATTTCTTCAGTTTTAAAATAAAATTCAAGAGAAAAGATACATGAATGTATAATGGAAAACTGGTGTACAGGTGTATATTGAATAGATGAAGATATTGCCATGCACCTCATCTCACAGTTTGACATTAACACATTCCTCCATAGGCTATTTTAGATCCATTCACTTTGAATAAATCTACCCAAAAGGAGCATAAACTAGATAAAAGGAAAAAATTTAGAATTTTGTAGTTTGAAACCATTGTGATAAATAGAGCATTTGCTCCTATAGGAGCAAATGCTCTATTTATCACAATGGTTTCAATTTATAAGTGACTTTTACAGAGGCGTAGAAAGGCGTATCTATGAAGGAAAGGGTTAAGTCAAACTGTGTAACCCTTTACCAGATGAATATAGTGACATCATCAATATGTATTAGCTGAAGTTTGATAATGGTGTATGAATATGGTATTTTTAGAAACTGTAAAATCAAATATGTATACTTCCATAAGCAACAAGATGTGTTTGTGAAACACTATGCCCCCTCGTATATTTGACCTCTGACCTTGAAGGATGACCTTGACCTTGACATGTCACCCCTCAAAATGTGCAGCCTCATGAGATACACAAGCATGCCAAATATCAAGTCTCTATCTCTACTGGTCCAAAAGTTATGGCCAATGTTAAAGTCGGCGATTTGACCCATATATTTGACCTCTGACCTTGAAGGATGACCTTGACCTTGACACGTCACCCCTTAAAATGTGCGGCTTTATGAGATACATATGTATACCAAATATCAAGTCTCTATCTATACTGGCTCAAAAGTTATGACCAATGTTAAAGTTGCTGACAAACAAACAGACAAACGGACAAACGGACAAACAGACAGGGCAAAAACAATATGCCCCCCGACTATCGTCAATGGGGGCATAAAAAGAGATCGTACACACCAAACAGCTCCTACAGAAGCCATCTGACCTTGGTCTGCTATAATTGCAAAGGAACCAAAAGGTGTCCTTAACCCATTCCCTCCTATTGACGACTTTTGATGGCTCTGTAAAAGTCACTTTGTGAAACCATTGTGATAAATAGAGCATTTGCTCCTATAGGAGCAAATGCTCTATTCATCACAATGGTTTCAAACTACAAAATTCTAAAATTTTACTTTTCTCTAGTTAACCCATTCCCTCATATTGACGGTTTTTGACGACTCTCTAAAAGTCACTTTGTGAAACCATTGTGATAAATATAGCATTTGCTCCTATAGGAGCAAATGCTCTATTTATCACAATGGTTTCAAACTACAAAATTCTAAAGTTTTCCTTTTCTCTAGTTAATGCTCCTTCTCGGTAGATTTATTCAAAGAGGTTGTATCTAAAAATAACATATGAGGTAATGGGTCAATGCTCCTTTTCTGTAGATTCATTCAAAGAGGTTGTATCTAAAAATAACATATGAGGTAATGGGTTAAGGCATCTCCATCAGGTAAAGGGTTAACCTAATACAATATGTATTGTAATGTGTAGACTTTTTTCTACAGACAAAGAATTTCAAAAATGTATACCTTAATTACCGTAGATATTCTGACAAACACACCGAGGAAAATAGTGAACACCCACATCAAAGCACTCATGAAGGAACGGTTTGATCGAGGTCTACACTGTTTGCTACTATATCAGTACTAATGAGAAATTTTCAAAAACGTGGCAAATTGAATGATTAAGCTTTTCCAAACAGTGAATATCTACAGTAACTACAGTACATCCATAAACCTGAACATTGGCTTAAAACATAAAGCATCATTCACTAAATAGAACTTAACCCTTTCCTCCATAAATACGCATTTCTATACCTCGGTAATAACCACTTCTTGAAACCATTGTGATAAATAGAGCATTTATCACAATGGTTTCAAACTACAAAATTCTAAAATTTTGCTTTTCTCTAGTAAATGCTCCTTTTGGGTAGATTCATTCAGAGGTTGAGTCTAAAAATAGCCTATGGAGGAAAGGGTTAATATGACAAAGACATATACCTGAGGGTCAGATGAGTTGTTTTCATCCTCTTTAGACCAAGGTGTCCCTGTTTCGATCTCATCACGAGGCACAAGTTGCATCTGAGATGTGTTGCGCGTGTCTGACCCGGTACCTGCCTCCTCATTCTTCACTCCAGAGTCTTCAGGTCTCAGGCCAGAATCTTCTTCCACTAGCTGCTTGATGGCCTTCTGGCTCTGAAAATGAAAAACAAGAATTCTTTGTTGTATAATAATACACAAAACTATAGTTAAACCACAAAGGTTTACTGAGGGTGAACACTACATTTGGTGATAGTGATGGATGACTGCCACTGAGTTTACTGAGGGTGAACACTACATTTTGGTGATAGTGATGGATGACTGCCACTGGGTTTACTCAGAGTGAACAGTACATTTGGAGGTAGCGATGGATGATTGCCACTGGGTTTACTGAGAGTGAACACTACATTTGGTGGTAGTGATGGGTGACTGCCACTGGGTTTAACTGAGGGTGAACACTACATTTGGTGGTAGTGATGGATGACTGCCACTGGGTTTACTGAGAGTGAACACTACATTTATGTGATAGTGATGGATGACTGCCTCTGGGTTTAACTGAGAGTGTACACTGCATTTGGTGATAGTGATGGATGACTGCCACTGGGTTTACTCAGAGTGAACATTACATTTGGTGATAGTGATGGATGACTGCCACTGGGTTTACTGAGAGTGTACACTACATTTGGTGGTTTACTTTAGGGTGCACACTAGATGTGGTGACAATGATGTATGACTT
This sequence comes from Azorinus chamasolen, assembly GCA_963576725.1. Taxonomy (NCBI): domain Eukaryota; kingdom Metazoa; phylum Mollusca; class Bivalvia; order Cardiida; family Solecurtidae; genus Azorinus; species Azorinus chamasolen. The sequence continues at coordinate 28,158,351 of OY755241.1, read as the reverse complement.
TCAGGCTTTACTCAGAGTTTACACTATATTTGGTGATAGTGCTGGATGACCACTTGGATTTACTGTGGATGTACACTGCAGTTGGTGGCACCAGTGGTTGACTGCAATGGTTTATAGAGGGTGTGCATTACATTTGTTGACAGTGGTGGATAACTGCCAGGGTTTACTGAGGGTGTACACTACATTTGTTGACAGTGGTGGATAACTGCCAGGGTTTACTGAGGGTGTACATTACATTTGTTGACAGTGGTGGATAACTGCCAGGGTTTACTGAGGGTGTACACTACATTTGTTGACAGTGGTGGATAACTGCCAGGGTTTACTGAGGGTGTACATTACATTTGTTGACAGTGGTGGATAACTGCCAGGGTTTACTGAGGGTGTACACTACATTTAAGTGGTACAGATGGATAACTGCCAGGGTTTACTGAGGGTGTACACTACATTTGTTGATGGTGGTGGATAACTGCCAGGGTTTACTGAGGGTGTACACTACATTTGGTGGCAGAGATGGATGACTGCCAGGGTTTACTGAGGGTGTACTACATTTGGTGGCACCAATAGATGACTGCCAGGGTTTACTGTGGGGTTACACTACATTTGGTGGCACCAATAGATGACTGCCAGGGTTTACTGTGGGGTTACACTACATTTGTTGATGGTGGTGGATAACTGCCAGGGTTTACTGAGGGTGTACACTACATTTGGTGGCACCAATAGATGACTGCCAGGGTTTACTGAGGGTGTACTACATTTGGTGGCACCAATAGATGACTGCCAGGGTTTACTGTGGGGTTACACTACATTTGGTGGCACCAATAGATGACTGCCAGGGTTTACTGTGGGGTTACACTACATTTGGTGGCACCAATAGATGACTGCCAGGGTTTACTGTGGGGTTACACTACATTTGGTGGCACCAATAGATGACTGCCAGGGTTTACTGAGGGTGTACACTATATTTGTTGGCAGCTAATGCATGCAGTAAATTACCTGCCTGGAATAACACTTATTAGGGCTGTCTGATCAGGGTGTGCTCTGTTTGCATATGAAGTAGTATTGATATGGTTCTGCAGTTTGTGTCATGGTAAAAACAATTCTCATTCAAATACCATTATAAAAATGCAGCTAATAAATATTCACGATGGTGTTGTTTATTTTATGAATACTCATCAGGTAAAGTGTTAACCCTTTACTCCATGAATATTCATGTAAAAAACAATGAGGTGATTAATATTAATAAGATTAAATTGTTATAACAGAACATGGACACAGGAAGTTTCCGCCATGGCTATATTATACCATAAGCAAACAGAGCCGACTCTGATCAGATGGCTCCTATAGGCAGAAACAGTAGAATCATAGCTATATTATACCATAAGCAAACAGAGCAGACTCTGATCAGACGGCTCCTGATCCATCTGATCTGGGTGTACTCTGTTTGCAAAGGTGTAGAAAAGCGTATTTATGGTGTAACGGGTTAAATAAATTCTCAAGTATGCAGTGGAACTGCTGGTAACTACATGCTATAACCCTTTACTTCATAAAGGCTCCTTTTTGTCTTTCCAAACAGAGCAGACCCAGCAGAGTAATGTCTGTTCATTTTACTTCTTTTTTTACAAATTTAATTCTCTATTGTTTGGCATGGCAATAAATGTCCTTATTTTATATCTTGACACAAGATTTACATTAGTTTGTGTAGCTGGGTAGAGATTGTGGTGAAACAGTTGATAGGCTTTAGACTGTGTGGCTTGATAGCTCAGTCAGTAGAGTGTTGGCATGGTAAGCCAAAGGCCCTGGGTTCGAGTCCCAGTTCAGTCACAACTTTTCATGTTACATTTACATTTATAATGGGCCGAGTCTTACAAGAATAAAGGGCTAAATTATTTCTCTAGATCTGCACTATTTGTCTAAGTTATAAAATGTATGTCCAACTACTTAGTGTAAATAAGATAATATTTCATTTATTTTTAACACATTACCTCATAGGCTATTTTTGGACCCAACCTCTTTGAATAAAACTACTGAAGAGCATTTTCTATGCAGCAAATGTTCTTTTTATCACAAAGGTTTCAAAAAGTGAGTTTTACTGGGGCGTATGAGGATATGGGTTAGCACATTCCCTCCTATTGAAGCATTTTGGCACTTCTGTAAAAGTCACATTGTGAAACCATTGTGATAAATAGAGCATTTGCTCCATAGGAGCAAATGCTCTATTTATCACAATGGTTTTCATAACTACACAATTCTAAAAGTTTCCCTTTTTCTAGTACATGCTCCTTTTCAGTAGATTTTTTCAAAGACGTTGGATCTAAAAATAATCCATGAGGGAATGGTTTAACAATTATCTAACAATTATACATGTACATGACTCTTTCTGTGCCAAATAATTTTTGTCTGCAAATAATATTGTCATCATTAGAGTGGACATTCTTTCAATTTCTTCCCTAATATGTAAATGGCATCTTAAAAAGACACCAAGCTACTCAGAATCCCATTTATATCCAAACTGTTTGCAAAGGTAATCACATATTTGCCGATTGCAGCAAACTGTGTGAGTGTCACTTTTAGCGACTTTTGCCATGAAGGAATGAACAATTTTTAAATTAAGGTTTCAATGATAGAGAACGTCTGACATACTTACCAAGTCCCCCTGATCATTGACAAAGTTGGAGTGACTCTTCATAAACTGATGTTCCAGTACTGGGTAGAACTGGTGAACATTGACTTGGTTAGGATCTTCATCGACCTTCAGTGAAAAGCAACAGTATTTTCATGCAGTAAGCCCTTTACCTCATGAATATTCATGCAAGAGAGATAATTACTGTATGAATATTTATTAGCAAAAAAAATTTAAATACAGAAATATCAGAAATATTTGTAAAGGCATGAAAATATTAATACAGTATAGCCAATAAATGAATAAACAAGTGTCTTTAAAAGCAGGTGGCTGCTTAATGCAAAGTGAAAGTGATACAGAAAGCTTCTATAGGATTTAACAAAGAGACGCTACTTGTCTTATATAACAAGAAATTAAACTGATTTAGTAACTGCTGTAATAAGGTTTAGTGTTATTTTAACCCTTTTAGTTACTTAAATTGAAAGCACTGCCTTGTTACATCTTTGCAAACTCATAATGATCAGACGCACAGTTCTTGGAGAAGACAAAGATCTGAAACATATCTGATTCTTCACTGTTTGCCATGTCAATAAATTTTCACATCTTTTATTTTTAATACATTTATCAACAAGCAAATACTGTCTAAAACAATCCATTGTCCCCCAGCAGAGACTGCTTTAAGCATTTCTACACAGCAGAAAAATTTCTTTACAAGCTTTTTAGCTCACCTGAGCAAAGCTCAGGGTGAGCTTTTGGGATACTTGAATGTCCGGCGTCCGTCGTCCGTCGTGCGTCGTCTGTCGTCCGTCGTCAACAATTTGCTTGTGAACACTCTAGTGGTCACAATTGTAGTCCAATCTTCATGAAACTTGGTCAGAATAAATGTCTTGATAAAATCTCGGACGAGTTCGAAAGTGGGTCAAGTTGGATTAAAAACTAGGTCACTAGGTCAAATAATAGGAAAACCTTGTGAACCCTCTACAGGTCACATTTTTAGCCCAATTTTCATGAAACTTGGTCAGAATGATTGTCTTGATAAAATCTCGGAGGAGTTATGGGTTATGTGGGGTAAAAAACTAGGTCACTAGGTCAAACAGTCGAAAAACCTTGTGAACACTCTAGTGGTCACAATTTTAGTCCAATCTTCATGAAACTTGGTCAGAATGAATGCCTTGATAAAATCTTGGACGAGTTCGAAAGTGGGTCAAGTGGAATCAAAAACTAGGTCAATAGGTCAAACAGTAGAAAAAACTTGTGAACACTCTAGTTGTCACAATTTTAGTACAATCTTCATGAAACTTGGTCAGAATGAATGTCTTGATAAAATCTTGGACGAGTTTGAAAGTGGGTCAAGTGGAGTTAAAAACTAGGCCACTAGGTCAAACAGTAGAAAAACCTTGTGAACACTCTAGAGGTCACATTTTTTGTCCAATCTTCATGTAACTTAGTCATAATGATTGTCTTAAAAAAATCTCAAACAAGTTTGAAAGTGGGTTATGTGGGGTTAAAACTAGGTCACTAGGTCAAATTGTAGGAAAACATTGTGAACACTCTAGAGGTCACATTTATAGCCAAATCTTCATGAAAATTGCTCAGAATGATTGTCTTAATAAAATCTTGGACAAGTTTGAAAGTGGGTTATGTGAGGTCAAAAAGTAGGTCACTGGGTCATATCTTAGAGAAATCTAGTTTACACTCCAGTGGCCACATTTTTAGCCCAGTCTTCCTCAAACTTGCTCAGAGTGTTTGTCTTGGTGATATCAAGGTTGAGTGTGATCATGGGTTGGTAGGGAATAAAAAGTAGGTCACTAGGTCAAATCTTAGAAAAAATACTTTAGAGGGCACATTTTTAGTCAAATCTTCATTGGTCAGAATCATTGTCTTGATAAAATCAATATGCTAAATCTTTGAAAATCTTGTTCTGCAGAACCACTGCTCATGATCCACTGCTAATGATCCACTATCAACATTGTTCATATATTGTCCCTAGGGTCAATATTGACCATACCCATGGGCTACCCAGCAAAAATCTTAAATCTATGGTAATCAGGTGAGCGATTAAGGGCCATCTTGGCCCTCTTGTAATAAAATTGAGGTCAAGGTCAAAGTCTATGCCATTGGAGACATGAAAGATATATGTGACAATCTGCCTTCCAATGATGCACTCACACAATAAATTTGGAAATTCTAACCCAAGGGGTTGAGGATGATTTATCATCTGGACAAAATTCAGACAATTTTTTTTATCAAAACTGCATGAGGTCAAGATCACAGTCACAGACATTTAAGTAATATGCAACACTTTGCATTCCCATGATGCACCCGTACAAGAAATTTGGAAACCCTGACCCAAGTGGTTGAGATTATCATCCAGACAAAAAAATCAGGACAGATGGGAGAAAGGGCAGACAGAAGGGTGGATGGAGGGAAGGACGGACAGACAGAGTGCAAACCTATAGTCCCCCTCCAGTGGCCATGCAGTGTTATGTTAATTAATACATGTTTTGATTATACATGTACATGTAGGTGCATGGAGTCTTGCATGAACAGTTATCAGGTAAAGAGCTAAAGTTTTAAGTTTTACATACCTTTGATAATTGCACATCAAATATCTGATCCTCTAATGCCTCTGCTTCCCCTGTACTCTCCATATGAGACTCTGCCCTGGACACCATATCACTGCCATCTCTTTCAAGAGGTGTGTCTGCACTGCAGGGAGTCTGGGTCAAAACCCCATCATGCCTACTGGCAGGGGGTTCTGTGGACAGCTCAGACATATCTTCAAACTTCAACCTCACATCCTATGATGGCAAAGTTCAACCTAGAATATTGAGAATTTGTTCAGTGATTTACCAAATAATCAAATTGATCAATACTGAGAACTGGATGAGTGTTGTAGGGTTCATTTGTTCAAGCCTCACTTTCAGCTGGGTTTCATCAATGCTGACTTTTGAAACTAAGGTATATGTAAGTTCAATTTCAGAACAGGTGATTTTTACCTATTGGAGGCTGTCTACTTCTACTTGGTACATGTATCCAAATGTCAAATTAATACTAACCATTAGATAGAGGGTGATTGTCTGGGGACGGTGGTGGGAGTAAATGTTAATAAGTCATTTCACATATTTCACATGGGAATATACTGCAAAGTTGTTTGTTAAATATATATGTACAGTGAAAACTGTGAAAACCGGACACTGTGTAGACTGGAATAATCTCGATACCGGACAATTTGTTTGATCCCAAGTTTTTCCCTTCTTTTCCCATTATGAACATCCCGGTCAAAACCGGACCCTGTGAAACTCAATTTAATGTATACAAGACGGGTATCGCCAAATATTTCCTTAATATTTCAACACAAATTCACCTCTGTAAACCGGATGCCAAAACCAGCCGACCGGAACATAATTTGCTAACAGGCCTCTCAACACGTTTATGCAACATGTCACCTCGGTCATTGTTTATACAGTACAACAGTACAATTATCGGGATTAACGGTATGGCTAGGTATAAAATCTTGACCAGTTAATGAAAAAGTGACCAAATGGAAAACTGTGAAAAACAAATAACATTAATGATCACGGCTATATCAAACCTTACCTGCAGCCACTAATCTTAATTGGAACAAATTATGACATACCAAGACATTTTTTATTAATCAACAACAATTTAACAGATGATGTTAGTGACCAGCAGATTAAAGGTTAAAGTGTCATTTAGCCATGGCGAGAAATACCACAGATATTTATAATGAGAGTGGACAAAAATAAAACACAAGGTAGGCTACACGTTTATAATTGTATATGTGACGCTAGAGTCGTGAATTACACACACACACTCATGTATTTCCGTGGAATTTGGGAATACCCAACACAAAATTCATTAGGATGGGTGAATTTCACTGAACAGTGCACACACTTTTCTGGGCAAAATTTCGAAAACTGAAAACAAACGGGCAACCCTGGAAACCAGACGATCAATCTGTCCCCCAGGGGCCTGTTTTTCGCTGTAGTAATAAAGAGACTACTTTTACTGCAGATAAGAATGACTGAATTCAGTGTGTGGCAGAAGACTTGCAGTAAACTGTTGATGATGTACAAGTGATAACAAACCCTCTCTCATGTCAAATACTGACCACCTTCTACAATCTGACAATGATCTAACAGGGCCAGGTTGTTGAAGCATTGCTAGGTATGTCTATATATCCCTCTAAACTGTCAACCACTCTTTTTCAGTGTAATAGGAAGTGTCTACTGCTGTTCAACACAGGTACCTATAATCTTTGCACACTGATCATTATAAAGGATAGGTTTGAGACAAGGTTTTTGTGGTAATTCACATAGGAAAATATATGAATGGCATTCGTACGTTATGCATAATAGAATACTCATACAATTACATCAATAGAATATCTAAAAATTGCAAGATGATTAAGATATTACATAAAAAATTTACTGTGTACTTTTTTAATCACTGTAGGCCGCCATATTGTTTACGATAACCATGGAGAACGCGCATGCGCCGTAAGAGAACAGTAGTATGAACTTATCTACATTTTGATTGGATCGTTTAGGGTATTTCCCGAAAAAGGGTCTAGTTTCAGCCAATGGTATGTTGCTTAAGACTACATTTCGGTAGCGAATGTAAACTATCATGGCCGACATGCTATCGTGGAAGTTGTTTTCGTGAAAAACGTATCTTATCTAAGAACTCAAAACATTTATCTTTTTTTTTGTGACATTTGTTGATAATGGATTTTAATTACACTGATTTAGTCGATGAACAGCTTGTCGATGAATGTGATCAAATCAGAGCGATCGCGAAAAAGGTAAGACTACACTGTGTCCCAGTTGTGAATGTCTCATTCTTGATATGTGTCCCAGTCTCTCTTTCTCTTTGCCATCTCTTTCTCCATCTTACAATTTCAGTCAGCGGTCTCTTTTTATTATACTTACATCTCTATTTTTATATGTGTGTCAAAGATCTGTCTCTGTGTTTCTCCACACTGCCTCAAGCCAGTCAGCTGGAACAAAGCAATAAAACCAGGGGTTCTGAAATGTTTTGAAAGTTCACTTGTCCACTGTTTTTGGGCGGGTCAACTCGGCCTGTTTTTGGCCGGGTCAACTCGCCCTGTTCTCACACATAAAAAGTAATTAACCTATAGTCACAGGGGGCCATTTCATGCCCTGTCTACATGGTCTAAAAGGTTAACAAAATTGATTGGGTCAATTTAGTGTTATATTATATACAAGGGGTTTAACTACCCACCCGCAAATTTCATGACTGATTCGAAATAACGCCCGGTTTTGGACAGCCAAGATGGAATAACCACTAATATTTGGTACGAACGTGAAGCTGGGACATTGTACTTTTCAAATAATATAACATTTGATACATTTCGACTAAGCCTAAGCCACTGGCGACATGAAATTCCTGCAAAGTACGCTGATTTTGCTTACTCGATCGAGATGTCGCAACAACGATTTGCCGCTTGGCCCCCCTGTAAAACGGCCATAATCGCGATGCCTCGGGACAAAACGATTGTGCAATCAATACATATGACAAAAAGCTATCGATTACCTCTCAAGCTCTCTGCAGACACTGATGCAGATCCGATATGCAGGCGAATTTTTGTGCAATTAGCAGATTTAAATCTCTGTCAGGCTACTACGAGTCACTAGACCCGCTTCCTTTACAATAACAACATCCGCGTGTCTGTTATCTTGTTTGCCCTATAAGCGTTAGCGAGAACGCAGGGCACCATCCCTCAGTCAACAGGTGCCTTGTTACCGGCTATGTAGAAACTAGGTCAAGTTGTTGCGACATGTCGTCCGAGTAAGAAAAATCAGAGTATTTTGTAGGAATTTCACGTCGGCACTGGCTACGGCTTAGTCGGACTGTATCAAAAGTTATATCATTTGAAAAGTACAAGGTCCCAGATTCACGTTCGTACCAAACATTAGTGGTAATTTTATCTTGGTTGTCCAAAACCGGGCGTTATTTAGAATCGGTCGTGAACTTTTCAAATGGGTAGTTAGACCCCTTGTATATAATATAACACTAAATCGACCCAATCAATTTATTTTGACCTTTTAGACCATGTAGACCCACGAAATGGCCCCCTGTGCCTATTGTCATATCCACATTGTCTATTGTAACTTCTACTTAATGTAGCAAATAGTGAAGACCATGATTGATGAGCTCTTTCTTCTCTGATCGGGGTCTGCACTTTTTGCCTGTGACAGGCCGGGTACAGGTGCTGGACGAAAGACAGTAAGCGGTTTGGATAGCTCAGTGGGTAGAGCACTCGCCTTGTAAGTGAGGGGTCCCGGGTTCGATCCCCGGTCTGGCTGCATGTTTTTTCACCAGTCCTGTTACACCCATATTTGGGATCATGGTCACAAAAGGGTTAACAATACTACAGCTTATGCTTCACCCTTTACTCCATAAATATGCCTTAATTCTACATCCTTGCAAACAAAGTAAACCCAGAACAGTAGGTTGATCCTGTTCAGAGTCTGCTTTGTTTGCTGATCCTGTTCAGGGTCTGCTTTGTTTGCTTATGAATTTAATATAGATAGTCATGATAAAACATGCTTTTCTTCTGAATGTACCATTATAAAACTTCAGTTAATTAATATTCATGAAATCATTGTTTCTTTTCATGAATATTCATGAAGTGAAGGGTTAAAATATATAACTGTAATTTATTGTATGATATTTTATTGCAGAGTTGGTTATCAGGGGCTGCTGTTTCCCTAGCACACTTGGACAATGTCAAAACAAATGTGTACAACTTTGGCATTGCTGACCCCAAAGACTTGAAGGCTACAAACCTGAGGAATAGAAAGCCCAAGCCTCCTTTTGAAAACCTGAACACAGAGCCACCGCTGTCAGCTACCTCATTCCAGCATGGCAATGTGGCCTGGTAAGTCTGATAGTCAGCTGTTGTCTTTGTAACTACTAAATACTGGTATCATAGGATTGACTTAGTCCCTTATAGCCTCGGGACCCATTCCCTCATATTTGACGCCTCTTGACCCATTCCCTCATATTGACGCCTCTTGACCCATTCCCTCATATTGACGCCTCTTGACCCATTCCCTCATATTGACGCCTCTTGACCCATTCCCTCATATTGACGCCTCTTGACCCATTCCCTCATATTGGCGCCTCTTGACCCATTCCCTCATATTGACGCCTCCTGACCCTTGACACCTCTGTAAAAGTCATTTTTAGCTCGTCTGTTTCGAAGAAAAGTAGAGCTAATGTGATCACTGGGTCCTAGGCATCGTCGTTGTCGGCGTGCAAAAACTTTAATGTAGCTCATTATTCGAAAAGTATAAGAGGTATCAACATGAAACTTTATAGGTTAGTAGATCTCCTTGAGGAGAAGGCCCCTACATAAGAACCATAACTCTTTATTTCAAAATTTTGGAGTTATGGCCCTTTATCGTTTTCAATTATTTTTAATTTAGCTGGACAAGCACCAAATCAGACGAGCGTTGGCGCCGCACGCCACTCTTGTATTTAATCATTATGATAAAAAGAGCATTTGCTCCAATGGATCAAATGCTCTATTCATCACAATGATTTCAAAACTTCACAATTCTAAAATGTTCCTTTTTGTTCTAATAAATGCTCTTTTTCAGTAGATTTATTTAAGGAGGCTAGGTCTAAGACTATCCTATGAGGTAAATGAATTGAACATGGTCACACTAGAGAACAGATAGCAGGAGCAAATATGTAGTCTTGTGTCTTATTAATTTTCATAATGTAAATGTAAACTTTTCAAATCAAATTTTGGTCACACAGAAAAAACTGTAGGATTAGATTTATATAATTCCATAAACAAACCTTGACCCAGAGTCTTCAATATCAAACACAAGACATTTTTTCCTTGTGCAGCATTTATTCGATTGCTTTTCGTGCAATATACATGTACTTCTTTTCAGCATATAAATAATCTATGTAGTATTTAAGCATTTAACCCATTCCCTCATATTGACGACTTTTGACAACTCTTTAAAAGCCACTTTGTGAAACCATTGTGATAAATAGAGCATTTGCTCCTATAAGAGCAAATGCTCTATTTATCACAATTAATGGTTTCAAACTACAAAATTCTATAATTTTCCTTTTATTCAAAGCGGTTGTATTTAAAAATAGCCTATGAGGTAATGGGTTAAAATAAATTGCAAGTAGAGACTATCACTTAAGCTCTTTTGCTCATATAAACATTTTTTCACACCTTTTGCAAACAGAGTAGATCCTGATCAGATGGCTCTTGCTCTGTTTGTTAAGAAATATAGATCTGATTTTACATTTTCTGGATTCTGCAATGGCTAAAACTTACTGTGTTCATATACCACCATAAAATCAATTAATTTTAAATATTCATACAGTCTATACGACCAGACAGAAATTCACAGGACCTACAAAGTAAGCAGTAAATATGTGCTGTTTCTGATATTTAACTCTTTGCACGCTAAGTAATTTTTCGTCTGCAACAATTGTCGTCTGCTTCAATTCTTAAAATAAACTTTCTCTCATTTCTTTGCAAAAATATGGTCATGGTGACAAACAGTTTGGGTCCTGATGAGACGCTGCATCATGCGACGTCTCATCTGGATCCAAACTGTTTGCACAGTTTCGCCGCTAGCGTGCAAATAGTTAATCTATTCTTTATAATTAAGATATATAGTCATCTATTTTATTGCTATTTAAATTTGGGAAGAATACAGGTAAATTTTCACAAAAAGTGTGCAAACAGAGCAAAAATTCACCGGTCACGAGGACCAGTGCTTTAGCAATTTTTACCAGACCAGACGAAATTTTACCAGATTTGTGAGAGGTTCTGTGAACTTTCGTATAGTCTGTTCATAAAGTAATTATTTCATGCAGAAATAATCATGAAGTAAAGGGTTAAGTAAGCTGACGTGGTAGACAAGTTTTATTAGAAAGTAAAGAAGGGTTTATTTACTTATTAACAAATAAGGTTTTACCCTGTTCTAATTTACCCCTTTGTTGCTGAATTTTCAGACTGGAATAGCCTATCAATGTTTGACCCTTTTCCTCTATAAATATGCCTTTCTACGCCACTGTAATAGTCACATCTTGAAACCATTGTGATAAATAGAGCATTTGCTCCTGTGGAGCAAATGCTCTATTTATCAGAATGGTTTCAATACTACACAATTCTAAAATTTACCTTTTCTCTAGTTAATGCTCCTTTTCAGTAGATTAATTCAAAGAGGTTGGGTCTAAAAAAGCCTATGAGGGAATGGGATAACTACAGAGTCTACTCAGTGTGAATGGCTTAAACATGCTAAAGGAATTTGAATGACAAACAGTACAGATCCTGCATGGGCCCTCTGATCGGGGTCTACATTGTTTGTAAAGACCAGTGCATGCATATCCCACATTCAAAAGGTTGATCTTGTCTTTTTACACTTTTGCAAACAGAGTAGACCCAGATCAGACAACTCCTGGACAGTCTGCTCTGTTCACTTATATGTTACAGATCTACTGTAAGCGAATTAAGAGAATACATTTCTTTGTTAGATATTTTAATTCATTACTCCATGATATTTTTGTTAGAAATAATGACACCATGAATATCATTTAGATGAAGTTTTAAAATGGTATACTAATTTTTTGCCTTGGCAGAAACTGTAGAATCAGGTCTATATTATTCCATAAACAAACAGAACAGACACTGGTTAGGAGGCTCCTGTAGGAGCCATCTGATCTTGGTCTACTCTGTTTGTGAACGCATTACGGAGTACACAGTTAATACAATAATTAGTTACTAGAAATTCATAAATTATATAATGGGCATTTCAAGATATTTATAATGGGCTTGCATATTCATAATGTAAATGGTTAAAATGGCAAAACAATCTGAGTATTGTCAGAACTGATATACATTGTATATGTCATATCATTGATTTCAGGGGGAGTAACTCTTCCATTCCTGACTTACTGAGACAACAAAATATAGAAAAAGCACCACTGCCTAAACCCACACGTCCGGGCAGTGCTAAATATAGTAACACAAGGATCCGCCCTCCTAGTGGCAAAAAACCACGCCCACAGAGTGCTAAAGAGTGTGTTGAAGACATAGTATCACAAGACGCTAGGCCAGGTTTTGGTGGTAAGTACTTCCACAATAAACAACAGTCGCGCCTCAAGACAAAGTGCTTGCTTGACTTTGAAAGGCCCTATAGCTATGAAAGACTCACAGTGACAAGAGGTATACTGAACTACAGTAAAACCTCTCTATAACAACCACTAAATTACATCAATTATTTTGTGTTAAAGGCAGGTGGCTGCTTAAAGCAAGGTGAAAGTAAAACAGAACGCTCCTATGGGAGCGTTCTGTTTTACTTTCACCTTGCTTTAAGCAGCCACCTGCTCTAAATACCAACTAATTAACACAATTTAGTGGTCGTTATAGAGAGGTTTTACTGTATCTAACTACAGACAAGAGGCATACTGAACTATCTAACTATAGACAAGAGGCATACTGAACTATCTAACTATAGACAAGAGGTATACTGAACTATCTAACTATAGACAAGAGGTATACTGAACTACCTAACTATAGACAAGAGGTATACTGAGACAAGAGGTATACTGAACTATCTAACTATAGACAAGAGGTATACTGAACTACCTAACTATAGACAAGAGGTATACTGAACTATCTAACTATAGACAAGAGGTATACTGAACTATCTAACTATAGACAAGAGGTATACTGAACTATCTAACTATAGATAAGAGGTATACTCAACTATCTGACTATAGACAAGAGGTATACTGAACTATCATTCTATAGACAAGAGGTATACTGAACTATCTAACACACCTTTGCAAATAGAGTAGACCTAGATCTGATGATTCCTGTCGAAGCCATGTGATCAGTGTCTGCTCTTTTTGCCTATAAAATAATAAAGATATGATTGTACGGTTTTTGCCATGGTAAAGTATTTCTTTAACCCATTCCCTCATAGGCTATTTCTAGTTCAACCTCTGAACAAATCTACAGAAAAGGAGCATTAACTAGAGAAAAGAAAAATTTTAGAATTTTGTAGTTTAAAGCCATTGTGATAAATAGAGCATTTGCTCCTATAGGAGCAAATGCTCTATTTATCACAATGGTTTTAAGAAGTGACTATTACCGAGGCGTAGAAAGGCGTATTTATGGAGGAAAGGGTTAATTATACTACATGTATATTATTATATCTATATTATATATAGAATGCTAGCTAATTAATATTCATGATGTCACTACATGTATCTCTTGTTAGATGCTCATGAGGAAAAAGATTAAAACTGAACTCAAGGTTTTACTTTCACTACACAACTCTTTACCCGGTACATTTTTGATGCCTTTGCAAACAGAGCAGATCTAGATCAGATGACTCCTGCTGGAGCTGTCTCATCAGGGTCTGCTCTGTTTGCTTATGGAATTATGATCATTTGATATATCAGATATCATATGAGTTAGGACTTTGGATTTGTTCTAAATGGGAGAGATTGGACTTTTATGTTGCACAATTACTCACAGAAGTACAGTAAAGCCTGTCTTAACCCTTTCCCTGTTCTATGTTTATTCCAAATTTCAATACCTACTGAATATTCATGGAAGATGGAATATTTTAACCATTTCAGAAAGTAAACAAACAGATCTATCAAACTCTGTTTGCAAATGCGTGAAAACACGTTTATATGAGGGAAAGGGTTAAGCAGTCATCAAAAAGAGGTCTAATTATAAGTCTGTAAGGCAGGTGGTAGCTTAATGCAGGTCAACAGTAATGCTGAAAGCACCTGTAGGAGCTTTCTGCATACTTTTGCCCTGCGTACGACCTCCGCATGGGCATCATATGGAGGCCGTGTGAGGATCATGTGGAAAACGACCGATATTCAGTGGACTTGTAGCCAAAGAATCGTGCGGCGCCCGTACAGTCATCGTATGATCACAAGGCTGCTGCTTGGTGTCTGTGCAATACCTGTGAAATCGTACGTGCATCGCACACTCATTCATGCGGCAACCTCACAGCGACCGCACGATGGCCGTGTGCAATTTTGATATTTCTGATCATGGGTGTATATTTATTTGACATTTCCCGCATTAATAGTTTGTCTAGCTATAGAAGATGGAACAACCCCGCTGGTCTTCATATGGAATCCGCACAGGTTCCATATGGGCTCTGCACAGGCTCCGTACAATTGCCTTATCCAAGCGGAGAGAGTGCGGTGGCTGTACGGAGATTGCATGCGGAGACAGTGCAGTGACTGCACGGTGATCACACAATTTCCTTACATCGTACAGATAACCCCCGATCAGTATACACAATTAATTGTATGATTATCGTAGACAATGTAAACAAAAACAATGCAGCCTGTAGACTTCTACGATGCAAAAACATGTCGTAGGAAAATCCCAGACAAAGAAATTGCACAGCCTCAGTGGCAAATGTAAACTAGGCATAAACAACCACCTGCTTTTTCACATGTCTATTGTTCAATAAATGAATCGCTGCTTAAGACAGGTTCACAAAACACATAAGCATGCTTAAATATTGCCACTACGGCTTTAAGTTTGATTACAAGATGTAGGACATTATAACTATCCGCAGTAAAACCTCGATACTTCGAAATATTAGTAATGAAGAATTTATGCCTTTTTAGGCAGATGTCAGCTTATTGCAGGGTGAAATCATGCAGAAAGCTCCCAGATAAGCTTTCTGCACGACTTTCACCCTGCATTAAGCTACCACCAATCTTAAAGACAGATAATGATATTTGTTAAGATGTTCAAACTATTGGGGTTTTACTGTACATAACAATATTTCATCCTTTAACCCTTTTCCTCTATAAATACGCCTGTCTACGCCTCTGTAAAAGTCACTTTTTGAAACTGTTGTGATAGATAGAGCATTTGCTCCTTAGGTGAAAATGCTCTATTTATCACAATGGTTTCAAACTACAAAATTCTAAAATCTTCCATTTCTCGAGTTAATGCTCCTTTTCGGAAGATTTATTCAAAGAGATTGGTTCTAAAAATAGCATATGAGGGAATGGGTTAAATTTTGTCTCTGTCAACAATTCTTTCAATTTATTATAGAACTTCTTGTGTACTGGTAATAGCAATGTTTGATTTATGAATGTAAACTATCAAGTAATGTTGAACATGCTTAAGTGATTTATGAATGTAAACTATCAAGTTATGTTTCAATATTAACCCTTTCCCTGTTCTACGTTTATTCCAAATTTCAGTACCTACTGAATATTGATGAAAAGAATTGTTATAATGAAATATGGAAGGTGGAACATTGTAGCCATTTTAGAAAGTAAAGAAACAGATCTATCAAATTCTATTAGCAAGCAGAGTAGACCCTGATCAGACGGCTCCTCTAGGAGCCGTCTGATCTGGGTCTACTCTGTTTGCAAATGCGTGAAAACACGTTTATATGAGGGAAAGGGTTAAACACCTGTCTGCCTGTAACAATTTTGTTCTATTACAGTAGAACTTGTCCTAAGTGACCAAACATTTATTGATCATAGAAGTTATTAAAAGCAGGTGGTTTCTTGATGCAGGATAAAAGTAATGCAAAAAGCTCCAATAGGATCTTTCTGTCTTACTTTTTACCTGCATTAAGCTACCATTTGCCTTACAGACCCATAATTAGACCTTTTTGATGGGTGTATTAGGCAGGATATACTGTAGTTTTCAAGTATAATTGATGATATTATATTTTATGACTAATCAATGTCTGGTATCAGATCACACATCATTGCTAATTGATTTGTACTGGTTTTATTACTTCACCTGTGATCCCTGACCCCCTAGAATACTGAATAATTAAAGTGAAATGGTCAGTCCGTATCTCACTATAGAGACCATTCAGTATGAAAGGCTGAATTGGCTGCAGGATTTTGAATGACAAACAGTGTACACTCTGATCAGAGGGTTCCTAGAGAAGCAGGATTGGTCTGAGTCAACACTGTTTACAAATGCCTACACTCTCCTTATCCATATTAACTCTTCGCTTGCTATTCACGTCAATATACCTACCTGTAAATAGTGAAGACCCAGATGAGACAGCTCCTGCAGGAGCTGTCTCATCAGGGTCTGCACTATTTACAAGTTGATTTTGTAATCAGTGCACTCCACAGCAGTGATTGCACAGCGAAATACTTGTACACAGTGAAGATATATGTAATTATACAACAGGGCATGGATAAAGAAGGAGACATGTATTTTAAAATTCAGCAAGCGAAGGGTTAAAAAAGTTGAAATTAATTTCAAAACTAACTCATCTACATGTACTGAGTTGCTTTAACATGCTGTACTCTAGATCTGTTTCTTTACTGTCTATAATGTCTACAATGTTCCACCTTTTATATTTCATTATAACTGTTTTGTCTATGAATATTCAGATAGGTATCTAAATTAATCCTGTCCCTGTTCTGTGTTTATTTCAAATTTCAATACCTACTGGATATTCATGGACAAAATACAAATGTAGCAATAATGAAATATGGAACTTTGAAACCATTTTAGAAACTAAAGAAAGTTGAAGAAACAGATCTATCACATTCCTTTAGCAAACAAGGCAGACCCTGATCAGATGGCTCCTCTAGGAGATGTCTGATTTGAGTCTACTCTGTGCAAATGTGTGAAAAGGGGTTTCCATGAGGGAAACATAGAACAGGGAAAGATTTAACTCTTGTATAGGTATTGTGTCAGGATCTGACCATCTAACCCGTTTTATACTAAGTCAATATCATTTTATTAGCTTGTCTGTTTCAAAGAAAAGTCCAGCTAATGTGATCACTGGGTTGTAGTCATTGTCGTCGTAAGAACCATAACTCCTGATTTCAAAATTTTGGAGTTATGGCCCTTTATCGTTTTTAGCCTTTTTCAAATTAGCTGGACAAGCACCAAATCAGACAAGCGTTGGCGCCGCATACGGCTCGTGTTTACTTTGCCTGTTGAATGTTCACATACAAATTAAATAATGACATCATGAATGTTTATTAGATTTTTTGGTATTGGCAGAAATTGTAGCGTAAGATGTGTTATAATTTTTATAAGCAAATAAAGCAGACCCTGATCAGACGGCTGCTGTAGGAGCTATTTTATCAGGGTCTGTTGACTCTGCTCTGTATGCTTATGGAATACTATAGATCTGTATTTACAGGGTCTAACTCTTCCATGGCCCAAAATGACCCTTTTCAAAAATTCATAATAAAAACTCATTAGGTAAATGATAATAGATACTCGTTAGATAAACGGTAGTGAATACTTATTAGGTGAAGGATAATAAATACTCATTAGGTGAAGGATAATAAATACTTGTTAGGTAAATGGTAGGGAATACTTATTAGGTGAAGGATGATAAATACTCATTAGGTGAAGGATAATAAATACTAATTAGGTTAAGGATAATGAATACTCATTAGGTAAAGGATAATAAATCCTTATAATGTGAAAAATAATAAATACTTGTTAGGTAAATGGTAGTGAATACTCATTAGGTGAAGGATAATAAATACTCATTAGGTGAAGGATAATAAATACTCGTTAGGTAAATGGTAGTAAATACTCATTAAGTAAATGATAATGAATACTCATTAGGTAAAAGGTTATTAATAATTATTAGGTAAACAGTAATTAATACTCATTAGGTAAAGGGTAATAAATATTCATTAGTAAAGGATAATGAATACTCATTATAGGTAAAAGGTAATTAATACTCATTATAGGTAAAGGGTAATTACCATGATAATCATTAGGTAAAATGTAAAGAATACTTATATTATATCTATATTATATTGTAAGCAAACAGAGTAGACCCTTATATCCGATGGCTCATGCAGGAGCTGTCTGATCTGGGTCTACTCTGTTTACAAAGTTGTAGAAAGGCGATTTATGGAGTACAGGGTTGATTGTGTTTGATATTTCTATATAATGCACTGCAGATCATCAAACTAGTATGAACAAGGAAACCTAACACAACCATTATGTAATAATTACAACAAACAGATCAATTATGGCCTCCATTGTTCCAGTTTATTGCTTTTTTATTCAGTTGTTACCTCTTCATAATTATGCTCATTAACCCATTCCCCCATATAGACGCCTTTTGGTACCTCTGTTTTTGAAACCATTGTGATCAGTAGTGTATTTGCTCTGCAGGATTAGATGTACAATATTAGATTTTAGTTTTTGGACAGATAAAACATTAACCCTTTCCTCCATAGGCTATTTTTAGACCCATCCTCTTTTAATAAATCTACCGAAAATGAGCATTAACTAGAGAATAGGAACATTTTTAGAATTTTGTAGGTGAAACCATTGTGATAAACAGAGCATTAATTTTGCTCCTACAGAAGCAAATGCTCTATTTATCACAATGGTTTCAAGAAGTGATTATTACAGAAGCGTAAAAAGGCGTATTTATGGAAGAAAGGGTTAAGGCAAGTACTTCATAGGCTATTTCTAAATCGATTACCTCATAGACTATTTTTAGACCCAACCTCAATGAATAAATCTACTGAAAAGGAGGATTTACTTGAAAAAAAGAAAAAGTTTTGAATTGTGTAATTTCGAAATAATTGTGATAAATAGAGCATTTGCTCCAATGGAA
Source organism: Azorinus chamasolen (assembly GCA_963576725.1). NCBI lineage: Eukaryota > Metazoa > Mollusca > Bivalvia > Cardiida > Solecurtidae > Azorinus > Azorinus chamasolen. The sequence continues at coordinate 28,139,067 of OY755241.1, read as the reverse complement.
CAAATGCTCTATTTATCACAATGGTTTTAAAAGTGACTTTCACAGAGACATCAATATGAGGGAAAAGGTTAATGTTTGGGGTAGATATGGTTATAGAGTTGTATGGTATCGTTTTCAGTAAATAAAGACGTTTATTGTCAATCTGATAATTATACAGTACTGTATGGTATTATTGTCAGTCAATTAGAAGTTTATGTTAAATATGGCAATAAGGTTGTATGGTATCGTTGTCAGAACGATAATAGAAAATGAGAAGTTTTAGTAAATATGGTAATAAGGTGGTGTCTTTATCAGTAAATAAGTTTATGGTAAATGTAGCAATAAGGTTGTATGGTATCGTTGTCAGTAAATAAGAAGTTTTAGTAAATATGGTAATAAGATGGTATCTTTATCAGTAAATAAGTTTATGGTAAATGTAGCAATAAGGTTGTATGGTATCGTTGTCAGTAAATAAGAAGTTTTAGTAAATATGGTAATAAGATGGTATCTTTATCAGTAAATAAGTTTATAGTAAATGTAGCAATATGGTTGTATGGTATCGTTGTCAGTAAATAAGAAGTTTTAGTAAATATGGTAATAAGATGGTATCTTTATCAGTAAATAAGTTTATAGTAAATGTAGCAATATGGTTGTATGGTATCGTTGTCAGTAAAAAAGAAGTTTTAGTAAATATGGTAATAAGATGGTATCTTTATCAGTAAATAAGTTTATAGTAAATGTAGCAATAAGGTTGTATGGTATTGTTGTCAGTAAAAAAGAAGTTTTAGTAAATATGGTAATAAGATGGTATCTTTATCAGTAAATAAGTTTATAGTAAATGTAGCAATAAGGTTGTATGGTATCATTTTGTTAGTCAATTAGAAGTTTATGGTAAATGTGGCAATATGGTTGTATGGTATCGTTGTCAGTAAATAAGAAGATGTTTGGATTATGTGTAATATGGCCTCTACAAATGTTATAGGCATGTTTCAGTCTAGGAATGTTGAACATCGTCTGCTTTGAAATTGTTGTCTTGATCAGATACAGATTTTCTTAATTTTTCTTCTGAATCGACCAAATTATAAACTCAGTTGATGTCATAATCGTGAGGGTTGAATGATTTGATATTGGATCTAGATCCAACCTAATTACTTACTCTATTACCCTCAGCATTAGCACTGTGAGGGTGAACTGATTATGTATATTGAAGTTTTCCCTCATTTGTAAGCCTCTTAAACATCATTAGAGAAGATCTTACCTTTAGATAGCTGTTTGTTTGGCAGTAACCGTTTACTCCATGGCCCATGGCAAAAACTGTACAATCCTATCTACAGTATTTCATCAGTGAACAGTGCAGACCATGATCAGAGGACTTCTATAAAAATCCGTATTCATTGGTCTTTATAAAAAATAATCTGATTAATACTTATGATGTCATAATTTCTTATTTGAATATTCATGGAGTATAGAGTTGATCCCTTGAATGTTGAATATTAATTCAAAGTGGAATGATCCAGCATTGTTTATCTGTAGAGTCCATCATGAACATTTGTTAATGATCTTTTATGATAGTATGTGAACACTAGATCTTTCTTACCATGGCATAAACAAGTACAGTAAAACCTCTCTATAACAGCCACTAAATTGTTTTAATTAGTTGGCATCTAGGGCAGGTGGCTGCTTAAAGCAAGGTGAAAGTAAAACAGAACGCTCCTATAGGAGCATTCTGTTTTACTTTCACCTTGCTTTAAGTAGCCACATGCCTTTAACACAAAATACTTGATGTAATTTAGTGGCCGTTATAGAGAGGTTTTACTATATATGTTAATTCTACAGGAGCTGTCTGATGTGGGCTTACATTGTTTGCAAAGGCATAAAAAAAATATACAAAAAAGTAAAAGGTTAATTAAGCCATATTCAGACTTTTTTGTTGCTTCTGTCTTTTTTTTCAAGGAACCTTTTTACATTTTAATCTTTTGCACACAATAGAGATAATGTAGGTTTACAATCAGGTTAGATAGTCTAACAAGACATTAGTAATTGAATCTAGACATTGATCATTATACAGTGTATTTAACCCATTCCCTCATAGGCTATTTTTAGGTCCAACCTCTTTGAAATTGAATAAATCTACCGAAAAGGAGCATTAACTAGAGAAAAAGAAAATTTTAGAGTTTTGTAGTTTTGAAACCATTGTGATAAATAGAGCATTTGCTCCTAATGAGCAAATGCTATATTTATCACAATAGTTTCAGAAAGTGACTTTTACAGAGGCGTAGAAAGGCGCATTTATAGAGGAAAGGGTTAAAATTTAATACAAGAAAAAAAGTTCTTTTAAGCTTTCACTTCATGAATATTTATGTAAGAAATAATGACATCTTGAATTATTATTATCTGAATTTTTATAATTGTATAAGAACACTAGGCCATGATAGAGACTTTAAAATCAGATCTGTATAATTTCAGAAGCAAACAGAGCAGACCCTGATCAGATGGCTCCTAAAGAATCTGACCTGGGTTTACTCTCTTAAAATTGAAGCTAATAACATTTTTTTGTCTTTGCTTCAATTCTTTCTCCATTTCTTTTAACGCTTTCCCTGTTCAATATTCATGTAAAAAAATAACAACACTTTGTATATTTATTAGCTGAATTTTAATAAACTTTTCAAGGGAATTGTTTGCTATTACAAAAACTGTTGAATCATCACAAATTTGCCTTGTGAAAACAAAGTTGGAGCCATCTAATCTGAGTCTGTTCTGTTTGCTTAATGGAATTTCCATAAGCGAACAGAACAGACTCAGATTACATGGCTAGGAATCATATATCGGTAGATACAATTCTACAGTTTCTGCCAAGGACAAAATTCCTGTGTTCATATACCGTACTATTACAACACTTCAGCAAATAAATATTCATGATGTTATGAAGTTTCTTTAGGTTAGACCATGAGGTTATGGGTTCAGGTTCCCAGTGATTATAGAGACAATATAATGATCATCAATTACTGGGGCTATGTCGGCAGATTATCTGAACTCTCTGTATGCTAGCGAATAATTGATGAAAACTAATGCAGTCGCAGAGACTCTGCATCTCATCAGGATCCAAACTGTTACTACACACTAACTGTACTTTTGAAGAGAAATGAATGAAAGGTATAATTTTGAGAATTGTAGCAGACAACGAGTTTTTGCAAACAACAATTGTTGCCAAATGATGTTAAAGCGGAGAGTAAACAATGTTTGTGTATAATCCCGATAGAACTCTGAGTGGCAGAGGACTGCACACTATGTCCAGTGAAACTTTCAAAGTTGGATGACAAAATATTGTAGTGTGTTTGGATGGCAGACTAAATGGATACTGTTATTTGAAATGTTTTTGGATAATCTTTTAATTATACATTTTGTAAAGGAAACTACAATGATAGATAGGTGTATTACCAGTATTATTGAGTAATTGAATCAAAGCTGTACCATACTAACCTAATCTGTTTGTAAAGCTGAATAAATCAGTTTAGAACTCTTTATGATAACTTTAACCATTAAAGTGTAGGAATCGAGTACATTTAACCCTTCTCTTGCTGAATTTTAAAATACATTTCTCCTTCTTTACCCATGCCCTGTTGTATAATTACATAATTATATTTTCACTGTGTACAAGTATTTCGCTGTGCAACCACTGCTGTGGAATGTACTGGTTGCACAATCAAAATGTAAATAGTGCAGACCCTGATGAGACAGCTCCTGCAGGAGCTGTCTCATCTGGGTCTTCACTATTTACAGGTAGGTATATTGACGTGAATAGCAAGCGAAGAGTTAAGACCTTTGGAAACAGTGTAGACCAAGATCAAAGGGATCCTTCAGGACCTGTTTGATCTGGATCTGCACTATTTGCCTTAGTTTGTCTGTCTGAATTATACTAAAGGTAGTAAGGTAATATTTGATGGATATAGAAATAACAATGTACATTACATAGGCGTTTGATGGATATAGCATTGTCAAAATATATTGCATCAGCATTTAATGAATATAGAATAGACAATGTACATTGTAACAAAGGTGTTTGATGGATATAGAATTGGCAATGTACATAACATAGGCGTTTGATGGATATAGAATTGTCATTGTACATTACCTAGGCGTTTGATGGATATAGAATTGACAATGTACATTACACAGACATTTGATGGATATAGAATTGACAATATACATGGCATAGGTGTTTGATAGATAAAGAATTGACAATATACATTGCATAGGCATTTGATGGATAAAGAATTGACAATATACGTTGCATAAGCATTTGATATTCCATTGAGGATGATAGCAAGAAGGAACAGAAGGTTTGGATTTGGATGTGAGTTTGACATGTACAGTTTGACATGTATAGTTTAGACATACAGACATAGATAAGATATGCAAATTAAACCCATTTACTCCATGAATATTCATGCAAGAAATAATGACATCATGAATATTAATTGGATGTATTGTCATAAAAGCATAGTTATGGAAAGATAAAATTTTGGCCATGGCAGAAGAAATGATAGAACTAGATTTATATTGTTTCATGAAGCAAACAGAGCAGACCCTGATCAGATGGCTCCTACAGGAGCCATCTGATTCGGGTCTTCTCTATTTGCAAAGGTGTATTTATGGAGCAAAGGGTTAAACCGTGTTTCATGAATAGCTCATTTACTTCTAACCCTATGTTTTGACCATACAATGTATATCAAAATTTTACAATTCTACTGAGTGGTCACTGTTGAGGGTTTGTATGAGAAATGAGTATTTCAGTATTTGAAGTAATCCCCTATATCTATACAATCTATCTTTGTCTTTATCTGGTACAATATTAACTAGACTGTATAGATAGGAAGAATTCCAATTATTTTTGCCAACAGTTTGGATTTCTGGAGCGTAAATCAGAGCCTCATCTGGACCCAAAATGTTTCACTCTAATCAGTGTGTCATTTTTGCTCACCTGATTATGCCAAGGTGATTTTTTGTGATCAATCGCCTATTGTCCATCTGTTAGTTGTTCTGTCAACAATGACTTTAATTGACCATCTCCTCTGAAACCACAAAGTAGAATACATGTATTACCAAATATTACATAGGACCAGTAACAAATTTCAGAATTTTCAAATTTTCAACCCCTTGCCTTTGTAAACTGTGTAGACCCAAATCAGATGGATCCTGTATGAGCCGAGCTATCTGATCAGGGTCTGCTCTGTTTGCTTATGGAATTACATGTATACAATTCTGTTTCTACAATTTCTGCCATTACCAAAATATCCTGTTTACATATTACAGTGAAACCTCTCTATAACGACCTCTAAATTGTGTTAAGTACATTAAAACCTCTCTATAATGGCCACTAAATTGTGTTAATTACAGTAAAACCTCTCTATAACTGCCACTAAATTGTGTTAATTACAGTAAAGCATCTATAACTGCCACTAAATTGTGTTAATTACAGTAAAGCATCTATAACTGCCACTAAATTGTGTTAATTACAGTAAAGCATCTATAACTGCCACTACATTGTGTTAATTACAGTAAAACCTCTCTATAATGGCCACTAAATTGTGTTAATTACAGTAAAACCTCTCTATAATGGCCATTAAATTACATCAAGTAATTTGTGTTTTAAGACACAAGGAGCTTTCTGTTTTACTTTCACCTTGCTTTAAGCAGCCACCTGCCTTGAACACAAAATACTTGATGTAATTTAGTGGCGGTTATAGAGAGGATTTACTGTACAGAAAAAAAACTCTAAACAGGAAAACTGTCTCCAAGACCGATATTTATACTAAAGTGAACGTCTGGTTTAGAGGGGCTTTACTGTACCATTATAAAAATTCAGTTAATAAATATTCATGAGGTAAATGATTATGGATGTAATACTGCCATATTTAATGTTCCTAAAACATTGTTGTTGTTGTTTGTGTGTGAACTTGAGACTAGATTTGGATGAAATTGTGATGATTTATTTAAACTCTTCCACTGCCATGTTTTGTCGTCTACAAATTTTGTCCTGTGCCTCAGTTTTCATTTCTTCAAAAAAACATAATCACAACCCTTCCATTATTTCAGTCAGAGGTGCAAAGTATGATCCCAATGGGCGTCCACCCAAGGGAGTGCCCAATGTCACAACGACTGGCTGGGTTGGACCACCAGCAGGCCTTAAGTACCCAGACAAACCCCCAGTTGGTGAGTAACACATGGTATCACTGTCTAATGTCACAACTACTGGCTGGGTTGGACCACCAGCAGGTCTTAAGTATCCATAAGTACCCAGGCAAACCTCCAGTTGGTCAGTAGCACATGGTATCACTGTCTAATGCCTAATGTCACAACAACTGGCTGGGTTAGACCACCAGTAGGTCTTAAGTATCCATAAGTACCCAGGCAAACCTCCAGTTGGTCAGTAGCGCATGGTATTACTGTCTTAAGCCTCCAGTTGGTGAGTATCACACAGTATCTCTGTCTTAAGTACCCAGACAAATCTCCAGTTGGTGAGTAATGCATGGTATCACTGTCTTAAGTACCCAGAGCAGTTGGTGAGTAACACATGGTATCACTATCTTAGGTATCCAGACTAGCCCCTAGTTGGTCAGTAATGCATGGCATTACTGTCTTAAGTATCCAGACTAGTCCGTAGTTGGTGAGTAATGCATGGTATCACTGTCATAGGTACCCTGACAAGTCCCCAGTTGGTGAGTAATACATGGTATCACTGTCTTAGGTATCCAGACTAGCCCAGTTGGTGAGTATTGCATGGTATCAATGTCTAATGGTGAATACAGTAGAGCATGTCCTAAGGAGTTTTAAAAAGCGGGTGGTTGCTTAAAGCAGGGTATAAGTAATGCAGAAAGGTTCTATAGGAGCTTTCTGCATTACGTTTAACCTGCATTAAGCTATCACCTGCCTTACAGACCCATAATCAAAGCTCTTTTTGATGAGTGCTTAAGACAGGTTCTACACTATGTGATAACATATGTCATGAGCTTGGATCCAGATGAGATGCAAAGTAACTCTCTGTGTCTCATCAGGATCTAAACGGTAATGGATGCTTACTTGATGGCCATATTTATTATTGTGGATGTGATGCCAATAGAGTTGATTCTGTTATTACCTGTGATTTGAAACACTCTGAGCTGCTGATCTTTGACCTTTTGTTTACTCTAATTACCCTAAGTATTTGGACAGATAAACTTAGACAAATAGTACAGTTCCAGATCAAACTGCTCCTGAAGAAATTGATAGATCAGGATCTACACTATTTATACCCCCACAGACGAAGTTTTGGTGGGGGGTGTATACTGGAGTCACCATGTCCGTCCGGTTGTCCGGCCGGCCGGCTTGTCCGGATCATAACTTCCAAAGTATAAAAGCTATTGACTTCAAACTTCATATATAGATAGATCACATTGATGGCAAGTGCAGTGCTTAAGGTTTATAACTCTGTCTTCAGTATTTTTGGAGTTATTGCCCTTTGTTATTTTTCAGTTTTCCGGAGTTTTTTTCTAAATCTTTACAGATATTGAAGTGATATTTGGTATTTGGCTTTATTATAATGAGTTACAGATCAAGTTTTAATTTCGTTACGCTTCATTGATTTTTCACGGAAATACAGTGATTTTACTTAGAAATTTTCCGGAAATTCAGGTTTTCCGGAGTTTTTTTCTAAATCTTTACAAATATTGAAGTGATATAATTTTGGTATGTGGCTTTGTTATAATGAGTTACAGATCAAGTTTTAATTTTGTTACGTTTCATTGATTTTTCATGGAAATATAGTGATTTTACTTAGAAATTTTCCGGAAATTCAGGTTTTCTGGAGTTTTTTTCTAAACTTTTACAGATATTGAAGTGATATTTGGTATGTGGCTTTATTATAATGAGTTACAGATCAAGTTTCAATTTGGTTATGCTTCATTGATTTTGCACAGAAATACCGTGATTTTACTTAGACATTTTCCGGAAATTCAGGTTTTCTGGAGTTTTTTTCTAAACCCTCGCAGATATTGATGTGATATTTAGTATGTAGCTTTATAATAATGAGTTACAGATCTATCAAATTTGAAATTTGTTACACTACATTGATTTTTAACGGAATTACAGCATTTTTACTTAGAAATTTTAGGAAATTTTAGGTTTTCCGGAGTTTTTTTCTAAACTGTAGCAGATATTGTAGTGATTTATTTCTATAACCCCCATCTCTGTGTCAAATGTGCTAGTAGGGATATTCATCACCTTTAGTGGTAGTTATAGTTGTTATAGGGTTGGTGTAATTTAAAGTTAACTAAATGACTAAATGATGCCAAATTGACTCAGGAAAGATTTGGTGTTCAAATACATGAGTACATGTAATTATTAATAAGTTAATTATGACTCCACCAGTTGATTATGCCTTTATTTCATAGATACTCCTTTTAAATCCTTTGCAAATAGAGTAGACCCAGATCAGATGGCTCGTGTAGGTGCTTTTTGACCAGAGTCTGCTTTGTTTGCACATGGACTACATGTAATATAAATCTGATTGAACAGTATCTGTGTTCATATGCTAGCTACTATAAAACTTCAGTTAATAAATATTTATGAATGTCATAATTTCTTACTGGAATATTCAGCAGGTAAAGAGTTAACCCTTTCCTTCATGTAAATGCCTTTTCACGCATTTGCAAACAGAAGACCCAGATCAGACAGCTCCTAGAAGAGCCATCTGATCAGGCTCTGCTCTGCTTGCTAATAGAAGATACCTGTAGATTTATTTGTTTCTTTGGTTTCTAGAAAGGCTACAATGTTCCACCTACCATATTTCATTATTTTAATTATATTAACTATTTTGTCCATGAATATTCAGTAGGTATTGAAATTTGGACTAAATATAGAACAGGGAAAGGATTAAAGACTCAGAATTTGACTTTTTTGTGGCTACTAAGGACAGATTTAATTACGTGTTTTTAGTGGCAGGTTTTATATGGTTTTCTTTCCTTATAATTATTCTTATTTATTAACTCCCTTACTCAATAGGTACATGCCTTTTAACACTTTTGCAAACAGTGTACTCTGTAGACCTAGATCAGATGGTTCATGTAGGAGTCATCTGATCAGGGTCTGCTCTGTTTGCTTATGGAATTATATAGAGCTGATTCTACAGTTTAAATGCAGCTAATTTATATTCATGATGTCATTACTTCTTACAAGAATAGTAAAGTGTAAAATCAACAACAACAATAATAGACTAAATTATAGTGCTGCTGTAGGATATTAACCCTTTACTTCATGAATATTCATGTAAGAAATAATGACATCATGAATATCAATTATGTTTTTGACCATGACAGAAACTGTAGAATCATATCTATATCATTAGCAAATAGAGCAGACCCTGATCAGACGTCTCCTATAGGAACTGTCTGATCTGGGTCTACTCAAATTGCAAAGGTGTAGAAAGGCACATTTATGGAATTAAGGGTTAACATGAAATAATGAGTGAACAGATTTTAATTGTTGCATTCAAGGAGCTGGATGGAAGATTGAATTTCCGGAAGAGGCAGACCTTGACAGTGGGGAGCCTGCCCCCTCTGAACCAGAAATCCCGCCTCCACCCTGTACCACACCCATGCCTCCTACGCCTGAACCAGAAAAGTAGGTCTTGTTTGACTGTATTCAATCTTATGAACACCTTGTAGGTTAAATAATTGTTGTCTGCAAAAACATTATCAGCTCCATTTCTTTTAACCCTTTCCCTCAAATAATTGTGTTTTCAAGCATCTGCTAACAGTGTAGACCCAGATCAGACAGCTTCTAGAGGAGTCGTCTGATCAGGGTCTGCCCTGTTAGCTAATAGAATTTGATAAATCTGTGTCTTTGCTTTCTAAAATGTCTACAATGTTCCACCTTCCACATTTCTTTTTTAACTATTGTGTTAAATAATTGTTGTCTGCAAAAATGTTATCATCTCAATTTCTTTTAAAACTAAATTAGTCTAGAATTTCAAACAGTTTGGATTCTGATCAAGTGGTTTTCAAATTAATCGATTCCCACACATGACCGTTGTCATTGCTACACTACGGAAAAACGTTATAGTTACAGCTATTAGCGGTTTGGGTCAAACTCTCTCAAATGTTCAAAACAGGAAAACGTTCAAAACAAGAACGTTATATCTGATCTTTTGCAATATAGATAAAGAAGGCATCTGGCTAGGACTCGCCAATCTAAACGTTCTATTTAAAGGAAACGTATTAACCAAGAACTTTCTATCAAATCATTACTGTATTAAACACCATGAATATTCAAGTAGGCAATTATTAAGCCATATATATTAATTAAATTAATTGTTAGAACAGCACATGGACACAGGAAGTTTTAGCCATAGTAGAAATGGTAGAATCATATTATTTCGCAAGCAAACAGAGCAGACCCTGATCAGATGGCTCCTGTAGGAGCCATCTGATCTGGGTCTACCCTGTTTGCAAAGGTGTCGAAAGGTGTAATTATGGAGTAAAGGGTTTAGGGTGTTTCAGCTGTGATGGTCATTGCTGGCGTGTATAGATTTGAATATTTAGCATCTCTTTGTTACAGGCCCAAAAGGGTGTTTGAGCTGTACATAGGAGATCCTTACAGTGTCAATGGAGCTGATGACGAGGACTTGTACGAGGACTCTGATGAGGAACTGGCCTTTGTAACATCCACACATCACACTCACAACTCCACTGAGCCGCATGACAGTCATATTGAAAGTCACACCCACCATACTGCCCCACCCTCGGGTACCTCCTCCTCTTCAACAGGACTTGGTGATCAGAGGGAAAGTTTAAAACTGAATCTACCTACTGCTGATGATGATTATGATGAAATTGATGAGGTGGACACCGACAGGTATAATCTCAATCATTTTATATCAGAAATTGAGTGTATTTTCATACTGATTGAACTCTACACTTAACCTTTAACCCATTCCCTTATATGCTAGTTTTAGATCCAACCTCTTTGAATGACTCTACCGAAAAGGAATATTAACTAGAGAAAAGGAAAAGTTTCAGAATTTTGCAGTCAAAAACATCAATATGAGGGAATAGATTAAAACTCCTTTCTACACCTTTGCAAACAGAGTAGACCCAGATCAGATGGCTCCTATAGGAGCCAACTGATCAGGGTCTGCTCTGTTTGCTTATGAAATAATATAGATATAATTCTGCCATTGCCAAAATTTCTTGTGTTCATGTGCCATTATAAAAAATTATCTAATCAATATTCATGATGTAATTGATGTAATTATTTCTTATATGAATATCCATGTAGTAAAGGGTTAAAGCGACCGGGGACAGCCAAGCCTATCATTCTGAATGGACGCTTTAGTTAAGCACTATTGAGTTATTCCACTCTGAAGATTCAGCGTTGACAATGTTAAGAAATGTGGAAGTGAGAATAAATCTTTGTATGTCAGTTTTTGCTGATAGTTGTTAGGTTAACCCTTTACTTTAAACCATTCCTCCATAGGCTATTTTTAGATCCTACCTCTTTCAATAAGTCTACCAAAAAGGAGCATTAACTACAGTAAAGGATTTGTTTTAGAATTTTGTAGTTTGAAACCATTGTGACAAATATAGTATTTGCTCCCATAGGAGCAAATGCTCTGTTTATCACAATGGTTTCAATAGGTGATTTTTACAGAGGGGCAGAAAGGCATATTTATGGAGGAAAGGGTTAACCCTTTACTCCAGGGATATTCATGATAGAAATGATGACATCATGAATATTAGATTAATTTTTAAAATTGCATATTTTCACATGCAAATTTTGCCTAAGTAGAAACTAGCATCAGATCTTTATTGTACCATAAGCAAACCGAGAATACCTAGATCAGATGGGGGCTGACTGATCTGGGACAACTCTGTTTGCAATGGTGTAGACATAGAGTAATTATGGAAAGGGTTAATTAACAGAATTCAAAGTGCTTGACACGCTTTTTGTGATTTTGGAAAGAAATGTAAGAAATATTTTCAAAATAGTTACAGATACTAACCCTTTCCTCCATAAATACACCTTTCTATGCTTCTGTAATAGTCACTTTTTGAAATCATTTGCTGTATTTATCACAATGGTTTCAGTGCTACACAGTTCTAGCATTTTCCTTTTCTCTAGTTAATGCTCCTTTTTGGTAGCTTTATTCAAACAGGTTTGGTCTAAAAATAGCCTATCAGGGAAAGGGTTAAAGAATGTAGTTATAATAATAATAATGCACTCAACTTCATGTTTTGTTTAACCCTTTACTCCATATGTTTGCCTTTTTACGCCTTTGCAAACGAATTAGACCCAGATCATTGTCTGCTCTGTTTGCTGATGAAATAATATAAATCTGATTCTATAGTTTCTGTTATGATAAAAAAGAAAAACATTGTTTTTAGTGCTGTTAGGAACATTTAGTTAATTAACTCATTCTCTCCTAGGCTGTTTTTAGACCCAACCTTTTTGAATTAATCTACCGAAAAGGAGCATTAACTAGAGAAAAGGAAAAATTTAGAATTTTGTAGTTTGAAACCATTGTGATCAATAGAGCATTTGCTCCTATAGGAGCAAATGCTCTATTTATCACAATGGTTTCATAAAGTGACTTCTATAGATGTGCAAAAATGCGTTACTAGGTGATGTGTTGATATTCATGATGTCCTTAATTTTGGTTTGAATAGTCATTGAGTAAAGTGTTACATCCTCAGTTTCATGTTTTGCTTTTTCAACTTTTCACAGATTGTTGGCTGAAGCAGAATCTGTGTCACAGAAACTGGATCTTAAAAGTATAATAAGTGCAAACAAAAACATCCGTGTGCCCTCTAGTCAAGACACTAACAGCAGTAACGATACTGGTGAAAATACTGAAAAAGAGTCTGAAGCTAGTCCTGACATTATTTACAGAAAGAAAGCTGAGAGTTTAGTAAACACCATCATCAGTGAGAATGGACTAACATTTGACAAGAATGATGCCACAGTTCAGGCTAGTTGTAAACACATAGCAGAGCATGAAAAATCCTCAGTGAAGTTTAATGAAGATGTGACCACAGTGAATATAACACCAAGAAATATTGGTCGAAAAGTGGATGAATTGCATAACAAGAAGAAAACATTTCCGACTAAAGACTCTGGATTCATTGATTTGATTGAAGTTAAAAGTAGAATGGAGCCTGTGCTTTCCACAGGTAAGGCTGACTTGTCTCCCAGGAGAAACAGACCACCGTCTGGAAAGTCCAAAACAGCTGTTACAGTTGGTTTGGCTGGTACTGGCAAACATACAGTCTTAAAGTCTAACAGATCAGTGTCTCCAGTTAGTTGTCTGAAAAATCATGTAACTGAAACACAAACAAAACCAAGAGAACCCCTGAACAGAGCACCTAAACCAATCACAACAGTTACAGTGGATTACGGACAGGAAGAGACACAGGAAAAATCTATTAAACAGAAAAAGAAAAGAAAAAAGTCAGATGACATTGTGACAATGATGGAGAAAATAAATCTGGAAAATAATAGCACAAGGGTTCCAGTACTTAACTTACAAGACTTCGATACAACTGAGGAAACTCAGGGTGAAACCGTCCTTGAAACAAAATGTAAGTCAGAACCTGAGAAGAATTATTATGAGATATCAAGACATTCAAGTATGTCAAATCACTCAAATGTGTTAAGGCACTCCAGCATGTCAAATGTGTCAAGACATTCAAGCATGTCAAATACATCTAGTAGAAATAACAGCAAGGACAAAGAACCAGTACATGGTGATGGCATCAGCACTCAAGGCAATACAGTTTATAAAACAACAAAGACAATAGAATTTAATGATGTCCAGCCAAAAGAAGTGACAGTGAAAAGTGTTCTTGATGCCCAAGTGTTGAAGGAAGCCAAACAGTTTACAGTCAGACCACCAAGTCGGCCCACCAGCACTAAAGTAAGTCAATAGGTGTGGCTACTCTTAGCCGTAGACCCTTGATTGTTTACTTAACATTATTCTTCATCATTCTTCAATTTTAACAAGTTTATTTTTCACTTCTTGCTCAACTATATAAACCATAACCCATTACTCTATGGATACACTATTTACACCTTTGCAAACAGAGTAGACCCAGACCAGATGGTTCCAGTTAGGAACTGTCTGATCAGGTTCTGCCCTGTATGTTTAAATGCATAAAAGACAGTCATATCGAGCTTGACATTATGTCAAAAGTATTTATGACTGCAAGTAGGTTAATGGGAGATATTGAAATTAAATAATTGTTCAGCTGCAAATTATCTCCCTTGATATTTTAACACAAAGGTATACCAAATGATAAGTAGGTCCTACTAGTTGGATTACTCAGTTATTTTTCTTGTATTTCAATGAGATGTTGCTGGTTATTTGATTTGAAATTCAAAAGAAAGATCATTTTCCTTCAACTCTAAACATTAATACAATAGAGTTACAGTCCAAGAAAGTATATACATGTTACAAATGTCATAATCATTTGATCATTCTTATTTGGATATTTAAAGCCAGAAGTGCTATGGGGTGCAAAGAAATCTTAAAAGAAACTTTAAAATCAGAGGAAACCAGCTAGTAGGAACTAGACTTTTTTAGGAAGTATTCAAGGGAGATTACTGAACACAGTCCCTCATTATGTATTTGCATGCTAAGAAATAGTAATCTGCAAAAATTGTTGTCTGCTTGTTGTTTTTCCTCCATTTCTCTTCCGTAGTGTGTCAGAATTTCAAACAGTTTGAATCATTTTGAGACATGGAGTAAGTCTGTATCACATCTTGATGCAAACTTGTACGATTATGTTAAAGTAGAAATTGCGATTCAGGACAATCGATTCTCCTAGGACAGATTGCAATCGCAATCTTCTCCTAGGACAAACTCTGATCCTCTTTTAAAATTATTCACAATTAGGTGTTGTTTGTCATGTTTTGAATATTGACATGTGATCTTAAATTATATATTCTTCAAGTAGAATTGTAGATTTTCTTTGTAGATTAAAGTGTGTTATATAACATTAATAATAAATTATTCTAGTAGAATTGTACATTTTCCTAGAGGAATTAAAGTGTCATATCTAAAACTAATAATTTAAATTCTTCGAGTAGAATTGTAAATTTTCATGATAGAATTACAGTTTGTCCTTGGACAGACTGTGATTGGAATCTGTACTAGTTGAGTCATTGATTGTCCTTACAATGTATTAGGATCAGAGTCTGCCCAGATAAAGTGTCATATCTAAAACTAATAATTTAAATTCTTCCAGTAGAATTGTAAATTTTCATGATAGAATTACAGTTTGTCCTTGGATAGATTGTGATCGCAATCTGTCCTAGGAGAATCGTCAATTGTCCTGAATCCCAATTTCTACTGTAACATATACATACTCATAGATAATCACAGTTTGCCACTTCAGTAAAACCTCTCTATAACTGCCATTAAATTGTGTTAATTAGTTGGTATTTAGGGCAGGTGGCTGCTTAAAGCAAGGTGAAAGTAAAACAGAGTGCTCCTATAGGAGCGTTCTGTTTTACTTTCACCTTGCTTTAAGCAGCTACCTGCATTTAACACAAAATACTTAATGCAATTTAGTGGCCATTGTAGAGAGGTTTTACTGTAGTGTGTAGTGTGCAAAGCATGTAGTGAATTTTCATTACAGCACATATGACATAAGGAAATTTTGGCAATGACGGACAATGTAGAATTACACCTTTAACATTATTTGGGTAACAGAGAAGATCCTGATCTGTCAGCTCCTACAGAAGTGTCTGCTCTGGTTGGCTCTGTTGGCAAAAGGTTAAATATAAACAAATTGTATTTAATGGTTTATAAGATAACGAATTATAAAATGTTACCATGTTTACTAAAAGTTCAGCAAATAGTGCAGATCCAGATCAAACTACTCCTCAAAGAGCAGTTTGATATCCAGTTTCACGATTTGCTACTCCGTTATTTCCATTTAGAGTAATCAGAATGATGTAAGTTTGATGTATGAAGCTTTACAAATATTATATGGAATAAACAGACAGACACATATGAAAGGACACTGCGCCACCAAACACCATCAAACAAGAAACAGCACAGTCACAAGACAAAACCTAACGGGACACATATCAAGACATAAAACATTAAACATGAAGCATATTAAATAAGGTTGACCATAGGGTGAAAGCAGGAGTACCGCCATGGAGTGGTCAGTAGCCAAAAAATGACTATGGGGACTTAAAGCTGGTTTGCGGGTACCCGACCTCACACTTATCCCACCGTCACCCAAGTCAAAATGTAAAATAAAAAAAACAACCTCCTGACAACTACAGAAAAAAAAACTCCAGACAACTACACAACATGAGTAATGATGTTAAGACTAAATAATTTGAAATAAAGGTAAACAAGTGATGTCATCATTTAAATGACATTGTAATTTAAAAGTACGGGAAAAAGTACATGAAACATTTTGACACCGATATTTACAAAGTCACGGAGAGAGAAGATTCAGTGTCCATCCACATGCTTAGGGTCTGTATAGATATATGTATAGCAAATAGGATCAGAGTCTACACAATGGGACACTGATTGGTGTATACACTGGGACACTGATTGGTGTAATAACAGTGAGACACTGATTGGTGTATATAGTGGGACACTGATTGGTGTATTACAGTGAGACACTGATTGGTGTATATACTGGGACATTGATTGGTATATAGACTGGGACACTGATTGGTGTATACAGTGTGACACTGATTGTGTATACAGTGGGACACTGATTGGTGTATACAGTGGGACACTGATTGGTGTATACAGTGGGACAATGATTAGTGTATATAGTTGGACACTGATTGGTGTATACAGTGGGATACTGATTGGTGTATCACTGATTGGTGTGTACAGTGAGACACTGATTGGTGTATATACTGGGACACTGATTGACATGTACAGGATTCTATAATGTAAATAGACAAACAGCGTTTTTGGTCAACAGATTCTACATGTACATTTAATTTTTTACATTTTAATTTGTTTTTCAGCCACCAAAAAAACCTGCCCAAGCAGAATCCGCCTCAGCTCCTGATAGGCCAGGGTCAAGGTTAGGATTTGTTGCCATGGCACCCAGTGGAAACAATGAAACACAAAATAAAAACAAGGTATGGCTATGAGGTTCCTCTTTACCTTAAAACTTCTGTCTGCTGAAATTATAGAAACACATTTTTGTTTCAGTTATGTTAGCAGGGTGACATTTAAATATCACAATTTACTGTTTATTTTCATATAGGAATAGTGCAATCAAGGTCTATATGTAAAATTCTCATTGTTATTACTTAAATATTATCCGCTTTGTTTTCATTTTTTGTGTCACCTGCCGAGAGGCAGTTTGTCACTTAGGGATCACTTTTCCATTGTCTGTCTGTCTGTCCATCTGTCTGTCTGTCTGTCTGTCCATCACACTTTCTTTATTTGGCAGTCATATCTAAACTAATCATTATAGAGCTTTCAAATTTCATGTGTCTTTATCTCATTGAGGACCATTGAAGTAACTAAGGTCCATCACTCTGCATGCAATACTTTTTGAGATATTCCCCTGTGTTCACACTTTCTTTTTTTGGCTGTCATTTCTAAACTAATCATTATAGAGCTTTCAAATTTCATATGTCACACAGTAACATCAATTGTCCCCAATGAGAGGAAGACACATAATGTGGACCATTGGGGACCATTGATGTTACTAAGATCCATCACTTTGAATGCTATACCTTTTTAGTTATTCCCCTTTTTCTGATTTTACTCCAGCATATTAACAGTTTTTGTGTCAGCTGTGAGCAGGTGACACATGTGTTCCTCCGAACACTCTTGTTATCATTTACTTCATATGTGTACACCTTAATACCTTTGCAAATAAAATAGACCTTGATCAGATGGCTCCTGTAGGAACTGTCTGATTTGGGATAATTGGAAAAAATAACTCTGCATTTTCTGTAATGGCCAAAACTTCCTGTGTTCATATGTCATTGTAAAAACTAATCTAATTAATATTCATGATGTAGTAATTTATTACATGAATATTCATCAGGTAAAGGGATAACTTGTGTAAACTGACTGAACAGGCATGTTTGATTGTTAAAACTAACTGAACAAGCATGTTTGATTGTTCTTGTAGACTCATACCAGACCTTGGTCAGCCCCGGTCCACAGGCGACCTCTGTCTGGTCAAAAGAGCAAGCCTAAACCAGACAAGAAAGATACAAACACAACCACTTCTACCAATGGTCAGGACATGACAGAGGAGGAGAAAGCAGAGAGAGAGAAAGTGATTGAGAATCTGCTGGATAGAACCAGGGGATTGCTAGAGAATGGAGAGAAAAAGGTAGTCAGGGAGTGGTTATTAACCAGAATATTTAACCCATTCCCTCATAGGCTATTTTTAGATACAACCTCTTTGAATTAATCTACCGAAAAGGAGCAATAATTAGAGAAAAGGAAAATTTTAGAATTTTGTAGTTTGAAACCATTGTGATAAATAGAGCATTTTCTCCTATAGGAGCAAATGCTCTATTTATCATAATGGTTTCACAAAGTGACTTTTACAGAGTCGTCAGAAGTCGTCAATATGAGGGAATGGGTTAAGGTAGTCACTGAGTAGTAATGAATATTAAAGGTTGCGATGGAGTAGTAATTAGCCAGTGAGTAATAATTGCCCTGATTATTAAAGGTAGTCAGTGAGTATTAATCACAGTGAATGTTTAAGGTATTTGGTTAGTAGTAAATACTCTGGAAAATAAAGATAGCCAATGAGTAATAATTATGATGAAGATTAAAGATAGTAAATGAGCATTAATTACCCTGAATATTAAAAGTAGTCAATGAGTAGTATTTACTCTGAATATTTAAGATGGTAAATGAGTAGTAATTACGCTGAATATTAAAGGTAATCAATGAGTAGTATTTACACAGAATATTAAACTTCAATTTAAAGATAGCCAACAAGTAGTAATTGCCTTGAATAATAAAGGTAACCAATGTGCAGTTATTACCCTGAAAATTAAAGGAAGACTTGGCAGAAACAGTAGGTCTTTATTACCCTGTAAGCAAACAGAGCAGATCATGATCAGACTGCTCGTATAGAAGACATCTGATCTTGGTCTACTCTGTTTGCAAAGGTGCCAAAATTGTATCTATGGAGTAAAGGTTTAACCCAATACTCTATAAAGAAGCCGTTTAATGCCTTTGAAAACAGATCTCAAAATTAGACAGCTGCAGTAGGAGCCATCTGATCAAGGTCTGCAATATTTACTTATGAACAAATATAGATCAGATTCTAGTGGTTCTACCATCGCTTAACCCTTCGCTTGCTATTCATGTCAATATACCTACCTGTAAATAGTGAAGACCCAGATGAGACAGCTCCAGCAGGAGCTGTCATATCAGGGTCTGCACTATTTACAAGTTGATTGTGCAACCAGTGCACTCCACAGCAGTGATTGCACAGTGAAATATCTGTACACAGTGAAGATATATGTAATTATACAACAGGGCATGGGTAAAGAAGGAGAAATGTATTTTAAAATTCAGCAAGCGAAGGGCTAAAATTCATCTATTCAATTGTGACATTTGCTGTTTCCAGAGGGGATAGTTTGGGGCATTGTTTGTCTGTCCCAGTCCTTCTTGCCATATGTCTCTCTATATGTCTGCATTCCTATCTGAGACATGGATCAGAGGACTCCTAGAGGAACTCACTGGTCAGGGTCTGCACTGTTCTGTCATTCAAAATACTCTTAACAAATTATACTTTTTATACTGAATGGAATCTATCATTAAACAATGATTGTCAATTCAAAACAATGACTGAAATTCAGTATTGATCTCGCTTAACCTTTAGCTTGCTGAGCAAATCATTTTTATATAACTTTTCACCCACAACATTTTCAATATTCTAGCTATCATCTATTCTACTTAAATGATATAAAGCAGTTTAGATCCTGATGAAATGCCGACTTTCTCGGACACTCATCTGAATCCAAACTGTTTGCATAGGTAATAATTCATCCACCACAGCAGGCTAAAGGTTAAGCAGTATTTCGTTCACTGCATACATGTATTTTTTAAATTCAAAGAATCACACAACTTATTTTGTATTGTGAACAGGACTTGGTAGAAGAGCCAAAAAGGGAAGCAGAACATGTGGAGAGAAAGAAAACTCGTCCAGTCTCTGCTCACACAGGACTGGCTTCAAGGTAGATACACTTTTATTAACCCTTTACTCCATGAATAAGAATGTAAGAAATAATGAGATCATGAATATTAATTTGATATAATAGCACACTTACACATTATTTTTTGGCAATGGCAGAAACTGTAGAATCATATCTATATTATATCATAAGCAAACGGAGCAGATCCTGATCAGACGGCTCCTATAGGAGCCATCTGATCTGGGGCTACTCTGTTTACAAAGGCGAGAAAGGTGTATCTATGGAGTAAATGGCTTACTGCACTATAAGTAATTATCAGCTGCAAAATATGTTGTCAGCTACAATATTTAAGCTTTTACTTCATAGATAAATCTTGTAATGCCTTTACAAACAGTGTAGGCACTGTATAATCAGGGTCTGTTCTGTTTGCTTATGATATAATATAGATCTAGTTCTACAGTTTTTGCCATGGTCACAATTCATGTCTTCATGGATCGTTATAAAAGAACAATGCAATCAAAAATCATATTGTCATAACAGTAAAAACATAATACTACGAAATGTTAGTAATGCAAAATTTATGTCTTTGTAGACAGGTGGCTGCTTAATGCAGGGTGAAAGTCATGCAGAAAGCTCCTCTAGGAGCTTTCTGCATGACTTTCACCCTGTATTAAGCAGCCACCTGTCTTACAGGCCAATAATGATTCTTGTTTTAATGTTGGTACTATCAGAGGTTTGACTGTATTCCTACCTAATTATTTGTAAAGTAAAGGGTTTTAGTGATTTTTTCTCCATTTTCTTTACAAAAATACAGTCAGAGTGTCAGTCAGTTTGTATCCTGATGAAATATCCTGTGATCTGGATCCAAACTATTTACATAGATAATCACAAAATGAACACATCGGTGCAAAGAATTAACTATCTTGCTGTGTTTAGAATATGAACCATACAATCAGAAAGTATAACATTTTGCAGATTGCACAAGTATTGACCTGATGAATATTCATGCAAGACTACACCCATTATCAATGAAAATTCAATCATTGTAATAAATATAGAAAAAAATGGAAAATGTTTGCCCTGGCAGACAGTAGAGAATCAGTTCTGTAATATATAGCAGTAGACCCTGATCACTCAACTCTCACTGAAAGCTGTCAGATCTAGGTCTTTTCTGTTTGTAAAAATGTCAATATGTGTATGTATGGAGTAAAGGGTTAAAAGCACTGTTTATCTAGGTATGTCTGATTTTGTTCAATTCTGTTGTGTTTAGGGCAAAGGATCAGGGTCGTTTGAGAAGTGCCATTAACAGAAGGCCAGCATCAGCCACTACAACTAGAACCAGTCACAGTGAGTTAATCCCCTTGTTTATAGTTTAATCAGAGTCTGTATTGCTTGTCATTCATTTAACCCTTTCCTTCATATAATAAACACATTTTCACACATTTGAATAGACTCTGTTATACTAATGGTAAAACATGGAAGACTATAATAAGACTATGTTATACTAATGGTAAAACATGGAAGAGTATAATAAGACTAATGGATAATATAATGAAATACAGATTCTGTTATACTATGTACCTCTCAGCTATTCTGTTATACTAGGTACCTCTCAGCTAAAACTTTGTCCATCAACATAGTAAGTTCCCCAATAGGTTGAAGTTTCACTCAGTCCTTGATTTCTTATTTGCAGAGCACTACGCCAACTATTCCACCAGCAGTGGTTCAGGAAGTCGCAAATCATCGGCCAAATCTTCCAAAGTGATAAAGCGGGAGCCTTTAATTATTACATCTAACACACCATATCTGGTAAGATTGTATGTAGATTGGTAAAGTGTAGTTTGATGTCATGCCTCAGACTTGTAAACTTTATAAAGCATTTTTTAAAGTTGAAATAAACATAGAACAGGGAAAGGGTTAAGAGCTCATTGTAAATATTTATCCTCATTGCCATCTTCTACAATTCCCAAAGTTATTTTTAGCTTGTCTGTTTCGAAGAAAAGTCGATGTCATTGTAGATTTCATTGAGGGGAAGGCCCCTTCATAAAAACCATAACTCTTGATTTCAAAATTTTGGAGTTATGGCCCTTTATCATTTTCATTTTTTTTTAAAGTAGCTGGACAAGCACCAAATCAGACGAGCGTTGGCACCGCACACAGCTCTTGTTTCTTTCATTCTCTTCAAAAGTATGGCCACATAGTCTAACAGTTGGATCTTGTACAGCCACATAGTTAAACAGTTGGAACTTGTACAGCCACATAGTCAAAACAGTTGGAACTTGTACAGCCACATAGTCAAACAGTTGGATCTTGTACAGCCACATAGTTAAAACAGTTGGATCAGTACAGCCACATAGTCAAACAGTTGGATCTTGTGTACAGCCACATAGTCAAAACAATTGGATCAGTACAGCCACATAGTCAAACAGTTGGTACTTGTACAGCCACATAGTCAAACAGTCAAACAGTTGGATCTTGTACAGCCACATTGTCAAAAAGTTGGATCTGAAAGTTATTCAGCATCTCATCTTGATCCAGACAGGTTACAAAGGCTATCAAGAATTCCTCACTACCATGCAAAGAGTTCAGATAAATACTGTAAGCCTTGGTATGTCTAGATTCACTAAGTTTCTGGTATAGAAATATAGAAAAGGCATTACACCCTTTCCCGAATGAATATTCATGTAAAAAATAATGACATCATGAATATTAATTGGGTTTGCTCCATAAATATGCCTTTCTACGCCTTTGCAAACAGATTGGACCCAGAGAAGGTTACTGTAGGATCCGTCTGATCAGAGTATGCTCAGTTTGCTAATATGATATAGATCTGATTCTACAGTTTTTGTCAAAGCAAATAAAAATGTTCATGTGCCATTATAAAAAATGTAATCTACTTCACATATTGTGATGACATTATTTCTTATATGAATATTCATGAAGTAAAAGGTTAACAGACAAGTAATCAAGTAATGGGTTGAATACCTACCTAATGTTTATGAATGTATGTCTATAAATGTGTTTAACAGGATGAAGAATCGGAGACGGAGGAAGATTTCGCCTGTCAGGAAATGCACAAACAGCTGGCCAACAGAGGAGTCAACATCACAGCTGACACACTTCAGAGGTGAGAGGAAATAGACCAAAGTTGAAAAGTGCTGAAGACTGAAATTAGTTGCCACAAACTAAACAGCCTGCTTAAATCAAACAGATCATTCTTAACCCTTTAAGTCAATGTTGATGCCTTTATATATTTGATTATATACATCAGATTCTACAGTTTCCGTCATGAAGAAAATGTCCTGTGTCATTCTAAATATTCTGTTAATTTTTTTTTTTTATGTTATTATTTCTTACATGAATATTATTGAGGCAAAATCATTATTTGTTTATGTATGATTGTTTCTTGCAGAGCTCTGTACCCTCCCTCAGGAAGGACCAAGTACTACCACATCAATGCTGATTTACCGAAGAAATCCTCAATATCGTGAGTCAACCTTTACACCATTTATACAGTAAAACCTCTCTATTACGGCCACTAAATTGTGTTAATTAGTTGGTATTTATGGCAGGTGGCTGCTTAAAGCAAGGTGAAAGTAAAACAGAACGCTCCTATAGGAGCATTCTGTTTTACTTTCACATTGCTTTAAGCAGCCACCTGCATTTAACACAAAATACTTGATGTAATTAAGAAGCCATTATAGAGAGGTTTTACTGTACATGACTTCATCACCGTTTCATTAACATGGTCTATATTATTTCTTAAGCAACAATGTCAGACCTTGATTAGACGGCTCCAACAGGAACTGTCTGATCTGGGTCTACTCTGTTTATAAAAGTGTCAAAACTCATCTCTTTGAGGGAAATGGTTAACATTTCCATGGCTTGGGGCTAAATCATTGAAACATTTTATTTTACCTTCTAAGTAATTGCTTAAAGAGGAAGTCCCTACAATGATCGCATATTTTCAATAATATCATAAAACTTGGTATTTGTTATGCTCTATCATTATTATGAAGGTTCCCAATTTGAACTTACATCGAAAAATGCCCCTGTGATACAAATAAACCGATTTCATCAATACTGATAATTTTTGTTCTACAACACAATATTATCGGCCTTTTACGTTAAATTCCTCCGCGTTTTGCCGATGATCACCCGATCCCTCCATTGTTTACGTAATAGCTTTCTCGGAAGTGGTCGGAGAATCGCGAATAGGGCGAACAGTTACGAAACTAAAACCCAACCCGAATAAAACTGAAACATCGGGGAGTAAAACCGGGATCGGCGATATCAAACACATGGATGTTTTGTCATTATAAACGGTAATTGGATGGGGCTTTTTGCGATATACTACTTTTCAGCATATAAACAAACGAGTTTTGTATATTTTAAGTGTTTATGAAACGCGTCAAATGTAGGGACATCCCCTTTAAAGTCTTGTCAGCCACACTTTTGAAAGTAGATTTCCTCCAGTTCATGTTGGTCTTGGATGTGCATTGACCCAACATCTTTGAATAAATCTACTGAAAAGAGCACTAATTAGCAAGAGGAACATTTCAGAATTGTGTAGTTTTGAAACTATTGTGATAAACAGAGCATTTGCTCTATTTATCACAATGATTTTGAAAAAAGGACATTTACTGAGGCTTCAAACAGCGTCATTATGGGTGAATGGCTTAATCACAGTAATAACTATTTTTGTGAGCAGTGCAGATACAATGAGACAGATCTATGGATATTTTCTAAAAGTGTGTCTTTGTGTCAACATGTTTTGGTCTTGTTGTAATAGCAATATTTAACCCATTATTTAATGAATATTCATATAAGAAATAATGGCATCATGAATATTTATTACTTTTTTTATTAGTTTTTATAATAGACCAGAGACCAGGCAGAAACTGTAGAATCAGGTCTATATAATTCCATAAGCAAACAGAGCAGACCCTAATCAGGTGACACCTATGGGAGCTGCCTATATCTGTTGGTAAAGGCACTGTCTGGTCTCGGTCCACTATGTCTGATCTCGGTCCACTATGTCTGGTCTCGGTCCACTATGTCTGGTCTCGGTCCACTATGTCTGGTCTCGGTCAGCTATGTTTGTAATGGCATCACTATCAGGTAAACATAGAAGATTTCTGTAGGAGCCACCTGATTAGGGTCTGCAGTGTTTCCTTGTGGATTTATATAGATTCTCCTGAGATTATAATCTTATTTCAGGAAATACAAAAATAAATGTGTTTTGTATTTTCAGATTGTTGAGTCACCCAAAGGTTTGGTTGTCAGAGGAGTACAGGAGACTTCAGAAAGCAGAGAAAACATTAGGTGAGACAGGAAGTATAAACCTGATTTGTTGTCTATTTCATGCTTTATCCAATGTAAATGGTTTGGTTTTTCTGCCCTCTCAACCTTAACCCTTTCCCTGTTTGGATATTTATACGCCACACATCGAAATTGCACTGGGTACACGTATATAGTTTTAGACCCATCCGTCCATCATACATTGTTGCTTATCTAGCACTTTCATTTTTGACCAAATTATTTCAAATTCGCTTTAAGAGTTGTCATAAATAAAAGCTTGGATGAGTTCAATTTTCAGAGGAGTCTGTCATTGCAAACCACTTTTTTTTTCTCCGACGATGTGGCGGTGTGTGGTATGCGAGCTTGCTCAATGTGGCAGCATGGGGTGTTGTGAGCTTGCTCCTCACTAAAGTTCTTTAATCATGTAAGAAATAAATAACATTATGAATATTTACTAGATGAATTTTTATTATGGTATGGGTATACAAGATTGTTTGGTAGTGCTAAAAACTTTACGGCTACATCTATATAATATCATAAGCAAACAGAGCAGACTCTGATTAGAAGGCTCTTACAGAAGCCATATGATCTGGGTCCACTCTGTTTGCAAACTAATGAAATAGAATTTATATGAATGGTAGAATTAAAAAATTGAATAGGAATCAAAGGGAGCAGGCACTACTATACTGGTATTTTTAAAATATAAGCTTTTCTATTTCCTTTGATGTAAATATTTACTCATTAGACTGAATAAATACACAAAGTGGAAAAACTAAAGAATTTACCTGTACTCCATATTTCTTGTGGTCATATGCCATTATAACAATTCTTCATAGTGTCATATGTAAAATATGTGAAAAGAGGGGGTAAAAGACAAACTGAAGGATATACAGTACAACCTCTCTATAACGGACACTAAATTGTTCTAATTAGTTGGTATTTAGGGCAGGTGGCTGCTTAAAGCAAGATGAAAGTAAAACAGAACGCTCCTATAGGAGCATTCTGTTTTACTTTCACCTCGCTTTAAGCAGCCATCTGCCTTTAACACAAAATACTTGATGTAATTTAGTGGTCGTTATAGAGAGGTTTTACTGTAATATTATTCATACTAAATGATGATTTTTTTCCTGTTTTAGCCCGTGCCAATGAGATCATGTTCCTGCAGGAAAAAGCTGAGAAGAGACGGGCGATGCTTGAAGCTCTCGGCCCAGAGGAGAGAAAGAAACTGCTGAAGAAAAAGGGCAAGAAAGGCGCCAAGAAACTCAGAAAGAGCAAAACAATAGCATGAACTGAGATTATGTCTTGAATTTCTATTTACTCTATACCTCATGAATATTCATGTAAGAAATAATGAATGTATGTGTCTGTCAGATAGAGGGTTAATCCTTTCCCTCATAGAAATGCCTTTCACACCTTTGCAAACACAGTAGACTCAGATCTGACAGTTCCTAGAGAAGCTGTCAGATCGGGGTCTGCTGTGTTTTCTTATGAAAAAATATACAGATATGATTCTACAGTTTATGAAATGATAAATTATTCTCTTGCTCATAATGTTATTAATATAAAAACTCAGGTAATTAGTATTTGTATAGTCATTTTTTCTTACTAAATAGAGTAAAATCTTGATTATACAAATACTAAACTACGAATCATTATCAATCTTTAAGATAGGTTGCAGCTTAGTGAATGGTGAAAGTTATGCAGAAAGCTCCTATAGGAGCTTTCTGCATGACTTTCACCATGCACTAAGCAGTCACCTGCCTAAAAGGGTCTCAATTCTTGTATACTAAAATTTCGAATAATCGATACTGTATTCATGAGGTAAAGTGTTTAAACAGGTTATATTGTATTTGTACATCTGAAATGTCCTGAGCCTTATTAGAGCTAGAATGACAGAAAGTTTATATCTTACTACATAGTTTTAGATGGTTTTGCTAGATCCTGCTTTCTAATAATAGTGTATGACTTATGTATCCAGTGTCATAGTTAACCCATTACCTCATAGGCTATTTTTAGATCCAACCTCTTTTAATAAATCTACCGAAAAGGAGCATTAACTAGAGAAAAGGAAAAATTTAGAATTTTGTAGTTTGAAACCATTGTGATAAAAAGAGCATTTGCTCCTATAGGAGCAAATGCTCTATTTATCACAATGGTTTCACAAAGTGACTTTTATAGAGTCGTCAAAAGTTGTCAATATGAGGGAATGGGTTAAATCTTTCAACCCAGGACATTTGCAAACAGTGTAGCTCCCTGATCAGGATCTGCACTAGAGGTGTCATTGATGGAAATTTCTGTATCGATATATCGATGGAAAAATATGAACGATACATCGATTTCTGTACACGAACATGATTTATGCTCTGTAGTTACATACATCTGAGTGTAAAAAGTCAAAAGCAGAATTATATTTTAAAATCAGTCAAACATAAAGTTCAACAGTCAAACTTTTCAAGGGTTCCATTTGGGAAATATCTAGACAATGTCACTGAATTAGGCCTTATTCACAGAGTAAACTCCGGAAAATGGTAGAAATGAAAGTATGCATGGAAATTCTTCCCAAGAATTTCACTACAATACTTGTCAGAAGTTACCAACCTGTAAGAAATATAGCCATTGGAAAGGTGTTTATTTGTCCTCCATTTGCATTGATATTTTGAAACCAGTATCGATAGCGTATCGACTGACGTGTGTCGATGATATATCGATATCGTTCCTATCAATGACACCTCTAATCTTCACTGCTTATCATCCAGAATCCATTAGCAAGTCTAACCCTTTCCCTAGTCTATATTTAGGCCAAATTTCAATACCTACTGAATATTCAGTAACAAAATACATGTAGTTATAAAGATATATGGAAGGTGGAACATTGTAGATATTTTAGAAAGCAAAAAAACAGATCTATCAAATTCTATTAGAAAACAGAGCAGACCCTGATCAGATGGCTCCTTTAGGAGCCAACTGATCTGAGTCTACTCTATTTGCAAATGCGTGAAAACACGTCTATATGAGGGAAAGGGATAAGCCTTTCAAACCGAGTGAACTCGATGAGCTATTCCATTCTGATAGTTCATGGTTGAAAGAGTTAATGGGGCATATCACCACACATCAACCGCTGTGTTATGTTTTAAACCCTGGATATTCAGTAGGTATTGAAATTTGAAATAATCATAGAACAGGGTATTGAAATTTGGAAAGGGTTAATAGTTACTTGTGATATGTACATGTAGTTATATTTGACCTGTGATATGTAGTTATATTGGACCTAAGTCTGAGGTATGATTCTACGAGAATTTTTTTGCTGATACATGTATCAAATTTTGAAATAATTATTTGTGAATCAAACAATGGGGACACTGAGAAGGAAATCTCTGATCTGATGTCCTTTTTCCCTATTCTATTTTTATTCCGAATTTCAAAACCTACAGAATATTCATGGGCAAATTAGTGATAATGAAGTATGGAAGGAGGAATATTGTAGCCATTTTAGAAAGTAAATAAACAGATATTTCAGATTCCATTAGCAAACAGAGCTGACCCTGATCAAACGGCTCCTCTAGGAGCCGTCTGATCTGGGTCTACTCTGTTTGCAAATGCATGAAAACACGTTTATCTGAAGGAAAGGGTTAACCCTTTCTTGGATAGAGACAACCTTCGACACATTTGCCAACAGAGTAGATCCAGATCAGATGACTCATATAGGAGCTGACTGATCAGGGTCTGCTCTGTTTGTTAATGAAATAATAAAACAACTGATTCTACAGTTTCTGCCAGAGCCAAAAAGTCCTGTGTTCACATACTACATGTATTATAAAAAATCACTAACTAATATTTCATGATGTTATTGTTTTATTATATGAATATTCATCAGCTAAAGGGTTAACCCTTTCCTTCATATTGTATTTTCATGCATTTGCAAACAGAGTAGACCCAAATCAGATGGCTTCTACAGGAGTAGCCTGATCAGAGTCTGCTCTGTTTGCTAATGGAATTTGAAAGATATGTTTCTTTACTTTCTTAAATGGCTACAATGGTCTATATTCCATATTTTGTCGTAACTATTTAGTCCATGAATAGTCAGTAGGTATTGAAATTTGGAATAAACATAGAACAAGGAAAGGGTTAAGGGAAATGTGCTAAACTGATCACTCATCAGCTATAGTGTTCATCTATCTATGTTGCTTTAAGTTCTTTTTATTATACCCCCCTTTTGAAAAAATGGGGGTATATTGCTTTGCACATGTCGGTCGGTCGGTCGGTCGGTCGGTCTGTCGGTCGGTCGGTCGGTCGGTCGGTAGATCGATGGTTTCCGAATGATAACTAATAAACAACTTGGCCTAGAATCTTCAAACTTGCTGTGGTGGTTGGTCATGACAAGTAGATGACCCCTATTGTTTTTGAGGTCACTAGGTCAAAGGTCAAGGTCACCATGACCTAAAATGGTGAAATAGTTTCCGATCAATAACTGCTCAAGGGTTTGGCTTGGGATCTTCAAACTTGCTGTGGTGGTTGGTCATGACCACTAGATGACCCCTATTGATTTTGAGGTCACTAGGTCAAAGGTCAAGGTCACCATGACCTTAAATGGTTAAATTGTTTCCGATCAATAACTGCTCAAGGGTTTAGCTTAGAATCTTCAAACTTGCTGTGGTAGTTGGTCATGACAACTGGATGACCCCTATTGATTTTGAGGTCACTAGGTCAAAGGTCAAGGTCACCATGACCTTAACTGGTAAAATGGTTTCTGATCAATAACTGCTCAAGGGTTTGGCCTAGGATCTTCAAATTTGCTTAGGTGGTTGGTCATGACAACTAGATGAGTCCTATAGTTTTTTAGGTCACTAGGTCAAAGGTCAAGGTCACCATGACCTTAAAGGGTGAAATGGTTTGCGATCAATAACTGCTCAAGGGTTTGGCATAGGATCTTCAAATTTGGTGTGGTGGTTTGTCATGACCACTAGATGACCCCTATTGCTTTTTAGGTCACTAGGTCAAAGGTCAAGGTCACCATGCTCTTAACTGATCAAATGGTTTCCGATCAATAACTGCTCAAGGGTTTGGCTTAGAATCTTCAAACTTGCTGCAGTAGTTGGTCATGACAACTGGATGACCCCTATTGTATTTGAGGTCACTAGGTCAAAGGTCAAGGTCACCATGACCTTAACTTGTAAAATGGTTTCTGATCAATAACTGCTCAAGGGTTTGGCTTAGGATCTTCAAATTTGCTTAGGTGGTTGGTCATGACAACTAGATGAGCCCTATTGTTTTTTAGGTCACTAGGTCAAAGGTCAAGGTCACCATGACCTTAACTGGTGAAATGGTTTGCGATCAATAACTGCTCAAGGGTTTGGCTTAGGATCTTCAAACTTCCTGTGGTGGTTGGTCATGACCAGTAGATAACCCCTATTATTTTTGAGGTCACTAGGTCAAAGGTCAAGGTCAAGGTCATCATGACCTTAACTGGTGAAATGGTTTGCGATCAATAACTGCTCAAGGGTTTGGCTTAGGATCTTCAAACTTGCTGTGGTGGTTGGTCATGACAACTAGATGACCCCTATTGATTTTGAGGTCACTAGGTCAAAGACCAAGGTCATCATGACCTTAACTGATGAAATGGTTTCCAATTAATAACTGCTCAATGGTTTGGTTCGGGATCTTCAAACTTGCTGTGGTAGTTGGTTGTGACCACTTGATGAACCCTATAGTTGCTGAGGTCACTAGGTCAAAGGTCAAGGTCACCATGACCTTAATATGTGAAATGTTTTCAGATCAATAAATGATCAGTGGTTTGGCTTAGGATCCTCAAAGTTGCTGTGGTGATTAGTCATGACCGCTAGATGACCTCTATAGTTGAGGTCACTAGATCAAAGGTCAGGGGGTCTGGGGGGTATACATGTTTTACAAACATCTCTTGTTATTTTTTGTAATTCATTTGTTGTATGTAGTATTGAACTCTTTTGGTGCAAACTAATTATGTCATAAGTTTCACAGTAGACTATGATCAGTTTTTCCCTAAAATGCAAGTGGTGTGCCAAACCGTTTAGATCTTGAAGAGACACAGAGTTACCTGGTGTCTCATCTGGAGACAAAGATACACAGAGTTACTTGGTGTCTCATCTGGATACAAAGAGACACAGAGTTACCTGGTGTCTCATCTGGATACAAAGAGACACAGAGTTACTTGATGTCTCATCTGGAGACAAAGAGACACAGAGTTACCTGGTGTCTCATCTGGATACAAAGAGACACAGAGTTACCTGGTGTCTCATCTGGAGACAAAGAGACACAGAGTTACCTGGTGTCTCATCTGGACACAAAGCGTCTCATCTGGATTAAAAAGACACAGAGTTACTTGATGTGTGATCTGGGTCCAAAGTATTTGTAAAGGTTATCACTTTTGATCTATTGCAGCAAGTCCTGTGAATTGTTTTTTTCTGGGCATCTTCAGTAGTGAAAGAGCTAATGTTAACTAAACTCTTTGAATACTGATGTTTTCCAAGTGAAATGTAGAGTTCATCAGTCAGTTATCGTAAAGTCCACTCAGTGTGAAAGACTTGAATTTGCAAGAGAACTTTGAATGACAAACAGTGCAGACCTCTAGGAGTGCTCTGATCTAGACCTTCACTGTTTGCTCATGCCAATACACTTGTTTCCCTCATTTAGCTCATTCCCTCATAGTGACGCCTTTTGACACCTCTGTAAAAGTCACTTTTTGAAACAATTGTGGTAAATAGAGCATTTATTATCAAATCTACACAATTCTTTTCCCTCCTTTTTTCAATTAAATGCTCCTTTTCAGTAGACTTATTCAAAGAGGTTGGGTCTAAAAATAGCCTATGAGGGAATGGGTCTAAAATAGCCTATGAGGGAGTGGGTCTAAAATTAGCCTATGAGGGTTACAGGGTTAATACATGTAGTAGGTAACAAAGTAGTAATACGTACATATTATATTATCATAGTTGTATTTTAACAAAATTTTCATATACATAATTAATAGATCTGACCAATGTACATATACATTGTAGGTATGAAATACCCACAATAATACATTAAACCGTTACCATATATTCATGTAAAAAACAATTACATAATGAATATTGATTAGCTTAAATTTTTAACTCTTTGCACACTAAGTAATTTTTCGTCTGCAACAATTATCGTCTGCTTCAATTCTTAAAATAATTTTTCTCTATTTTTTTTAAAAAAATATGATCAAGATGACAAACAGTTTGGATCCTGATGAGACGCCGCATTATGCGTCGTCTCATCAGGATCCAAACTGTTTGCATACGTAATCACAGTTTTGCCGCGAGCATACAAAGAGTTAAATGACTTATGACCATACTGTATTAGTGTTTATGAAATAAAACATCGTTAAAACGACCACCAAAAAGAGGTCGAAATATGGGTCTTAAAGGCAGGTGGTAGATTAATGCAAAACAAAAGTTGTGCAAAAAGGTCTTGCAGGGACTATTTGGATTACATTCATCCTGCTTCAAGCAACAAGCAGCTTTTAAATCACATATTTTTATCCCTTTACTCCATAAATATGCCTTTCTAGGCCTTTGCAAACACAGTAGACTCAGATCAGACGACTCCTGTAGGAGCCTTCTGATCAGGTCTGCTCTGTTTGCTTACGGCACAATATAGATTACGATTCTACAGTGTCTCTCATTGCCAAAAAGTCATGTGTTCATGTGCTATTGTACAAAGTCTGATCAGGGTCTGCTTTTTTTTGCTTATGATATAATACAGATATGGTTCTCCCGTTTCTGCAATGGCCAACAATTCCATTGTTCATGTGCTATTATAACAATTAAATATTCAATATCCATGATGATATGTCTCGCATATATATATTCAAATTACATATTCACATATATAGTCATGGAGTACAAGGTTTAATTCATAAAGTAGTCGTATTTAAAAGGGTTTTACTGTAATATTCCTGCTGCAGTAGTACTTCACCTTTGTATAGAGAGTAGACCCAGGTTAGGCAGCTCTTGTAGGAATCAGGATCTGCTTGATTTGCTTGTATGGTACAAATCTGTTTCTACAGTAAAACCTCTCTATAACGGCCACTAAATTGTTTTAATTAGTTGGCATTTAGGACAGGTGGTTGCTTAAAGCAAGGTGAAAGTAAAACAGAACGCTTCTATAGGAGCGTTCTGCTTTACTTTCACCTTGCTTTAAGCAGCCACCTGCCTTTAACACAAAATACTTGATTTAATTATGTGGCCGTTATAGAGAGGTTTTACTGTACACTGTTTGCCACTGCCTGTTTGAAGCAGCGAGTAAGCTAATCAATATTCATAATGGTTTTAGTCTTGCATGGAAACTCATCATTTAAAATGTTATGTATCAGATATGTATTTTCTATGTGATAAACAAAGGTGCTCGACGCATGCTTGGACTCACCCATGGAAACACACTACCCCCCCCCCCCCCCCCCCAAAAAAAATAAATAAAAAAAATAAATAAATAAAATAAAATAAAAAAAATTGTGATCGAAGTATGTTAAACTAGCCTAAAACTATCTATTTGAACCTTAAACCACTCCGAAAAACAAGAAAAACACGACCCGGAAAAAATTTCCTATCGGGTCTATATATGTATTGAATACATATATAGACCCGACAGGAAAAAATTTCCGGGTCGTGTTTTTCTCGTTTTTCGGAGTGGTTTAAGGTTCAAATAGATAGTTTTAGGCCAGTTGAACATACTTCGATCACAATTTTTTTTTTTTTTTTTTTTTTTTTGGGGGGGGGGGGGGGGGGGGGGTGTCCATGGATGAGTCCAAGCATGCGTCGGTCACCTTTGGTGATAAACAGATTTTTATATGTATACATATGTGATACTAGATATGTTTTTTCTGCCTCAATAGATGCTGATGCTATTTACATACTGTTCTTATCATTTTTTTGCCCTTAACCTTTCCTCCATAAATATGCCTTTAACAGCTGATACACCTTAAACAGCTAAGACACCTTAAACAGCGGAGACACTTTAAACAGCTGAGACACCTTAAATAGCTAAGATACCTCAAACAGCGATGGCACCTTAAACAGCAGAGACAGCTGAGACATCTTAAACAGCTGACACACCTTAAACAGGTTAGAAACCTTAAACATCTAAGACACCTCAAACAGCGGAGACATCTTGAACAGCTAAGACACCTTAAACAGTGGAGAAACTTTAAAAAGCTGAGACACCTTAAACAGCTGAGACACCTTAAACAGCTGATACACCTTAAACAGCGGATACACCTTAAACAGCTGAGACACATTGAACAGCTAAGACACCTTAAACAATGGAGACATTTTATAACAGCTGAGACACATTAAACAGCTAAGATACCTCAAACAGCGGGGGCACCTTAAATAGCTGAGACACCTTAAACAGCTGAGACATCTTAAACAGCTGAGACACCTAAAACAGCTTAGAAACCTTAAACAGCTAAGATACCTCAAACAGCGGAGACATCTTAAACAGCTAAGACACCTTAAACAGTGGAGACACTTTAAACAGCTGAGACACCTTAACTAGCTGATACACATTAAACAGCGGATACACCGTAAACAGCTGATACACATTAAACAGCAGAGACACCTTAAACAGCTGAGACACCTTAAAACAGCTAAGATACCTGAAACAGCGGAGACACTTTAAACAACTAAGACACCTTAAATAGCTGAGACATCTTAAACAGCGGAGACACATTAAACAGCAGATACACCTTAAACTGCTGAGACACATTAAACAGGTGAGACACATTAAACAGCTGATACACATTAAACAGCAGAGACACCTTAAACAGCTGAGACACATTAAACAGCTAAGACACCTTAAACAGCGGAGACACTTAAAACAGCTGAGACACCTTAAACAGCTAAGATACCTCAAACAGCGGAGACACCTTAAACAGCGGAGACACCTTAAACACCTGATACACCTTAAACAGCTGAGACACATTAAAACAGCTAAGACACCTTAAACAACGGAGACACTTTAAACAGCTGAGACACCTTAAATAGCTGAGACATCTTAAACAGCGGAGACACATTAAACAGCGGATACACCTTAAACAGCTAAGACACTTGAAACAGCGGAGACACATTAAACAGCAGATACACCTTAAACAGCTGAGACACCTTAAACAGCTTAGGTCCAGCTGAGACACCTTCAACAGCTGAGACTCCCGGTGTTTCGTCGTTTCATCTAGATTTAGACTGATTCAGATTGCATATGCGAGCCAGGTCTTTATAAGCATGTGAAGGTTTATACGTATTATACTCGTTTGTTTTCGTCACACTACAAAACAGGTGTATGCCAACTGCGTTCCGCTTGACATACAATACTATATACCCTAAACCCCCTCTAAACCGGTCGCGAAAATTAGTATCAATATCAGGCTTTATGACAGATAGTCAGCTTTGTACAGAGTATATCTCCCTAACGAGCTTTCTACTTGACGTTCACTCTGTATTAACCCTTTCCTCCATAAATACGCATTTTACGCCTCTGTAAACATCACCTGTTGAAACCATGTGATAAATAGAGCATTTGCTCCCATAGGAGCAAATGCTCTTTTTATCACAATGGTTTCTAAACTACAAAATTCTAAATGCTCCTTTCTCTGGTAAATGCTCCTTTTCGGTAGATTTGTTCAAATAGGTTGGATCTAAAAATAGCCTATGAGGGAATGGGTTAAGCCTAAAAGTATCTTAATTCTTCTCTAGTAAAATTTCGGTTTTGAGGTAATTTACTGTAGACATACTAGAACAGCCCTCCAAGACTGAGTAAACCCTTCGTCTGTTGCATATTGTTGTCTGAAACATTTGTCGTCGGCTTCAAGTTTCAAGAAAACAATAATTCATTTTTATGAAAAACATATACACAATCTCCGAAACAAGTTGGATACTGATGAGATGCCGAGTTACTCGGCGTCTCATTTGGATCCAAACTGTTTGCAGAAGTGTATGGGTGATCACAGATTCGCCCTTGTCAGCGAATTAACTTTACACCAGACCACATGATTTGAATGAATGGACAATTTCGTTTACCCTTTCACTGCCATATTGATGTGTCTGTGATATTATGTGCAAACAGTTTTGATCCAGATGAGAGGCTGAGTTAATCAGGATAAAAATGGTTGATGCTCTGTTTATCATTTTGTAAAAAACCCCGAAGAAATAATAACTCTAAAACATGAAGCAGACGAAACTATTTCCTGCAGACGACAATCCTGGCACTAAAAGAATTAAGCATTTTCCAGTATTTTGTTATTCATTTACTAATCAACATGGCGGAGTGTGTCACCCAGACAGAGGATATACATGTTAAAGGTATGTATCAACCTAAAACCTATACCCGATGAATATTCATGTAGGATATAATGACTATGAATATTAATTAATTTGTTTTTTTTATGTAACTATGAACACCGTATTTTACGCTCAAACTGTAAAATCAACTATGCATTTTACTCCATAAACAAACAGCAGACATTGGTCACATGACTCATACAGGAGCCGTCTGATCTGGGTCTACTCTTTTTGCAAAGTTGTCAAATAGGCGTTTCTGTGAAATAAAGGTTAAGCAGTTTTGTAAATAACATGTTTACTTTCTGTGTGCACGTACAGTAGAATCTGTCTTTAAGCGAGCTTATATTATTTGGACACAGGTACATGTACTTAAAGAGAAGGCGGGTTGCTTAACATTTAGCCTGCTAAGCGCGACCTAACTGTCATGTGCGCTTGCAAACAGCTTGGATCCATACGAGACGCCGATCGCGAGTAACTCTAGCTGCTTCTCATCAGGATCCAAACTGTTTGACATTCTGTCAATTTATCTCAAAAACTTGAACGAATCAGAACTAACTGACAACGGCAAAAGATCGGAGCTTAAGCAGACCTCATTTCATAGCAGGCTAAGGGTTAACACAGGGCAGAAGTAATGCAGAAAGCTCCAATACGAGCTTTCCGTACATGTATTACTTTTGACCTGTATTAAGCTACCACCTGTTTTACAGACCCATACTAAGACATCTTTTTATGGTCGCTTAAGATAGGTTTTACTGTACATCTAAAAATAGAGAAATCGAGCATAAAAAGAAAGACAACTCCGGTGTTTGTTTTATAGTTAACCGGATGTTAAGAGTGAGTGAGTGAGTTGGGTTGAGTCAATGTTAACAATTCACCGCGTAAGACCTTAAAATAACAATATTAACTTTATTTGTGTATCCTAGTTTAACCCCTTCCTTCATATAAACGCCTTTTCACGCATTTGCAAACACAGTAGACCCAGATCAGACGGCCCCTACTCTAACCGACCGATACCCCTCTTAACCCATTCCCTCATATTTACGACTTTTGACGACTCTGTAAAAGTCACTTTGTGAAACCATTGTGATAAATAGAGCATTTGCTCCTATAGGAGCAAATGCTCTATTTATCACAATGGTTTCAAACTACAAACTTCTAAAATTTTCCTTTTCTCTATTTAATGCTCCTTTTCGGTAGATTTATTCAAAGAGGTTGTATCTAAAATAGCCTATGAGGGAATGGGTTAAACTTAACATTATAAAAGCTCTGACTCTACAGTACCTACCAATATGAAACAATCCTGTGCACTTATGGCATTATAAAAGTTCAGCTAAAATGTTCTTGCTGGCATTTATTCTTATATGAATATTCAACAGGAAAAGGATTATGAAAATGTATGGACATGCCATATTGTAGATAGATAGATAGATTTATTTAACAT
Source organism: Azorinus chamasolen (assembly GCA_963576725.1). Classification (NCBI taxonomy): domain Eukaryota; kingdom Metazoa; phylum Mollusca; class Bivalvia; order Cardiida; family Solecurtidae; genus Azorinus; species Azorinus chamasolen. The sequence goes on along the minus strand of OY755241.1, from coordinate 28,100,820 downwards.
CTAAATTTGCATACAATTTACAAGATATTAATACATAAAAAGACATACTTAAAATATGGTACAATCAAATTTTGTAATAATTTCCATATACATATTTAAATATTACATAGAAGCAATTTTGAATCAGTTATATTGAAATATTACAGTAGTGTAATTCGACCCAATAAGATGGTATAATGTGTTAAAATGATGATGATAAACAATAGATCTAAGTCGACTTGGAAGAGTATGCCGAATTTTACCTCAGTATCATTAATATTAATACTAGTCGGACTAGTCTATATTTCGGAAAGACCGGTTTAGAATAATACCGTCCATTTCAGAGGGGCAACGTCCGGTTTAGACGGTTAACGTCCAGTTTACCGGAATTACTTCCAGTCTAGAGTGATAACGTCCGGTTTTGAGTAGTAACGCTCGGTGTACAGCGGTAACGTTCACTTAGAGGGGTAACGCCCGGTTAGAAGAGGTAACGTTCCGTTAGAGGGGTAATATTCAGTTAGAGGGATAATGTTCAGTTAGAGGGGTAACGTTCAGTTAGAGGGGTAACGTCTGGTTTAGAAGGGATAACGTTCAGTTAGAGGGGTAACACCCGGTTTAGAAGAGTTAGAGGGGTAATATTCAGTTAGAGGGGTAATGTTCAGTTAGAGGGATAACGTTCAGTTAGAGGGATAACGCCCGGTTTAGAAGGGTTAACGTCTATTTAGAGGGGTAACGTTCAGTTAGAGGGGTAACGTTCATTTAGAGGGATAACATTCAGTTAGAGGGGTAACATTCAGTTAGAGGGGTAATGTTCAGTTAGAAGGGTAACATTCAGTTAGAGGGGTAACATTCAGTTAGAGGGGTAACATTCAGTTAGAGCGTAAACATTCATTTAGAGGGGTAACGTTCAGTTAGAGGGGTAACATTCAATTAGAGGGGTAACATTCAGTTAGAGGGGTAACGTTCAATTAGAGGGGTAACATTCAGTTAGAGGGGTAACGCCCGGTTTAGGAGGGATAACGTTCAGTTAGAGGGGTAACACCCGGTTTAGAAGGGGTTTCATAGCACTAGTATAGCATTATCATTAAAATTGATGCCATACAGGGAGATAAAGATGTATGACAATTTAACTCCCCCCCCCCCCCCGAAAAACAACAACAATAAAACAAACCCAAACAAACCCACAAAAAACAACAACAACACCTGGGTAGTTGTTGTCGAAAACCCCTTTGCGTTTGAGGAAGTATTTGTCATATTCAGGGACTGTTCACGTTTTCACTGTACATAAACTCCATGCTGTTGGTTGTCAGCTAATTGCTTCTTAACCATTTTACCCCATAAAGACACCATTGCAAACAGAGTGGAGCCAGATCAGTCTGCTCCTGTAGTAACTGTCTGATCAGGATCTGCTGGATTTGCTTATGGAATAATGTGAATTTGATTCTACAGTATCTACTATGGCCAGACTTTCCTGTATTTATATGCTGTTATAGGATTCATCTAATTGATATCACATGCATTCATGTATAATTTTCCAACATGAATATTCGTGTAGGCCTATTAAAACTCTTTTCCTGTTCTATGTTATATCAAATTTCAATACCTACTGAATATTCATGGACAAAAGCGTTATAATGAAATATGGACGGTGGAACATTGTAGCCAAATTAGAAAGTAAAGAAACAGATCTTTCAAATGCCACTAGCAAACAGAGCATACCCTGATCAGACGGCTCCTCTAGGAGCCGTCTGATCTGGGTCTACTCTGTTTTCAAATGCGTGAAAACGCGTTTATATGACGGAAAGGGTTAAGAACTCGTATGAATATTTTCAAATTAATTATGCATTCACTTTTCCATACGTTTTACAGTTCCTGAAACTCGTTTACTATTGGTCGGAAAGACTGGTGCCGGGAAAAGCGCAACCGGAAATGCTATTCTCGGAACCCATGAGTTCTCCACATCCCTGGGTCTACAGTCACAGACGGTCAGGACCGAATGTGCCGAACAGGTCAACTTTGGACGGAGGCTAGTTGTGGTGGACACGCCTGGTTTCTTCGACACCACCAAAAGCAATGATTACATTATGCAAGAACTGGTCAAAATTTTCGGATTTCTTTCTCCTGGATTCCATGCATTGATATTCGTAATGAGTCCTGACAGATTTACTAAAGAGTGCACCAAAACAAGAGACTTGTTTTTCAAAACATTCGGAGTCGGGGTCGCCAAGTACACAATTATACTCGTCACTGGCCTCGACCGAATAGAAAACGAGACTGTGTCTTTTCAAAAGTTCATATCAAACAGCAATGCCGAGTTTAAAAGATTCCACAAACTCTGTGATGGAAGAATCATAGCCTTTAACAACAAGGCAACGGGAGAAGAAATGAAACAACAAATTAGTAAACTCCTAGATATGGTCGACATTATACAGAGTCAAACTGGGAATAAATGTTTCACCAATCTACACTTTCAAACCATGAAAATGTACAGAAGGACTCGACGAATATTCGGAAAGGCGAAAATAAACCGAGCACGGAAATCTTTGTTCAAGAGGATAGCGATGAGGTATGGTGTGGAGCAAAGGTATGCATGGGGACCCGAAAACCAAGATAAGAAAATGATTCAAGTAGATAAAGTGGATAATGAAGACGACAAAGCTGCTTTTGCAGCAACTGACGACCAAGAGTCTGCATCGGATGAGGAGATTGATAGATGGAACATTGATGACGTCATTGTTGATACAGATGATGTCGCTGATAGAGAGGAGCTTAGGACAGACCCATCCTACTTTGATCGAATCATTCGTTTCTTTGTGCGGTTGTTCCAACCTCTGCATGATGCGTTGTTCAAGTCAGATGAAAAATTACTGTGAACGACTTCATGACCATGTTAAGAGAAACACATTGGTGTTTACGTTATATGTTGTAATATGATCATGTCACATTACATAGAGCAAACATTTGAGTGGTAACAGCATCATTCTGTTCATTTTACAAAGTAGGGTAAATCTGCCAAATTTCAGACACAGCCACAGCTCGGACAATCTATACGAATTGATTGATATTGCTAGAATTAACACGTAGTTGGTATTTTCATAATGACACACGTGTTTGGTGTAACCATAATGAACACGTGTTTTGTAATACTAGAATGAGCACCTGTTTGGTATTGTCAAATGGTACAAATGCTTGAAGTAATCAGACTAAGAAACGTGATTGGTATTGTCAGGATGACACACACAATTTGCATTATCAGGATGACACATGCGTTTGGTATTGTCAGGATGACACACGCGTTTGGTATTGTTAGGATGACATACGTATTTGGTATTGTCAGGATGACACACGTGTTTGGTATTGTCAGGATAACACATGCATTTGGTATTGTCTGGATGACACACACATTTGATATTGTCAGGATGACACACGTGTTTGGTATTGTCAGGATAACACACGCATTTGGTATTGTCAGGATGACATACACGTTTGGTATTGTCAGGATGACACGCACATTTGGTATTGTCAGGATAACACATGCATTTGCCAGAATGAACACGTGTTTGGTATTGCCAAAATAATACACACGTTTGATTGATACACTCTTAACCAGATTGACACTCGCGTCATTTGAAAACAATTTGGGTCAAGCTCACATGTTGAGTTACCCAACGTCTCATGAAGAGCCCATCTCTTTTATAGTTGTTCAGTTTATAGTTGTTCAGTTTATAGTTGTTCGGTAGTTTCTCGAAACCTCTACAATTGGAGTAAATTTGCTCTTGAGAAGAGTTTCAGAAGATACCAGTTTTAACAGTAACATTGAGTAAGAACTACATGTTTAATGTGTGCTTTATTGTGATTAATATATGTCAGGGTTCGGAATATAGTAGAAAATAGCTGAGGTGTTCCGAGTGTTTCGATTCCACCAAACTATTGAGAAACTATTACCCTCTTTCGCTGCCGATGACGCATCTGTGAAAACGTATGCAAACAGTTTGAATCCAGATGAGACGCCGAGTATCTCGCTGTCGATGTCGCATTTGTGATTACCTATGCAAACAGTTTGAATCAAGATGAGACGCCGAGTAATTCGGCGTCTCATCAGGATCCAAACTGTTTGTTACTGTGACTATGTTTTTTTAAAATAAAAATGAAGAAAGTAAAAAAAAATAAAATTGCAGCAGACGACAAAGGTTGCAGAAGACAAAATTTGGCAGTGAAAGAGTACACCATGTACAGCTTGGGTCCAGCTGAGACGCCAAGAGATACCGTGTCTCAGCTAGATTCAGGTGGATACCCGGTGAAGCGGTACAGACCGCTATGGAGTGTTCCAGTCTGCCGCGAAATTCCCACAATCATAAGATATCTAATTCTAAAGATTTAAGACCGTTTACAGAACAGAGCAGAACAGAACATATCTTTATTCAACGTGTACAAGCATGTACATTGTTGTTTTAAATACATATACATAGCATATGTCACATAGGTCAAACGATCTTTCACATTGACAGTATATTACAATTTCAATCAGTTTAGTTATATGCAAAATCTTTACTCGAAAGGAAACTGACATTTACGTTGTGCATAAAGTGCTGACTATTCAGATTTGAGATGACTTACATATAAGCATTAACAAGTGCGTTTCTCCTGCAAAAGGAATACTTTATATAGAGAGCCAACTTAACTAATTCCTGTCGATTTTGACTTTGTAGTAGCTGACAAAACTTTACAAAGCTTGGTCTAGCATAATAATACTTTTTTATATACTTCTTACGCAGATCTGTGTACAAACTACATATAAGAACAAAATGAAACTCGTCTTCGATATCATGAGTTTCACAGTGGCTACAATATCTTTCATTTCTTGGAGTGTAATTTTTACCGTACCTCCCGGTTTCTATTTTTAATGAATGTGAAGACAGACGCAGTCTAGCAAGATAAAATCTAAGTTTATATGACAATGTATCTAAATATGCTTCAAATCCGAAACAGCTTTTATAATGTATATATGTTGCTAGTACACCGCTTCTATTGATATTCTCACCCCACCCTTGTATAAAACCATCCACTAATCTTTGTTTAAATATTTTGTGAAAGGATTTCGGGTTTACAATTATTGGATCCATCCAAACATCAGCAAAACCATTTGTTACTAGTAATGTTTTAACATTTGTAACCCAGTTTGAATCGCCATTCCAACACTCGGCTAATAAAGTATTGTATACAGTAGATAATATTACATTCTGTGTTGAAACTAGTTTCAACCAATATTTAATAATTCTACAGTAACGATTAATATACAAGGGATATCTACCCATTTCACCATATATACTGTATGTCGATGTACACCTCTTCACATGTAATAACCTTTTACAAAATTTTAGGTGTACTCGTTCTATTTGTTTTGATTTTGTATAACCCCATACTTCACAGCTATAGTTCAAGATAGAACTAACAAATGCATCAAATAACTGACATGTAACACTACTTTTCAGGTTCAAACCTTTAATATTGGCCATGAGTGCATTCAATGCTCTCAACCCTTTGCCTACTATAAACTCTTGATTTCCAAAATCTCATCCGCGTATGACCAATTTTCATTTTCCTTTAAACCACCCCTTTTCCTAAACACCATTACTTTTGTCTTCGAGCAATTTACTTCTAACCCCCAAGTTAGCTAGATTCAGGTGGATACCCGGTGAAGCGGTACAGACCGCTATGGAGTGTTCCAGTCTGCCGCGAAATTCCCACAATCATAAGATATCTAATTCTAAAGATTTAAGACCGTTTACAGAGAAGCTTTTCTGCATTCACGTATTTACAAACAGAGTAGACCCAGGGGAGCTGTCTGATCAGGGTCCACTCTGATTATGGATTTAAATAAATATTATTGTACATCTTGGCAAAAACGTCTTGTTTTCATACGCCGTCGTAAAATTCAGATAATTTCATAATTACATAGATCGCATGCTACATTTTCTGTCGTGGGAAAATCATCTAATTACAGTGAAGTATTCTTTATATTTTACTGGTAAAATTGCAAGATCTAAATATTCAAATTCTACAACAGAACCTGTCTTAAGCAGTCACCAAAAAGCGGTCTAATTACTAATTAGGAGTCCGCATGACAGGTGGTAGAATAATACAGGTCAAAAGTAAACAAATGACCACTTAAGACAGGTTCTACTGTGTATACATGTCTTTCAACATTTACCTGATGAATATACAGTAAAACCCCGCTAATGCGACCACTAAATTGTGTTAATTAGTTGGTATTTTGGGCAGGTGGTTGCTTAAAGCAAGATGAAAGTAAAACAGAACGCTCCTATAGGAGCGTTCTGTTTTACTTTCACATTGCTTTAAGCATCCACCTGCATTTAACACACACTACTTGACGTTATTTAGTGGTCGTTATAGAGGGGTTTTACTGTACATGTAAGACATAATCACACCATGATTATATGAACTTTTAAAAAGGCATAGGAACATAGAACATTTGATAGAAAATTGTATATGTATATTATCTCATAGGCAAACAGAGTAGACCCTGCTCTTCAAGAGACATCTGATCTGGGTTCAGTAAAGGGTTCAGTAGCCATTATTTGATTCTTCGTTAGTAACAGTTTGGTGTGGGGAGGTTTTATCTCGTCTCAAATGCAAAAATCATAACAGAAAACCTAGATCACTAAATAGTATAGTGTATGTACAGTAGAACCCCTCTAATGCGACCACTAAATGAATAAACAGGGGTGTCTTTATAAGCAGGTGGTTGCTTAATGCAGGACAAAAGTAATGCAGAAAGCTCCTTTTTGTCCTGCATTAAGCTACCACCTGCATCTAGCACCCGGAATTATACCTCTTTTAGGTGGTCGCATTAGCCGGGTTTTATTGTATATAGAAGTTACAGATAAGACATACCATAACAGAACTCCTCTAAAGTAACCACTCAACCCTTTCCCTGATTAATATTCATGAATAAAAACAAGAGGGCCAGAATGGCCCTGACATCGCTCACCAGACAATCAGAGGAGAAGATTTTCAAAGTTTTCACTATATGTTTCTATTGAAAACTTAACACCCCAGGGGCGGTGCCAATTTTTACCCCAGGGACACAATTTATATAACTTTTGTAGAGGACCTGAACATGATGCTAAAAGAATGTAGTGAAAGAATGGATAGAGCATTAGACCACTGGAACTTGTATTCTTTGGATGCTAGAGGCAGATTCTCCCACCACTAATGACCTATGCAAACAGTTTGGATCCAGATCAGGCCCCACATAATGTGGGGCCTGATCTGATATCCAAATTGTTTGTAAATGAGACTGAACTTCTGTGTGTAGTGGGATTCTCCCGCCACTAATGACCTATGCAAACAGTTTGGATCCAGATCAGGGCCAACATAATGTGGTGCCTGATCTGATATCCAAACTGATTGTCAATGAGACTGAACTTCTGAAAAACTTAGAAAGTGTGTAGTGGGATTCTCCAACCACTAATGACCTATGCAAACAGTTTGGATCCAGATCAGGGCCAACATAATGTGGTGCCTGATCTGATATCCAAACTGTTTGTCAATGAGACTGAACTTCTGAAAAACTCAGAAAGAAAGTGTGTAGTTAGGATAACTTGTGAATATGCTGCAGAGAACAATTTAGCAGATGACAAAATTACCCAGCATGCAAAGAGTTAAGCTGAAATTCACAACAGATATGCTCTATATTGATAGCTGGTAGCTTAATGCAGGGCATAGGTATGACAAAAAGCTTTAAGAGTATTCTGCATTTTGAGAATTATCCACAGTTATCTCAATCTTAAATGAGTGTGTGTTATTTGTCTAAACACAATTTCTACTCTACTGATCAGGCTAAGGGTGATTATATAAGAACTTCCACTGACTGGTCTCAGCTAAGAGTGATATTAAGGAGAAACCTTTAGAATGTAATTTCTGGTGTAAAGAAGTATATACACACAGGGCAGGGCCAATTTTAACCCCAGAACTATGATACTTATAAAACTCATAAAGTTATGCTAAGTAAATCTATACACCAAATATCTAAGCTCTGGGACATGTAGTTTCTGACAAGAATATTTTTAAGTTTTTCCTATGCATAACTAGTGATCCCATAGGCTGTTTACGCAGTCAGCTATTAAAAACTGGAAATCCCTGGGGTGGGACCAATTTTGACCCTAGGGGCATAATTTATATAACTTTTGTAGAAGTCCTGAAGTTGAAGCTATGTGCCAAATATGAAAGCTGAGGACCTTCTAGTTTTAGAGGAGATGATGTTCAAAGTTTTCACTATATGTTTCTATTGAAAACTGAAAACCCCTGGAGCAGGGCCAATTTTGACCCCAGGGGTATAATTTATATAACTTTTGTAGAGGACCTACATATGATGCTATGTGCCAAAGATGAAAGCTGAGACCCCTGTAGATTCAGAGGAGAAGAACTTTAAAGGTTCAAATTGTTGACGACGAACGACGCACGCCGACGGACGACGGACATCAAGCGATCACAAAAGCTCACCCTGAGCACTTTGTGCTCTGGTGAGCTAAAAATGACATCATGAATATTTAATAGCGGAATTTTATAAACTTTTCTTTTATAATGTAACTTTTCAATGGATTTCTTTTGCTTTAACAAAAACTGAAAAACAGATCTATATCATGTCAAAAGCAAACAGGACAGACCCTGATTAGAAGGCTCCTATAGGAGTTGTCTGATCTGGGTCTACTTTGTTTGCAAATGTCCGAAAAGGTGCATGGGGGAAAGGGTAATGAATACATTGGCATTTTTGATGTCTCATGTAGGAGCTTTCTGCATAACTGCCACCCAGCTTTAAGACCAAGATTTAAACCTCTTTTAGGTGATGCATCAGAGACGTTCTACACGCAATGTCATGAACAACAGCAATGCTGGTTTGCACCAAAAGCATGGCATTAACCTTTCATAAAATCACGTTAGAGGTGATGCATCTAGACCAATGTCTTTCTTTTAACCCTTTCCATGGAATATTCATGTATTGAAATAATGACATGAATATTTATTAGCTGAATATTTATATTAACATATGACCATTTGAATGTTTTGTATTGGTAGAAACTGTAGAGTCATATCTATACTATTTTCATAAGCGAAAATAGCAGAACCTGATCAGACGGTTCCTACAGGTGGCTGCTTACAATGTCACAGCTATAATCATTAATGTCAAAGAGAGAATAGCTCCTGGGGTATCAGTTAACACTGTGACTGCGGGGCACGCATATACTGACACTTGCATACAGTTTAGATTCAGATCAGAAACTTCCTAGAGGAGCCCTCTGATCGGGATCTTCCTACAGGAACCCTCAGGTCAGGCTCTTCCTATATAGGAACCCTCTGATCAGGATCTTCCTACAGGAACCCTCTGATCAGGATCTTCATTGTTTGTTATTTAACCTTTAGCCTGCTGAGCAATTATTTTTACAGAACATTTCACCAACTACATTTTCAAATTTCAAGCTATGATCAATTTCTCTACTAAAATTCAATTAGGATATCAAACAGTTTGGATCCAGATGAGACGCCGAGTTACTCGGAGTTTCATCTGGATCCAAACTGTCTGTATATGTATTTACTCATCCGCCCATAGCAGGTTGAAGGTTAAAATCGTCTAGTAAAGTTAATCTATTTTAGTAAATGGTCTCAAATGAGAATGACATGATCAACCATTCCACCATTCAGTGTTGAAAGGGCTAACCATTTACTCCATAAATACACATTTCTACACCTTTGCAAACAGAATAGACCCAGATCAGATGACTCATAAAAGAGCCGTCTGATCAATGTCTGCTCTGTTTGCTTATGCTATAATCTAGATATCTGCCATGACCAAACATTCCTGCGTCCATGTGCTATCATAACGAATTGAATTAACCATCCATGACATTTCTTACATCAATATTCATGGAGGAAAGGGATAAAGGAGAAACTCGATTTATTCAACACCATTTAGTCACCCCAATAAACCGTATATTTCCCACAGGGAAGATTATTTGAGTGTATACTGTTTGTTCTGTCTCAACACCATTTTACTAAAGATAATCTCATTTATTATACAAAATAGTTGACAATAACAAGTAATCACTTCAATAGACCATGAACAGCCATTCAGAGTCTTAACCTGTTTGCTCTGTCTCAACTGCCTTTTACCTGCGATACATCATTTATTGCACAAACATGGCAGATCATAACTCCAAACTCTGTAAACCATGTGTTAGTTTCCCACTGGGCAACTGATCTTTGCTCCATCTCACATTTTTTTACAAATAATACAGTAAAATGTCTCTATAACGGCCAATAAATTACATCAAATATTTTGTGTTAAAGGCAGGTGGCTGCATAAAGCAAGGTGAAGTAAAACAGAACGCTCCTATAGGAGCGTTCTGTTTCATTTTCACATTGCTTTAAGCAGCTATCTGCCCTAAATAACAACTAATTAACACACTTTAGTGGCCGTTATAGAGAGGTTTTACTGTACATCTCATTTATTACACAAAACATGTACATATAGAAGAAAATGACACAATACTAAGCACCAAAATACCAAGACTAGTTTTTGTAGCACGTGTAAATCCACACTAACCTTCTACTTCATGAATATTCATGTAAAATTAATAGCCTCATCAATATTCATTAGCTGAATATTAACACCGTCATACTGTAATATACTTTCAATCTGATCTTATCAATGCTATAATTATTATCATAATTATTATTATTATTGTTATTATTATCATTATTGTTATTATTATTATTATTATTATTATTATTATTCTCATTACTATTTTGTTTTATTATATTACAGTAGTAGAAAGGTCTAATTTTGGTGTAAAGGCTTAAATACATTATTATTGTTTCTTCTTCATTGATATACTTTCAATCAAATATTATCATTATTATTATTATTATTGTTTTGTTTTATATTTTGTAGTAGAATAATTTCGACTTCTTCCCAGGACACATGGAATATCAACAGATTGTATATGGACACCTTAGACAAAGGCTGTACAATGATTGCTATCTCGGTAAAGTGTTTTCCAACACTTTTAGTCGCAACCTGTATCGGGACTGCTGGTAGCCTTGTCATCCAGTCAAAACGTTGTTCTTCTGCCGAATCATTGATTGTGAGACTTTATGGTGTGTCCTTCAGCACTTGTGCTGAAGAATGCGAAATGCGACCAAATTGTTCAGTTTACAACTACCGAACGTGGGGTTGCATTCATGTAAGTTATTGTCAAAGAACGGAAGAGAAAAGACAGAGGCAATATGATGTGTTGTGGGATTATAGCCAACATCACCTGTAAGAAAGGTAATAGCGGTAGTAGTTTCACGGCTTTTGCACTCAGACCCCATCCCCGCGTCAGAACTTTCAGTATCTTTATTATCATCAATATATGCGGGGTAGTATAAATATCAACCTATCTAAATTTGGTCGACCCTGGTCAGACGCAGCGTATCTAGGTCGACAATGTTTGAAATTCTATGGAAGTACAAATATGAGTCATGCATGAAACACCACATGCAGAACAAACAGCCGCGAACAGCATGGCAACTGGAACATGTAGCAAATGTGCATAACTATCAAAACACAAAGAGACGCACAAAGACAAAATAAACAAACAATAGGAGGAAGATGGAAGTACTGCCTTGGAACTGTAAGTGACAATAGTCACGGTGGTTTTAACCGGTTTAGGGACACCCAACCTCGCACTTATTCCATCTCCATCCTAAAAGACAAACAGTGTAAATAAACGTATCTTGGTCGACAATGTTTGCAAGTCTATGAAAGTACAAATATGAGTCATGCATGAAACACCACATGCAGAACAAACAGCCACTTATTTTTGTGTTTAGCCATCAATATTTTTTTTGTAAATGAACACATGCTTTATCTTTATTATAAAAAAACTCTTATACTCGTATATCACTCAAACGTAGCCTAATTCTGGGTCTGTACGGTATGTAAGAAGTTAAACCATTTATTTCGATATTAGTTAAATGGAACTCCATCCAGTTCTTATTTTTGAACCCTTCCATTTTGAGGGGGAACATACACGTACAGAAAGGATGTGTTGGTATCAGCCATTGATGCTTCGCAGTCCTTCAATCATAAACAGTGTGTGTACATAAGTAATGCTATGAGAACGGTGTATTTATCAACAATGTGTGCTAATGATAGTTCATTCTATGATCTTATATGCTAACCATATAGTGTTTTATTTTATATTGCTTAAATATTATCTACAAATAGATTCCACATTTTTCGGTTCAAATGTGCTCAACTATATAACCTTGCCAATTATACGAGCGAATAGTAGAGTATTATTTAAACTTGCCAACCACTTCAACAACCAACAAAATTGATAAGAACTACAAAATAGATAAACAAATAATACAGTTTTGTTTAAAGAAAACGTTCTTTCATATTTGTTCTGGTTTCAATACTTTTAGTGCTCATCGAAAAAGGACTGTGATACTGAAAGAGGACCCGATCACAAACAAGATGTGTTTGTGAAACACTATGCCCCCTCGATATGATATTTGACCCTGAAGGATGACCTTGACTTTGACATGTCACACCTCAAACTGTGCAGCTTCATAGGGTACACATGCATACCAAATATCAAGTCTGTATCTCTACTGGTTCAAAGTTATGGCCAATGTTAAAGTTGGTGACCTTTGACCATGAAGGATGACCTTGACCTTGACATGTCACCCCTCAAACTGTGCGGCTTCATGAGATACACATGCATACCAGTATCAAGGCTGTATATCTACTGGTTCAAACGTTATGGCCAATGTTATTGTTGGTGACCTTTGACCTTCAAAGATGACCTTGACCTTGACATGTCACCCTTCAAACTGTGCAGCCAAATGAGAAACACATGTATACCAACTATCAAGTCTGTATCTCTACTGGTTCAATAGTTATGGCCAATGTTAAAGTCGGTGACCTTTGACCCTGAACGATGACATTGACCTTGAAATGTCACCCCTAAACTGTGCAGCTTCATGAGATACACATGCATACCAAATGTCAAGTCTGTATCTACAGGTTCAAAAGTTATGGTCAATGTTAAAGTTGGTGACCTTTGACCCTAAAAGATGACCTTTATCTTGACATGTTGCCCCTCAAAATGTGCAGCTTCATGAGATACACATGCATACCAAATATCAAGACTCTATCTCTATTGGTTCAAAAGTTATGGCCAATTTGAAGTTGGTAACCTTTGACCCTGAAGGATGACCCCTCAAACTGCGCAGCTTCATGAGATGCACAAGCATGCCACATATCAAGTCTCTATCTGTACTGGTTCAAAAGTTATGGCCAATGTTAAAGTCAGTGATTTGACCCATATGTTTGACCTCTGACCTTTAAGGATGACCTTGACCTTGACATGTCACCCCATGTTAAAGTTACAGACAAACAGACAATTTGACCTTTGACCCTGAAGAATGGCCTTTACCTTGACATGTCACCCCTCAATTAAAAATGTAGTTTATTGTGAATTATAGTTCTAAAGATAATATATATTGATATGATCTAGATCTATTCTAAAATTATAAAATTCTTTTACTAGATCTGCTACGGTACGGTACTGTACAGTAGCCAGAAAGACATTTTACAACACACGAATGAACGACATGAGACTGTATATCTTAATATCTATATCTTATTTAAATAAAACGAGAATTAAAATTTTAAATACTGTTGATCTAATTTATTCGACATATCAGGCATGTCCAACAAATAAATAAGAATGTCTCCCATTTCAAAGAAAGGCCAGATCAAGGGATCGGTTTTTGTGTGTGTTTTTTTCAATGTTCAGCTGGTAGTTTATAGGGCCGAATTCAAGCTTCTTGTTGTATCTATCCTTAGAAACTAAAACATAATTGTCATTATAGTCAGAGGATATAGTAAATGTACAGAAATCAACAATTCATAACCACCACAGTCGTTAAATGATGTGTAGGCTAACTGCTGCTTAGCCTTTCCATAGGGATACATAGGTTGTTATTGGTGTTTTTGCCCACCAGTCAACTGCGCATGCGCGAAATCGACGGGTTTGTTTACAAACAGAGATTCGCCCTACAGATAATGACACTTCACATAAATGTATACAAGATGTTTTCTTACTAAAACAAACCAAAACTAGAGGTTTTTGTCAAAAAAAACGGATGTCTCCCCTCTAATAAAAACAATATGTAAAGGGAAATCACTAAAAATGTTATGGTCTTGATGAATGATACTTCCCCTCATTTTGCGTTTTTCACACTACATTTTTCAAGAAGAAAATGATAACAGCTAATAACTCCAAAAATACTGATACCAGATTTACGGCCCTTGTGCATGACACTTACTTTCATCATGCTCTTTCCAGAAATAAAATGTCATTCCAATAGCATCAGTCGAACAGGAGTTATTGATCGGCCAAAAAATGTAACAAAGGGCAATAACTCCAAAAGTATTGAAGCCAGAATTATGGCCCTTGTTCATGACACTTTCTCTCATCATGCTTTTTCCATGTATGAAGTTTCAATACGATGGCAAGAGCCATGTAGGAGTTATCGTCCGAACAAGTAAGAATTAAACAAATGTACAAGGGGCAATAACTCTAAATTTATTGAAGCTCGAGTTAAGGATCTTATGCATGACACTTTCTCTTATCATGATCGTTCCATGTATGAAGTTTCACTCCAATGGCATGTGTCACATAGGAGTAATCATCCGGACAAAAAATTGTGATTTTTTTTTACAAAGGGCAATAACTCCAATATTAGTGAAGCCAGAGTTATGGACCTTGTGCATGACACTTCCTCTCATTATGATCTTTCCATATATGAAGTTTCAATCCAATGGCATGAGCCATATAGAAGTTATCTTCCGGACAAAAAAGTAGTATTTTTTTTTTACAAAGGGCAATAACTCCTATATTAGTGAAGCCAGAGTTATGTACCTTCTGCATGACACTTCCTCTCATTATGCTCTTTCCATATATGAAGTTTCAATCAACTGGCATCAGGCATATTGAAGTTATTGTCCGGACAAAAAATTATGATATTTTTTACAAAGGGCAATAACTCCAATATTAGTGAAGCCAGAGTTATGGACCTTGTGCATGACACTTCCTCTCATTATGCTCTTTCCATATATGAAGTTTCAATCAACTGGCATCAGGCATATTGAAGTTATCGTCCGGACAAAAAGTGTGACAGACAGACGGACAGACGGACAGACGGACGGACAGACGGACAGACAGACAACTCTCACGAAAACAATATGTCTCCCCCATATAAATATGGGGGGAGACATAATAAGTTACAGATTTTAGAGAATTTCTATATAAAAGCGTATTTCCACTCTGGATCATATCTGTCTATATAAGCTATATAGAAGGAAACAAGAGATGTTTGTAAAACATGTATACCCCCCATACCCCCTGACCTTTGATCTAGTGACCTCAACTATAGAGATCATCTAGCGGTCATGACTAATCACCACAGCAAGTTTGAAGATCCTAAGCTAAACCACTGATCATTTATTGATCTGAAAACATTTCACATATTAAGGTCATGGTGACCTTGACCTTTGACCTAGTGACCTCAACAACTATAGGGATCATCTAGTGGTCATGACCAACTACCACAGCAAGTTTGAAGATCCCGTACCAAACCATTGAGCAGTTATTAATTGGAAACCATTTCATCAGTTAAGGTCATGATGACCTTGACCTTTGACCTAGTGACCTCAAAATCAATAGGGGTCATCTAGTTGTCATGACCAACCACCACAGCAAGTTTGAAGATCCTAAGTCAAACCTTTGAGCAGTTATTGATCGCAAACCATTTCACTAGTTAAGGTCATAGTGACCTTGACCTTTGACCTAGTGACCTCAAAAATAATAGGGCTTATCTATTGGTCATGACCAACCACCACAGCAAGTTTGAAGATCCTAAGCCAAACCCTTGAGCAGTTATTGATCGCAAACCATTTCACCCTTTAAGGTCATGGTGACCTTGACCTTTGGCCTAGTGACCTAAAAACAACAGGGCTCATCTAGTTGTCATGACTAACCACCTAAGCAAATTTGAAGATCCTAAGCCAAACCCTTGAGCAGTTATTGATCAGAAACCATTTTACAAGTTAAGGTCATGGTGACCTTGACCTTTGACCTAGTGACCTCAAATACAGTAGGGGTCATCCAGTTGTCATAACCAACTACCGCAGCAAGTTTGAAGATTCTAAGCCAAACCCTTCAGAAGTTATTGATCGGAAACCATTTGACCAGTTAAGAGCATGGTGACCTTGACCTTTGACATAGTGACCTAAAAAACAATAGGGGTCATCTAGTGGTCATTACTAACCACCACAGCAAATTTGAAGATCCTAGGCCAAACCCTTGAGCAGTTATTGATTGCAAACCATTTCACCCTTTAAGGTCATGGTGACCTTGACCTTTGACCTAGTGACCTAAAAAACAATAGGACTCATCTAGTTGTCATGACCAACCACCTAAGCAAATTTGAAGATCCTAAGCCAAACCCTTGAGCAGTTATTGATCAGAAACCATTTTACCAGTTAAGGTCATGGTGACCTTGACCTTTGACCTAGTGACCTCAAAATCAATAGGGGTCATCCAGTGGTCATGACCAACCACCACAGCAAGTTTGAAGATTCTAAGCTAAACCCTTGAGCAGTTATTGATCGGAAACCATTTAACCATTTAAGGTCATGGTGACCTTGACCTTTGACCTAGTGACCTCAAAATCAATAGGGGTCATCTAGTGGTCATGACCAACCACCACAGCAAGTTTGAAGATCCCAAGCCAAACCCTTGAGCAGTTATTGATCGGAAACTATTTCACCATTTTAGGTCATGGTGACCTTGACCTTTGACCTAGTGAACTCAAAAACAATAGGGGTCTTCTACTTGTCATGACCAACCACCACAGCAAGTTTGAAGATTCTAGGCCAAGTCGTTTATTAGTTATCGTTCGGAAACCATCGATCTACCGACCGACCGACCGACCTACCGACCGACCGACCGACAGACCGACCGACCGACCGACCGACATGTGCAAAGCAATATACCCCCATTTTTTCAAAAGGGGGGTATAATAATATCAGAGCAAAAATCATATTCCAAGCTCAAAACACTTTATTTCACCAAATATACAAAGTGTCAAGCACATAAATGTGTATCGTAACTATCAACACTAAGATCTGTATCCAAACTAGCTAGACAGATTCATTGATCTGTTCAAGAATGGTAACTTAACTCCAGTTTTACAAACAATTAGAACAATCACTATAACTGTACAGAAACACAGAAAAACTAGAGATTTTTGTCAAAAAAACGGATGTCTCCCCTCTAATAAAAACAATATGTAAAGGGAAATCACTAAAAATGTTATGGTCTTGATGAATGATACTTCCCCCCATTATGCGCTTTCCACACTACATTTTTCAAGAAGAAAAAGATAACAGCTAATACCTCCAAAATTACTGATACCAGATGCATGGCCCTTGTGCATGACACTTACTTTCATCATGCTCTTTCCAAAAAGAAAATGTCATTCCAATAGCATCAGTCGAACAGGAGTTATTGATCGGCCAAAAAATGTAACAAAGGGCAATAACTCCAAAAGTATTGAAGCCAGAATTATGGCCCTTGTTCATGACACTTTCTCTCATCATGCTCTTTCCATGTATGAAGTTTCAATACGATGGCAAGAGCCATGTAGGAGTTATCGTCCGGACAAGAAAGAATTAAACAAATGTACAAGGGGCAATAACTCTAAATTTATTGAAGCTCGAGTTAAGGATCTAATGCATGACACTTTCTCTTATCATGATCGTTCCATGTATGAAGTTTCACTCCAATGGCATGTGCCACATAGGAGTAATCATCCGGACAAAAAAATGTGATTTTTTTTCAAAAGGGCAATAACTCCAATATTAGTGAAACCAGAGTTATGGACCTTGTGCATGACACTTCCTCTCGTCATGATCTTTCCATATATGATGTTTCAATCCAATGGCATGAGCCATATAGAAGTTATCTTCCGGACAAAAAAGTGTGATTGTTTTTACAAAGGGCAATAACTCCTATATTAGTGAAGCCAGAGTTATGTACCTTTTGCATGACACTTCCTCTCATTATGCTCTTTCCATATATGAAGTTTCAATCAACTGGCATCAGGCATATTGAAGTTATTGTCCGGACAAAAAATTATGATATTTTTTACAAAGGGCAATAACTCCAATATTAGTGAAGCCAGAGTTATGGACCTTGTGCATGACACTTCCTCTCGTCATGATCTTTCCATTTATGAAGTTTCAATCCAATGGCATGAGCCATATAGGAGTTATCGTCTGGACAAAAAAGTGTGATTTTTTTTTACAAAGGGCAATAACTCCATTATTAGTGAAGCCAGAGTTATGGACCTTGTGCATGACACTTCCTCTCATTATGCTCTTTTCATATATGAAGTTTCAATCAACTGGCATCAGGCATATTGAAGTTATCGTCCGGACAAAAAGTGTGACAGACAGACGGACAGACGGACAGACGGACGGACAGACAGACAACTCTCACGAAAACAATATGTCTCCCCCATATAAATATGGGGGGAGACATAATTAAGACATGGCAGAAACTAGAATCGCATCTATATTATTTCATACGCAAACAGAGCAGACCCTAATCAGACGACTCCTGTAGCAGTTTGCAAAGGCTTAGAAAGGAACATCAATGGAGTAAATGGTTAAGCCAACATAAAAGATAGGTCTAATTATAGGCATGTAAGGCATGTGGTAGTTTAATGCAGGTCACAATTAATGAATGAAGCTCCTATAGGAGTCTTCTGCATTAGTTTTACCCTGCATTAAGCAACCACCTGCTCTCTATCATTCCTATGTTCAATAAATGAATGGCCACTTAGGCCAGGTTCTTCTTTGTGAAACTTGACAGAAAGAGTTGCCACATACCTGTACCAGCTTATGACACTCATATTGAAAGAGTTGCCACATACCTGTACCAGCGTATGACACTCACATTGTCAAGAATCTAAATAGAGTATCACGTTTCGCATGCACGTTTTGTAGTACAGTAAAACCTCTCTATAACAACCACTAAATTACATCAAGTATTTTGTGTTAAAGGCAGGTGGCTTCTTTAAGCAAGGTGAAAGTAAAACAGAACGCTCCTATTTTCACCTTGCTTTAATCAGCCACCTGCCCTAAATACCAAATAATTAACACAAATTAGTGGCCGTTATAGAGAGGTTCTACTGTAGGAAAACATGAACCCTTACAATGCTAAATGTTCAAATGAACTATTCCGAATAGGTCAAACTTATGGTGAATATTACAGGATTAGTTTAAAGAAAATTGTAACATGATAAACAGTTCAGACCCTGGTAAGAGGGCTACTCCAGGAGTCCTCTCTCACCTGGGTCTACACTGTTTGCAAACGTATTTAGGCCTAGTGACTCGTGTTCTGCACAGTAAGGGTTAACCCTTTACTCCACGAGTATTAATGTAAGAAATAATAACAGTGTGAATATAAATTACATGGTTATCATAGCATATGAACAGAACAGAACAGAACTTTATTCACTTTATGACCAAGCGAAGTTTTGGCCACGGCAGTGACTGTAGAATCATCTCTATATTATAACATAAACAAACTGAGCAGACCCTGATTTAAAGGAAGAGTTGACAAAAACTGAAGGATTTATATTATTTCAGATGGAAATAGAACAGACACTGATCCAAAGACTCCTACAGTAGCTGTCTGATCTGGGTCTAAAATAGAACAGACACCGATCCAACGACTCCTACATATCTGTCTGATCTGGGTCTAAAATAGAACAGACACTGATCCAACAACTCCTACATTAGCTGTCTGATCTGGGTCTACTCTAGTTGCAAAGGCATAGAAAATAATTTACATGAAGGAAAGGGATGTGCTATATCTTTGTTCGTGGAGTGCATCTCTACCACTGGAATACTAAATTGGCCAGCCAATCATAAATACATCAGGAGGAAAGGCAATCAAGATACAGTAAAACCCCTCTAATGCGACCACTTAATGAATGTACATGGGTGTCTGATCTGGGTCTACTCTAGTTGCAAAGGCATAGAAAAGAGTATACATGAAGGAACGGGATATGCTATATCTTTGTTCGTGGAGTCCATCTCTACCACTGGAATACTAATCATAAATACACCAGGAGGAAAGGCACTCAAGATACAGTAAAACCCCTCTAATGCGACCACTTATTGAATTTACATGGGTGTCTTTATAAGCAGGTGGTTGCTTAAGCAGGACAAAAGTAATGCAGAAAGCTCCTCTAGGAGCTTTCTGCATTACTTTTGTCCTGCATTAAGCAACCACCTGCATCTAGCACCCAGAATTATACCTCTTTTACGTGTTCGCATTAGCGGGGTTTTACTGTATATCATTCCAGAGAACCAGCTGTGATGCATAAAAACATTTTGAAGAACAATTCCTTTATATCTCCACCAAACCCTTTATTGTGACTACTCTTTAGAATTGTTTAGAAGAGACATAGGGTTTGGTGAAGAAATGACAAAATTCAATCTGGACCAGTTACAATAAATACTTTGGGAGTAAATGCATTCAAAATACACCAGTCTGGTAGAACCAGATCAATGTGATCTAGAACAGCCAATGCATGAGTGGGAACCAGTGAGCTGATTTTTGAACTATTATCTGTTACAAATGCATAATCACGCATTTGCAAATAGTGTTGACCTATATCAGACGGCTCCTGTATGGGACGTCTGATCAGGGTCTGCTCCGTTTGTGTGTGACATAAAGATGATTCTAGAGTTTCTGTCCTAGTCAACATATCATGTAAAATAAATTCATTTAGTAAATATTAATCATTTCTACATAAAAAGTCACAAAGAAGAGGTAAATCATATTTATGTAGGAAATAACTACATCATGGATATCAAATATTAGACTAGTTTTATAATTGCATATAAGCACGGGAAATGTTGGCCGTGGCAGGAAGTGTACATTGTAAAATCAGATCTGTATAAGTTTATTAGCAAACAGAGCAGACTCTGATCAGGTAATTCATACTGGAGCCATTAGATTTGGATCTGCTATGTTTGCAAATACAATAAAATTTTAAAGGTGTATTTATGGAATAAATGAGCAACACATTCCCCCTATTTTAGACCCAACTTCTTTGAATAAATATACCGAAAAGGAGCAGTAGCTGTAGAAAAGAAGAATTTTAGAATTGTGTAGTTTTGAAAACATTGTGATATATGGAGCATTTACTCCTATTAGCAAATGCTTTACTTATCACAAGGGTTTCAAAACATTTACAAAACTTTTACAATCAGGCGCAATCAGATGTCCGTAAGAAAGAATGTGTTAACAATTAACATAGTGTGTATCTACAGTAACAAATCTCGATAATTAGAGCTCTGAAACCAGTATTATGATTGGTCTTACAGACAGGAGGCAGCTTAACCCTTTCCTTCATATAAATTCGTTTTCGCGCATTTGCAAACAGAGCAGACCAAGATCAGACGGCTCCTATAGGAGACGTCCAATCATGCTCTGCTCTGTTTGTTAATGGAATTTGAAAGATCTGTAAATTTACTGTCTAAAATGGCTACAATGTTCCACCTTACACTGTTTTGGCCATGAATATTTAGTAGGTATTGAAAATTGGAATAAACATAGAACAGGGAAAGGGTTGATGCAGGACAGGTAGTAGCTTATTGCATAACACGTGGCCGTTAATGCAGAACAGACTTCAGCTTAATGCAGGACAAAAGTCTCTTCATCTGCTTAAAGCGGTCACCTGCCTAAACAGTTCAAAATTCTTTGTTACTGAAAATTCGACAGTTTTCTAGATTTAACTGTAAATGGCAATTTATCATCCTTCAGTCACGTCTTAGGCTTTGTATCTACCCTCCTGTGGGGAAGCATGAAATCAGATCGATGAGAAAATGATTTTTTATGTTAAGCCGCTGTCAAGTAAGTGCTTGAGTACATGTGAATGTTTTTATCCCACATATATTCCACACATAATGTCTCACTCATGTGTGTACAATCTTTGTGACTGAGTAACATCTGTAACAGACTTATTAGTACGGCCTGTATCCTGTACGTATGAGGTTGTGTGTCACTAAAGGTGATCGTTGAGTAAATGGCTTTCCACACACATCATATTTATATGGTCACTCTGTCCTGTATGTTTCCTCATGTGCTTGACAAAACTTGAATTGTAAGCAAATGACTTTTTACATACATCACATGTGTAAGGTCTCTCACCTGTATGCACCCTCATGTGCTTCCCTAAATCAGACCCGCTAATACATGACTTTTCACATACATCACACTTGTAAGGTCTCTCTCCTGTATGCACCCTGGTGTGCAAAACTAAATTTGATCGTTGCGCAAATGACTTTTCACATACATCACATTTGTAAGGTCTCTCTCCGGTATGCACCCTCATGTGCAACACTAAATGTGATTGTTGCGTAAACGAATTTTCACATACATCACACTTGTAAGGACACTCTCCTGTATGCAGATGCATGTGGGAGACTAAATTTCTTTTGGTAGTATATGACTTTTCACAGGCATCACACTTGTAAGGTTTCTCTCCTGTATGCAGCCTCATGTGCCTGGTTAACTCAGACCGGCTTATACATGACTTCTCACATACATCACATTTGTAAGGTCTCTCTCCTGTATGCACCCTCATGTGTAACACTAAAGGTGATCGTTGCGCAAACGACTTTTCACATACATCACACGTGTAAGGTCTCTCTCCGGTATGCACCCTCATGTGGGTGACTAAATTGCTGTTGGTAGTAAATGACTTTTCACAGGCATCACACTTGTAAGGGCTCTCTCTTGTGTGCATCCTCATGGTGTGCTTGGCTAAATTACACCGGTTCGTAAATGATTTTTCACATGCATCACACTTGTAAGGTCTCTCTCCTGTATGCACCCTCATGTGCGGGATTATCTGTGAACGTTGGGCAAAAGACTTTTCACATACATCACACTTGTAAGGTCTCTCTCCTGTATGTACCCTCATGTGCTTGCCTAAATCAGACCGGCTAATACACGACTTTTCACATACATCACACTTGTAAGGTCTCTCTCCTGTATGCACCCTCGTGTGCAACACTAAATGTGATCGTTGCGTAAACGACTTTTCACATACATCACATGTGTAAGGTCTCAGGACCTCTCCTGTATGCACCCTCATGTGCGGGACTAAATGCGATCGTTCCGTAAATGACTTTCCACATACATCAGATTTGTAAAGTCTCGAGTTCTGTCTTGTATGCATCCTTATGTGCTAGACTAAATGTGACCGTCTAATAAATGACTTTCCACATACATCACACTTGTAAGGTCTCTCTCCTGTATGCATCCTCGACTTAATATGATGGTTGAATTAACGAGTGTCCATATACATCATACTCGTCTCTCTGAAAGCCAAGACTGAGAATGAAAACATGGTACAACTGTCCATTATATACTGAATCGACATTGTTGTATTATAATTTAACTATAAAAACACAGCGTGTGAACTAACCAAACATGCATAACTTATTATTTAATTATTTAGATCTAATTAACGCTGTCATAACGCTAGTTAATTCAATGGGTGACTGACCAATTAGCACTGATATACTGGATCCAAACTGCTTGACATTCTTATGTAGGTTTCTTCAATAAAGAAATACGAAATTTGAAATTGTTAATTTTCGATTTTTGAGGACGACAATTTCAAAGCAGACAATATTATAGTAGGATATTGGTAAACTTTTTGACAGAGCGTCTAATCTGGATACAAAATGTGTTGATAATTTTGGAAACAAACCGTTTTGTTTCGTATTAAAAATGATTTGTCTAGTTTTATAAATGCATTTATTTAGCGTTGATCCAGATTAGACATTGCGTTAACCCTTTCACTGCCTCCCCCCCCCCCACCCCCCCGAGTGTATAATCTGGATTCAAGCTATACAGTATTTACAAATGTTAACCATTTGCTTCATTGCGTAACTGTTTTTAACCCCTTAACCCCTATTATTTTGCTTCTTATTTGATCTGGATACACCATGATATGTTTAAACTTTTACTATTATGTCGTGTTGTACCCGAATAAGATATTAATTATTTAGAACAAGAGCATACAATTAAAGTTGCTGACATATTGACACATCATAATTAATATAGATGTGATTCTTCAGTTTCTGCATTGGCCAACAATTTATAGGTCCATGTGCTATTCTAACACATAACTTTTACATGGATATTCATGGAGGAAAGTGTGTAGCCCCCTCTGACCGTTCCAAGGCGGTACTTCCATCTTCGCCCTATTGTTTGTTCCACGTTGTTATGTCTTTGCGTCTCTTTGTGTCTTTTATATTCATGTACATTTGCTGTTAGTCGTTGTGGTGCTGTTTGGGCGGTTGTGTTTTGTATGCGGTGTTTCCTGCATGACTCATACATGTACTTTTACATTTATGTTGTATATATGGTAATTACTATTAAGGTTATCATTAAAGCTTATTTAATTATTAAGGTTAGACAAGGGAAAATAACCTTACATCGTTGTGTGGCAAAACAGTGTCGTGTCCACGGAGTGTATATTCAATTCAATTCTTTATTGCGTATATTTGTATGCCTAGAGCAAGTGTTAAACCGGTTTATGGGCGCCCAACCTCACACTTATTCCATCCCCACCCTAAAAGACAAACAGTGTAATTAAATGTATCCCCTCTCCGACTAATCTACAACAACCGCGACGGCAAATACAGTGGTAAAGTGCATGTATAACGAAAACATTTAAGTGAACAAACTGTATCCACCTATCGCTAGTGTACTCAATGATTGAGCTGCAAACAGAGTAACTGTAGAAAAGTAATAAAGGGTACGACAAAAACAAAATAGTACAGATATCCGACGTTCTCCTTCCATTTCTGGATTTAAGAGGTCGCCTTCATAGAGTACTAAACCTTTCTTGTCGGCGTACATGCAAAGAGGCCAGCGTGATTGCCAACTGTAACAAGAGTACCGCATACGGTACATAATACGCCCACTTGCAAACTTTCTCTGATTCAACATGCCTTATAAGTGTTGACATTTTCTAATCTGTGCTTCAGATCTTGATTTCCATATTAAGGTGATACTATTTCTTAAAAAAATGAAGTGAATATCTTATTAAATAAAAAAGTTACAGCTAATCCTCATTTTTGCAGTGCAACGGCCATAACTCTGTAAAGACAAACTGAATGAACCTCAAAATAAACTCAGCTTCAAATTTTGTTGCTTAAAACATTTGTGTTTAGTTTCATTTATATCATTTTAATAGTTTTCCCAGAAAACAACAGACAAACTAAAAGTTGACCGACTAACAAAGCAACGAACACACGAAGTTCAAGGACCATAACTTTAGAATAAAATGACATATCAAAAGCCCCACAATATATGTGAAAATTCACATTAAGGTTTATCCATATAAAAAAATTGAAGTAAATATCATTTCAAATGAAAAAGGTATGGCCATCCTCATATTTGCATAGATTTGCATTATTTTTTTAAGTGCAAGGGCCATTACTCCGAAACAACAAATCAAATGATCCTCAGAATCAACTTAGCTTCAGGTCTTGATGCATTAAACATGTGTATGAAGTTTCATTAATATCTGTTAAACAGTTTTGCCAGAAAACAGCGGACAAACTATATGCATATATTTGCATTATTTTTTAAGTTAAAGGGCAATAACTCTGAAACTAAAAATCAAATAAACCTCAAAATCGACTCAGCATCAGATCTTGATGCATTAAACATTTTTGTGAAGTTTCATTAATATCTGTCAAATAGTTTTCCCAGAAAACAGCGGACAAACTATTTGCATTATTTTTTAAGGACAAGGGCCATAACTCTGAAACGAAAAATCAAATGATCCTCAGAATCAATTCAGTTTCAGATCTTGATGCATTAAACATTTGTGTGAAGTTTCATTAATATCTCTCAAATAGTTTTCCCAGAAAACAGCGGACAAACAGCGGACAAACTATTTGCATATTTTTTATGGACAAGGACCATAACTCTGAAATGAAAAATCAAATGAACCTCAGAATAAACTCAGCTTCAGATCTTGATGCAGTTAACATTTGTGTGAAGTTTCATTAATATCTGTCCAATAGTTTTCCCAGAAAACAGCGGACAAACTATTTGCATTATTTTTTAAGGACAAGGGCCATAACTCTGAAACGAAAAATCAAATGAACCTCAGAATCGACTCAGCTTCAGATCTTGATGCATTAAACATTTGTGTGAAGTTTCATTAATATCTCTCTAATAGTTTTCCCAGAAAACAGCGGACAAACTATTTGCATTTTTTAAGGACAAGGGCCATAACTCTGAAATGAAAAATCAAATGAACCTTAGAAACAACTCGGCTTCAGATCTTGATGCATTAAACATTTGTGTGAAGTTTCATTAATATCTGTCAAATAGTTTTCCCAGATAGCAGCGGACAAACAAAATGTTGACGGACGAACGAACGAACGAACGAACGAACGAACGGACGGACAGGGCCACGACAATATACGACCACCTTTATTAGGTGGGCGTATAAAAAGGGTTCACAACCAAACATGCAGTGTTGTAGTACTACAGGATCATATCCCTTTTTTAATGAATTTTTTAACATATTTGATGAACAAAGTGAGAAAATGCGTATGTCCAATAATTTTACGAAGTTTGTAAATCACATCACCATAAAATTCAGGATGTGAAATACCGTGTCGCAGAAGCACCTTGAGATTACATTGGTACTTGCCAATAAGCGAGTGATTTCGATAGTAAAATTTAGAGAAAGTTTTTCTTAGTTTATGGTATCTATATCCTTGCTAAACCACTTTTTCAGTTAAAATGAGATTTCAACTGTTAAAATCGTCAATAGATGAACAAGCTCTAGCAAAACGAATAAAAGTACAAATTTAGTCATGCAGGAAACACCACATACAGAACAAACAGTCGCCCGAACAGCAACACAAGGAAACAGCAAATGTACATAACTATAAAAACAACAAGAGACACACAAAGACAAAACAAACACAAAAGGGGGAAGATGGAAGCACCGCCTTGGAACGGTCAATGACAAAAGTCACTTGGGGGTAAGTTGAGATATATAAACCCCGTAAGATGGAGCACGGGGAACATCCCCGTCAAGATGAGGAAAATTTACAATATTAAAATCAAAATCATCTCTTTTGTCATATATTTTAGAAGAAATCATTCCATTATCAATTTTAAGGTCTAGATCAAGAAACGCTGCATAATTGTCGGACGGGTTAGCTTTATTCAATTTGAGTTCTTTAGGATAAATTGTAGGAATCAGAGCATCAAAGAAAGGGTTATCTAAGTTAAAAATATCATCCATATATCAACAAGTTGCATTGAAGGCTTTTATAACATCTTCTTGTGATTGAGGATTCAAACGCAACATGAAATCTCTCTCATAGCAGTACAAAAACAAATCTGCGACAAGTGGTGCACAATTCGTACCCATAGGAATACCAATTACCTGACGGTATATAGCATTCCCATAACGTACAAATATGTTATCCAAAAGAAAGGTAAGTGATTGAGCTGCAAACAGAGTAACTGTAAACAAGAGGGCCATGAGGCCCTGAAGCGCTCACCTGAGATACCCCAGGGACGGGGCCATCATTTGTACAACCTTGGTAGAGAACCACAAGGCAAAGCAGTATGCCATTAATTAAGGTCTAAGCCTAATGGTTTCAGAGAAAAATGATATAGTTTTCCTATGAAAACTGATAAGCCACTGGGCCAAGTTTCGCCCAGAGGTCATGGTTGTAAGTTGAACAATCTTGGCAGAGGACCACAAGCCAAAGCTACATGCCAAATATCAAAGGTCTAGGCCTTACAGTTTCAGAGAAGAAGATTTTTAAAGATTTTCCTATGAAAAACTGATAAGCCCTTGGGCGGGGCCATTTTTGGCCCAGGGGTCATAATTTGAACAATCTTTGTAGAGAACCACTAGATCATGCTACATACCAACTATCAAAGGTCTAGGCCTTACAGTTTCAGAGAAGAAGAATGTTAAAGAGTTTCCTATGAAAAACTGATAAGCCCTTGGGCGGGGCTATTTTTGGCCCGGGGTCATAATTTGAAAATCTTTGTAGAGGACCACTAGATCATGCTACATGCCAAATATCAAAGGTCTAGGCCTTACAGTTTCAGAGAAGAATTTTTTTAAAGATTTTCCAGTGTAAAACTGATAAGCCCTTGGGCGGGGCTATTTTTGGCCCGGGGGTCATAGTTTAAAAATCTTTGTAGAGGACCATTAGTTCATGCTACATGCCAAATATCAAAGGTCTAGGCCTTACAGTTTCAGAGAAGAAGATTTTTAAAGATTTTCATATGAAAAACTGATAAGCCATTGGGTGGAGCTATTTTTGGCACGGCGGTCATAATTTGAACAATCTTTGTAGAGGACCATTAGATCATGCTACATGCCAAATATCAAAGGTCTAGGCCTTACATTTTCAGAGAAGAAGATTTTTAAAGATTTTCATATGAAAAACTGATAAGCCATTAGGCGGGGCCATTTTTGGCACGGCGGTCATAATTTGAACAATCTTTGTAGAGAACCATAAGATCATGCTACATGCCAAATATCAAAGATCTAGGCCTTACAGTTTCAGAGAAGAAGATTTTTAAAGATTTTCCTATGAAAAACTGATAAGCCCTTGGGCGGGGCCATTTTTGGCCCAGGGGTCATAATTTGAACAATCTTTGTAGAGAACCATAAGATCATGCTACATGCCAAATATCAAAGATCTAGGCCTTACAGTTGCAGAGAAGAAGCTTTTTAAAGATTTTCCTATGAAAAACTGATAAGCCCTTGGGCGGGGCCATGTTTGGCCCAGGGTCATAATGTGAACAACGTTTCGTTCCCCCTAGCCTCTGATGCTTCTGACAAAATTTGGTTAAAATCGGGTCAGCAGTTTCAGAGGAGATGTCGTTTGAAAATGTGGACGGACACCGGACGACTGACGCCGGACGGACGCTGGACCGACGCCGGACGCCGCACAAATAGCGCTCACAATAGCTGATCCTGAGCCTTTGGCTCAGGTGAGCTAAAAAGTAATAAAGGGTACGACAAAAACGAAATAGCACAGATATCCGACATTCTCCTTCCATTTCTGGATTGAAGAGGTCGCCTTCATAGAGTACTAAACCTTTCTTGTCGGCATACATGCAAAGAGGCCAGCGTGATTGCCAACTTTAAAAGGGTTCACAACCAAACATGCAGTATGTTGTAGTACTACAGGATCATATCCCTTTTTAATGAATGTTTTAACATATTTGATGAACAAAGTGAGAAAATGCGCATGTCCAATAATTTTACGAAGTTTGTAAATCACATCACCATAAAATTCAGGATGTGAAATACCGTGTCGCAGAAGCACCTTGAGATTACATTGGTACTTGCCAATAAGCGAGAGATTTCGTTGGTAAAATTTAGAGAAAGTTTTTCTTAGTTTATGGTATCTATATCCTTGCTTAAGCAGTTTTTCAGTTATAATGAGATTTCGAGTGTTAAAATCGTCAATAGATGAACAAGCTCAAGCAAAACGAATAAATTGAGATATATAAACCCCGTAAGATGGAGCACAGGGAACATCCCCGTCAAGATGAGGAAAATTTACAATATTAAAATCAAAATAATCTCTTTTGTCATATATTTTAGAAGAAATCATTCCATTATCAATTTTAAGGTCTCGATCAAGAAACGCTGCATAATTGTCGGACGGGTTAGCTTTATTCAATTTGAGTTCTTTAGGATAAATTGTAGGAATCAGAGCATCAAAGAAAGGGTTATCTAAGTTAAAAATATCATCCATATATCAACAAGTTGCATTGAAGGCTTTTATAACATCTTCTTGTGATTGAGGATTCAAACGCAACATGAAATCTCTCTCATAGCAGTACAAAAACAAATCTGCGACAAGTGGTGCACAATTCGTACCCATAGGAATACCAATTACCTGACGGTATATAGCATTCCCATAACGTACAAATATGTTATCCAAAAGAAAGGTAAGTGATTGAGCTGCAAACAGAGTAACTGTAAACAAGAGGGCCATGAGGCCCTGAAGCGCTCACCTGAGATACCCCAGGGATGGGGCCATCATTTGTACAACCTTGGTAGAGAACCACAAGGCAAAGCAGTATGCCATTAATTAAGGTCTAAGCCTAATGGTTTCAGAGAAAAATGATATAGTTTTCCCATGAAAACTGATAAGCCACTGGGCCAAGTTTCGCCCAGAGGTCATGGTCGTAAGTTGAACAATCTTGGCAGAGGACCACAAGCCAAAGCTACATGCCAAATATCAAAGGTCTAGGCCTTACAGTTTCAGAGAAGAAGATTTTTAAAGATTTTCCTATGAAAAACTGATAAGCCCTTGGGCGGGGCCATTTTTGGCCCAGGGGTCATAATTTGAACAATCTTTGTAGAGAACCACTAGATCATGCTACATACCAACTATCAAAGGTCTAGGCTTTACAATTTCAGAGAAGAAGAATGTTAAAGAGTTTCCTATGAAAAACTGATAAGCCCTTGGGCGGGGCCATTTTTAGCCCGGGGTCATAATTTGAACAATCTTTGTAGAGGACAATTAGATCATGCTACATGCCAAATATCAAAGGTCTAGGCCTTACAGTTTCAGAGAAGAAGATTTTTAAAGATTTTCATATGAAAAACTGATAAGCCATTGGGCAGGGCTATTTTTGGCCCGGGGTCATAATTTGAACAATCTTTGTAGAGGACCACTAGATCATGCTACATGCCAAATATCAAAGGTCTAGGCCTTACAGTTTCAGAGAAGAAGATTTTTAAAGATTTTCCAATGTAAAACTGATAAGCCCTTGGGCGGGGCCATTTTTGGCCCGGGGGTCATAATTTAAACAATCTTTGTAGAGGACCATTAGATCATGCTACATGCCAAATATCAAAGGTCTAGACCTTACAGTTTCAGAGAAGAAGATTTTTAAAGATTTTCATATGAAAAACTGATAAGCCATTGGGTGGGGCCATTTTTGACCCGGGGGTCATAATTTGAACAATCTTTGTAGAGGACCATTAGATCATGCTACATGCCAAATATCAAAGGTCTAGGCCTTACATTTTCAGAGAAGAAGATTTTTAAAGATTTTCATATGAAAAACTGATAAGCCATTAGGCGGGGCCATTTTTGGCACGGCGGTCATAATTTGAACAATCTTTGTAGAGAACCATAAGATCATGCTACATGCCAAATATCAAAGATCTAGGCCTTACAGTTTCAGAGAAGAAGATTTTTAAAGATTTTCCTATGAAAAACTGATAAGCCCTTGGGCGGGGCCATTTTTGGCCCAGGGGTCATAATTTGAACAATCTTTGTAGAGAACCACTAGATCATGCTACATGCCAAATATCAAAGATCTAGGCCTTACAGTTGCAGAGAAGAAGCTTTTTAAAGATTTTCCTATGAAAAACTGATAAGCCCTTGGGCGGGGCCATTTTTGGCCCGGGGGTCATAATGTGA
Source organism: Azorinus chamasolen (assembly GCA_963576725.1). Classification (NCBI taxonomy): domain Eukaryota; kingdom Metazoa; phylum Mollusca; class Bivalvia; order Cardiida; family Solecurtidae; genus Azorinus; species Azorinus chamasolen. The sequence continues at coordinate 28,069,154 of OY755241.1, read as the reverse complement.
ACAACGTTTCGTTCCCCCTAGCCTCTGATGCTTCTGACAAAATTTGGTTAAAATCGGGTCAGCAGTTTCAGAGGAGATGTCGTTTGAAAATGTGGACGGACACCGGACGACTGACGCCGGACGGACGCTGGACCGACGCCGGACGCCGCACAAATAGCGCTCACAATAGCTGATCCTGAGCCTTTGGCTCAGGTGAGCTAAAAAGTAATAAAGGGTACGACAAAAACGAAATAGCACAGATATCCGACATTCTCCTTCCATTTCTGGATTTAAGAGGTCGCCTTCATAGAGTACTAAACCTTTCTTGTCGGCGTACATGCAAAGAGGCCAGCGTGATTGCCAACTTTAAAAGGGTTCACAACCAAATATGCAGTATGTTGTAGTACTACAGGATCATATCCCTTTTTAATGAATGTTTTAACATATTTGATGAACAAAGTGAGAAAATGCGCATGTCCAATAATTTTACGAAGTTTGTAAATCACATCACCATAAAATTCAGGATGTGAAATACCGTGTCGCAGAAGCACCTTGAGATTACATTGGTACTTGCCAAAAACGAGAGATTTCGTTGGTAAAATTTAGAGAAAGTTTTTCTTAGTTTATGGTATCTATATCCTTGCTTAAGCAGTTTTTCAGTTATAATGAGATTTCGAGTGTTAAAATCGTCAATAGATGAACAAGCTCAAGCAAAACGAATAAGTTGAGATATATAAACCCCGTAAGATGGAGCACAGGGAACATCCCCGTCAAGATGAGGAAAATTTACAATATTAAAATCAAAATCATCTCTTTTGTCATATATTCTAGAAGAAATCATTCCATTATCAATTTTAAAGTCTAGATCAAGAAACGCTGCATAATTGTCGGACGGGTTAGATTTATTCAATTTGAGTTGTTCAATTTAAATTGTAGGAATCAGAGCATCAAAGAAAGGGTTATCTAAGTTAAAAATATCATCCATATATCAACAAGTTTCATTGAAGGCTTTTATAACATCTTCTTGTGATTGAGGATTCAAACGCAACATGAAATCTCTCTCATAGCAGTACAAAAACAAATCTGCGACAAGTGGTGCACAATATAGCATTCCCATAACATACAAATATGTTATCCAAAAGAAAGGTAAGTGATTCGCAAACTTCTGAGCAAGTCCAATTGGTGTAATTTTTCATTTGCTCGTCAGTAAAGAAAGCTTTTTCAGCATTACATGCCAAGAATGATGTTTTTCCCGGGCAAATACTTTCTGGATTAAGTTAGTAAGCTTATCCTTAATTAAAATATGAGGAAGAGTTGTGTACAGAGTAGAAAAATCGTACGTGCTTACAGTGGATGCAATATACCTTTTGTTTCTAAGTTTAAGACTTCTGGAGAGTTCTTAATAGACCAGAAGAGATTTATTCCAGAATTTTCATAAGTCTTATCACAGTAGAATTTTACATGTTCCTTTATCTTCGTTAAACAAGAAGTCAAAAGTGTAGACAATTTAGTAGTTGTACATGAACTAGAATTTGCAATGAAACGCGCCTTATATGGGTTTTAATGTAGTGTTGGTAACCAATACATTGTAGGAAGTTTATGTTGTGTAATTTTAATATCGGTTCCAAGTTGTTCACACTTTTTGACATGGTCTGAAACGATGGTCTTTTCGTCAGTAGTAACTTAAAAGTATGACTTGGTATTAATAATTTCCTGCTTCAATACATCGATATAATGTAACCATCAAATAATAATCACATTATTCGATGCCTTATCAGCAGGAACAAAAACGTATTTTGAATGGAAATACTGTAAACCCTTTTTAAGATGTCTAAAAGAAATTCTAGGTTTAGGTGGAAGAAGGTGTTTATTAGAGCTATAAAAGGAAATGCGTTTATCAATTATATCAAAAAATATTTTTTCCAACCAGAAAGAGCATTAGACTCAACATGTTCTCTTCGATTTTATAACTATGAGACTATGAATGTTTATCAATGATTTATTTGCAATACAAGGCCTCCAGCCCAAAATACAAATCACATGCTTCATCAATAGTATGTATAGTGTCAATAGTTTTTGTATTAAAAGTAATAAAACATCAATTTATATATGTCATGTTGGTTCACAAAAAGGTCGATATATTATACTTTGTTAAGGTTGTAAATGTGCCTCAAACTCTATTTTTATTCACATTGACTACTTCCACATAGGATCCTAATTAGCGTGGTTGCAAATTGACTGTTTAATTCACGAAAAGTTTAACGACACATAAAATATTGACATGCACTTAGGCTGCTCTGGTTTTAGACAGACGATATGTATTTATATTTTTCTCCCTTGGGCTCCATTTATTTTAATGTACAAAGTATACATGTATCAATTAAATATCAGGGATTTATACTGACGAATCTAGTAGTCTCTGACGTAGCACAAGACCCTTTTCTATAAATTTTGCTAATACAAAAATGCTGCCTTGCCTGCAGTCTAGCTGGCTGACATGATAAGGTCAAATTTTCTCTGGTTTGTTACCATATATGTAACCAATCAGCTCTAAAATACATATTACGTGGCTCGTCGTTCAGCGGCATGTCACAATAAAATGCATTTCGTGTTCAATGGCATAAGCGTTCTTGCCTAAGCAATGTCTATAAAATCTATAGTCCCTTTCAATGTTCAAATGACGCCCTTTTTCTATCATTAAGTTATGACTAGAGCAGCGAAAATTTGATAGAGTTCGCTTCAAGTGATAGTTCATTGGAAGAGAAAGATATGCTTCTGGCATAAGAGCGTTTTAAACAGTCTGCACTTTGTGAAGACATAATATCTTCAAAAATACTCTGTCCAGCACAGTCTCTCAGTATTAGTGAAAACAATTGTATAAACCTTATTCTATCACCAATTTCATTTTCAATCCAAGCATATATATCCAAAACCGTACTGAAACTAGAAAATTGTGTCTGTAAGACACAGCAATGCCCTGTGTAGGTGCTTGCCTAGTTGCACGTAAAATTCCTTTAAAGTCATTTCAGCTTGCGGGCAGCATGGACCAGGTGCATAATGAAAGTATGGATGGTGTTTCATGTGTATATATATATATATATATATATATGGAAAAACTCTGACAACCAACTGCACGTAAAATTCCTAAGTCATTTGACCATGGGCTTTCGGGCAGCATGGGTGGGTGTGCAATGAAAGTATAGATGGTATTTAATGTGTATATGCAATCCCATGCAAATAGCTACAGTGGTTAGGGAGATATAAGATGATGAAAAAAACTGTGATAACCAACTGCACGTAAATGTGACAACTGCATTTAAAAAATTGCAAGTAATTTGACCTCGACCATGGGCTTGCGGGCAGCATGGGTGGGATGCCAAATGATAGCACAGATGGTAATTGATGTGTATGTGAAGTTTCATGTGTATCAGTGTAGCAATTACTGACTTATAACACTTGAAAAACTGCGACAACCAACTGCATCTAAAAGCATGACACACGGACAGACAGACAGACGGACGGACGGACATGTGCAAAACATTACGCCCCATGACTATCGTCAACGGGGGCATAATAAAATACGCTTTATATAGGTTACCCATGTTGTATGACCACCTTCATCTAACCTATTGATCATTAATAACACTGTCTAGGGTAACTAGTACTTGGTACATCTACATTCGACATATGAAATATACAATGGATATCTTCCACATTCACTGAGTGCAAATAATCTGGCTACATTTTGGTTCATACAACTCACGCTTTTGCAGAATTTGATATGCACATTTTCTACATCATTGTCATGAAAAAACACCATATTTCAGGGCCTAGTTTTTTTTTAAATGTTTCAGTTTTATTGACAAACCAGCAATACATATTGTCTTTGACCATTTACAACAATACATGCGAAATATGGCACATACAAACATAATTAACAAAATAACAAAGAATTACAAAGCAGCAAGAGTATCCAGGGTAGTTTTACGGAAACACAGATAAGAAAGATGAACAAAAGAAGGCCGCAGGGGATGATAATATCTCAACAAGAGGGCAAAGATGGCCCTTAATCGCTCACCTGATTACCATAGATTTAAGATTTTTGCTTGGTAGCCCATGGGTAGGGCCAATATTGACCGTAGGGACAATATTTGAACAATGTTGATAGTGGATCATGAGCAGTAGTTCTGCAGAACAAGATTTTCAAAGATTTAGTATATTGATTTTATCAAGATTGGGCTTAAAATGTGCCCTCTAGAGTAATGTTTCTAAGATTTGACCTAGTGACCTACTTTTTATTCCCATCCAAACCATGATCACACTCAAACTTGGTATCACCAAGACAAACACTCTGAGCAAGTTTGAGGAAGACTGGGCTAAAAATGTGGCCACTGGAGTGTAAGCTAGATTTTTCTAAGATATGATCCAGTGACCTACTTTTTGACCTCACATAACCCACTTTCAAACATGTCCAAGATTTTATTAGGACAATCATTCTGGCCAATTTTCATGAAGATTTGGCTATAAATGTGACCTCTAGAGTGTTCACAAGGTTTTACTACTATTTGACCTAGTGACCTAGTTTTTAACCCAACATAACCCATTTTCAAACCTGTTTGAGATTTTATCAAGCCAATCATTTTGAGATTTTATCAAGCCAATCATTTTGACTGAGTTTCATGAAGATTGGACAAAAAATGTGACTCTTAGAGTGTTCACAAGGTTTTTCTACTGTTCGTGCTAGTGACCTAGTTTTTAACACAACTTGACCCACTTTCAAACTCGTCCGAGCTTTTATCAAGACATGAATTCTGACCAAGTTTCATGAAGATTGGATTAAAATTGTGACCACTAGAGTGTTCACAAGGTTTTTCTACTGTTTGACCTAGTGACCTAGTTTTTTTACCACACGTAGCCCACTTTTCAAACTCCTCCGAGATTTTATCAAGACAATCATTCTGACCAAGTTTCATGAAAATTGGGCTAAAAATGTGACCTCTAGAGGGTTCACAAGGTTTTCCTACTATTTGACCTAGTGACCTAGTTTTTAACCCAACTTGACCTCCTTTCGAACTCGTCCGAGATTTTATCAAGACATTTATTCTGACCAAGTTTCATGAAGATTGGACAACAATTGTGACCACTAGAGTGTTCACAAGCAAATTGTTGACGACGCACGACGGACATTCAAGTCTCCCAAAAGCTCACCCTGAGCTTTGCTCAGGTGAGATAATAAAAATGTTGAAAATTGCTGCCCCTGCTATCGCAAAGCCACTAACAGATATGATAAATAGATGCTTTGGAGAATCTACTTTTCCAGATAATATGAAAACAGCACAGGTCGTACCAATCCATAAGACAAGAGGGCCAAGATGGCCCTTAATCGCTAACCTGATTACCATAGATTTAAGATTTTTGCTTGGTAGCCCATGGGTAGGGCCAATATTGACCGTAGGGACAATAATTTGAACAATATTGAAAGTGGATCATGAGCAGCAGTTCTGCAGAACAAGACTTTCAAAGATTTAGTATATTGATTTTATGAAGATTAGGCTTAAAATGTGCCCTCTAGAGTAATTTTTCTAAGATTTAACCTAGTGACCTACTTTTTATTCCCACCAAACCCATGATCACACTCAACCTTGGTATCACCAAGACAAACACTCTGAGCAAGTTTTAGAAAGACTGGGCTAAAAATGTGGCCAATGGAGTGTAAACTAGATTTTTCTAAGATATGACCCAGTGACCTACTTTTTGACCTCACATAACCCACTTTCAAACATGTCCAAGATTTTATTAGGTCAATCATTCTGGTCAATTTTCATGAGGATTTGGCTATAAATGTGACCTCTAGAGTATTCACAAGGCTTTACTACTATTTGAACTAGTGACCTAGTTTTTAACCCCACATAACCCACTTTCAAACCTGTTTGAGATTTTATCAAGTTAATCATTATGAATAAGTTTCATGAAGATTGGACAAAAAATGTGACCACTAGAGTGTTCAAAAGGTATTTCAACTGTTTGACCTAGTAACCTAGTTTTTAACCCCATATGACCCACTTTCGAACAGGTCCGAGATTTTATCAAAACATTCATTCTGACCAAGTTTTATGAAGATTGGACTAAAATTGTGACCCCTAGTAGAGTGTTCACAAGGTTTTTCTACTGATTGACCTAGTGACCTAGTTTTTAACTCCACTTGACCAACTTTCGAACTCATCCGAGATTTTATCAAGACATGAATTCTGACCAAGTTTCATGAAGATTGGATTAAAATTGTGACCACTAGAGTGTTCACAAGGTTTTTCTACTGTTTGACCTAGTGACCTAGTTTTTTACCACAGGTAACCTACTTTTCAAACTCCTCCGAGATTTTATCAAGACAATCATTCCGACCAAGTTTCATGAAAACTGGGCTAAAAATGTGACCTCTAGAGGGTTCACAAGGTTTTCCTACTATTTGACCTAGTGACCTAGTTTTTAACCCAACTTGACCCACTTTCGATCTCGTCCGAGATTTTATCAAGACATTCATTCTGACCAAGTTTCATGACAATTGGACTACAATTGTGACCACTAGAGTGTTCACAAGCAAATTGTTGACGCACCACGCACGCCGGACGCTAGACATTCAAGTCTCCCAAAAGCTCACCCTGAGCTTTGCTCAGATGAGCTAAAAAGTAGTATTTTAGATAAAAGCAATTATAGACCGGTCAGTCTTTTACCGGTAATGTCAATAGTATTTGAGAGTGCCATCTATGAACAACTTATAACGTATCTCAATAAGCTTTTTAACCCTTTCCGAAGTGCCTTTAGACCTGGCTATGGATGTAATACAGCTATGTTAAAAGTTATTGAAGACTGGAAAAAATTCTTGGATAAAAAACAGTATTTGGCAGTAATTCTAATGGATCTCTCAAAGGCTTTTGACTGCTTACCTAATGACTTACTTCTAATAAACATGCAATCCTATGGAGTCTCTGAACAGTCACTAAGACTTATTGAAAGTTACTTATCTAATAAGAAACAATATGTAACAAGAGGGCCATGATGGCCCTTAATCGCTCACCTGTTCGTAACAGATTAATGATTTCAATGACAGATTGCATAATTTGAAAAATCTTGGTAGAAAACCATCAGATGATGCTACATACTAAATATAAAGAGTATAGACCTTAAAGATTTTTCTATGAAAAACTGTTAAGCCCCAGAGCAGGGTCAATTTTGATCCAGGGTTCATAATTTCAAAATCTTGGTAGAGGACTATTAGATAATGCAACATACCAAATATCTACGGTCTATGCCTTACAAGTTCAGAGAAGACTTTTAAAGATTTTTAAGAGAAGATTTTTAAAAGCTTTCCTATAAAAAACTGATATGCCCCTGGGCGGGGAAGTTTTCAACCCAGGAGACATAATTTGAACAATCTTGGTAGAAAACTATTAGATAGCGCTACATACCAAATATTAAAGGTCTCTGCCTTACAGTTTTGGAGAAGAAGATTCTTAAAGCTTTTCATACGAAAAACTGATAAGCCCCAGGGCGGGGCCATTTTTGACCCAGGGGTAATAATTTGAATAATCTTGGTAGAAAACCATTAGATGATGCTACATACCAAATATCAAGGGCCTAGACCTTACAGTTCTGGAGGAGAAGATTTTTAAAGATTTTCTTATGAAAAACTGATAAGCCCTTGGGCGGGGCCATTTTTGTCTGGGAGTCATATTTTGATTAATCTTAGTAGAGGACGATTAATTAATGCTACATACCAAATATCAAAGGTCTATACCTTATAATTTTAGAGAAGAATATATTTAAAGATTTTCCTATGAAAAACTGATAAGCCCCGGGGCGGGGCCATTTTTGACCCAGGGGTAATAATTTGAACAATCTTAGTAGAGGACCATTAGATGATGCTACATACAAAATATCAAAGGTCTATGCCTTACAGTTTCAGAGAAGATGATTTCTTCAAGATTTTCCTATGAAAAACTGATAAGCCCTGGGGCGGGGCCATTTTTGTCCTGGGGGTCATAATTTGAACAATCTTAGTAAAGGACCATTAGATGATGCTACATACAAAATATCAAAGGTCTATGCCTTACAGTTTCAGAGAAGAAGATTTTTAAAGATTTTCCTATGAAAAACTGATAAGCCCTGGGGCGGGGCCATTTTTGTCCTGGGGGTCATAATTTGAACAATCTTAGTAGAGGCCCATTACATGATGCTACATACCAAATACCAAAGGTTTATACCTTACATTTTCAGAGAGGAAGATTTTTAAAGATTTTCCTATGAAAAACTGATAAGCCCCGGGGCGGGGCCATTTTTGGCCCAGGGGTAATAATTTGAACAATCTTAGTAGAGGACCATTAGATGATGCTACATACTAAATATCAAAGGTCTATGCCTTACAGTTTCAGAGAAGATGATTTTTAAAGATTTTCCTATGAAAAACTGATAAGCCCTGGGGCGGGGCCATTTTTGGCCCAGGGGTCATAGTTTGAACAATCTTAGTAGAGGACCATTAGATGATGTTACATACCAAATACCAAAGGTCTATGCCTGACAGTTTCAGAGAAGAAGATTTTTAAAGATTTTCCTATGAAAAACTGATAAGCCCTGGGGCGGGGCCATTTTTGACCCAGGGGTCATAATTTGAACAATCTTAGTAGTGGACCATTAGATGATGCTACATACTAAATATCAAAGGTCTATGCCTTACAGTTTTAGAGAAGAAGATTTTTAAAGATTTTCCTATGAAAAACTGATAAGCCCTGGGGCGGGGCCATTTTTGGCCCGGGGGACATAATTTGAACAATTTTTGTAGAGGACCATTACATCATACTACATACCAAATATCAAAGCTCATGGCTTTGTAGTTCCAGAGAAGAAGATGTTTAAGTAAATTGTTGACGCCCGCACGTACGCACGACGCACTACGCACATACGCACGACGGACGCCGGACATAGGATCATCCCAATAGCTCACCTTGGCACTTTGTGCCAGGTGAGCTAAAAATAGGTAACATTCGGAGCAAATTTCAGACATAGTTAAAGATGTTCCACATGGCTCAATACTCGGACCGATACTTTTTAATATTTTCATCAATTACTCTATTTCATCAATAAAAGTCAGCTTTACAATTATGCAGATGACAATACTCTTTCTTATTCAAGCCCCAGTTTGCCTGACCTAGTTAATACATTAGAGAATAATAGCCTTACACTTATAGATTGGTTCTCAAACAAGAGGGCCAAGATGGCCCTTAATCGCTCACCTGATTACCATAGATTTAAGATTTTTGCAGGGTAGCCCATGGGTAGGGTCAATATTGACCTTAGGGACAATATATGAACAATGTTGATAGTGGATCATGAGCAGTGGATCATGAGCAGTGGTTCTGTAGAACAAGATTTTCAAAGATTTAGTATCTTGATTTTATCAAGACAATGATTCTGACCAATGAGGATTGGGCTAAAAATGTGCTCTCTAAAGTAATTTTTCTAAGATTTGACCTAGTGACCTACTTTTTATTCCCACCCAACCCATGATCACACTCAACCTTGATATCACCAAGACAAACACTCTGAGCAAGTTTGAGGAAGAATGTGGCCACTGTAGTGTAAACTAGATTTCTCTACGGTATGACAAAGTGACCTACTTTTTGACCTCACATAACCCAATTTCAAACTTGTCCAAGATTTTATTAGGACAATCATTCTGACCACTTTTCATGAAGATTTGGCTATAAATGTGACCTCTAGAGTGTTCACAATGTTTTCGTACTATTTGACCTAGTGACCTAGTTTTTAACCCAACATAACCCACTTTCAAACTCGTTTGAGATTTTATCAAGACAATCATTATGACTAAGTTTCATGAAGATTGGACTAAAATTGTGACCACTAGAGTGTTCACAAGGTTTTTCTACTGTTTGACCTAGTGACCCAGTTTTTAACTCTACTTGACCCACTTTCGATCTCGTCTGAGATTTTATCAAGACATTCGTTCTGACCAAGTTTCATGAAAATTGGAGTAAAATTGTGACCACTAGAGTGTTCACGAGGTTTTTCTACTGTTTGACCTAGTTTTTAACTCCACTTGACCCACTTTCAAACTCGTCCGAGATTTTATCAAGACATTCATTCTGGCCAAGTTTCATGAAGATTGGACTAAAATTGTGACCACTAGAGTGTTCACAAGGTTTTTCTACTGTTTGACCTAGTGACCTAGTTTTTTACCCCACATAACCTATTTTTCAAACTCCTCCGAGATTTTATAAAGACAATCATTCTGACCAAGTGTCATGAAAATTGGGCTAAAAATGTGACATGTAGAGGGTTCACAAGGTTTTCCTACTATTTGACCTAGTGACCTAGTTTTTCACCCAACTTGACCCACTTTCGAACTCGTACGAGATTTTATCAAGACATTCATTCTGACCAAGTTTCATGAAGATTAGACTGCAATTGTAACCACTAAAGTGTTCACAAGCAAATTGTTGACGACACACGACGCACGGTGGACATTCATATCTCCCAAAAAACACACGACGCACGGTGGACATTCATATCTCCCAAAAGCTCACCCTGAGCTATGCTCAGGTGAGCTAAAAATCAAATGAAGGCAAACCCAGAGAAGTTTCAAGCAAAAGCTCTTTGGAAAAAAATACATCAGCAGAACATCACTTTTAAATTTTGGAATATAGAGAAATATCATGTGAGGATGAAGTGAAACTTCTTGGATTAAACCTGGACTTTATGTTAAATTTTAACTCGTACATATCTAGTCTATGTAGGAAGGCCTCAAGACAACTTAATGTTTTAACAAGATGTGTTTGTGAAACACTATGCCCCCTCGATACGATATTTGACCCTGAAGGATGACCTTGATCTTGACATGTCACCCCCCCCCAAACTGTGCAGCTTCATGGGTACAATGCATACCAGTATCAAGGCTGTTTATCTACTGGTTAAAACGTTATGGCCACTATTAATGTTGGTGACCTTTGACCTTCAAAGATGACCTTGACATGTCACCCCTCAAACTGTGCAGCCAAATGAGAAACACGTGTATACCAACTATCAAGTCTGTATCTCTACTGGTTCAAAAGTTATGGCCAATGTTAAAGACCTTTGACCCTGAAAGATGACCTTGACCTTGACATGTAACCCCCAAACTGTGCAGCTTCATGAGATACACATGCATACCAAATGTCAAGTCTGTATCTACAGGTTCAAAAGTTATGGCCAATGTTAAAGTTGGTGACCTTTGACCCTAAAAGATGACCTTTACCTTGACATGTTGCCCCTCTAATTGTGCAGCTTCATGAGATACGCATGCATACCAAATATCAAGACTCTATCTCAAATGGTTAAAAAGTTATGGCCAATGTTAAAGTAAGTGACTTTTCACACTGAAGGATGACCTTGACATGTCACCCCTCAAACTGTGCAGATTCATTAGATACACAAGCATTCCACATATATGTTAAGTCTCTATCTGTACTTGTTCAAAAGTTATGACCAATGTTAAAGTCGGTGATTTGACCCATGTTTGACCTCTGACCTTTAAGGATGACCTTGACATGTCACCCCTAAAAATGTGGGGCTTTATGAGATACATATGCATGCCAAATATCAAGTCTCTATCCGTATTGGCTCAAAAGTTATGACCAATGTTAAAGTTACAGACAAACAAACAGACAATTTGACCTTTGACCCTGAAGAATGACCTTGACATGTAACCCCTCAAAATATGCAGCTTCCAGAGATACACAAGCATGCCAAATATCAAGTCTCTATCTCTACTGGTCAAAAAATTATGGCCAATGTTAAAGTCAGTGATTTGACCCATATATTTGACCACTGACCTTGAAGGATGACCTTGACATGTCAACCCTCAAAATGTGCGGCTTTATGAGACACAAATGCATGCCAAATATCAAGTCACTAGCTGTACTGGCTCAAAAGTTATGACCAATGTTAAAGTTACAAAGAAACAGACAATTTGACCTTTGACCCTGAAGGATGACCTTGACATTTCACCCCCAAAATGTGCAGCTTCATGGGATACACAAGCATGCCAAATATCAAATCTCTATCTCTACTGGTCCAAAAGTTATGGCCAATGTTAAAGTCGTTGATTTGACCCATATATTTGACCTCTGACCTTGAAGGATGACAGTGACCTTAACATGTCACCCCTTAAAATGAGATACATATGCATGCCAAATATCAAGTCTCTATCTGTACTGGCTCAAAAGTTATGACCAATGTTAAAGTTGCTGACAAACAGACAAACAGACAGGGCAAAAACAATATGCCCCCAGATCAGATCCGGGGGGGGGGGGGGGGGGGGGGGGGGGGGGGGGGGCATAAAAAGGATAGGCAAACATATCAATAGACTGGGTAGGTTAACTATATACTATTCTTTTGTGATGTCAAATTTTAATTACTGCCCTTTGAGTTGGCATTTTACTAATGTAACTAACACCAGGGAAATTGAAAAAAAATTCAAGAAAGAGCATTGAGATTTGTATATGAGGACTATAATAGGTAAATTGAAAAAAAAATTAAAGAAAGAGCATTGAGATTTGTATATGAGGACTATAATAGCAGCTATGAACAGTTACTTAAAAACACTGGAATTATTTCTTTAAAAGTTAGGACAGTTGAGGGCAGTTGCCCTAGAAACATATAGTATTTTAAACAAAATGTCTCCAGAATACTTAAATGATCTTGTGAATTATAAACATGTTACTTACAATTTTAGACACAATAAAAATACCGCTAAGTACACCTGCCCAAAACAGAAAGATATGGTAAGAAATCTTTTCGATATGCTGCTGCCAAACTATGGAATGAGCTTCCGGCTGAATTTCGGAATGCCTCTTCCTTTAGTCACTTTCATGCCTTTCCTACCATTCCTTGTTGTGTTTGTTTATTCCAAATTTCAATACCTACAGAATTTTCATAGACAAAACAGTTATGACATATGGAAGGTTAAACACTGTAGTCATTTTAGGAACGAACTAACGAAACAGATCTATCAAATTACATTAGCAAACAGAGCAGACCCCATTCAGACGGCTCCATTAGGAGCCGTTTGATCTGGGTCTACTGTTTGCAAATGCGTGGGGAAAAAACCTTTATATGAGGGAAAGGGTTAACCCTTTACTCGGTTAATATTCATGCAAGAATAATCTCTATAATTGTAAATGAACGCAGAAATTTATAGACCCTAAAGAAACTGTAGAATCATCAATGATACATGTATCTATTTTTATTTCATAAGCAAACAGAGCAGACCCTGATCAGATGATCCCATGGGAGCTATCTGATCTGTTTCTACTCTGTTTGCAAAGGCTTAGAAAGGCGTATTTATGGAGTGAAGGATTAAGCAGCCATCAAAAATAGGTCTAATTATTGGTCTGTAAGGCAGAGGGTGTTCAATGCAGGAAGTTCCTGTATTATTTTTGCACTGCATTTTTAACATTCCTATGCTCAATAAATAAATTGTCACTTAGGCCAGGTTCTTCTGTATGAAAGAGCTACCACATACCAGTGTGTATGGTACTCATATTGTCAAGTATCCAACCAGAGTAAAGCGCAATCCTATCTTAACCGAAATTCTAGTAGAAGAGAATTTAGATACTTTTAGGCAGGTGGCAGCTTCCACCAGTCTCGAATACCGATATTTTTACTAGATTTATTGTCCAGTTTAGAGGGTTATTACCGTATCACGTTTTACATGCAAGTTTTGTACTATGCTCAGATTACAATGTTCAAATGGTCTATTCCAAAGCTCAAACAGGTCTTATGGTGAATAGTAAGGGATGTTTATAAGTAAAGTGTAACATGATAAACATTGCAAAACCCTGATGAGAGGGCTCCTAGAGGAGCGCTCTCATCAGCCCTCCCATCTGGGTTTACACTGTTGGGTTAATCATCTCCCCCTTGAGTAATGAGTATTAACCCTTCTCTTGCTGAATTTTAAAACACATTTCGCCATCTTTACCCATGCCCTGTTGTATAATTACATATATCTTCACTGTGTATAAGTATATCGCTGTGCAATCACTGCTGTGTAGTGCATTAATTGGTTGCAAAATCAACTTGTAAATAGTGCAGACCCTGATGAGACAGCTCCTGCAGGAGCTGTCTCATCTGGGTCTGCACTATTTACAGGTAGGTATATTGACGTGAATAGCAAGCGAAGGGTTAATGCAAGAAATAATAACATAATGTGAATATGAATTACATTAATTGTCATGATAGCATGTGGACAAGGGAAGCTTTGGCCACGGCAGAAACTGTAGAGTGAGTTTTTTATTATAACATAAACAAACAGAGCAGACCTTGATCAGACAGATTTCGGACATTTGCGAACAGAGCAGACTGACGCCAGCACAGAGCAGATTGAGACCAGAACAGAGCAGACTGAGACCAGAACAGAGCAGACTGAGACCAGAATAGAGTATACCGAGACCAGAATAGAGCAGACTGAGACCAGAAGTTTCTGTAGTTGTCTGATCAGGGCCTACTTACTGTGTTGATTTATTTGTTACAGTGTTTTTTCCTGTACTGTTTGCTATGGCAATGCTTTTAGTTATATTACAGTAGAACCCCTTAATGAATAGGCATTGAAAACTAACACACAGCTACAGATAAGGGTGCATACTCAAATACTAAAATCCTCATTTCTTGACTAAACCCTATACTGTGACCAGTGGGAAAATGATTTTTACATGTTAAGTCTCTTTGAAGTAAGTGCTTGAGTACATGTTTAGTTTTTTTTACACACATTACACATAGAAGGTCAGTCTCATGTGTATACACTCTTTGTGTCCAACTAACATGTGAAATCAGACTTTTCGTACAAATCACATTAGTACGGCCTCTGTTCTATATGTATGCATCACATTTGTATGGTCTCCCTGTCCTGTATGTATTATCATGTGCCTGGCCAAACCTGATCTGTGAACAAATGACTTTTCACATACATCACACTTGTAAGGCCTCTCTCCTGTATGCAGTTGCATGTGGGTGGTTAAACTTGATTGTTGCGTAAATGACTTTTCACATACATCACACTTGTAAGGTCTCTCTCCTGTATGTACCCTCATGTGTGCCACTAAATGTGATTGGTGTGTAAATGCCTTTTCACATACATCACACTTGTAAGGTCTCTCTCCCGTATGCACCCTCATGTGTGTCACTAAATGTGATCGTTGTGTAAATGACTTTTCACATACATCACATGTGGAAGTTCTCTCTCCTGTATGCACCCTCATGTGCATCACTAAACGTGATTGGTGCGTAAATGACTTTTCACATACATCGCACTTGTAAGGTGTCTCTCCCGTATGCACCCTCATGTGTGGGATTATTTGTGATTGATGAATAAATGATTTTTCACATACATCACATTTGTAAGGTCTCTCTCCAGTATGCACCCTCAAATGCCTCACAAAATTTGATTGTTGCGTAAATGACTTTTCACATACATCACACTTGTAAGGTCTCTCTGCTGTATGCACCCTCTTGTGCCGGACTAAACTTGACGGTGTAGTAAATGACTTTTCACATACATCACACTTGTAAGGCCTCTCTCCTGTATGTACCATCATGTGTGTGGCTAATACAGATGGTTTAGTTAATGAATTTCCATATATATCACACTTGTAAGGTCTCTCTCCTGTATGTACCATCATGTGTGTGGCTAATACAGATGGTTTAGTAAATGAATTTCCATAAACATCACACTTGTAATGTCTCTCCCTCTTGTACGCACCGTTATTTGCGTGGTCAATCCAGACCGGTTAATAAATGAATTTCCACATACATCATTCTTGTATGGTTTCTCTCCTGTACGCAACCGCATGTGGATGACTGAATTTTTTTGTGCAGTAACTAACTTCTTACACATATCACACTTGCTTGTAGGGGCTCTCTCCTGTATGCTTCCTTACGTGATTGACGACTTTCCACATACATCATACTTGGCTCTCTGAAAGCCAATACTGAGAATGAAAATATATGGTACAGCTGTCCTTTATATACTGTAATGTATCGAAGGCGTCCATTGACACTGTTCAACTATAATTAAACCCCCAAAAACACAGCGTGTGAACAAAACAAATGTCATGATTATTCAATTATTTAGATCTTATTAACGCTGTCATAACGCTTGTTAATTGAATAGGTGACTGACCAATTAACATTGATATACTGGATCCATATTGGTTTGACCTCATACTTAGGTTTCTTCAATTCAGAAATGTGAAACTCATAATTTCCCATTTTTGCAAAAGACAATTTCAAAGTAGACGACATTACAGCAGGATAGGGGTTAAGTTTTTGACATGTCATGACGACCTCTAATCTGGATCAAAAATGTGTTGATAATTTTGGAAAGAAAAAAATGTTTTGCTTCGTATTAAACACAATTTGCCTAGCTTTATAAATGCATTTAAATTTTATATAGCATTGATCCAGACTAGACAAGGGCCGCAACTCCTGAACAACTTAAGCGATTTACATGGCTATCGTACTTGACCAAGATATAATGGCCAAAAACATGTGTGTAAAGTTTGGTGTGGATTGGACAAATATTTACATCTACTATTATACTGGCGGTTGCTATTAAAGTTGTTATTATGGTGAACATTGATCCATGCACATAGTCTAGCAACGGTATATGATGTTGCAGCATTGTATTGCCTATATGCTAACCGATATTTATGTTTAACCCTTTCCCTCATATAAACGTGTTTTCACGCATTTGCAAACAGAGTAGACCCAGATCAGACAGCTCCTAGAGGAGCTGTCTGATCAGGGTCTGCTCTGTTTGCTTATGGAATTTGATAGATTTTTTCTTTTCTTTCTAAAATGGCTACAATTTTCCACCTTCCATATTTCATTATAACTATTTTGTGCTTTAATACTCAATAGGTATTGAAATTTGGAATAAATGTAGAACAGGGAAAGGGTTGATACGTTGGAGGATCCACAGTCTCTGAGTTGGATCTCCATTATTGAAAGATTGGCAAACTCTTATTTTGGAACAAAACATGGCCTACTCTAATGTAAACAAAACAAAGTGACTACGGTGCTTCTTCATTTTAAAATGACTTAGCAAGCTTCATCATGGTTGTCTTGGTACAATGGATATGTATCTGGGCCTGCACGCAGCGGGTCTCGACTTCGATTCTGACCAGTGGCATATATTTTTTTTATTAAAATACTGTCCAGACAAAACGACAATAAATATAACATATAATAATTAATAACAAATATTGACATCTAATTGAAAATAATTAACAAGAGGGCCAGAATGGCCCTGACATCGCTCACAAGGCAATCAGTCTGAATCAGAGGAGAAGATTTTCAAAGTTTTCACTATATGTTTCTAAAGAAAACTAACCACCACTGGGGCGGGACGATTTTGACCCAAGGGGCATAATTTATACAACTTTTGTAGAGGACCTGAAGATGATGCTATGTGCCAAATATAAAGGCTGAGAACCTTCCAGTTTCAGGAGATTATTTTCAAAGTTGTCACAATATATTTCTATTGAGAACTGGCTACCCCTGGGGTGGGGCATAATTTCTATAACTCTTGTAGAGAACCTGAGCATGATTTTATGTGTCAAATATGAAAGCTGAGAACCTTCCAGTTTCAGAGGAGAATATTTCAAAGTTTTCACTATATGTTTCTATTGAAAACTGGCTACCCCTGGGGCAGGGCCAATTTTGATCCCAGGGCCATAATTTATATAACTTTTGTAGAGGACCTGAACATGATGCTCTGTGCCAAATATGAAAGCTGAGAGCCTTCCAGTTTCAGAGAAGTTTTTCCAAGATTTACAATATGTTTCTATTGAAAACTGCCCACCCCATGGGAGGGGCCAATTTTGACCCCAGGGTCATAATTTATATAACTGTTGTAGAGGACCTGAACATGATACTCTGTGCCAAATATCAAAGCTGAGAAACTCCAAGTTTCATAGAAGAGGATTTTCAAAGATTTCAATATTTGTCTCTATTGAAAATGGCCCATCCCTGGGGTGGCGCTAATTTTGACCCCAGGGCCATAATTTATACAAATTTTGTAGAGGACCTGAACATGATGCTCTGTGCTAAATATCAAAGCTGAGAGCCTCCCAGTTTCAGAGGAGAAGATTTTCAAAGATTTCACTATTTGTTTCTATTGAAAATGGCCAACCCCTGGGGCGGGGCCAATTTTGACCCCAGGGCCATAATTTAAATAACTTTCGTAGAGGACCTGAACATGATGCTCTGTGCCAAATATCAAAGCTGAGAGCCTCCCAGTTTCAGAGCAGAAGAATTTAAAAGTTTTACTACATGTTTCTATTGAAAATGGCCCACCCCTGGGGCGGGGCCAATTTTGACCCCAGGGCCATAATTTATATAACTTTTGTAGAGGACCTGATTTCAGAGGAGAAGATTTTCAAAGTTTTACTACATGTTTCTATTGAAACAAGGCACCCCTGGGGCGGGACCAATATTGACCCCAGGGCCACAATTTATATAACTTTTGTAGAGGACCTAAAGATGATACTATGTGCCAAAGATGAAAGCTGAGAACCTTGTAGATTCAGAGGAGAAGATTTTTAAAGGTTCAAATTGTTGACGACTGACGACAGACGACTCACGCCGACGGAAGACGGACAACAGGCGATCAAAAAAGCTCACCCTGAGCACTTTGTGCTCTGGTGAGCTAAACAAGAGGGCCAGAATGGCCCTGACATCGCTCACCAGACAATCAAAGTAGAAGATTTTCAAAGATTTCACTATATGTTTCTATAGAAAACTAGCAGGCCCTGGGGTGGGGCCAATTTTAATTCAGAAAGAATAAATTATTCTATACTAATGTTCAAAATTTCAGATATTTTCATTACATCTTCACGAGTTCATATTATTATTCATATCTAATCTTAAGATTGATGAACTTTTAACCCTTCTCCTGTTCTATGTTAATTCAAAATTTCAATACCTAGTGAATATTCATGGACAAAAAAGTGGGACAGTGTAGCCATTTTAGAAAGTAAAAAAACATATTTCAAATTCCATTGACAAACAGATCAGACTCTGATCAGACAACTGCTATAGGAGCCGTCTGATTTGGGTCTGTTTATATGAGGGAAAGGCTTAATTAAGTAAACATATTATAAGTACATGTATATTGTACACAAAATGAAAATAACTTAATGCAATTTGCACTATATTATTCATAAGCAAATAGAGCAGATTGATCAGATGGCTACTGCATGAGTCATCTGATCTGGGTCTACTCTGTTTGCAAATGTGTAGAAATGCATATTTATGGAGTAAAGGGTTAATTGTTCTATTTACATGTCAGATCTATTTTGCAACTGCCATTATCCAGAAGTGAGGCAATTCAGTTGTAATCAAAAAGTGGGAAAGGGAGATAACCTATCTTTTATGTATGCTAAAAATAGCCAGCTAAAAATAGACACTGCTCTCCAAGATGCTTGAACACTTGAATTTGTATTAATCAGATACAGTTATAGGCTCTATATTGATAGGTGGCAGCTTAATGCAGGGCATAGATATGGAAAAAAGGCTTTAAGAGCTTTCTGCATTTTGAGAATTATCCACACAGTTTTCTCAATCTAAAATGAGTGTGTGTAATTTGGCTAAACACAATTTCTACTCTAGTGATCAGGCTAAGGGTGATTACCAATACACTCTGACACACTGGCTAGTCCTATCAGAGCACTGGCTTATCTCTGAAATATGGGGGAAACCTTTAACCTGTAGTTTCTGAAGTGAAGAAGTCTATGTATACACAGGAGACAGGACAGAGCCAATTTTAACCTCAGAACTATGATATTAACAAAACTGATAAAGGTATGCTAAGTAAATCTATATACAACAAATATCTAAGCTCTGGGACATGTAGTTTTGACAAGAAGAGTTTCAAAGTTTTTTCCTATGCATGTATAGTGATCCCATGGGCTGTTTAAGCAGTCAGCTACAAAAAACCTGGCAATCCCTGCGGTGGGGCTAATTTTGACCCTAGGGGCATAATTTATATAACTTTTGTAGAAGACCTAAAGTTGAAGCTATGTGCCAAATATGAAAGCTGAGAACCTTCTAGTTTGAGAAGAGAAGAATTTCAAAGTTTTCACTATATGTTTCTATTGAAAACTGAAAAGCCCTGGGGCAGGGCCAATTTTGACCCCTGGGGCATAATTTATATAACTTTTGTAGAGGACCTACAGATGATGCTATGTACCAAAGATGAAACCTGAGAACCCTGTAGATTCAGAGGAGAAGATTTTTTGGGTTGAAATTGTTGACGCCCGACGACGCACGACGCACGACGACGGACATCAGGCGATCACAAAAGCTCACCCTGAGCACAAAAGTGCTCTGGTGAGCTAAAAATGAAAGGTTTGATAAACAGGTTAGTTTCGATAGAAGGTGAGTCTACGATACAATTCTCTTGAAAATCCGATATAGATGTTTTACAGTTTAACATATTAAACGTAAGGCAGTCGACAAAATAAATTGGGAGTACATCTATTAACCATCTTACCTTTCAGTCATTTGTCCAAACCCTCTGTTGACACTCTCTAAGCTATACATACATATTGACATTGTCGTAAGCGAACACACGCTTTTATTGGGAAACAGGTCAAACTGGCCTCAAGTCAAACCGGCCACAAGTCAAACAGGCCTCCAAAAAGTCAATCCGGACCTCAATTTGGTCAAACCGGCCTCCTTATTATTTTTTGGCTGGTCAAACCGGCCCCATGGATAAAAAAGCTTCTAATATATATCTGTTTAATATTGAAATGTTTTATTGATACTTTTATTACTTTTTTTTTTATCACGAAATATATAATGTTCGAGAAACCCGTGATGAGGAAAATTTCCATTTCTGCATATAATGTAACCGAACAATAAACACTTTTCTAAGACACACACGCTAATTAGTAATGTATGTGTGCCTTAAATCTAACCAAACAATGAACACATTATTATTTTTTGCTACAAATACTAATTGGTATGTTATGCATGTGGCGGTAATTTTAAGGTACTTAACTCTTTCCCTGCACTATGCTTATTTCATTACATACCGAATATCCAAGGACAAAATACGGAAGGCCATTTTAAAAACTAAAGGAAAAAATATTTCAAATTCCATTAGCAAAAAGAGCAGACCCTGATCAGACGGCTCCTAACGGAGCCGTCTGATCTGGGTCTACCCTGTTTGCAAATGCGTGAAAACACATTTATATGAGGGAAAGGGTTAAAGGTGTTAATCCCATTTATTATTGTTAAAGATGATCACTAATTGCTAAGGGATGCACATGGCGGTAACACATAAATGTATTTAAGCTGTAAAATTAATCCCTTTGTTTTCAGTGTTGAGTTCTGTCAATAAACAGGCTACATTAATTTTCGGCATTTTTGAAGAGAGATATTCTGTTCAGTGATTGTTCCACCTGAACAACACGGACAAGTCTAAGTGCTCTACGGACAGATT
The DNA here is from genome assembly GCA_963576725.1 of Azorinus chamasolen. Classification (NCBI taxonomy): domain Eukaryota; kingdom Metazoa; phylum Mollusca; class Bivalvia; order Cardiida; family Solecurtidae; genus Azorinus; species Azorinus chamasolen. The sequence goes on along the minus strand of OY755241.1, from coordinate 28,047,625 downwards.
ATTTATGTGCGTTTTAAATAGGATGTATTCAATGGACAGGTTAATTATATGTGTTTAAGAGTATGTATGATGTTCTATGTATATGTTCCATGTTCATTAAACAGCTAATTTTTAACACTTCAATCCATGATTATTTAAATTATGTTTGCAAGACCTATAATATTCCATAGCAAACAGAGCATACCCTATAAGACTCAGAGCCATCTGGTCTGGGTTTCCTTTGTTTGCATTGATGATACATGTAATACATTGTAGTCAGCCCTTTACTGCATAAATATGCCTTTCTACGCCTTTGCAAACAGAGTAGACCCAGATCACATGGTTTCTATAGATTTCTGATCAGCATCTGCTCTGTTTGCTTACAGTATACTATAGATCTGATTCTATATTTTCTGCCTAAGTAATGATAAAAATGAAACTAATTAATATCAAATCATAGAGTAAAGGTTGAAAAGAACTTAAAACGAATACACCTAATAGGTTAATATGAAGGAAATGGTTAATTCTGGTTCTGAAAAAATCGAAATTTCCACTCGATATCATCATTTTACAACATTTGAAATAGATTTATATGTACTTTTGAATGTTACTTTATTTTTGTGTGCAAATATGTCTACATACCAAGATAAATATAATACCTTACGTTCATTCAGAGACATATACATACATGTAGGTATATGTCTCAGATGGTTCATTCAACACATACATGTATACATGTATATGTATATGTCTTCTTCTTCTTCACTATGTCGTGCAGGGCCGCAATCTGCTGGCATACTCGCACCAAATTTGTGTGATATGTACAAATGTGTGACGGAGGGTCCGTGGTTAAAAGAAACAGATTAAAAGCAGGATAAAACTCATGTTAAGAGCTACTGGAAGGCTGCCGAGATCCCCACCTTGAAGGCCTCTAGGCTGGGGGCCGTTACTAGGCTCTCTGGCAGTTTGTTCCACAGGGCTGCAGCAGTTGGGAAGAAGGACGCCTTCAAAGTCTGGGTCCGGCAGAACTGGGGGATGAATCGAATGCTGTGGCCTCTTGTTGATGCTCCTTGTGGGTGGAGGGTTGTAGGCACAATGATGGAGACGTGTCCATATACGATTCGGTACATCATTGTTGCCTTGGCTTCCTGTCTGCGCTGATGGAGGCTATCCCAGCCGAGCGAGTCGAGCATGGCTCCAACGCTGCTTGTTCTGTAATAGTTCCCAGAGACGTATCTGGCAGCACGACGTTGGACCATCTCGACTCGGTCTGCTAGGGCCTTTGTGTGTGGGTCCCATACGGTGGAGGCGTATTCCAATTGTGGCCGGACAAGGGCCTTGTAACTGGCTTCTTTGGTTGATCGTGGGCAGGATCCTAGATTTCTGCGGAGGAAGGCGAGGGTGTTGTTTGCCTTTTGAGTTGTCATGTCTACATGGGCGTTCCAGGACATGGACGGAGTGAGGACTACTCCTAGGTATTTGGCCTTCTTCGTCATCAGCAAGGTCTGGCCGTGGATTGTGTATGAGGCCTCGATGTTCCTGCGCTTGTTGGAGATCCTAAGAACTTCGCACTTGTCTGCGTTAAAGTCCATCATCCAGTCCCTCTCCCATTCCTGGAGTCTGTCGAGGTCTGCCTGAAGGAGGTCAGCGTCGGCTTGCGATGTGATGTTCCTGTACAGCAAGGAGTCATCTGCAAACAGGGCGCAGGTTGAGCTGACACAATCAGGGAGGTCGTTGATGTAGGTCAGGAATAGAAGAGGGCCTAGGACGGTGCCCTGGGGAACACCGGAGGTGACTGGCGCTGGACGAGATGAGATACCATCTAGCATGACCTGTTGGCTTCTGTGACTGAGGAAACTTTCAATCCACGTGAGCATGTTATTCCGAACACCATAATGTTGAAGCTTATGCAGTAGTCTCTGATGGGGGACCTTGTCAAAAGCTTTCGAAAAGTCTAAAAGGACTGCATCGATTTGCTGGGATTTGTCAAGGCCAGATACCAGATTGTTGATTGTGGTGATGAGCTGAGTCTCGCATGAGTGATGCTTTCGGAAGCATCTCAGATGATTCATTCAACTGACACAATTAACGTGTGTCTAATTGGATTATCACAAACAACATACACGCGCGTGCCATTAACTGGATTATCACACCTTCCGAATGACACATGCGCGGTGCCATTAATTGGCATTAACTAAGCGCAAATGCCACTAGTATAAACTATATAGCTAATACATTGCCAAATTACCAACTGACCAAAATATATGTGATAAGCAACTAGATCTAGATATCTACATTGGGTTTCTAGAAATAATTAATATTTAACATATTTAAAAATTCGATTTAAAAATGTGGGGCCCGTTTGACCAAAAAAATAATTCATCTAAATTTTGACTTTTTGGAGGCCGGTTTGACCAGGGGCCGGTTTGACTTGGGGCCGGTTTGACTGTAATTCCTTTTATTGTGCATAGTATACCAGGGCTTTTTCTCTCTTAATTGGGAAGGGGCCTTAGCCTGCTGATTTTGGGAAGAATTATCGCTAAAATTGCTGATTTGGGAAACAAAAAAGCTGGTGTAAGTTTGGATTTTTGGGAAAACTGCATGATTTTAAAGAAATTTTCAATTGGGAAGGGGCCTTTTACAGGCCTCTGTTATAGAAGGTGAAAAAACCCTGTATACTACACAAACGTACACAAGTGGTATCCTGGCGTTACCGGTCGCCGATCGACAATTTGTACTGAAGGGATACTTTACCTTTCAAAACCTGCGTGGCTGCTTTCAAGTGTCAGATTCGTCAAAAGTTGGTCAGCAAAACAGTAACCTATTTTCGAGGTATAGTCTAAAACGAGGCCAGAGGTAAAAATAGCCGATCTCACAATGCGGTACTGGTACTTTTTACAACACAAACTGTTATAATATCGCTCAAAATCATGTTAAAATCGCGTATTTTCTAACATGGATATATTATCCCTGATACAAATAACCATGGAATCCGGTTTAATAACACTTTTTGGTGTAACCGGTCGTTAGTAATTAGCTTATGAATGTGTTGATTTTTGATAGTGTTGTCACCACACTATAAGCTTTTGTTTACATTTTGAAAACACTTCGGCTTGCCGCGGAAAATCTCGATTGGTGTCGGGAGGTCACGTGGGTGAATAATTAATTTCTGATATAAACACAACAACATGGCGGCCGGAGGCTGGCAAGCGTAAGCGATATTCGGTGAATTCGCCAACAGAGAGAAAAAGACGGCGACAAGATTCCTATAAAACGATCAACAGAACCTGGGATGTATCAGAACACTATTTTGAACGATGGAGACTATTGAAAGATGACATCGGTGTGAAAACAGATTCAGAAATGACCAGATTTCTACCCAGTTACAAACCACGGTACAATTCATCTGTTTTTCTGTCTGGTTGAGTACAAGGATTTCGTCCATTAATACAAACATGTTACATGTTTGTATTAATGGACGAAATCCAATTGATATGTTTATATCCCATTGGCAGTCAAAAATGAACTTGAGAAACATTTGCCGGAAAAAGAGGTCACAAAAATAGTACAGAAAGAAATATCCAAACAAAGTAAAGAAACTCCCCCAACAAATCAAGAAAAGGCACCACAACAAGATATAAATACATTAGTAAATGAGATCAACGCACGAAAAGCCAGACAGAACAATTTTATAATATATGGAGCAGAAGAGTGCAATTCAACAAACAGAGAAGAAAGGAACAAATATGATATGGAAACAGCAATTAGAGTAGCCCAGGCGTGCGACAGTACAGTCGAGGAAATCAATATTACTAGAACAACGAGATTGGGAAAATACAATAAAGAAAAACCAGAAAGGCCACTCCTAATAGAAATGGATAATCCAGACAAGAAAGGAACTATATTTAAAGGTGCAGCAAATTTAAAGGAGTTGGAAGGCTTAGAAAAAATAAGAGTAGCAAATGATTTAACCAGACAGGAAAGAGAGGAGGAAAAAATACTATTCAAAAAGGCTCAGGATTTAAACGAGGAGATGATGGCAGAATCGGGGGACGGGAACTTCACATACAAAGTAAGAGGACCACCCTGGGCAAGAAAAGTAGTGAAAGTAAAAAAAGACTAAACCAGAACAAAAGAAATGTAAATAAACCTGTAGATAAGCTGAATTTTGTTAACAATATCCCTTGTTTTTATACAAACGCAGACCAGTTCAGAAAAAAATTTACTGAGTTCCAAATTAGGATAAGAGACACCAGACCTCTGGTCATTGGAATCACGGAAGTTAAACCAAAAAACTCAAACTCTAATATATCCCCAAATGAATTTTCTATGGAATGGAATAAGGATTACATCATGTATCATAAAAACATTGATAATAATGAAGGGAGAGGTCTAATAATATACATACATGAATCCCTGAAAGCGGAAGAAGTAACACTAATAACTACCTTTGAAGAAAACATTATGATACAGATAGCAACAGGGAAAAATGAAAAACTACTAGTAGGACTGATATACAGATCTCCTTCTGATAATACCCAACAAACAAATGAAAATTTAAGGAAGTTGATACATGAAGTAGCATCACATAAATACTCAAGCTATTTGCTAATGGGAGATTTTAACTACCCAAATATAAATTGGAACACAATGTTCGCGAACGAAAACTCAGAAGGACAAAAATTTATGGAATGTTTAATGGATAATTATTTTTTCCAAATGGTGGATAAACCAACCAGATGGAGAGGAACAGACGTTCCAAACATATTGGACTTGTTAATAACCGACAATCCGGGAAGCATCAATAATATAGAATATCAGAGTCCATTAGGGAAAAGTGACCATTGCGTAATTGTGTTTGACTTTGTATGTCGGGTAATTCTGAACCCACACACCAAAAAACGCTTCTGTTACAAGAAAGCAAACTATGAAGAAATTAAAAAAGAACTAAGAAACATTGACTGGCAAAATTACCTTGAACTGAATAATGATATAAGCCAAGTTTGGACAAATTTCCATGCAGCCCTTCTCAATATTGAAGAAAAGTTTGTACCAACTTCACATATTCGGACCGATAAAAAACATCAGATACCTCTGGACAAAGAAATATTGAATAGTATAAAAGAGAAGAATGCACTCGCCAGGAAATTCACCAGAACTAAAGATCATGAAGTAAGAAAAAAATATAATAGAGCAAGGAACAGATCAGGCAAGTTGGTTAGAAGGGCAAGAAAATTATACGAAACGAATCTCGCCAAAGAAGCAAAAAAGAACCCTAAGAAAATATGGCAATACATAAATTCAAAATGTAAAATAAAACAGGGAATTGGCAACCTGTGCACAGATACAGGGGACATAAACTCTCCTAAAACAGAAGATGACGGCGAAAAAGCTGAAATACTGGCAAAATGTTTTAGTGGTGTCTTCACGAAAGAGGGTGATGGAGAAATACCAACTTTGGAATCAATAGGAATACAGATGGAATGGAACGACATAGAAATAGAAACTGATGAAATCTCAAACATATTAAAAAACCTAAAACCAAATAAGTCACCAGGACCAGACAATTTGCATCCCCAATTTCTAACAGAACTACATGAAGAACTAGCAGTCCCTTTAAAATTAATATTCGTCAAGTCAATAAGAGACAAGAAAGTACCGGAACAGTGGAAAAAGGCGAAAATAAGCGCAATCTATAAGAAAGGGAGCAAGTCTTTGGCAAGTAACTATAGACCTGTCAGTCTTACTTCTATAATATGTAAATCCATGGAGAAAATAATAAGAAAACAAATAACTGAACATATGCTGCAAAATAACCTGTTTACGAATAAACAATACGGATTCATGTCTGGAAGATCCACAGCGTTGCAACTTTTAAAAGTTTTAGATATATGGACGGAAGCAATAGATAACGGGCTGGGGGTGGATTGCATCTATATGGACTATCAAAAAGCTTTTGATACTGTACCACATAAGAGACTCATTCAGAAACTGAAATCATATGGGATAGGGCAAAATATGGTGGACTGGATAGAAAACTATTTGACAGACCGATATCAACAAGTATCAGTTAATGGCCAAACGTCAAGGTGGCACAGGGTCACATCTGGTATCCCGCAGGGAAGCGTCATAGGGCCACTGATGTTCATAATTTTTATAAACGACCTACCAGAGATAGTGAACTCAACTGTATACTTATTTGCAGATGATACCAAAATATTTAGACTCATAAGTAATGAAGGCGATAAACATAAACTACAAGAAGATTTGGATAAACTGATCGCATGGACAGATAAATGGTTATTGAAATTACACCCACAGAAATGTAAATACATGAGATTAGGCAGAAACAACCTGGAATACGAATATAACCTATCAGGAACTGTCCTAGGAGAGGTGTCAGAGGAGAAAGATATAGGAGTAACGATTGATAACAAACTAACTTTTGACAGCCATATACACGAAAAAGTCAAAAAGGCACATTCCATGTTTGCAGTTATCCGAAGGAACTTCCAATATCTGGATGAGAACAATTTTAGTCCCTTATACAAAACACTAGTAAGAACGCACCTAGATTATGCAAGTTCAGTCTGGGCTCCACACAAAAATAAACACATAGAGATAATAGAAGCAGTGCAAAGAAGAGCGACAAGGCAAATTCCAGGCCTATCAGACCTCCCATATGAAGAAAGATTGAGAAAACTAAAAATACCTACACTAACATATAGAAGATTGAGGGGGGATATGATAGAAGTATACAAAATCCTAAACAATATATATGATAGAAATATAGAAGAAATTATTAAGCTAAGGGATGAACACCAGTTAAGGCACAGTAATAGGGGAAATACACTACAAATCTTAACGCAAAGGGCAAGATTAGATATAAGGAAATACAACTTCAGCATTAGAACAGCAAATACATGGAATAGCTTGCCTGAACAAATAGTAAAAGCCAGTTCAGTAAACTCTTTTAAAAACAAATTAGATAAATTTTGGGAAGACCAAGAATTTAAATATGACTATAAAGCAAAGTATAGGATAATGACCGGAACCGGAACCAGTCACCGGCATTACGCAGAAGAGTCCAGCAAAGAGGATCCTTAAGGGCCTGAGCTGGAAAACAACGCTAAGTAACGCTAAGTAAGTAAAAATAAACTTTTATTTTGTGTTATTTAATCTTATTGCACAGCTCATTTGCAGAAAGAGAATTACTCATGGAGTAACTTCGACACATGTGATTTCGCCCACAGGCATGTCAATTTTTATAATGGTAGATCTACAGTATACACGTAACAGTTTCTGTTTTTGTGTGTAATGTATGTATCCATTCTAAATGTATCGAGCTACTTTCGGTTTTGGACGATATCCCGGCAGACGACAACAATCACAAAATTAGCATGTCGTCTTGTAACTTCTAGGTTGACATCAGTCTCCCTTTACTTTTCTGAATAATTATCATTAATGAGCTGTAAGACAGAATGCTAATTTTATGATGGTTGCCGTCTTACAGCTGGGATATCGTTAAAACCGAAAGTAGCTCGATATCACCATTTAGAGTACACAAATTTCAACTACAATGGGATGAACTCTTTACAGTAATTACTAGAGTAGAATTTACATTATTTTATGGGATGGTTAAAAGCATATAAGATCGGTTGGAGTTTATTTTTGTCAGTGCAGCACAAAAATATTCTGTATTCCAGCAATTTGCAAATAGTGAATGAATCGATGAGGATGGCATGTATTTTCATTATGAACAAATAAAAATCAGATACAATTAAGTTAATCACACAAGTAACCCTTTCCCTGTTGAATATTTGTGTGAGAAATAATGACATCATGAATATTATTAGCCGAAGTTTTATAATGGCATGTGTACACAGAGTCACAGACATTGGTATTGGTAGAAATTGTATCTAGTCAGATCTTTTATAATTTCATTAGCAAAAACAGCAGATCCTGATCAGACATATCCTCTAGGAGCTGTCTGATCTGGGTCTACTCTGTTTGCAAATGCTTAAAAAAGCATTTGTATGAAGGAAAGGTTTAATGATAAATAGAAAATGAATAATTATCTCTCTTTATAGTTTCACCATGTCATAAATTAATGAATTATTATTCCTCAAACCAAATTGTAAAAGCAAATATTGTCAGTTTCAGCCCTTTACCTGTTTAATATTCATGTAAGAAATAATGGCATCATGAGTACGGACAAGTATTAGCTACATTTTCATAAGTTTTTGATGGTATATGAACACAAAACAGGTATTTTCTATTTGCAATGTCATAACAATGCACTATTATGCATTTGTATATGAAAGTATGGGTAAGGATTAACTGAATTAACTATGTACAGTAAGGGCAATGTAAAAAGACACTTGTCATATTGTGCATCTTTAATTTTGTTTGTCATATTTTCATGTCTTTTGTCAATGGATTTTTGACTGAGGCTTGCATATGATATGTCTGAAAAAATACATGTATTGCCATTATATGCCTTATTTACATATATCATTATTTATAATTATTATAGTAGTGTTAGCTGACCACTAAATATCTTATTTCCCTTACAGTAATACTTGCATAAGCATAAGATGGCTGCCATGTCAGGGACCTCATGCAAACAACAAAAAGCTGCCAAGGCTGGTACTTCAGGAATTTCAACATTAACACAGACAACACCAATGCAGGCAAAGGGACAAACTGATGGAAATCAGAACATTGGAACTATCTTCAGTGGAATCAGATAAAAGGTGTGGTTTATGTAAAACTTAACATTTCCTCAAGGATATACTCTGATATGGTTGACCCTTTACCTGTTTGGATCTTCATGTCAGAAATAATAGCATGGTCAGATTTACTATAAAACAGATCAGATTCTGATCAGACAGATACTACAGGGGCCATCTGACCTGGGTCGACTCAGAAAATGGACGAAAACACATTTGAGGGAAAGGGCTAAAAGAGATTATTTCATATTGCTTATAAACTTGAATACTTTTAAAACATAAATGGTCCTGGTATAGAACACTACTGATAGGTATGATTTAACTGTTACCATAGAATTATAGATCCTTACCATAGTACTTAAATTCACAAGCTACTAATTGCCATAAGTCAGTGAATTTAAACATGGTTTTTTATATGTGGTATGTTATTATCTATAGGCAAACAGTTTTTGTCTTGTCAAAATGTTTTAACATGCATGATTTGGGATGTTTTTTAAACTCCTGAATTGAGATTGGTGACAGGTCATATCAAAATAATTATTAATAGCCAGATGACAAATTATTGGTCAAAACCTCAGTTGGGAACAAAGTGTTTTTCAACAAACACATCTTGCTTAGCAAGCCTAGCTCAAGATGGACAGCTCACTGGTCATTTTCATTGCTAATCAGTGTTACTCCATGGCATTACATCAATTTTAACCCTTTCCCTCATGTAAATGCCTTTTCATCATTTGAAAACTGTAGATTCAGATCAGAAGGCTGCTGTAGGAGCTATCTCATCCAGGTCCTGTGTTTCCTTATGTTATATTGTATGTAGATTGTCCTCATTCTGCTTTTTTTGTTATCATAAAACATCTGTATCCATCAAGCCATTATGGAATTCCAGCTAATTGATATTCATAAAGTAATTATTTCTAACATGAAGTTCATAAAAGCTGTTGACAAGTGAATCATAAAACTAAGAATAAGTATAATGTACATTCACAGTTGGTTTGTTATGGATGATCATGCTTTTTAGCTCACCAGTAGGTGGCCAGTTTTCTATAGAAACATGCAGTGAAAACTTTGGAAACCTATGAAACTGAAGGTTCTCAGATTTCGTATTAGACACACAACATCATGTTCAGGTCCTCTACAAAAGCTATATAAATTATGCCCCTGGGGTCAAAATTGGCCCAAACCCTGGGTGACAAGTGAACACTCTAGAGGTCACATTTATAGCCAAATCTTCATGAAAATTGGTCAGAATGATTGTCGTAATAAAATTTGTTACATGTGGTCAAAAAGTAGGTCACTGGGTCATATCTTAGAAAAATCTTATTTACACTCCAGCGGCCACTCTCAGAGTGTTTGTCTTGGTGATATCAAGGTTGAGTGTGATCATGGGTGGGGTGGGAATAAAAAGTAGGTCACGAAGTCAAATCTTAGAAAAAATACTCTAGATGGCACATTTTCAGCCCAATCTTCATTGGTCAGAATGATTGTCTTGATTAATATTCTAAATCTTTGAAAACCTTGTTCTGCAGAACCACTGCCCATGATCCACTATCAACATTGTTCAAATATTGTTCCTAAGGTCAATATTGGCACTACCCATTCGCTACTCAGCAGCAATCTTAAATATATGGTAATCAGGTGAGCTATTAAGGGCCATCTTGGCCCTCTTGTTTGATCATTCATTTTGGACAAGGAAGATATTCAAATGCAAATATTCACCCAAGTCGTAGAAGTACACATATAAATATTTTTTCAGGGTTGCCGAAGTCCTAAGTTTTGAGGATTGCAAGGGTAGGGTGTCAAGGAAGCAGACTTCAAGATCTTTCTTGAATCCGTTTGAGTAAGTTTTATAATTGTCTTATTGGTTAGGTGTAGTATTCTCTCTGTGTCTGTCTGTCTGTCCATCTGTGTGTGTGTGTGTGTGTGTGTCTCTCTCTCTCTCTTTCTCTCTCTTTCTCTCACTCTCTCTGAGCAAGCATTTTGTGGGATTACATATAAAGGTCAAGGTCATACACCAAGGTCAAGTTATGAGTCAAATTTAGTTGCTTGCTTCAAAGTTGACATCTTATGGAAGTGAACATCTTGAGGGGTGTTTTTATTCAGGTCAAGGTCATACATCAAGGTCAGAGTTTAAATTACAGGTCAAATTTAGATACATTGCAAATACATACTTCTAATTTGGCATGTTTGTGTAAGTTGGCATGTTTGTGTAATTATCATAAGTGAACATTTTGACTAGGGGTGACTTATTAAGATCAAGGTCATACATCATAGTCAGTGGTCAAATTACAGGTCAAATTTAGATTGGCGATAATTTTGTCACCATTCAACATGCATACTTCAAACTTAGCAAGCATGTTTAAGCAAACATTTTAGATGGTGTCTTTTTAAGGTCAAGGTCATACATAATAAAGGGGAGGGGATAGTGTTTCACATACACATCTTGCTAAGCTGAAGTTTTATAATGGCATGTGTTGGATACTTTTGTATTGATAGATACCGTAGAATCAGACCAATTATAATCTTGTTGGTTACAGAGCTGACTGATTAGACAACTTCTGCAAGAGCTATCTGATCTAGGTCTGCTCTGTTTGCAAAGGTATCTGAGGGAAAGAGTTAAAAAAAATTGTTGATGCAGAAGTTATGCAAGAAGGTCCATCAAAAATATCGTATGACCCCGGGGCATTTATTAGCAATAATAATGTATATGCTGCAGTTTGTTTGCATTTACAGATTTTCATATTCCAGAATACACATCAAGATGACAAATATACCGTCTTCAAAACAGTTTTACAGTAAGCGAGAACTGTATTGCATATCTGAAATTGCAAACAGTGTATACCAAGATCAATTATTGCGGTCCAATGTGTCATTTGATCAAGTTCTATACTGTTGTGATTGTTAGTTTTTGTCTACGAAATGTGAATATGCTAATAATGTTCATTATACCCCCATTTTGAAGAAAAATGGGTGTATTGCTTTTCACATGTCGGTCGGTCTGCCAGTCAGTCGGTAGATCGATGGTTTCTGATCAATAATTAATAAACAACTTGGCATAGAATCTTCAAACTTGCTGTGGTGGTTGGTCGTGACAACTAGATGACCCCTATTGTTTTTTAGGCCACTAGATCAAAGTCACCATGACCTTAACTGGTGAAATTGTTTCCAATCAATAACTGCTCAAGGGTTTGCCTTAGGATCTTTAACTTTGCTGTGGTGCTCGGTCATGACCACTAGATGATCCCTATTGTTTTTAAGGTCAAAGGTCAAGGTAACCATGACCTTAACTGATGAAATGGTCTCTGATAAATAACTGCTCAGGTGTTTGGCTTAGGATCTTCAAACTTGCTGTGGTAGTTGGTCATGCTCACTAGATGAAGCCTATTGTTTTTGAAGTCATTAGGGCAGACGTCAAGGTCACCATGACCATAACTGTTTAAATGGCTTCCGATCAAAAACTGCTCATGGGTTTGCCTTAGGATCTTCAACTTGCTATTGTGGTTGGTCATGACCACTAGATGACCCCTGATTTTTAGGTCTCTAGGTCAAAGATCAAGGTCACCATGACCTTAACTGGTGAAATGTTTTTTGATTAATAACTGCTTAGGATCTTCAAATTGGCTGTGGTAGTTGGTCATGGCCACTAGATGACCCCTATAGTTTTTGAGATCACTTGGTCAAAAGTATAGGTCACCATGACCTTAACTGGTGAAATGGTTTCCGATCAATAACTGTTCAAGGGTTAGGTTTGGAAACTTCAAACTTGCTGTGGTCCTTGTTCATGACCGCAAGATGATCCCTATTGTTGTTGAGGTCACTAGGTCAAAGTCACCATGACCTCAACCTTTTGAAATGTTTTCCGATCAATAAATGATCACTTGTTTGGCTAAGGATCTTCAAAGTTGCTGTGGTGATTAGTCATGACCACTAGAAAACCCTTATAGTTTTTGAAGTCACTAGATCAAAGGTCAGGTGGTAGGTAAACATGTTTTAGAAACATCTCTTGTTTGTTACAATGGTTTTAGCTTTCAATCCACTCATATTTAGCATTTTACATGTATATTGATGAACCGGTAAGATTATTGTTCATTTGCAATTTTGCAGCATGGCTGGGGTTTGTAATCAGCAGATCAGGATGTACTGTGCAAAAATGTTTGCATACACACCTCCAGTCAACAACAGGATGGGAAAGTTCCTTATTGTTATCAACTGAAACATGGATCTTGATACACAGAAGTGAAATCATGAAGGCAGCTTATTGTAAGTTCCGGACATTCATCAGTCTTGCATATTTAGATATGATTTTAACAATGAAAAACTATGTGTAGAACTCTGAGGAAATTTTTTAGTTTGTCTGTTTTGAAGAAATCAGAAGCTGTTGTCGTAACACCGGCGTCCGCGTCATCGTTGTCGTAGTCATCTGAAATCTTAACATTGACCATAACTTCTTCGATTTTTCATTCACAACCTTCATTTTTGGAATGCATGTTATCTTGACAAGGCCTATCCACACATACCAAATTTGCACCTGCTTGCCGTGCTCTTGTTAAAGTGTTTTTATCAAGTCTCATCATGATTTGATTGACAAGACATTGATCATTTTTCGATCTAAAATATACCATAACTTTATAATGTATTAAGTTACTTTTATTTTGGCTAACCATGCAAATTTATTTTGCCATGTTTCTAGCATTTTGGCTAACCATGCAGATTTATTTTGCCAAGTTTCTAGTACTTATCATATATGAGAAAAAGTCGTTCATATTTAGCCTATTTACAATATTCTAGCTTTGATAAGAATACCCCTTCTATGGATTTGAATTTATTTATTTAATTTAGATTTTGGTAGGACCGAACTTTAAGTTCGAGTTATATGAGTTTGAGATATCAAAGTTCAACTGTATCTCGTATTGTTTTCCTTCAAGAAACGGATGAACTAAAAATCAGACATGTGACAAAACAAGACTATGATAGTACCTTGACTTTTTTCTTTGAGTAAAAAACAAAACACAACAGAAATCAGAAAATATATGTTTTGTTAACTGTTTATTCCAGCCTCAACCAATATTGCAACAGTCCAGTAAAGTGAGCAAATCATCAGACATATCAGCATGTCATGGCAGTGGCCAAAGATGCAGCTGCACCTCAGCATCAAAGTAAGCATGAAAACCAGAGAGCTGCAGCCAGATGAACCAAGACGATCAGGAAACATTTGGTTTCTGCAATGCCACCAACCAACACATAAACTAGTACAACAAGTGTCAATATTTGCAGAGTAAACCGAACAATAATTATGTCATCTTTATTACCAGTACATTTTTGTGCAAAAAATAACTGCAATTTTGTTGAAGATATAATTTTAAAAATCATGTGTAGGTAATGCAGATTAGCATGCAACTTAAAAAATGTAAAACATGCACATTTATTAGCTGACTTTTAATATAGGCATACTTGTGTGGAAAGGAATGTTTGGTATTGGTAGAAGATGTATAATTGGTTGTCAGACATTTCGCTACCCATACCATTTCGCTACAGTCATTTCGCTACCCACTGAGAAGTCATTTCGCTACCCTGACCATTTCGCTACCTGTACGTTTCGCTTCCTATCAAATTTAATAGGAAAACCAATATTGTTGCGGGGTGGTTAGTGATTTGAGAGTCGAATTTATTAACATATAATAAATATTGATATTCAGATACCAAAAAGAACTATAGAAATATTGAAAAAAAAAGAACAGAAAAGTTGGCTACTAATAGCTGGCTCCTAGTTACTGGATACTTATTGTAGGAGAACTTGGCTACTAGTAACTGGCTACTAGTAGTAGGAAAACTTGGTTACTAGCATCTGGCTACTAGTAACTTGCTACTTGTAGTAGGACAACCTGACTACTACTAACTGGTTACTAGTAGTAGGAATACTTGTTTACTAGTAACTGGCTACTTTTAGTAGGAGAACTTGACTACTAGTAACTGGCTACTAGTAGTTGGAAAACTTGGTTACTAGTAGCTGGCTACTAGTAACTGGCTAAGTGAAGGTGGAAAATTTGATTAGTAGCTGACTACAAGTAACTGACTCCTTGTAGAAGGATAACTTGGCTACTAGTAACTGGCTACTAGTTGTAGGAAAATTTGGTTACTAGTAGCTGGCTACTAGTAGCTGGCTACTTGTAGCAGGGGAACTTAATTATTAGTAGCTGGCTACTAGTAGTAGGAAAGATTGACTCTTAGTAGCTGGTTACTAGTAAATGGCTACTTGTAGTAGGACAACTTGGCTACCAGCAACTGGCTACTAGTAGATGATCTAATAGGAAATATTGGTTACTAGTAGCTGGCTACTGGTAACTGGTTATTTGTAGTAGGAGAACTTGGTTACTAGTAGCTGGCTACTAGTAGTAGGACAATTTGGTTACTTGTAGCTGGCTACTTGTAGTAGGAGAACCTGGCTAAATGTAACTGGCTACTTGTAGTAGGAAAACCTGGTTCCTAGCAGCTGGCTACTAGCAACTGGCTACTTGTAGAAGGGAAACTTTGCTACTTGTAACTGGCTACTAGTAGTAGGAATACTTGTTTACTAGTAACTGGCTACTTTCAGTAGGAGAACTTGACTACTAGTAACTGGCTACTAGTAGTTGGAAAACTTGGTTACTAGTAGCTGGCTACTAGTAACTGGCTAAGTGAAGGTGGAAAATTTGATTAGTAGCTGACTACAAGTAACTGACTCCTTGTAGAAGGATAACTTGGCTACTAGTAACTGGCTACTAGTTGTAGGAAAATTTGGTTACTAGTAGCTGGCTACTAGTAGCTGGCTACTTGTAGCAGGGGAACTTAATTATTAGTAGCTGGCTACTAGTAGTAGGAAAGATTGGTTATTAGTAGCTGGTTACTAGTAAATGGCTACTTGTAGTAGGACAACTTGGCTACCAGCAACTGGCTACTAGTAGATGATCTAATAGGAAATATTGGTTACTAGTAGCTGGCTACTGGTAACTGGTTATTTGTAGTAGGAGAACTTGGTTACTAGTAGCTGGCTACTAATAGTAGGACAATTTGGTTACTTGTAGCTGGCTACTTGTAGTAGGAGAACCTGGCTAAATGTAACTGGCTACTTGTAGTAGGAAAACCTGGTTCCTAGCAGCTGGCTACTAGCAACTGGCTACTTGTAGAAGGGAAACTTTGCTACTTGTAACTGGCTACTAGTAGTAGGACAACTTGGTTACTAGTAGCTGGCTACTAGTAACTGACTACTTGTAGTAGGAGAAATTTGCTACTAGTAACTGGCTACTAGTAGTAGGACAACTTGGTTACTAGTTACTGGCTACTAGTAGTAGGAAAACGTGGTTACTAGTAACTGGCTACTAGTAACTGGCTACTAGTAGTAGGAAATCTTGGTTACTAGTAACTTGCCAGTGGTAGTAGGAAAATTTGGTTCCTACTAGTTGGCTACTAGTAACTGGCTACTTGTAGTAGACCATGATTACTATTAGCTGGCTACTAGTAGTAGGAAAACATGGTTACTAGTAGCTGGCTACTAGTAACTGGCTACTTTTAGTAGGAGAACTTGGCTACTAGTAACTTGCTACTAGTAGTAGGAACATTTGGTTACTACTAGCTGGCTACTTGTAGAAGAGTTTGGTTACTAGTAGCTGGCTTCTAGTAGTAGGAAAACTTGGTTACTAGTAGCTGGCTACTTGTACTAGTAGCTGGCTACTAGTAACTGGCTACTTGTTGTAGGAGAACCTGGCTACTAGTAACTTGCCAGTGGTAGTAGAAAAATTTGGTTCTTACCAGTTGGCGACTAGTAACTGGCTACTTGTAGTAGAACATGGTTACTATTAGCTGGCTACTAGTAGTAGGAAAACATGGTTACTAGTAGCTGGCTACTAGTAACTGGCTACTTTTAGTAGGAGAACTTGGCTACTTGTAACTTGCTACTAGTAGTAGGAACATTTGGTTACTACTAGCTGGCTACTGGCTGGCTACTTGTAGAAGAGTTTGGTTACTAGTAGCTGGCTTCTAGTAGTAGGAAAACTTGGTTACTAGTAGCTGGCTACTTGTACTAGTAGCTGACTACTAGTAACTGGCTACTTGTAGTAGGACTTGGCTACTAGTAACTGGCTACTAGTAGTAGGAAAATATGGTTAATAGTAGCTTTATTCTAATAACTGGCTACTTGTAGTAGGAGAACTTGGCTACTAGTAAGTGGCTACTTGTTGTAGGAAAACTTGGTTTTAGTAGCCAGCTACTATTAACTGGCTACTTGTAGTGGGATAACCTGGCTAAATGTAACTGGCTACTTGTAGTAGGAAAACCTGGTTCCTAGCAGCTGGCTACTAGTAACTGGCTACTTGTAGAAGGGGAACTTGGCTACTTGTAACTGGCTACTAGTAGTAGGACAACTTGGTTACTAGTAGCTGGCTACTAGTAACTGACTACTTGTAGTAGGAGAAATTTGCTACTAGTAACTGGCTACTAGTAGTAGGACAACTTGGTTACTAGTAACTGGCTACTAGTAACTGACTACTTGTAGTAGGAGAACTTGGGTAGTAGGAGAACTTGGCTACTAGTTACAGGCTACTAGTAGTAGGAAAACGTGGTTACTAGTAACTGGCTACTAGTAACTGGCTACTTGTAGTAGAAGAACTTGGCTACTAGTAACTGGCTACTAGTAGTAGGAAATCTTGGTTACTAGTAGCTGGCTATTGTAACTGGCTACTTGTAGTAGGAGAACCTGGCTAGTAACTTGCCAGTGGTACTGGTAGTAGGAAAATTTGGTTCCTACTAGTTGGCTACTAGTAACTGGCTACTTGTAGTAGAACATGGTTACTATTAGCTGGCTACTAGTAACTGGCTGCTTTTAGTAGGAGAACTTGGCTACTAGTAGCTGGCTACTAGTAACTGGCTGCTTTTAGTAGGAGAACTTGGCTACTAGTAACTGGCTACTAGTAGTTGGAAAACTTGGTTACTAGTAGCTGGCTACTAGTAACTGGCTAAGTGAAGGTGGAAAATTTGATTTGTAGCTGACTACAAGTAACTGACTCCTTGTAGAAGGATAACTTGGCTACTAGTAACTGGCTACTAGTTGTAGGAAAATTTGGTTACTAGTAGCTGGCTACTAGTAGCTGGCTACTTGTAGCAGGGGAACTTAATTATTAGTAGCTGGCTACTAGTAGTAGGAAAGATTGGTTATTAGTAGCTGGTTACTAGTAAATGGCTACTTGTAGTAGGACAACTTGGCTACCAGCAACTGGCTACTAGTAGATGATCTAATAGGAAATATTGGTTACTAGTAGCTGGCTACTAGTAACGGGTTATTTGTAGTAGGAGAACTTGGTTACTAGTAGCTGGCTACAAGTCGTAGGAAAACATGGTTACTAGTAGCTGGCTACTAGTAACTGGCTACTTTTAGTAGGAGAACTTGGCTACTAGTAACTTGCTACTAGTAGTAGGAACATTTGGTTACTACTAGCTGGCTACTGGCTGGCTACTTGTAGAAGAGTTTGGTTACTAGTAGCTGGCTTCTAGTAGTAGGAAAACTTGGTTACTAGTAGCTGGCTACTTGTACTAGTAGCTGGCTACTAGTAACTGGCTACTTGTAGTAGACCATGATTACTATTAGCTGGCTACTAGTAGTAGGAAAACATGGTTACTAGTAGCTGGCTACTAGTAACTGGCTACTTTTAGTAGGAGAACTTGGCTACTAGTAACTTGCTACTAGTAGTAGGAACATTTGGTTACTACTAGCTGGCTACTGGCTGGCTACTTGTAGAAGAGTTTGGTTACTAGTAGCTGGCTTCTAGTAGTAGGAAAACTTGGTTACTAGTAGCTGGCTACTTGTACTAGTAGCTGGCTACTAGTAACTGGCTACTTATAGTAGGAGAACCTGGCTACTAGTAACTTGCCAGTGGTAGTAGAAAAATTTGGTTCCTACTAGTTGGCGACTAGTAACTGGCTACTTGTAGTAGAACATGGTTACTATTCGCTGGCTACTAGTAGTAGGAAAACATGGTTACTAGTAGCTGGCTACTAGTAACTGGCTACTTTTAGTAGGAGAACTTGGCTACTAGTAACTTGCTACTAGTAGTAGGAACATTTGGTTACTACTAGCTGGCTACTGGCTGGCTACTTGTAGAAGAGTTTGGTTACTAGTAGCTGGCTTCTAGTAGTAGGAAAACATGGTTACTAATAGCTGGCTACTTGTACTAGTAGCTGACTACTAGTAACTGGCTACTTGTAGTAGGACTTGGCTACTAGTAACTGGCTACTAGTAGTAGGAAAATTTGGTTACTACTAGCTGGCTGCTAGTAACAGGCTCCTTGTAGTTGTACTAGTAACTTATGTAGGAAAAGGTGGTTACTAGTAACTGGCTACTACTAGTAGGAAACAAGTAGGCAATATTAGCAGGTGGCTTCTTAATGCAGGACAAAAGTAATCCAAAAAGCTCCGCTATGTCCTTTCTTTTGTCTAGCATTAAGCTGCTGCCTAATTAATTGGTTGACAGGGTAGCGAAATGACTTCCCATAAGGGTGCGAAATGAGGAAGCCAAATGGTCAGGGTAGTGAAATGGTCAGGGTAGCGAAACGCTGTGTAGCGAAACGTCCGTAAACCGTATAATCAAGTATGTTATAATTTCATTACCAAACAAATGACCCTGATTAGACAGTTCCTCCAGATCTGATCTGAGTTTACTCTGTTTGCAAAGGTGTGAAAAGGCAAAAGGGCTAATTTATCCCACGAATAAGATTTATTATGATAGCTAGTTAGCATTGTTTTTCAAAATGAATGAATTGATATTACTGAACGTGAAATGATTAGTATGGCTTTTGAAACAATGTTAAGGACATTACTATTCTAGTAAACAAAGATCAGCTGCTGCATTGCAAAATATTATGTTATGCAGATCTGCACTGTTTGCAGTACTAATACAGCAAATTTTATGCCAGTAATTAATGCTGGCAAGTGACCAGAAAGTTATTAGATTTGTGGACTTTATAAATAATGTTCAAATACTGGTTGTCATACCATTCATACATTTGTTGTCATACCATTCATACAATGCTTTTAATTGGCTAATAAACTGCAAAAACGTGGCACATGAGTTCATTGACTTTTCAAATCAAGATCAACTTACTTTGTCTAGAGCATAGCCTAAACCCTTTCCTGGTTTTATGTTCATTTCATATTCCAATACCTACTGAATATTCATGAACAAAATAATTAAAATGAAATATAAAAGGTGAAACATTGTAGCCTTGTGACCCTGACCAGACAGCTCCTATAGAAGCCGTCTGATCGAGGTCTACTCTGTTTGCAAATGCGTGAAAATGTGTTTATACGAGGTAAAGAGTCAAGTCATTGTTTGCAGCTGTTTTAGAAAATATGCTTAAATTCTAACAGGAGGATGAACCCAAAATAATATTCCTATATAATAAGACAACTGGCACAGTTCTTCATAGTGTACAGTGATATACAGTGTGTAACCCATTACCTGATGACTATTCATGCATATAAGAGTATAGTGAGTTTTATAATTGTTATATAGTAAAATCATAAAATGCTTCCAAACCCATAAGTAAAGAAGAAATTAGATCTGCCTTTGTAGATGGCAGCTTAATCCAGAGTGAAAAACGTTCACCCTTTCTTAAACTGCCACCTGTCTAAGTGATCAACCTTTATGCTTTACTGATTGTCTGGTTTTGAGGGGTTTTACTGTTATTGCATCATGAGTGCTGGATTTGTTGTTTTTTTACTTTGGTAGAAACAAATGAATCAGACTTATGTTAATTGAGTCCATTTAATTCATAAACATAAGAGCAGAGCTTGATCAGATTGCTCCTACAGGACCTGTCTGATCTGGATCTAGTTTGTAAATGCTTAAAATACATCTCATCTGGTAAAGGGTTCGGCATTTTAAAAAATGAATGCTTGATCTAACCTTGCATCCTCCAGCAGCTTAATTCCACCACTGTTGCAAGCAATGTATTCACAGAGCATGTTTCACATATCTCAGCTGATTTTCAGTCTATACTGCTTGTAATCTACATGTATAAAAGTTGATGCTCCAGCAGGATTTATTTCTTATGAGATCCTGAAGTTTTGGACAAAGGACAATGTTATAGTACAAACTCAATAATTTATACTCTAGTACAAAGTGTTATTTGAGAGTTACAAAAGAGCTGAAGTGTTTTGAACACGAACTTTGAACACATCTAAAAGCTCTAATCATATGCATCTGGACTGACTCTTGCCTATTGGTCGCACACATGCATCTGGAAGCTTGTCTTAACCCCGTATATATTCGAAGAGTGTATGACCACATGGTTCCTGGTCCATGATTCCACAATACAAATTGTCTGTATGCAACATGATGGCTAGCAACTTCCATCCATTACTCCAGATTTTCAGCCTTGTCAAGGAAAGTACACTTTCAGCTAAGATGAGAATCTTGAAGTCCTGAAAATTGAATAAAGCTTTATGTGACCACATGGCAAAAACTTCACAAACACACATGGAAGCATTTTAAATTTTATATTCATGTATTTATGAAGCAGTACCTAATAGGCCTAACCCTTTATCTCATGAATATTCATGGATGAATAAAAAAGACCAACGGCTGATTTTTTTTCATTGTAAATGAGCACAGGAAAATGTAGATTCAGATCCACCTGTATATATTTCTATTAGCAAACAGGGCATAATCTAATAAGACAGATCCCACTGGTGCCATCTCATCTGGCCGATACATAAAATGGCATCAATATTAGGTGAATGGTGAGATGGTTTTTGCAACTCAATAGAAATTGTCGGTGTACTCTAAAGAATTCACTTTGCAAACTCTAAGCCCTACTATCAACAAGTACCTGTTTGCATAATGATTTGATGCTAATTTTTATAAAGATCTTTTTCACTAAACCTGCAGAACATTATGAGCTAGTGTCTATGAGATTATACTTGCTGTGTTGTTGCTGGATCACTAAATTGAAAAATTACAAGCTAAAAGCAGTGTAGACAAAGATAAGCTGCAAAACTGAAAATTTGGCAACAGTGAGCTGATCAGATTCCCCAATTTCAATGCAGTAGCTGATCTAGGTCTTGCGTCTAGCTGGTTTGCAAATTTCTATGGTTTGAAATACCATAGCGCTTAGCAGTACTTTTACATGAAGTGACAGGATAATTCATTGCTATTATTTAATGGTGTATATTTACCATGTAGAGTGTAAAACAGCTTTCTTGGAAAATATCTTCTAGTAATCTGTTATTCCTTGACATTAACAATGCATGTCTGACCATTTCTCATCTGAATGGAGATGGTATTTTCTTCACTGAATTAACATGGTTTAGTCCTTATTATGGATTGACCATATATGTCTGTTTTAGAGGAATGTCTTTCAACATTGCCCTCTGTTATACAAGCAA
Organism: Azorinus chamasolen; assembly: GCA_963576725.1. Lineage (NCBI taxonomy): Eukaryota > Metazoa > Mollusca > Bivalvia > Cardiida > Solecurtidae > Azorinus > Azorinus chamasolen. Next base: position 28,025,504 of record OY755241.1, on the reverse strand, counting down.
TGGCATTCTGAAATAAAAGACAATAACAGTATAGGGCTTATATTCAGGTTTTATTTTCACAAATGATCTGCATTTCTATCACATTTCGATCGCAGAATGTCTTACTGATCTTTAAATTACAATGAATGCTGCTGTTATGCAATTTATAGTGTTATCTATTTCCCTCGTATGAATTATGCCTTTTCATGCATATGCAAATGACTCCTATATTAGCCATCTGATCAGAGTCTGCTCTGTTTGCTTTTGACATGATACAGATCTAATTATACAGTTTCTGTCAAAGCAAAACAGCCCTTGAAAATTAACATTATAAAAATTGAGCTAATGTATATTTATATTGTCACTATTTTTACATGAATAATGAACAGGGAAATGGTTAAGTCAAAGTGTTGACATGTTTCTTGTTCCTTTGTACCTTATTTGCTACTTTCTATTAATCTTTCATAAAGCTAAATTGCCAAAGGAAGATGATAGTGGAGGGAAACATAAAATTTACAAAAAAACCAATATTTATGTTTTGATATTTCTCATTCAACCATTCAAGTAGTTGTCTTAAATATATTGACACTCATGTTGATACTGTTGAGCTGTGTATTGACAAAACTAGCCTTAGTGGCATTCAAACACTGAAGAGCCAGATCAACTACATTTTTTCTGTTTCTTAACCCTTTTCCTGTTATATATTTATTCCAATTTTTAATACATGTATCTACTGAATATTCATAAACCAAACCATTAAAATGCAATGTGCAAGGTATTACATTGTAGCCATTTAAGAAAGTAAATTAAGACACAATTATCAAATATTCCATTACAAAACAGAGCAGACCCTGATCAGACAGCTCCTTTTGGAGTTGTCTTATCCGGGTCTACTCTGTTTGCAAATGTTTGAATAAAGGTAATATGAAGGAAAGGGTAAACACTTAGTATGGCATGAAAGCTGGTTTTGTCATTGTGCAGCTCACTTATAAATACTGAATTTGATGAGATGTCCATGCAAGTGAATGAAATAAAAAGCATCAATCTATTCTGCCTTTCAACATTTTTTTTCTCCAAAATCTACATAGTCTGAAATTTCTAATGGCAGTCAATCATGGAGAGTGGGTGATTTTGTGCAACCATAATGGCATTTAGTATCATCATTTCTTATCACAAGCATTGCCATTTTGTACCATAATTCAGTCCGGCTCACTACATATATCATTTTGCCACACAGTGATTTGTAGAATTTAATAAAAAAAAATATCTTTTTAATAATTGAATGTTGAATTTGGCATATTTTATGATTTACATATAGTATCCTAACCTAAATTCACACATTCCAAGATAATGTTTCTGCACATTATCATATGATAAGAAACAATAGTCTTAACCATTTACTCCCTGAATATTCATGTAATGACATCATGATTATTAATAAGACTTATTGCTTATTTGCTATAATACCAAATTGACAGGAATTTTGGCATGATAGAAACGGTAGAATCAGATCTATATTAACCACCATGGATATGCATGTAAGAAGTAATGACATATAGTGTCAATTGGTTAATTTTTATACATGTACCTGAACACATGAAACAGAAACTATAAAGAATCGATCTATATTATAATTTATAATTGCAAAAGCATACAAAGCAAATCCTGATCTAATGGATCCGGGCCTATAGGAGTAATCTGACCTGGGTCTACTTTGTTTGCTATGGCATAGACAGGTGTATTCATGCATTACTGCAAAAAATATGCCTATGCAAACGGAGTAGACCGAAATTAGAAGTCGTCTGATCAGAGTCTGCTCCATTTGCTTATGATAGAGATATGATTCTACACATTCTGCCATGGCCAAAATTTCCAGTGCTGGTAGTGTTGTTATAACTACATTAATATTCATGATTCATGGCATTGTTTCTTGCATGACTATTCATGGAGTAAAGAGTTAGTCGTATCTAATTTAATATGCCACATTGTGCATGCCTATAACATATCTGTGACCTTTGATTTTTGCAAAAGTGGATCAATTGGTCTGGTCAATAGCTATACTCCCTCATGTATATTTCTGTTTACACTTTACACTTTTGTCACGTTGTTTCTTCGTAGATCAAAGTTCGATTTTATGCAGAAACCGGGCCAATAGATCTAAATGTGTTATTGACTTGTTTAAATATATCAGTTTTGCATGTGAACTAGGTGTACGAAAAGGTAAAGGTACCGTACAAAAAAATTACGAACTAGATTTGTCACGAAATGACTGGCAACAAATGAAAGCTTCAAATAATATTTTCTCACTGAATGGCGGTATATAGATACGATTAGTTGTTGTTGCATAAACATTTCAGTGAATTGAACTGAAATATCCTTAAAATAGATCAATAGACGGGTGGCCTCTACCGCTTATAGCTGGTATCGAGATGTCGAAATCATCGATATCGTTTAGAACTAATACATGCTGAATTTACATATTCTGACCTTCGTACGTTCTTTCCTGGCCATTCCTTGAATGAAACACTAGCTAAAATATGTCAAGCCAGTCGCCTCTCTGTCTTACGCCACCTCAAATTTGCCATGCTCTTGGTGCTGTAACGCTTCGTCTCAACAGGGATGTTGATGAAGGCATTCTCGACCGACATTTTGGTGTATCACGTGACATCTTAATGCGGTACATCCGATTCATTCCGAGCGCAGCCGAGAAAAGTCGGTGTAGTTCGTGAGCGTTCAAAATGTCAACAAATCCGTGTTATCGGTGCTAATTACACAATCAATTACTCGCTACATGTTACTTCTTTCGACTTTGTTTCTGCGTGATGACTGATTTGATAGTTCATATTGTGTTATAGACAAATATGAGAGCTATATGAAATTATGCAATTTATCGCGATTTTGAGCAATATTATGACTTTAATAATTAGTATGTAAATTTCGGCTGTTTTCCATTTCAGTAGATCTGTAATGAGTTTTCATTTGCAAGTTTATATACAGTATAAGAGCACAATTTATGTAAAAATAGATAAGCTTTTATATTATATAATAACACATGGCTGTCGGGGTGATATACAAGGTTCTAGGGCTGAAACGAGTACCCGGGTACCCGCGGGTCGGGTAGAAATTGGCGGGTACCCGGGTACAAAATCACTACCCGTTACCCGATATGAAATCTTGAGCAGAATCTAATTGTTAGTTTTCGTAACTGAGTGAAAGAAAGAAAGCTAAAACACGTTAAAGATAGCATTTATTCAAGCATCCTTTTGTTTATGAGCAGATAAGGCTTGAACAGGCAAGTAGACATAAAAACAGACATATGAAACAAACCTCCGTTAACACATTGTTCGTTCGTATGTGACTGGTAAATGTGCATTCGTAACTATTCGTTGTATTCCGTAAGGATTCGGAATATAGAAATAGCTGTGTAAGTTCCGTGTGGTAAATGTGTCGAATGTTGCTCCGCAGAGAGAATCAACCAATCAAATTTGAGGGGTGTCGGGTCAAAAAGGCCCATTACCAAAAAGGCCCCTACCAGAAAGGCCCATACCAAAAAGGCCCATACCAAAAAGGCCCAATTCCACAAACATTCATAAATGTCAAACATTTAACTGAAAACTGGAGACTTATAATTAATGTGATGACAAGAAATGTATGAAAATGGGATTATCTCCATTATTGCGTATTACGGGATTATCTCCCTTGGCCTGTGTCGAACGGTGCATGTGTTAACCCTTTCCCTCATATACACGTGTTTTCACGCATTTGCAAACAGGGTAGACCCAGATCAGACGGCTCCTAGAGGAGCCGTCTGATCAGGGTCTGCTCTGTTTGCTAGTAGAATTTGATATATCTGTTTCCTTGCTTTCTAAAATGTCTACAATGTTCCATCTTCCATATTTCTTTACAGCTATTTTGTTAATGAATATTCAGTAGGTATTGAAATTTGAAATAAACATAGAACAGGGAAAGGGTTAACCCTTTCCCTGTTCTGTGTTCATTACAAATTTCAATACCTACTGAATATTCATGGGGAAAAAAGGTTATAATGAAATATGGAAGGTGGAGCATTGTAGCCACTTTAGAAAGTATAGACACAGATCATTGAAATTCTATTAGCAAACAGAGTAGACCCTGATCAGACGGCTTCTCTAGGTGCCGTCTGATCTGGGTCTACTCTGTTTGTAAATGCGTGAAAACACGTTTATATGAGGGAAAGGGTTAATTAGTGTGACACTCATCTAATCTGGATCCACGCTATATAAGTGCATTTAGTATTTAGTTAACCCTTATCCTGCTGTAATGTGGTCAGTATATAATGGACAGTTTTATCAGACGTTTTCATTCTCAGTCATGGCTTTCAAAGAGACATTTTTTACTGGCAGAACGAAGAAGACTGATACCACTGTGGTATATTTGGCCATATAATATAATATAATATAATATAATATAATATAATATAAATATTACGTAGCGATGTATTTTTGGTTATAGTGAAAGCATCTGCTACACATATAATATACAGTATATGTGTACCCAGGGCTCGGGACGTGGACCCTGCTTTCATGAGCCCCATAATTTAGAAAATGTATTTACCCAAAAAATGCCGGGCGATACATATAAAAAATTTAAGTTCCAAAATATTTTTACAAAATGATTTCGTAAATAATGTATTTATAGCTCTGATATAATATATTTATTAAATTTAATCATCTGAGTTTTACTTAATTAATAGATTTTAAATAATCCGGAGAATTAAAGTTTATTAAGTAGATTTGATTTGATACCAAAACTTAGTTGAAAGTATAGGTCGTGCAAATTTTTGAATAGAAATTAAACCCAAAGTTCGTGATGCAAAAATATATTTCAATGCTGATAGATCTATATAGCGGGTTTCAGCAACTTTGAGAGTGCTACAAGACCCAAACATGTTAAATTTTTAAATATAGATCGTGGGCCAACAACTTTGAGAGTGTTACAAGACCCAATGAATATATTTTTATATAGAAATACGTATCACCTACGGTAGTTATATGTGAATATATATTTATTCAAACGAGAGTATCGAAAGGAATACGTTTCACCTGCTGAGATTGGTGTCAGAATAAAAAACGTGTGACGGACTGACAAACGAACAGGCAGATAGAAAGAACAGACTGAAAGACAGACGGATAGGAAGATGGAAATGGTCGATTTACAGAGACGACTCTTCTGTAGTGCATTGAAATAAGAAGTTACCATCAATGTGTCATCATCATCCAGCAGCGGGTTCGGTAGGCTTATTTCCAAAGTTGGGGGCTCCTGTGATGGCTCTACGAAGGGTTCGTCAACAGCAGCTGTCAGTTGAGGGGCACCTTCTTCATACTGTCAGAATCATTTTTTTTTATAATACATCATCATTTGCCATTACCATCACTAAATCATTGGGGTTTACGACACGGCAACACAATACAGTAGTAATATTCTTACGGACTCGCGCATATCACTTTACATTTCAAGTTTGACTGATTCTAAAAATAATAATGCAGTTTTTTAATCAGAATAAGTCTGTGGTCAGTCTATAGTGGATCTACTGTATTTTCATTTAAATACTTCATATCGTTAGTAACATTACGGCAACAAAATACAAGATGTATAGGCTTACGAACTCGCGCATGTTACTTTACGTTTCATGTAAAAGTAAAGTACCTCTACTGTAAGTTTTACTTCATACATATATAATAATTATATAATGTCTTAAATTGATTCTTACATAAAATAGTATTAATACTGTAATCAACTAAGAGATTACCATCCATGTGTCATCCTCTGCTTCATCAAGACCTGCTGTCAGGGTGGGTACACCTCCTTCATACTAAATCGAAATCATTTACATCTTAAGAATAATTATAATCAAATTCATATAATCAAATTCATAATTACTACTTTATCAACATCATCATTATCATCACCAGCATTATCATCATCATCGTTATCATAATATAGAAACTGGGAATTCGATATACCGGCAATCGAGGTACAATACAATTTAGCATTATCATCATCATCGTTATCATAATATAGAAGGGAACAAGTCAAACCGGCCCCAAGTCAAACCGGCCCCTGGTCAAACCGGCCTCCAAAAAGTCAAACCGGACCTCATTTTGGTCAAACCGGCCCCCAAATTATTTTTTGGCTGGTCAAACCGGCCTCATAAAAAAATAAAAAAAATTCCTCAAATGTAATGTTATATTATTATGTATCATAAAATGTAATGTTCGAGAATAATTTGATCAGGTGATATCATGTTTCTGCGTAAATGTTAGCAAACAATTAACACTTTTTTAAATTTGTGCCTATATTGTAACCGAAATTTTAACACTTATCGTAAGACGCTCATTAATTTTAAGACACACAGTAATTAGTTGTGTGTGACTTTAATATAACCGCACAATTAACACATTAATATATTAGTTTTAGCTATGTACAGACAAAGACTAATTGGCATGTTATGCACGTGTCATTAAAGGTACTTAAAGGTGTTAATCCCTTTAATGGTTGTTAAAGATGAGCACTAATTGCTAACGTATGCACGGGGCGGTAATACACAAATGTACATTACGGTGTTAATCCCATTGTTTTTATTGTTCGGTGCCGTCAATAAACAAGTTAAGTTATTTTTCGGTATTTTTGAAGAGCGATAATTGGCGACGTGAGTGAAAAATGGTATGTATAAATAAAGTTTATGATTTCATGTCTTTCTCACTATCAACAAGTTTTTACTATGTGATTGTTTCTCTGTGTTTTATTAACTTCTTTGATATATCATCGTTATTTTGTACTGGACCAATTTGTTTCTATTAATTTATTCCACGTGAACCATCGGATATGTGATTGGTATTTTATATGTGATTAATTGCAATTTTTATTCTGACTTTGAATTCTTCTTTGAATTGGTGTTGTGTTATCTGTGTAATTGTGCTGTGTGACAATGACAGACAACTGTATAGATTGTGGGGAATTGGTTCGGCCTTTACAGCAGGCAGTTACATGTGACTCATGTGAAAGATAGCAGCATCGCACGTGCAATACGGGTATGTTAATTTATATTATAAAGTCCCTACCATGTTCCCCTTATGTCTGTATATCAATGTGTATGTCCAAAAATAAGTTGAGAATACCATCAAATACAGCTTTCGCGATTTATTTTGACTACAATAGAAATCAATCATTGTTTCTGGCTTGTGCTGTACACGTGCATTACTGTTATGTTAAATTTAATTATTAATTCCATACCATTTTCCCCTTGTGTATGTGTTTGTCTTTCTGCATGTATATATATATATATATGTCTGTCCAAAACTAGAATGAGAATACCATCAACACTTATTTGACTATTATATAAGTCAATCAGTTCGTGTGCACGTGCACTCAGTATATACCTACTCATGTAGACAGTAATATTTAAAAACTAATTTTCTTACTACAAAAGCGACAGAGTGCTAAATGCAAAGTATATTCAGTATTAGTTAACCTTTAGTACGTTGTGGGTTGTGTAAACAATTTGGACCCAGATTAGAGGTCGACAACACTCGGCATCTCATCAGGTATCAAACTGGTTGAAACTGTAAGTATATTTCTAGTGAAACTTTACATAATTTAAATAGAGGGGGGTAGAGTAGCTATTCATCATTCTAAAGGTTTTCTGTAATATATTTTCAAGATATTATTATCATGGTAATTATACTGAAAACGCTTCAAGCGGCCATAATTATATTACAGATATATTCCAGGTTTTAGTTATCAAGTCCCTACCATTTTCCCCTGTGTGATAGTTTGTCTGTCGGTCTGTCTGTCAGGCTGACGGACGTTTCGCTACCCACACCTTTTCTGATGCTGATTAATTTAAGGCACGTGTAAATGTTGTCCACTCCGAGATCACAGGTACCGCCGATAAGCCGATTAGATTGATGTATCAGTATGTGACACTGATTAAATTAACATGGACACGTGCTACATGCATTTTTGCTTGATTATTTATTAGCATAACTTAGATAGTAGTTAACTGTCATATTGACACAGAGTAGAACCAGATCAGATGGTTTATAAAGGAGCTCTTTGTTCAGGGTCTGCTCTGTTTGCTTAACATATTCTATGAATCTTATAAATATTAATTGTCATTATTTCTTATATAATGACTAATTCAAAAATCAAAGATTAAAGGGTTAAACATATACTTTATACGATTTACTTCTTGAATTGACTTGGTATGTGCTATTAAATATACGCATGTGTAGAGTATACCCAGATCAGACAGTTTATAAAGTAGCTTTTTGATCAGGGTGTGCTCTCTTTGCTTAATAAAGTCTACTATATCCCCGATTCCATAGTGTCTGCCTAAACAAAGCCATGATAAAAATGATTTTAATAAATATTAATTATCATTATTTCGTACATAATGACTGATTCATAGATTAAAGTGTTTTAAATATACTTTAAAAGTTTATAATGAATTGACTTGAGATATGTGCTATTAAATATTACAAACATCGGATCAGTGTTCTGTTTTTTCTAGCTTCATTAACGTTGGTCGTCACATACTATAGCTTCTTTCCATATTAATAAACCGTGTCACCCAGTTTAATTCCATTTTCCATTACAAGATTTAAATATTTCAATGTTCGATATTCATTCTCCAAAGTTTCAATACCTTGTGCTTATCAAGGTTTTTTTTTCGAATTCCATGAGCAAAGGGTGCAGATCCTGATCACACGGCTCCTACGCTGTTTGTAAATACATTAATACACGTTTAAAGGAAGGAAATAGGAAAAACTTAGTTCTGGTTTGGAAAAAAATCAAAAAATTCACTGGATGACACTATTTTAAAACAGTCGCAAAAAAAATACTTAATTCATTGTCGCATGCAAATATGCCTAATAACCAAGATAAACATTAATAATGTTCATTCAACTGACACAATGAACGCGTGTCTAATTGGATTATCGTAAATATACATACACACTCGTGCCATTAATGGGATTATCACACCTACCGAAATGCGTGCCATTAATTGGCATTAACTTCATTGATCTTAAACGTGAGCCGAATAGAACACACTAATATGCAGATATTTCCAAATGGCCAAAATATTTCCGATATGAAACTACATTACGAAACTAAATCCCAAAAAAATAATTAAACATGTTTAGAAAATCTATTTTAAATTGTGGGGCCGGTTTGACCAAAAAAATATTTCACATGAGGCCGGTTTGACTTTTTGGAGGCCGGTTTGACCAGGGGCCGGTTTGACTTGGGGCCGGTTTGACTGTAATTCATATAGAAAACGGGGAATTCGATATATCGGCCTTCGAGGTACAGTACAATTTACTTCGGAATAAAAGAATTTCGAGTGGTCCGATTTCTTTTTTGGACGATTTCACAGCTTCATGATCAAGTTGAAAAAGTAATAATGTTGGGGTGTAAACTCTCTTCAAATCTATGTTACATACCATAAACGTAACATCATCCTTTGCCTTGCATGCTGCACACTCGTGATTCACTATGGCTCCAGTCCTCTTGGCCTCTCTGTATGTTGCCAGTGAAACACCTATCAAGTAGTAAGTAAGTAAATTATTTATTATAGTGACATGTGTTACAAGTCATAGGTTAAGCAATATTTACAATCATACAAAAACACCCGGCCCCCTGGGCCTATATGTCACCTTAAGATAAGCTACTGTAAGACTTATCAAACATATATAAAATACATATTAGGAATCAATATTATAGCAACTCACACTGAACTCGATCATTATCGAGCATAAACCAAACAGTAGTATTGTATGTAACATAAATATAAACTAAAAAAGGGCAGCGAAACTGTTTAGACATTATTTGTCATTAACTAGTATGACATTTACAATGTGAAGTTTATCGGCTAAGTTTGAAAAAAGATATGGAACATTTATAACATTATATTTGCACTTGCAAACAGAGCAAAACAATATTATCAAAAAAATATAACGCTTTTCTGCATATAAACGATATAGGAGCCGTCTGATCAGGGTCAGCTCTGTTTGCAAAAGGAATTTGATCTGTTTCTTCCAAAACGGCTATGTTGTACCTTCCATATTTCATTATAACTAATTAGTTCATGAATATTCAGTAGTTATTGGCATTTGAATTGAACACAGAACAGGGAAAGGGTTAAAAAAAAGTTACCTGTTCCGCATGTACGATGTTGTCCTCTGTCGCACGAGACGCACAAAACTACATGCTGTCGGGGACGCACTTCCTGTAAGCAGACAATGCACGTTAAACCCATGCTGGCACTTGTGTGTGACTTTTTTTTGTGTGTGTTCGTCTACTATTACACGCGAATCACAATATTAACACACGGTATAATTTAATTGTCAAAGTATTATGAACTACAATGTTAACACACAATTTAGTTTATTAATCACAATATAGTAACACACTCTAAAATAACTTTTCCAAATGCACCACAATAAGCAGTATAACTATGAATCTGGTAAACTTTAAAACACAAGATTACTGATTTGAACATCTACAGCTAAAGTACTGCAATCAACTACATCAACCAATCATAATTGATTTATTTGTAATTAAACATAGTCAGACAAAGTGCTTATCAAATAGTAACACCCCTTTCAATCGAGAGTACTAGTTTGTTAGACAATTTGTCATAATTGCATAATGTTTGCTGTCAGATTGATTGATTGCAGGTGTGGACCAGGTGTGGGTATATATCAAAGGTAAGGATTACCTAACAAACTGTGACAATCAAAAACATATGGACCATGGGATTAAGAAACAGTAAATGGAGATTAGGGAACTAATTACAAAGTACCATCTTTATGTTTAATCAAAGAAATTGTAAACATTTTTCAAAAATGATATGTTTGCATTTATAATGGGCCTTTTGGGGGAAATTGGTTGGGGTGGATATTGGGCCTTTTTGGTATGGGGCCTTTTTGGTAATGGGCCTTTTTGACCCGCATTCATTTGAGGCCGCGGATTAACCATGACATTTGTTAGTGTAACCCTTTCTCAACGGAAAATATCAATATATAGTCTACACGTAAGGTGTATAACTGCGGACATTACCTTGATCTTGAATCACTTATCTATTTACACAAGATTTACGTCGTGGGACAACAGAATAATGATGGAATAGCCTACACTTTCGCTAGTTATGTACAACGTACTTTGCTTTCACAAACAATAAAACTTTTATCGTTCTCAATTCCATGCATGGCCCGGCACATCTGTAACAGTCAGGTTTACGTCACGTTGCTGCCTTTTTTAGTGAAATTCAAGCAACGATTCATATTTCATTCGAGAAACCAATAATAACCAAGGGAGCATACTACAGTAGGTACTTACCATACGTCTATACTATAGCGTTATCGGGTACCCGCGGGTAATTGCAGAACGGGTACCCGGGTAGAAAATTTGTACCCGTTTCAGCCCTACTTGAAGGTTCGAGAATTGGTATTTCTCACATACCTTCCCTTATCTCCGAGTTAGAACAACAGGTTAAGATTTCCTTATCTGTAACACGTGTAAAAGTACAAAAATGAGTCATGCAGGAAATACCACATACAGAACAAACACTCGCCCGAACAGCAACACAAGGAAACAGCAAATATACATGGGTAGAAAAAACAACAAGAGACGCACAAAGACAAAACAAACATACAATAGGAGGAAGATGGAAGTACCGCCTTGGAACGGTCAGTGACAAAAGTCACCGGGGGTTTAAACCGGTTTATGGGCGCCCAACCTCACCCTTATTCCATCCCCATCCTAAAAGACAAACAGTGTAAATAAACGTATCCCCTCTCCGACTAATCTACAACAACCTGTAAGATCACTTTAGATCGTATGACGTCATATATGACGTCAAGCCATGGAAACCTATGTTTACATGTCATTTTTACGGCGAAAATACACTTTTTATACGCCCACCTAATAAAGGTGGTCGTATATTGTCGTGGCCCTGTCCGTCCGTCCGTTTGTTCGTTCGTTCGTCCGTCAACATTTTGTTTGTCCGCTGCTTTCTGGGAAAACTGTTTGACAGATATTAATGAAACTTCACACAAATGTTTAATGCATCAATATCTGAAGCTGAGTTGATTCTAAGGTTCATTTGATTTTTCATTTCAGAGTTATGGCCCTTGTCCTTAAAAAATGCAAATAGTTTGTCCGCTGTTTTCTGGGAAAACTATTAGAGAGATATTAATGAAACTTCACACAAATGTTTAATGCATCAAGATCTGAAGCTGAGTCGATTCTGAGATTCATTTGATTTTTCGTTTCAGAGTTATGGCCCTTGTCCTTAAAAATTTATGCAAATAGTTTGTCCACTGTTTCCTGGGAAAACTATTTGACAGATATTAATGAAACTTCACAAAAATGTTTAATGCATCAAGATCTGATGCTGAGTCGATTTTGAGGTTTATTTGATTTTTTGTTTCAGAGTTATTTCCCTTTTACTTAAAAAATAATGCAAATATATGCATATAGTTTGTCCGCTGTTTTCTGGGAAAACTATTTGAGAGATATTAATGAAACTTCACAAAAATGTTTAATGCATCAAGATCTGAAGCTGAGTTGATTCTGAGGTTCATTTGATTTTTCATTTCAGAGTTATGGCCCTTGTCCTTAAAAAATATGCAAATAGTTTGTCCGCTGTTTTCTGGGAAAACTGTTTGACAGATATTAATGAAACTTCACACAAATGTTTACTGCATCAAGATCTGAAGCTGAGTCGATTCTGAGGTTCATTTGATTTGTCCTTTCGGAGTTATGGCCCTTTTACTTAAAAAATAATGCAAATACATGCAAATAGTTTGTCCGCTGTTTTCTGGGAAAACTATTTGAGAGATATTAATGAAACTTCACAAAAAGGTTTAATGCATCAAGATCTGAAGCTGAGTTGATTCTGAGGTTCATTTGATTTTTCATTTCAGAGTTATGGCCCTTGTCCTTAAAAAATATGCAAATAGTTTGTCCGCTGTTTTCTGGGAAAACTGTTTGACAGATATTAATGAAACTTCACACAAATGTTTACTGCATCAAGATCTGAAGCTGAGTCGATTCTGATGTTCATTTGATTTGTCGTTTTGGAGTTATGGCCCTTTTACTTAAAACATAATGCAAATACATGCAAATAGTTTGTCCGCTGTTTTCTGGGAAAACTTTTTTACAGATATTAATGAATCTTCACACAAATGTTAAATGCATCAAGATCTGAAGCTGAGTTGATTCTGAGGTTCATTTGATTTTTTCATTTCAAAGTTATGACCCTTGTCCATAAAAAATATGCAAATAGTTTGTCCGCTGTTTTCTGGGAAAACTATTTGAGAGATATTAATGAAACTTCACACAAATGTTTAATGCATCAAGATCTGAAACTGAATTGATTCTATGAATCATTTGATTTTTCGTTTCAGAGTTATGGCCCTTGTCCTTAAAAAATAATGCAAATAGTTTGTCCGCTGTTTTCTGGGAAAACTATTTGACAGATATTAATGAAACTTCACAAAAATGTTTAATGCATCAAGATCTGATGCTGAGTTGATTTTGAGGTTTATTTGATTTTTAGTTTCAGAGTTATTGCCCTTTTACTTAAAAATAATGCAAATATATGCATATAGATTGTCCGCTGTTTTCTGGCAAAACTGTTTGACAGATATTAATGAAACTTCATACACATGTTTAATGCATCAAGACCTGAAGCTAAGTCGATTCTGAGGATCATTTGATTTGTTGTTTTGGAGTTATGGCCCTTGCACTTAAAAAAAATTAATGCAAATCTATGCAAATATGAGGATGGCCATAACTGTTTCATTTGAAATGATATTTACTTCAATTTTTTTTATATGGTTAAACCTTAATGTGAATTTTCACATATATTGTGGGGCTTTTGATATGTCATTTTATTCTAAAGTTATGGTCCTTGAACTTCGTGTGTTCGTTGCTTTGTTAGTCGGTCAACGTTTAGTTTATCTGTTTTCTGGGAAAACTATTAAAATGATATAAATGAAACTTAACACAAATGTTTTAAGCAACAAAATTTGAAGCTGAGTTTATTTTGAGGTTCATTCAGTTTGTCTTTACAAAGTTATGGCCGTTGCACTGCAAAAATGAGGATTAGCTGTAACTTTTTTATTTAATAAGATATTCACTTCATTTTTTTTTAAGAAATAGTATCACCTTAATATGGAAATCAAGATCTGAAGCACAGATTAGAAAATGTCAACATATAAGGCATGTTGAATCAGAGAAAGTTTGCAAGTGGGCGTATTATGTACCGTATGGGGTACTCTTGTTTGATATGTGAGAAAAAGAATCTGATGCTCGTTGTCTTTTAAGATCACATGTTCCTAAACTCACCAAGAAAATGTTATTAAGCTCGCCAAGGCTCGCTTAATGACATTTTCTAAGGCTCGTTTAGGAACATGTGATCTTAAAAGACAACTCGCGACAGATCCTCTATATATACCCCAAGGGCTGACAGTATCCTCTATCATACCGACAGCTATCTGGTTTTTTTTTATTATACCGAAAAACTTTAGAAGTACAATATTAGTTAATTTTAAGATTAGAATAAATAATCAATGAAGGTAATAGTAACCATGGCAGTATTCCAAAAAGGGAATTCAGACAATACAAAAAATACAGAAATAGCTTTTATCTAATATTTACTACTACGAGTCTTTATCAAAGATAATCATGCCAAAATACACGTCACATTTTTGGTACACGCATTCAGTCATAAAATCAAAGAGAATAATGTTGATCCAGCATCATGTAGCAAAAGTAATGACGTCATCAGATGACGTCATAAGTGCAACGACGCCATATATGCATTAGCGTGCATGCATTCTTCCGAATGTACTATTATGCAATAAAATGCAATAAATGCGATAGAATTGTATATATATGCTGGTGAGACTGAGAGAGAAAATCGGGAGAGATTGAAAGACATGAGAGAGAGAGAGAGAGAGAGAGAGAGAGAGAGAGAGAGAGAGAGAGGGAGGCGAAAATCCTATAAACAGACATTTTGGAGTCGGTAGTCATAGTAGCAGCTGTTAGATTTGTGGTTTTGAAACGGATATATTCACTTGGAAGCTCATTCTGAGGGTGATATATCCTGATATATTCACGTGGAAGCTCATTCTGAGAGTGATAAATCATAAGATCACATTTTAGGTCTATGGGAGTTTTGCATTGAAGGATATATTGAGGTATAATAAAGCGGAATGTCATTGACAAGCGTCTCGATCGGGTTACGTGTATTTAAACAACACAACTGTAACCTAAATACGCTCCTCTCGTATAGACTTTGTATACTTCAAAAAGTTTATTCCTTATGAATTTACCCCCACAATCGGAACCTACATATAGTTATTGTAGTATCCTAGACTTATTTGACTGTTAATACATAATTAAACTTGTGTGAGGTCATCTTGTTCCCAGCCGCATTTAATAAAAGTAAAAACCGCACTAATGACCCAGACTTAATAAAGTTCTGTTTTGTTCTTTCTGTTCTGTTCGAAGAAAGAGCCCGGTCTCTCTCTCTCTCTCTCTCTCTCTCTCTCTCTCTCTCTCTCTCTCTCTCTCTCTCTCTCAATACAGTTCTGTTCTGTTCTTTTTTTCTCTCTCTCTCTATTAAGATATGTACAGCTCAGCACTCACAGATCATGAATATTGATAGGAGTATACATAACCTAGGCTAGTAACCACACTGCTGACCGTTCATGAATATTACTGTTTACGGACATTTCGCTACACAGCGTTTCGCTACCCTGTCCATTTCGCTACCCTGACCCTTTCGCTACAGTCATTTCGCACCCTTACGGGAAGTCATTTCGCTACCCTGCACTAACCCTGTCACCCAATCAAATGTAATTATTCACATATTTCATTGATTTGGACGTTAATAGTTTAACAGATTTAAAAATATACGTTAACCAATTTTAACTACTGTAGCAGGATAGCAAACCGTTATTTATCGAGAGTTTGTGAATGCAAACACCCCGGTCTATAGCAGGCAGATTGTTAACCGGTCTTAACCCTCCCCTGGTCTATGTTCATTTCAACTTTCAATTATACCTACTTAATTGATATTTTGGGACAAAATTGATATAATGAAATTTGAAAGGTGGAACATTGTAGCCATTTTTGAAAGTATAGAATCATAAAATTATATTAGCAAACAGAGCAGACGCTGATCAGACGGCTGGCCGCTCCTATATAGGAGCCGTCTAACCAGCGCCTGCTCTGTTTGCAAATGAGTGAAAACACGTTTATAAATATGAAAGAAGGGTTGAGATAAAAGTAGGCCTAAATTGTAAGTATAGTATTTTCATTTGATCGTTATGCAAGTGTCATATATTTTCTATCAATGGAAAAACAGCAAATATGCATATAGCAAAAATGCATGTGGCGCGTGGCCATGTTAATTCAATCAGTGTCACATACCGATACACCAATCTAATCGGCTTACCGGCGGTACTTGTGATCTCGGAGTAGACAACATTGACACGTGGAAATACGTAAGCAGTGGCATTATATCTCGAAGGGACACCGATAATGATACGCGTATTAATTTAAAAAATAGTTTTTTAAGTTTTTATATGTGTTTACTTTTACAGTTATTACAGTATTAAAATTTTCCATACCTGTGTTTCAATATTTCTATAACTCTTTTTTGGTATCTGAATATAAATATCTATTATATGTTAATAAAGTCGACTTTCAAATCACTAGGTAGCGAAACGTACAGGTAGCGAAATGGTCAGGGTAGCGAAATGACTTCCCGGTGGGTAGCGAAATGACTATAGCGAAAAGGTATGGGTAGCGAAACGCCCGTCAGCGTATGCATGGCAATAGTTGCCATGTATACAGGTAAATGCGAAGGTAAACTTTGTTACAATAGATCTACCTATATAACCATAGTACCGAATAGCATATACCAATATAATCATACAGCATAGTACCGAATAGCAAATGCCTATATAATCAGATTAGCCCACTTGCATGTAGTATACTCCTGTATAATCATATTGATATATAATGTATATTGAACGCCTGAACATTTTATCTTTATCTCATAACAGTTGTTTATATAAGACAGTTAAGATGTTCCAAAATATATAATACACCAGTGTAACCGTATAAGCCTATTACCCCTTATAGCATACAGCTTTATAATCACATTAGCCTAATACACTATATAGACGTACATCTGTATAACCATATTAGCTTATAGAATACGCCTATATAATCATATTAGCCTATTACCCCATAACATGATACACCTGTTAAATCATATTACCCCATAACATACACCTGTATAATGATATTACCCCATATCATACACCTGTATAATCATATTACCCGATAGCATACACCTGTATAATCATATTACACTATAACACACAGCTGTATAATCATTTTATCCAGTCACCAGGCTTCTCTAGTGACATAATAAAGGGGGTGCAAATAAACTTAGGTTTATCTGGTTACTTCCGGTAGTGGAAGGTTTATTAGGTTAGTAGATAAGCGTAATGATTCTATAACCATGGAACTATTTTAGTTTTCTGTAAACATTCATAAACATGTTGATGGAATAGATCTAACAGATCTATTTGGTCACCAGAAGAATTATTCAAATGAGAAAAAATAAAAATAATTGGCTACAGCTGGATTCGAACCCGCGCCTGATCCTACAAAAACCAATTCTAATCTCTCTAGAGACGTCGCCCTTACCGATTACGCCACTGAGGCCACATACAAAATGATGTCGATTTATCACTTTTATTAATTTAATCCACCGCTGGTAAAACCCGTTTTTGATAAAATCAAACCTGGAAGCAAAGATTGACAGATAAATAGTAAATGTTTTCTTTTCACTCTCATGATTATTTGATTGATAAACTCTTACAGGGGCGGTGATAGTCATAAACCTAAAAATAGCCTGTTCAGTTCCATCGATTTCTGAGTGACGTTAGGTAGAATCTAAAAATAGAAACCGAGACTACGTAACTCGAATTTGACCAAAGAATATTATAGATCATGTCTGTTTTAAATAACTTATCGACCCTCGATTCAAATCATCTTATTTTTCAAATTCAACCACGTTTCCCTTCTAGTAATACAAGTATCGAAACTATATTCCTCTGCGGTAGCTCATTAGATCTATTTACGTCTAAATGGAAGTGAAAAGGGAGGGATCCGTTGATCGAAAAACTGCACTTTCAATGTAAATTATTTCAAGAGTGTTATTAGTCTATAAAAAAGACATTTAACTATATTGACTGGATAAATCGAATAATAGGTTAGTGTCGTAGATGGGACGCCTTTATCCGACTCGGAGAGAAAACAGTTGAGGCTCGGCAAGCCTCGCCTCAACGTTTTCTCCCCTCGTCGGATAAAGCGTCCCATCTACGGCACTAACCTATTATTCTCTATTTATCCCTTATCACACACCTGTATAATAATATTACCCCATAACATACATCTGTATAATCATATTACCCCATATCACATACATGTACCTGTATAATCATATTACCCCATACCATACACCTTATAAGCATATTACCCTATAGCATACATCTGTATAATCAAGACGGTGGTCCTACAGGAGAGTGGTTCTACACGAGAGTGGTCGTACAGGAGATAGGGAGAGTAGTCCTACAGGAGAGTGGAAGAATGGTCCTACAGGAGAGTGGTCCTGCAAGAGAATGGTTCTACAGGAGAGTGGTTCTACATAAGAGTGGTCCTACAGGAGAGGAGTCCTACAGGAGAGTGGAAGAATGGTCCTACAGGAGAGTGGTCCTATAGGAGAATGGTCCTACAGGAGAGGAGTCCTACAAGAGAGTGGAAGAATGGTTCTACAGGAGAGTGGTCCTACAGGAGAGTGGTCCTATAGGGGAATGGGGGAGTGGTCCTACAGGGGAGTGATTCTACAGGCGAGTGGTACTACAGGACTGTGGTCGGGAGAGTTGTCCTACAGGAGATTGGTTCTACAGGAGAGTGGTCCTACAGGAGAGTGGATAGTGATCCTTCAGGAGAATGATCCTACAGGAGAGTGGTTCTACAAGACGGCGGTCCTACAGGAGAGTGGCTCTACATAAGAGTGTTCCTACAGGAAAGGAGTACTACATGAGAGTGGCAGAATGATCCTACAGGAGAGTGGTCCTACAGGAGAGTGGTCCTACATAAGAGTGGTCCTACAGGAAGTTGGTCGTATAGGAGAGTGGTCCTACATGAGAGTGGTCCTACGGGAGAGTGGTCCTACAGGAACTTCCTGTATTACTTTCGTTCTGCATTAAGCAACCACCTGCTTTTAAAGTCATTTAAGTTAATTAACTCATTGGTCGTAGGAGAGGAATTCCTCTGTAGTCTGATGGCACATTACTATTTGAACTGTAAGAATCACTCCTCATGCTCAGCCCGACCTGAATGGCATCTGCAGACAGTATGGATCCAGAGGAAGAGATATCAAGTAGCTCGGTCACTCATCAGAACGCTGTTTGACATTTGGTCAGTAGTTTCTTGAAAGGTTCATTGACGCTGATGTAAGTAAAATTGTAACAGATCAGAAAGTTAGAAGACTATTTTGTCAGCATGAGAAAGGACAGCTCGTTCGTCCTTTTGGTGAATCCGTGATAACTCTGCAGATAGTTTAGATCCAGGGGAAGTGTCGCGTAACCCTGGCTGTCGTCTGCTTCAGATTTCAAAGTGGTGTTTTCTGTTGCGTTTTCTTTCATTTCTTTTCAAAATACAATCAGTGATCCTCATGGTCCAAACTGTTTGACACTGGTCATATTTCTGTAAAGATATTACAGAAAATATCACTTTGGAATCTGAGACTGAAGCAGACACGATCTTAGCAGATGAACTTTATTTGGTACGAAAATGGTTAACCCATTCACCGCCGCAGTCTCATAAACGCACCACGACAAATAGTGAAGTCCAGGGACTTCACTATTTGTCTCAATCTCTATTTCTATATGTGTGCTTTATTCCTTTGAAATTTGCATTTATTTGTCTTATTTCCTTATTTTACTGAATGGTTTAACAAACTTGGATTGCAGACGACAATTAGCAATTTGGCAGGAAAATGGTTAAGATAAGATGAGGTCGTGTAAGAGGACGACTAGCAGACAGGTCAGGACACAGGATGACGTCCATCAGTGTGTGTCACATTGTTGTATTTATGTTTATAGCTGCATACCCAAGTATCTGTTATGCTGTTAGTTTTCAAAATGCCGACTTTGAATCAACTAATTACCAGGGTAACTGGGAGGGTATAGGCTGCAGTATATCACCTAGCAACGATGCTTACACCGGAAGTCACAGTGCACACTTGTCTAACAGGTAGGAAACTACAAGATAACTGGAAGGCTGAAATATGTGAAATTATGTGATCGGCTATGCGCGTATCCAAATGATATGCCTTATGTCTGCATATCATCAGAATTCAGTCTCATATTCCGTGCTTTTGTACGAGAAATTGACGAAAACAAACTTTTAGAATTGTAGCAGCCGACATGTTTTCAAACAACGGGTTAATAAAGATTCTTGCGTTTCAGTAAAATGAATGGACACACGTTTGGTTTTGTGTCTTTAGTATAAGCAGAACGTCTTTGTGAATCTAAATAGTAAATACATTATTAGCGAGTATCTTATTGTACTTTATGAAGCGAATTGAAAGGTCGTTTCGGTATATAGTCAGTATACCGGCATTTATGTAATGCTACACACAATATTCTGCAGCACCAATATCACCAGCATCTCTAACTATGGCGTGTCTTCATAACACCAATATCAACCAGTGACTTAACGACACCAGTATCAGTCAGTGTCTCTATCTATGGTGTAACTACGTGACACCAGTATTTGCAAATGCCTTTACCTATTCTGTGACTCCATGGCACCAGTATTTGTAGTGTGCACCAGTACCTGTCAATGTCTCTACCTAGTGTGCACCTTCATGGCACCAGTATCTGTGGCGTAACTCTATGGCGCCAATATCTATCAGTTTCTCTACCTATGGCGTGACACCATGGCACCAGTATCTTCCACTGTCTCTACCTATGATATGACTAAATAGCACCAGTATCTTTCAGTGTCTCTACCTATATATGGCGGGCCTCCATGACATCGGTACCTTTCAGTGTCTCTACCTATGGCGTGCCTCCATGTCATAGGTATCTGTCAGCATCTCTATCTATCGTGTGACTGCATGGCACCAGTATCTGTCAGCATCTCTACCTATCGTGTGACTGCATGGCACCAGTATCTGTTAGTGTCTCTACCTATCGTGTGACTGCATTGCACCAGTATCTATCAGCATATCTGCCTATGGTGTGACTGCATGGCACCAGTATCTGTCAGCATATCTGCACATGGTGTGGCCACATGATGCCAGTTTCAACCAATGTTGCACCTATGCTGTGCCGTGCACTGTTAAAGTGAAAGGAACACCATAGAAATTGCATTTAAATGTACACACTTAATTTAAATCTACATTAATTGGCGAGACTTATACAGTACATTTCGTTTATACGAACACTCAAATAAATACCATTACCGCTTTTGTAAGACAGGTGGCAGCTCAATACAAGGTAGTATGACAGCTTACATGTGACCGCTCAATACAGGGTAAAAGTCGTTCAGAAAGCTCCCATGGCAGCTTACAGGTGGCAGCTCAATACAGGTTAAAAGTCGTACAGAAGTTTATCTATATCATGCACATCGTATATTCTATTTTATGTTTTCATTATTATACCCCCCTTTTGAAAAAAGGGGGTATATTGCTTTGCACATGTCGGTAGGTCTGTCGGTCGGTCTGTCGGTCGGTCGGTCAGTCGGTCGGTCGGTCGGTCGGTCGGTAGATCGATGGTTTCCGAACGATAACTAATAAACGACTTGGCATAGAATCATCAAACTTGCTGTGGTGGTTGGTCATGACAAGTAGATGAACCCTATTGTTTTTGAGGTCACTAGGTCAAAGGTCAAGGTCACCATGACCTAAAATGGTGAAATAGTTTCCGATCAATAACTGCTCAAGGGTTTGGCTTGAGATCTTCAAACTTGCTATGGTGGTTGGTCATGACCACTAGATGACCCCTATTCTTTATGAGGTCACTAGGTCAAAGGTCAAGGTCACCATGACCTTAACTGGTTAAATGGTTCCGATCAATAACTGCTCAAGGGTTTAGCTTAGAAACATCAAACTTGCTGTGGTACTTGGTCATGACCACTGGATGACCCCTATTGTTTTGGAGGTCACTAGGTCAAAGGTCAAGGTCACCATGACCTTAACTGGTAAAATGGTTTCTGATCAATAACTGCTCAAGGATTTTGCTTAGAATCTTCAAATTTGCTGTGGTGGTTGGTCATGACAAGTAGATGACCCCTGTTGTTTTTTAGGTCACTAGGTCAAATGTCAAGGTCACCTTGACCTTAACTGGTGAAATGGTTTGGAATCAATAACTGCTCAAGGGTTTGGCTGAGGATCTTCAAACTTGCTGTGATGGTTGGTCATGACATCTAGATGAGCCCTGTTGTTTTTGAGGTCACTAGGTCAAAGGTCAAGGTCATCATAACCGTAACTGATGAAATGGTTTCCAATTAATAACTGCTCAATGGTTTGGTTCGGGATCTTCAAACTTGCTATGGTAGTTGGTCGTGGCCACTAGATGACCCCTATAGTTGTTGAGGTCACTAGGTCAAAGGTCAAGGTCACCATGACCTTAACTTGTGAAATGATTTCAGATCAATAAATGATCAGTGGTTTGGCTTAGGATCTTCAAAGTTGCTGTGGTGATTAGTCATGTCCGCTAGATGACCTCTATAGTTGAGGTCACTAGATCAAAGGTCAGGGGGTCTGGGGGTATACATGTTTTACAAACATCTCTTGTTTCTATATATGTTTTTATTGTTTCTATTTTATGTTTTCATTATTTCGTTCAGGCACCAGAACTGGGCCGGCATTTCACAGACCGTCAATCTCCAGGGCAATAAAATGTACAAAATCATGATATACATTAAGTTACTTAGCAACGCCCACAACGCGATGTACCAGAAGGTTGAAGTTGTCGCAGACTGCAAGAATCAACACGGTGAGGAGGACTTGCAACAGTCTGTCAGCTCAGTCATCTATAATTTATGTTCGGACAGTAAAACATTCCCCTGTGGTACAAAACGTATTTCGTTCTCAAGCATCTGATTGGTCAGATTTTGAGTTCAGCTGAAACCTCAATCTCAAATTCAGAAGTGTATATCCACGTGATCTGTTCTTAACCCTTTAACTGATGAATATTCATGTAAGAAAAAATAACTACACGAATATTATTTAGTTGATTTTTTTATAATAATATAATGAACAAGCGACATGTAGGCCATGACAGAAAACCGCAGAATAGTGCTTTTAATACATACATACATACATACATACATACATACCATACATACCATACATACATACATACATACATACATACATACATACATACATACATACATACATACATACATACATACATACATACATACATACATACATAAATACATACATACGTACATACGTACATACATACATACGTACATACGTACATACGTACATACATACGTACATACGTACATACATACATACGTACGTACATACGTACGTACATATGTACGTACATACATACGGTACGTACGTACGTATGTACGTACATACATACACACATTTAATGTATGTACGTACACGCATACGTACGTATATGCGTACGCATATATGTAGGTATGTACGTACATACGTATGCACATACATACGTACGCACATACCATACTATACCATACCATACCATACCATACCATACCATACCATACCATACCATACCATACCATACCATACCATACCATACATTACGTACACATGTACGTATATACATACATACGTACGTACGTACACATATACACATTACGTACACATGTACGTATATACACATATATGTACATACATATCTACGTACGTACGTACATACATATGTACATACGTCCATCCATACATACGTACGTATGAAGGAATGGAAACGTTTCGCTGTAACAGTATCTAAACACTGCATCGTAAGCATAGTTGCGATAAAACATGCTATCGATACATTACAATGTATAGTATTTGAACAGTATGAAAAGAAACGTTAGCATGTATAGGCATAACTAGAAACGTGTCCAGGACAAGGGTGACCAAAATAATTACTGAGCTAAGATATAATGGGACTTTAACCCATTCCCGCATATTTACGCCTTTTGTTGTCTCTGTAAAAGTCACTTTGTGAAACCATTGTGATAAATAGCAAATGCTCAATTTATCACAATTGTTTCTAAACTACAAAATTCTAACATTTTCCTTTTCTCTAGTTAATGCTCCTTTTCGGTAGATTTATTCAAAGAAGTTGGGTCTAAAAATAGCCTATGAGGCAATGGGTTAAATAGTGTTTATAGTAAACGGACATTAGCATTATAAAACAGTGTTCTTTACTAAGCCAGTTATAGCTCGGAAACCCGTACAGTGCCGATGATAAAAATAGAAATATTGCGAATTTTGGTTTATGCAAATTAACACATTATCTCCTAGTGACGCATTTTTGCGCATCTATAAAAGTCACTTTATGAAACCATTGTGATAATTAGAGCATTTGCTCCTGTAGGAGCAAATGCTCTATTTATCACAATGGTTTCAAACTACAAAATTCTAAATTTTCCTTTCCTCTAGTTAATGCTCCTTTTCGGTAGATACATTCAAAGCGGTTGGGTCTAAAAATAGCCTATGAGAGAATAAGTTAAGTAGGTTAGGGATCAGGTCAAACTTTCCGAGCTATACGGGTCTTATCTTTTATATAAAGTGTAAATGGTTCTTAATAAGCTAATCAAATCGTTTTGTCTTTCTTAATTCACAGGCAAGGATGTTTACTTCGGTTTTGGCAGCTCTCCGCACGTGCAGCACGGTCAGTGGTATGCAGTGGGTGGGGTAAACCAAGTACCTGCAGGTATACTGTCATTACTAGTGGCAAACTAAACATCCTACGACACATTCATCAACCATCTTTACGTTTCTTCCTATCTCTTAATATCATATCAAGGACGCAATGTCTATTCAATAACGGTTTAATAATAATCACCTCGCCCTGGCGAGTTCGAATCGCCGACGAGTAATTGATAATGTCCATGCACGTGGCAGGTAGGTGGATGGCTCTTTCAAGGTGGTGCTCTGTGCTTGGAGCAATGCTGATCCAAACTTACACGTTGATGGATGGGGATTTTGGAAGAAGTGGAAGAAGAATAATGGTTTGCAGATGCTTATAGATATTGAAAAATATTGTTAGTTTTTTAAACTAAGCCCTGAAACTAAGGCTTATTCTAAATCCATATATAGATGGGTTAAAGGCAAATGACGGACTTAACTGAATACTGTTTGTAGTCTTACTACATCATGTCTGTCGTGTGAAGGTGCCTCGTTTTTGTACTACAGGGACCATGGCTGTCGTGACCATAGCTGTGATGTTGTCTTGATTTTTACCACAGGCGGTCATGGCTGTCGTGTGAACGTGTCTTGATTTTTACCACAAGGTGGCAGGGGGAGTCATTCTGACTGTCGCGTGTACGCCTTTTTCACCACAGGGGATAACGGCTGTCGTGTGTACGTGTCTTGATGTTTACAACAGGGGGTCATGACTGCCGTGTGTACGTTTCTTTTTCACCACAGGGGATAGCGGCTGTCGTGTGTACGTGTCTTGATGTTTACAACATGGGTTATGACTGCCGTGTGTACGTTTCTTTTTCACCACAGGGGATAACGGCTGTCGTGTGTACGTGTCTTGATGTTTACAACAGGGGTTATGACTGCCGTGTGTACGTTTCTTTTTCACCACAGGGGATCACGGTTGCCGTGTGTATGTGCAGACAGCAGCACCCAGCGAGTATCTGGTGGACCATGCTATCATCAAAGAGGTGACCCTAGATAGCAACTGGAAGACCGCAGCCAACCAGAGAATCAACAATCTCCGTAAAGCTGACCTCAATATAAAGTAAAGTAGCAAATTTAAGCAAGATACTAGGATGTGCATGTTCTTTACCTGATCAATATTTGTTTAAGAAAGAAATATTACTTCACTTAATGTTATAATGACATTTTAAACAATAAAATGTTTTGGTATGACATAAACTGTATAATCAGGTCTGAATGCTATATTTCATAAACAAACATAGTAGATCATAATCTGACAACTCCTGCAGGACCTGTCTGAGCTGCATCTACTGTTTGCAAAGGCGTGAAAAATATCAGAATGTATATGGTTAAACATATATTCTGAAAATGGGTGATCCTTCGAAAGCAAAAGTAGAAAGTCAAAAAGAGAAAATTGAAAACTCGGTTTACTGAGTCTGTTCATAAGTAATAATTAAAAGTAAGGGTTGGTCTGTACAAGTTTTCATATCGCTTAAACATTCTTTTTATTATTATTAACAGTGACTCTAAAAGAGTGAGTAATTCTCTCTTTATCCTTCGTCTGTTAACAGTGACTCTAAAAGAGTGAGTCCTTCGTCTGTTAATCGCGACCGTAGAGTCATGTGTAAGCAGCCTGTATCCGGGATAGCTCGGCGTCTCAACCGTGTCCAGGCTGTTTGAAATCACTAATCACCGCAGCAACAATATTGTTTTTCCTATTAAATTCGACAGGTAGGTAGCGAAATACTCAGGGTAGCGAAATGGCTTCCCGGTGGGTAGCGAAATGACTAGCGAAAAAGGTCAGGGTAGCGAAACGTCTGGTAACCTTTGCATTAACTAATATTGAAAACAACCCAATTGAAATACAACAGATACAGAAAAAGTTCTATTTTCCAAATCAATTGACTGCTAAGTTATGCAGTAAGCTCATCCGTGAACTTTCTGCATGCATTTACCCTTGATTAAGCTATCTGTCTGAAATACCATTTTTGTTGCTTATTTTAGTGTTCAGAACATTTTCGTTAATTGCTATTCACAAAATAGCAAGTTCTTACTATTTCCGTTTGAAGTAATGCTCGTAGATTCAAACTATTTAGATCCTGATGAAATGCCCAGTTACACAACTCGATGTCTGATCTAAATCCAAACTTTGGTAAATGGTTATGAACCATTTTGTCATGACCGTTTAAAAATCAATACGAGTAAACTAGTAACAAAAGCGGAACAGTGTATTGTGTTAGACACGTACACATAACAGTCTTAACCCATTCCCACTTAGGCTTTGATGGACACGCGAACATAGCGAAAATTTCCTTCTCGCGAAAAAATCCACTTATAAGGTATTTGTACCCCGCGCCCCAACGAAGTTTGGGGGGGGGTTATACTGGAATCAGATTGTCTGTCTGTCTGTCCGTCCGTCCGTCCGTCTGTCCGTCCGTGGACGCAATTTTGTCCGGCCTTCTTCTTCTACAGTTTTGCTTCAATTTTGTTGAAAGTTTATGTATAGCCATATGACCATATAAACCTGTGTACCGCATATTTCCATTATGACCGGACCACTACTTTTGGAGTTATCTCCCCCTTTTTAGTCTCCTACCAATGTTTTTCGGTTTTCTGGACTTTTTATGGAAGTGACTCGAGGTATCAACTCTATATTTAGTACAAAGCTAAATCTAGATAAGTTACAGCTTATGTTACAATCTCGGCCCGGTTATATAATTATTTCCAGAGTTATTGCCCTTGAACTTTATTTTTTCTTCAAATTTGGGATTTTCCAGACTTTTTTGGAAGTGGTTGCAGATATTATCTTTATATTTGGCATAAAGCTAACTCTAGATGAATTACAGCTTATTTGCCAATCTCAGTCTCGTTGAATAATTTTTGCCAGAGTTATGGCCCTTGAACTTTCAATTGTCCGGTCTTTCTTTGGAAGTGGTTGGAGATATTAAATTCATATTTGGCATAAAGCTAAATCTAGATGAAGTACAGCTTAAATTCAAATATGTGTCGGGTTGAATAATTTTTGTCTGAGTTATGGTCCTTGAAATTAATGTTTTTCTGAAAATATACCTAGCTTTAGAACTTTGGATTTGACAAAAAACTCATGAAAGGGTCTTATTTCTCTGAATTATTCTTCATTTTATTACATAAATTAGGTTGGGGCATGCATTGTTTTTAAATCTCTTCATGTGTCTGTATGTACATATGTTCAGATTGATGATAGGTGTCCTATGGAGCAAATGCTCTTTTTATCAGAATGGGTTCAAACAGTGACTTTTACAGAGGCGTAAAAATGCGGGAATGCAGGGCCGTACCCAGAAATTTTTTGCGGGGGGGGGGGGGGGGGGGGAGTTGGGGTGAGCACGGAGGGGTGTCCCCTCCCGGTTGTCGATTTTTTTGTATGCCGCATTGAATGGTGCAATTTCCCGCTATCTGAATCACTCTACCAAGATATAATTTTATGTTATATTATAGGAAATCGGCTCCTTTTTACACCTGGATTTCAGTGTATAGACTTAAAGCATGATCACCAATGTTTCAATGCAGGGGCTTTGTATAATTATATTAAATTAACACCAAAAGTTGTGATCAAGGCTAAAGTTTTTTTTGCCATTGACAGACACACATATGAACATGATTAAAGTTATTTGTCATTGGCAGACAGACAGACATTTGATTATGCTTAAAGTGTTTTGCCATGGACAGACTCTGCATTATTCATTTCAGAACTAGCATCCGCTTATGTCTTTATTCTAAATGTGAAAACAACCATGATCAAAACTACAAACATCAAATGTTACAGTTTACCAAGAGGCTCATGATGGCCCTTATTCGCTCACCTGGTTATAACAGATTTACGTATACAATGAAAAAGATATTACCATTTTATCTTATTTTACAATAATATTTTGGCTGATTTTATAGCCCTTATTCGTGTATATTCCCAATAGAAAAAGGTGTGTTTTGCACCCATTTTTGGGAGGAAAATTCCCAATCTCAAGTTACAAAACAAATCCATGAAAAAACCTTAAGAAACCTTGATTTATTTAGTACAATCGGCCTGGGGACGAAGATCATTTTTACTTTTTTTTATCATTCGAAATGTTCAGAGCTATTTTTTCATTACTAGTTACTGATTTCAATGTCAGTAAAACGCTTATCGGTCAAAGTGCATACTGCTTTTTGTAGCTATGCTATAGCGTCTTGATACGTCATTCCCATCGTCTTAATTTTGCGACAATGTTTCATCACTTAATTAATATACGTGCCACATGTGGTATTTGTGGAAACGCAGCAATTTGCATTTTGACACGACTGGTTCCTGAACAATTTATTTGCTAAACTTCAGTATAGCGAAAACTGGAACCAACTCGTGATTACGTAATTCGGGTGTTCTCCGCGGCGGTTCCACTGATTGGTCTATACCAAAATAGGCCAAGCATGGAGCCCCCCCCCCCCCCCCCCACACACCTGGGTACGGGCCTGGAATGGGTTATTGTATAATCTCATAGTCATTCATAATACCGTTAAAAGTCATAGTGTCATTAGCTCCATATCCGCACTAGCTACCTATCAGTTAGTTTGTAAGAAATAACTACGAATGGGTGAAACATTCTAATGTCCTCTCTTGCACTGAGCTGATAAACCGTGATATTATCATTATACATTCCCACAAACAGTCTCCATGTGACCCCGCAGTAATAATATATAGAGCGAGGAGAGTCCAGTCCATTTGATTTAGTAAGGATAGTATTGATCTTTGTGAACTCTGTAGTTAGTAGATGGATGTTATGAGAGTTTTCCCCATACAGGTAAACCAGTCCTGTCTGATCTGTCACACACTGACTGGGACATCTCAGTCCATTGTCCCTGAATACTGCATGTATCTTTCCATCCAAAGACAGTTTGAACAGACTATCGTTACCCCAGTCAGACACAAAGATAGAGGGCCTACCAGTGTGCACATTTACATATTTGGGTGTAATGAGCAATGGGTTGCCTTGGTCATCTTTGTCAAAGGTTTGTAGAATTTATAATGTCTGACTCAGTATGTCCACTTTGCTTGGAAAATTAGACGTTACTACGAGTTTGTCCTGATAGTAGGCAACACCATAACACTCGCCACTAACACTGACTTCTGTTTCAATTAAGAGTCTACCGTCACATCCCAGAAACAGGAGTTTTCGTTCAACTGGAAGAGTTACAGCAACCTTAGTTTTGCCCAACTTTGTGGCAGCCCATGGATACACTTCTAATTTTAGTTCAGATGCCACCGTTTTCTTAACCAAGTCAATGAGTTTCACTGCTTTATTAAAGTAATCAGTGGCGACTAGGTTGTTCTTGGACAGCAAAGTAATTACTCTAATAGTGCATGTGCTCGTATTTCCGTTTGTCCTTACAATGATATTAGTCATATCAGCAGCCATCAGCTCCTCTGGTGACCACACCTTTAGTTTTCCTAAGCCATCTCCTGTCAACATCTTCATTAATTCCCCACTTCGTCCAAGGTCAAAGCGTGAAATGCCAATATCTCCCATATCCTCCAACTTGTCTTCTAGTGATGTAAGGTTGGTTGTTTTCAGTTTTGTAAACGTCTGGCAGTATTTCTTCTTGCTTAGTAATTCCCGGTAGTCTGATGCCACGACCTGTAACTCGTCTAGAGTCTGACTGACTTTGCTGCATACTGCTTCCATAGACTCGATAATCTGGGAGTGTATTTGTTCATGTTCGGCTATCAGTTTGTCCTCAAGTTGATCAAGAGCGGTGTTTATTTCTTGCCTGAATGTAGCAATGTCCTGTTGGACTTTCGAGTAGTGGTACGTTGACTGCTCCTGTTTCTCATTTGATGACTTGATAATACGATTTGAGATATTTATCAACTCGTCCAATCGCTGCCTGAAGAGTTTGCACTCATGGCGTTGTTCAAAGTCTGCTGATATTTCTGGTATATATGCTACATCTTCGCATTGTTTATGTTTGAGAGTAACACAAACACTGCACCCTAGAAGGTTGTGGGTGGGGCAAAAATACTCAATAATTTTATCCTTGTGTACTTTGCATACCTCAGTGCAGATGTCCTTGGCGATTGGTCATGCCTGGTTCATTGGCATGTTCGCTTTATCCAGCAGTTTATGGTGTATTACTACAGTGAGTGATCTATGGTGACTCAAACACTGAACACATAAATGTTCGCTACAATCCACACAATAACCTTCCGCTTCTGAATGTTTACCTGTGTTTTACATGGAATACAAACAAGATCAAACTTCGATTCCGACCCTGTCAACAACGATGTACTGTCTTTTCTGTCCGTCTTTTTCGAATCTTTCTCTTTCACTCTCTGACAAGTGTCCAAATAATAGTATATTCCTTCATTTTAAGTTGAACAGATAATAATACATTGGTGTCTGTATGCTGCACACTTTACACCTTGGACACATACCAGGTACTACATTTTAAACCTTATAGGGACATACCCTTGCCCGTGACACGCAGACCGAAATGAAACATGCAATCCGCTTGTATCACTTGGGTACCTGCGTGCCGAGTAACAATCTGTCTGATCAGGATATTTACAATTTAAGATTTGTTATAGCATCCATAATACCGAGGAATTTTAATATTTTGTAGGTATAAGCTAACGTCAAGTCTAGCTGAGATATGATTCGTGGTAAATGGGCTCTAACCTTGGTCTTCTATCCGCGACCTATCTCGCATTTGCAAACAGTTTGGATCAAGATGAGACGCCGAGTTACTCGACGTCTCGTTAGAAACCATGCTATTTTATTTGTACAGATCGGTGTTTAAGAAGACATCACTTTATGGCAGACAAAGAGTTTACACGCAATGAATTTATTCTCAGTCAGTGCTCGGCTGTGTAAACTCTTAATGGGCAATATAATACAGTAAAACCTCGATTATTCGAATTTTCGTTATAAACGAATTTAGACCCTTTTAGGCAGGTGGCTGCTTAATGCATGATGAAAGTCATGCAGAAAGCTCCTAGAGGAGCTTTCTGCATGACTTTCACCATGCATTAAGCTGCCACCTGTCTTAAAGATAGATAATAATACGTATTATAGTGTTCGGATAATCGAGGTTTTACTGTATCTAAACAAATGCTTTTAAAATATGACGCATTCAATATTTTGGCATGCGAAAATTACTAGGCGAAGAGTGTTTCAGAAAGAATTCTCTCACCGACATGATGACGTGTTCAACCCGTAAGTACTCAGTACTTACTTAACAAACATAGACAAACAGTGTAGACCCAGATCAGAAGGCTGCTGAAGGGGCCTTCTAATCAGGCTGTGCTCTCTTTGCTGAACCCATCGATGTCAACGGCTGATTCCAGAAAATGTTTTCTTTGCTCTGTCCCCTCCACATGTAAATTGGATCGGTTCCAAAGTAAGACCTGGACGGGTCTGGAAATATTCTCTGGCCGATATGATGTGTTTAACAATTGTCAGAGTTATCTGTCACTGTTTACTTATGTCCACCACTTTAGAAGCATTAGGCATCAATCTTTAAAACACATCGTCCAGCTGGCTTGCGGTAGGTCGAATGTTCTACCCTTAACATATCAAAAAGAAATAGATGATGATGTAGTATATAGTGAAATCTAAGCAAACTTAGTAGATCCTGATTAGCTGCCACAGGAGTTTTCTGATCCAGATCCACTCTGTTTGCAAAATATGTCATGACCCCATTAAGGTAAATAATTAATGTCTAGCCAAAACACCAAAGATATGTCTCTATAAGGTAAACCCATTTACCCCTAATGACGCATTTTGACGCCTCTGTAAAAGACATATTTTGAAATCATTTTGATAAATGGAGCATTCTCTCCATAGTAGCAAATGCTCTATTTATCACAATGGTTTCAAAATTACGCAATTGTGAAAAACTCATTTTCTCTAGTAAATGCTCCTTTTCGGTATATCTATTCAAAGAGGTTGGGTCTAAAAACAGACTAGGAGGGAATGAATGAGTTAATGCGTCTACAGTGGTCGTTTTTATTTTCAGTTTGGCTGGAACTGTAGATGGATCTAGCAAAGTGACAATAGAGGTGAGAATACTTTACCACAGCGTGTATACAGGCGTCACTGTGATCGACAATTCGTGATAAATCTCGTAGTTCATATTATGCCATTAAAACAACTAATCCGCGGTTTCTCTGAGAGAAAATATGCCCGCCGAGTGCAGGGGTCGAAGTCGAGATCTCGAGGTTCCTAGTCAACCACTCTACCGCACCGCTTGCACAGAAAGTAAAGTACCTAGTTATAGTCTACTTTTAGTCCGAAGGACCGCTCAGTCGACTCTTCATTTACTCCCCTGGTAATTTAGTCATTCGCCTACATTATTGAGCACTGCTAACATATGGTGCAATAATGCAGCCGCAGTATGACCCTTACAGATACCCATTTTAACCCCTGGGTGGAGAGGAGGTACGAGTGGGAGACACTGAAAAGCGTATCTGAACTTTCTGTGAGGGACCGGGATTTGAACCCCAGAGTAATATAGGTAAAATACAAACCGTGACATACCCCCACCCCAAATGAAGATGAAATTCATCCAGAATTTCTGTGTATGAAGCACAATTTCCAATTACTCTGAAGCAAAAACAGTCACGGCCCCACGTTGGGCGCCAAATCTAATTGGGGGTTCTCTGAGAGAAAATAGTGAAGTAGGGTGTGAGGGTCGAACTCAACACCTCGGAGATCCTAGTCAAAACTCTACCGCACTGCCAAAATTGCCGGCTTGTACAGCAAGGTTGTACACGTGTTGATACAGGTAAACTACACCCTGGCCCATGACATATATATATATATATTCATAAACAATAGTCCATTATATATGTATACAACTCTTTGTCGTTTTATTTTGCTTATTACATGTTGAAATAAATAGGCCAGGGGTTGAGTCTTAATGTACACCATAGAAGTCAGTACACCATTTAAGTTAGGTGGCAGTCATACCGTAAGCCCCGCCTTTAGACGAAGTCCTGCCTACCTGCCTTTATTATATATGGGACCTAAAAACTTGCACACCATTTAAGTCAGGTGACCAGAGAGACATAGAATACTTCCAAAGGACCGAAAAACATGTACACCATTTAAGTCAGGTGACCAGGTAGACCTAGAATCAGCCCCACATGACCAAAAGACTTGTACACCATTTAAGTAAGGTGACAAGAGAGACCTAGACATCTTGCACTACATTTAATTCAGGTGACCAGAGATACCTAGAATAGCTCCATAGGGCCGAAAAACCGTGTACACCATTTAAGTCAGGTGACCAGGGAGATATAGAATAACTCCATAGGACCGAAAAAAACTTGTACACAATAAGGCTGGTGTGACCAGAGAGACCTAGAACAGCTCTATTAAACCGAAATTGTTGTACACCATTTAAGTCAGGTAGTCAGGGAGACCTAGAATAGCTATATAGGACCGAAAACATTGTACACCATTTAAGTCAGGTGACCAGGTAGACCTAGAATCAGCTCCGCAGGACCAAAAAACTTGTACACCATTTAAGTCAGGTGATAGAACAGACTTTGAATTGCTCCATAGGACCGAAAAATGTGTACACCATTTAAGTCAGCTGACCATCTTCTGGAGTGACCTAGAATAGCTCCATTAATCCGAAAATAGTGTACACCATTGTACACCATTTAAGTCAGGTGACCAGGTAGACCTAGAATCAGCTCCACAGAACCAAAACACTTGTACACCATTTAAGTCAGGTGATAGGAGAGACCTAGAATAGCTCCATAGGGCCGAAAAACGTGTACACCATTTAAGTCAGATGACCAGAGAGACCTAGAATAGCTCCATTAAACCGAAAATATTGTACACCATTTAAGTCAGGTGACCAGGGATGCCTAGAATAGCCCCACAGGACCAAAATAAATGTACACCATTTAAGTCAGGTGACCAGGGAGACCTAGAATAGCTTTATAGGACTGAAAACATTGTATACCCTTTAAGTCAGGTGATCAGGTAGACCTAGAATCATCTCCACAGAACCAAATTCTTGTACACCATTTAAGTCAGGTGATAGGAGAGACCTAGAATTGTTCCATAGGACCGAAAAGTTTTTACACCATTTAAGTCAGGTGACCAGAGAGACCTAGACAATTTGTACTTCATTTAATTCAGGTGACCAGAGAGACCTAGAATAGCTCCATAGGACCGAAGAAACGTGTACACCATTTAAGCCAGGTGACCAGGGAGATCTAGAATAACTCCATAGGACCGAACAAACTTGTACACCATTTAAGTCAGGTGACCAGAGAGACCTAGAATAGCTCCATTAAACCGAAAATATTGTACACCATTTAAGTCAGGTGACCAGGGATGCCTAGAATAGCCCCACAGGACCAAAATAAATGTACACCATTTAAGTCAGGTGACCAGGGAGACCTAGAATAGCTTTATAGGACCGAAAACATTGTACACCATTTAAGTCACGTGACCAGGTAGACCTAGAATCAGCTCCACAGAACCAAAAAACTTGTACACCATTTAAATCATGTGATAGGAGAGACCTAGAATTGCTCCATAGGACCGAAAAGTTTGTACACCATCTATGTCAGGTGACCAGAGAAACCTAGACAATTTGCACTCCATTTAATTCAGGTGACCAGAGAGACCTAGAATAGCTCCATAGGGCCAAAAAACGTGTACACCATTTAAGTCAGGTGACCAGGGAGATCTAGAATAACTCCATAGGACCGAACAAACTTGTACACCATTTAAGTCAGGTGATCAGGTAGACCTAGAATCAGCTCCACTGAACCAAAAACTTGTACATCATTTAAGTCAGGTGACCAGAGAGACCTAGAATAGCACCATTAAACCAAAAATATTGTACACCATTTAAGTCAGGTGACCAGGGTGACCTAGAATAGCTGTATAGGACCGAAAACATTGTACACCCTTTAAATCACGTGACCAGGTCGACCTAGAATAGCACCATTAAACCAAAAATATTGTACACCATTTAAGTCAGATGACCAGGGTGACCTAGAATAGCTGTATAGGACCGAAAACATTGTACACCCTTTAAATCACGTGACCAGGTAGACCTAGAATCAGCTCCACAGGACCAAAATAAATGTACACCACTTAAGTCAGGTGACCAGGGTGACCTAGAATAGCTTTATAGGACCGAAAACATTGTACACCATTTAAGTCAGGTGACCAGAGGGACATAGAATAGCTCCATAGGACCGAAACATATGTAAATCATTTAAGCCAGGTGACAAGAGAGTCCTAGACAACTTGTACACCATTTAAGTTAGGTGATCAGAGAAACCTAAAAGAGCTCGAATGGAACTAAAATCTTGTACACCATTTAAGTCAGGTGAATAGAGAAACCTAGAATAGCTTCATAGGATGTAAAAACTTGTACACAATTTAAATCTGGTGAGCAGGGAGACCTAGAATAGCTCTATAGTACAACATAAGTTGCACACCATTTAAGGCAGGTGAATAGAGAAACCTAGAATAGCTTCATAGGATGTAAAAACTTGTACATCATTTAAGTCTGGTGAGCAGGGAGACCTAGAATAGCTCTATAGTACAACACAATTTGCACACCATTTAAAACAGGTGACAATGGAGAGCTAGAATAGCTTCATAGAACCGAAAAACTTGTGCACCATTTAAGGCAGGTGACCTGAAAGACCTAGATAACTTGCACTCCAATTAAGTCAGGTGACCAGGGAGACCTACAATAGCTCCATAGGACAAAACAACTTGTACACCACATGACCGAAAAACATGTTCATGTACACCATTGATAGGCGGGGTCCTAATCATGGTTACCGTAGCATCCCACCCTAGACTTTTTTTCATTGGTACCAAATTGTTTGTTGTGGTCCTTTAGAACATAGTGATCATAAAAAGAAAATAAACCATCTTTATTTTAAGTAATATTTCTATAAAGCATATATATTTAAGGTAATTTGCATATAACATGCGTAAATGAATTAGCAATTTTATATGAACATTATGTTTAGTAGTGTTTGATTATACTATTATACTATCCAAAAGCCTTATTTAGCAGAGACCTCTCTCTCTCTCTCTCTCTCTCTCTCTCTCTCTCTCTCTCTCTCTCTCTCTCTCTCTCTCTCTCTCTCTCTCTCTCTCTCGCTCTCTCTCTCTCTCTCTCTCTCTCTTCTCTCCTTATTTAGCAGAGAACCCCCCTCTCTCTCTCTTTCTCTCTCTCTCTCTCTCTGGGACTGTAGAGAGGCCAAAGGGCAGAGTCCGGAACTGGTAGTCGGTACCCTCATGGCAGAAGCGTAGGTGTCTGTCTGCCGGGTGAACCGGGACATGAAAATAGCCGTCTGATAGATCCATGGATATGGCCCTTTTGTTTGATAGCTAGTTGAATGGAAGCGATGCTCTCCATTTTTAAATGTTCGACCTCTACATACTTGTTGAGAGTAGAGAGCACGACGATAGGTCGAAATGCGCCGTTCTTCTTTTGAATGAGAAAATGACGGCTGTAAAAGCCCGTCGAATTCTCGTTCAGTACCCTTTCCAACGCCCCTTTTGCGAGAAGTTAAGGCACTGCGTCTTGCATATTCGAGTGATCCGATGACAGATGAATCGGGACCCCGGAGAAAAGAGGCTGTCGACCCAGATGGATACTACAATAGGGAGGATCCAAGGGTCCTGAGTGATATTGTGCCATTCTGCAACAAAGTAAAGAAGCCTGGCGCACACAAGAATGCAGGGTCGGATCGGAAGGGGGCAGAAAGAGCGAGTCCCAAGGGCTGAGGCATAGAATGTCCAGAACCCCTAGGGCGGGGAGGGAAGGAACACTTAGACGCCAACCCCGAGGTATTGGGAGCAGAGAAGGATCCTTACCGGCTCTTTGCCGAGTCCCGCTGAGGGGAAGAAGATGGCCTGGTTTTTTACTCTTCTTTCCCTGGATCATTGGGAGGTCCCATATGAGACTAACGTTTAGCAGGGACCTTAGCGCTTTCCATGAACCCAGACTGGAAGGGTTTCTGGGAGAAGCACTGTCTGCGAGCTCTTTCTCCTTAACTTTGCCTCCGAAAAGTAGTTCGGAGGCAAGGGGAGACGCCCGCAGCTCGCCCTGCAAGGCATGTGCAGATCGGAGGAAGGTGTCACGGCGACCGCGGAGCATTTCCGCAGTCGATTTGAGCCCTAGACCCAAGGCCAGTTGGGCCGAGCGGCCCAGCTGGTATGAAAGGCACTTAGTCGCTTCGGAAGACGTGGTCTCCGATTAAAGCCCAAAAAGAGAGGGCCGCAGATAGGAGGTCGATGTTTGAAGCTACACACCATCTGTTGGCGCCGACACAACTCCCAACACTAAAAAATACTAGTAAGAGAGAGAGACATTGGCAGAGGAAGCCCTCATGCCCACCCTGAGGCTGTCGGAATCCAGTGAGGCGATCCGATCAAACATCCCAGTGCTTTGTCAATTGAAGCCGGAGGCCTAAGAGATGCCGAGGGAGCCATTGTCCGTAAAAGTCTCTGGTCACCTAACTTAAATGATGTACACGGTGTTAAGTCCTTTGGGAACTATTGCAGGTTTCTCTGGTCACCTGGCTTAATTGGTGTACAAGTGTTTTGGTCCTATGGAGCTATTCTAAGTCTCTCTGATTACCCCCCCCCCCTTAAATGGTGTGCAAGTTGCCTTGTCCTATACATGTACAGCTATTCTATGTCTCTGGTCAACTGACTTAAATGTTGTACAGATTTATCAATCCTATAGAGGTATTCTATGACCCTCTGGTCACTTGACTTAAATGGTGTGCAACCTTTTCATTCCAATGAAGCTATTCTAGGTATCTCTGGTCGCCTAAAATAAACACATGTAGTGTCCATGTTGTTAGGTCATATGTAACTCTTCTAGACCTCACTCGTTTTTGAGTCCTATGGAGGTATTCTAGGTCTCTCTGGTCACCTAACTTAAATGGTGTGCATTGTTTATTCATATGGAGCTATTCTAGGTCTCTATAGTCACCTGACTAAATGGTGTACACGTTTTTCGGTCCTATGGAGCTATTCTAGGTTTCTCTAGACACCTAACTTAAATGGTGTACAAGTTTTTCGGTCCTTTGGAGCTTTTCCATGTGTCCCTGGTCACCGGACTTAAATGGTGTACACATTTTTCGGTCAATTAGAATTATTCGTGGTCTCTCTGGTTACCTGACCTATATGGTGTGCAAGGTCTCCCTTGTCACCTGACTTAAATGGTGTGCAAATTGTTTTGTACTATAGAACTGCTCTAGGTCTTCCTTGTCACCTGACATAAAGGGTGTACAAGTTTGTCGGTCCTATGTAGGTATTCTAGGTCTCCCTGCTCACTTGACTTAAAAGTTATACAAATTTTTAGATCCTATGGAGCTATTCTAGGTCTCTCTAGTCACCTAACTTAAATGGTGTACAAGTATTTCGTCCTATGGAGCTATTCTAGGTCTCTCTGGTCACCTGACTTAAATGGTGTGCAAGTTGTCTAGGTCCCCCTTGTCATTTAACTTAAATGGTGTGCAAATTGTGTTGTACTATAAAGCTATTCTAGGTCTCCCTGGTCATACGACTTAATTGGAGTACAAGTTTTTCGGTCTTATTGAACTATTCTATGTCTCTCAGGTCACCTGACTTAAATATTGTGCAAGATGTCTATGTCTCTCCGGTCACCTGACTTAAATGGTGTACAAGTTTTTCGATCCTATTGGGCTATTCTATGTCTCTCTCGTCACCTGACTTAAATGGTGTACAAGTTGTCTAGGTCTCCCTGGTCACCTGACTTAAATGGTGTGCAAGATGTCTATGTCTCTCTGGTCACCTGACTTAAATAGTGTACAAGTTTTTCTGTCCTATGGAGCTGTTCTATGTCTCTCTGGTCACCTGACTTAATGGTGTGCAAGATGCCTAGGTCTCTCTGGTCACCTGACTTTAATGGTGTACAAGTTTTTCTGTCCTATTGGGCTATTCTATGCCTCTCTGGTCACCTGATTTAAATGGTGTGCAAGTTGTCTAGGTCTCCCTAGTCACCTGACTTAAACGTTGTACAAGTTTTTCGGTCTTATTGAACTATTCTATGTCTCTCAGGTCACCTGACTTAAATATTGTGCAAGATGTCTATGTCTCTCTGGTCACCTGACTTAAATGGTGTACAAGTTTTTCGATCCTATTGGGCTATTCTATGTCTCTCTCGTCACCTGACTTAAATGGTGTACAAGTTGTCTAGGTCTCCCTGGTCACCTGACTTAAATGGTGTGCAAGATGTCTATGTCTCTCTGGTCACCTGACTTAAATAGTGTACAAGTTTTTCTGTCCAATGGAGCTGTTCTATGTCTCTCTGGTCACCTGACTTAATGGTGTGAAAGATGCCTAGGTCTCTCTGGTCACCTGACTTAAATGATGTACAAGTTTGTCTGTCCTATTGGGCTATTCTAGGCCTCTCTGGTCACCTGACTTAAATGGTGTGCAAGTTGTCTAGGTCTCCCTGGTCACCTGACTTAAACGGTGTACAAGTTTTTCGGTCCTGTGAAGCTATTCCAGGTCTTCCTGCTCACCTGACTTAAATTGTGTACAAGTTTGAGATCCTATGGAGCTATTCTATGTTTCTCTAGTCACCTAACTTAAATGGTGTACAAGTTTTTCTGTCCTATGGAGCTGTACTATGTCTCTCTGGTCACCTGACTTTAAAGGTGTGCAAGATGCCTAGGTCTCTCTGGTCACCTGACTTAAATGGTGTACAAGTTTTTCGGTCATATTGGGCTATTCTATGCCTCTCTCTTCACGTGACTTAAGTGGCGTGCAAGTTGTATGGTCTCCCTGGCCACCTGACTTAAATGGTATGCATTTTTTTTTGTACTACTGTATAGAGCTATTCTAGGTATTCCTTGTCACCTGACTTAAACGGTGTACAAGTTTGTCGGTCCTATGAAGCTATTCCAGGTCTTTCTGCTCACCTGACTTAAATCGTGTACACGTTTTTAGATATTCTAGGTTTCTCTAGTCACCTAACTTAAATGGTGTACAAGATGTTCGGTCCTATGGAACTATTCTATGAATCCCTGGTCACCTGATTTAAATGGTGTACAAGTATTTCGGTCCTATGGGGCTATTCTAGGTATCTCTGGTCACCTGACTTAAATGTTGTGCAAGTTGTCTAGGTCTCTCTGGTCACCTGACTTAAATGGTGCACGAGATTTTCTGTTCTATGGAGCTATTCTAGGTCTCTCTGGTCACCTGACTTAGATGGTGTACAGGTTTTTCGGTCTAATTGGGCTATTCTATGCCTCTCTGGTCACCTGACTTAAATGGTGTACAAGTTGTCTAGGTCTCCCTGGTCACCTGACTTAAATGGTGAGCAAGATGTCTATGTCTCTCTGGTCACCTGACTTAAATAGTGTACAAGTTTTTCTGTCCTATGGAGCTGTTCTATGTCTCTCTGGTCACCTGACTTAATGGTGTGCAAGATGCCTATGTCTCTCTGGTCACCTGACTTAAATGGTGTACAAGTTTTTCTGTCCTATTGGGCTATTCTAGGCCTCTCTGGTCACCTGACTTAAATGGTGTGCAAGTTGTCTAGGTCTCCCTAGTCACCTGCCTTAAACGGTGTACAAGTTTTTCGGTCATGTGAAGCTATTCCAGGTCTTCCTGCTCACCTGACTTAAATTGTGTACAAGTTTTAGATCCTATGGAGCTATTCTATGTTTCTCTAGTCACCTGACTTAAATGGTGTACAAGTTTTTCTGTCCTATGGAGCTGTTCTATGTCTCTCTGGTCACCTGACTTTAAAGGTGTGCAAGATGCCTAGGTCTCTCTGGTCACCTGACTTAAATGGTGTACAAGT
This sequence comes from Azorinus chamasolen, assembly GCA_963576725.1. Taxonomy (NCBI): domain Eukaryota; kingdom Metazoa; phylum Mollusca; class Bivalvia; order Cardiida; family Solecurtidae; genus Azorinus; species Azorinus chamasolen. The sequence continues at coordinate 27,983,659 of OY755241.1, read as the reverse complement.
TTTTCGGTCATATTGGGCTATTCTATGCCTCTCTCTTCACCTGATTTAAATGGCGTGCAAGTTGTCTAGGTCTCCCTGGCCACCTGACTTAAATGGTATGCATTTTTTTGTACTACTGTATAGAGCTATTCTAGGTATTCCTTGTCACCTGACTTAAACGGTGTACAAGTTTGTCGGTCCTATGAAGCTAGTCTATGTCTTTCTGCTCTCTTGACTTAAATCGTGTACACGTTTTTATATATTCCAGGTTTCTCTAGTCACCTAACTTAAATGGTGTTCGGTCCTATGGAACTATTCTATGAATCCCTGGTCACCTGACTTAAATGGTGAACAAGTATTTCGGTCCTATGGGGCTATTCTAGGTCTCTCTGGTCACCTGACTTAAATGTTGTGCAAGTCGTCTGGGTCTCTCTGGTCACCTGACTTAAATGGTGCACGAGGTTTTCGGTTCTATGGAGCTATTCTAGGTCTCTCTGGTCACCTGACTTAAATGGTGTACAGGTTTTTCGGTCTTATTGAGCTATTCTATGCCTCTCTTGTCACCCGACTTTTAAAAATGGTGTGCAAGTTGTCTAGGTCTCCCTAGTCACCTGACTTAAATGGTGTGAAAATTGTTTTGTAGGTCTACTATATAGCTATTATAGGACTTCCTGGTCACCTGACTTAAACGATGTACAAGTTTTTCGGTCCTATGAAACTATTCTAGGTCTCCCAGCTCACACGACTTAAGTGGTGTACACGTTTTAGATATTCTAGGTTTCTCTAGTCACCTAACTTAAATGGTGTACAAGATGTTCGGTCCTATGTGACTATTCTATGAATCCCTGGCCAACTGACTTAAATGGTGTACAATTTTTCGGTCCTATAGAGCTATTCTACGTCTCTTTGGTCGCCTGACTTAAATGGCGTGCACGTTTTTCGGTCCCATGGAGTTTTTCTAAGTCTCTCTGTTCACTAGACTTAAATTGTGTACAGTTTGATCTCTTTACTTCAATTTATGTATCTGGGTCTGCACTATTTGCCTGCGTTTGTCTGTCTGAACACCTAGAGTAATTAGGATCGGTTGTGTTAACACTAAGCCCTGGATTTGTTATCTTGAAGCTGACGCAGCTTCAGCACGAGTTCGCCTTCGGTTCCGCAGTGAACGCAGCCATGATGACAGACTCGAGTCACCATGCCTACCAGCAGACCTTCTACGACACTTTCGAGTGGGCGGTGTTTGGGAACGCCCTTAAGTGGTACGCCACAGAGCCACGCCAGGTGAGTCATTATTATAATTAATGTTCAAGAAATAATAAATTTATAAATATTAAATAACTGCCTTTTTCTAAGGGAATATTTAGCAATGACAGAAAGTGTAGAATCAGATATATAACATTCCTATAGGCAAACAGGGCAGACTCTACTCAAATTGTCCGGTCTCACTCTATAATAGAACCAGTCTTAAGTGATCATTCATATATTGAACATAGGAGTCTTAAAAAGCAGGTGAGTGCTTACGGCAGTGCTAAAGTATTGGAGCTATTTACAGTAAGGGTTTCAATAGTACTTCCGATATGCCTGAAGCTACCACCTGTCTTAAAGGCCCAAATTGAGACATCCTTTAATGTTTGCTAAGACTGATTTTAATGTACTTTGTTTGCAAAGGCATAACAGTTTTGAATGTCAAGTAAAGGGTCCGACGCTATAAAAACTTCTTAGTCTGAGTACATTCTTAGGTAATAAAATCTGACCAATCAGAGGCTAGAGCATGATCTCGGTGTAAGGTTAGAATAGAGCATTAGTTAGTAGTGTGTGTACTGTATCAATGCAAGGTTAAAGGAAACCATTAGTTAGTAGTTAGTACTGTGTGTACTGTCTGTACTGTATCAGTGCAAGGTAAGAAGAGAACATTTGTTAGTACTGTACATACTGTATCAGTGCAAGGTTAGAAGATAGCATTAGTTAGTAGTGTATCAGTGCAAGGTTAGGAAAGAGCATTAGATAATAGTGTAGTAGTGTATCAGTGCAAGGTTAGGAAAGAACATTAGTTAGTACTGTGTGTACTGGATGTACTGAACTGTATAAGTGCAAGGTTAGAAGAGAGCATTAGTTAGTAAGGTATATATGTACTGTACTGTACTTTATCAGTGCAAGGTTAGAAGAGAACATTAGTTAGTAAGGTATGTACTGTACTGTATTGTATCAGTGCAAGGTTAGAAGAGAACATTAGTTAGTAAGGTATGTACTGTACTGTATTGTATCAGTGCAAGGTTAGAAGAGAACATTAGTTAGTAAGGTATGTACTGTACTGTACTGTATCAGTGCAAGGTTAGAAGAGAACATTAGTTAGTACTGTATGTACTGAATGTACTGAACTGTATAAGTGCAAGGTTAGAAGAGAACATTAGTTAGTACTGTATGTACTGTACTGTATTGTATCAGTGCAAGGTTAGAAGAGAACATTAGTTAGTACTGTATGTACTGTACTGTACTGTATCAGTGCAAGGTTAGAATAGAGCATTAGTTAGTAGTGTGTGTACTGTATCAATGCAAGGTTAAAGGAAACCATTAGTTAGTAGTTAGTACTGTATGTACTGTACTGTACTGTATCAGTGCAAGGTTAGAAGAGAGCATTAGTTAGTACTGTATGTACTGTACTGAACTGTATCAGTGCAAGGTTAGAAGAGAGTATTAGTTAGTACTGTATGTACTGTACTGTATCAGTGCAAGGTTAGAAGAGAACATTAGTTAGTACTGTATGTACTGTACTGTATTGTATCAGTGCAAGGTTAGAAGAGAGCATTAGTTAGTACTGTATGTACTGTACTGTACTGTATCAGTGCAAGGTTAGAAGAGAACATTAGTTAGTAAGGTGAGTACTGTCTGTACTGTATCAGTGCAAGGTTAGAAGAGAACATTAGTTAGTACTGTATGTACTGTACTGTACTGTATCAGTGCAAGGTTAGAAGAGAGCATTAGTTAGTACTATATGTACTGTACTGTACTGTATCAGTGCAAGGTTAGAAGAGAACATTAGTTAGTACTGTATGTACCGTACTGTACTGTATCAGTGCAAGGTTAGAAGAGAACATTAGTTAGTAAGGTGAGTACTGTCTGTACTGTATCAGTGCAAGGTTAGAAGAGAACATTAGTTAGTAAGGTATGTACTGTACTGTACTGTATAAGTGCAAGGTTAGAAGAGAACATTAGTTAGTAAGGTGAGTACTGTCTGTACTGTATCAGTGCAAGGTTAGAAGAGAACGTTAGTTAGTACTGTATGTACCGTACTGTACTGTATCAGTGCAAGGTTAGAAGAGAACATTAGTTAGTAAGGTATGTACTGTACTGTATTGTATCAGTGCAAGGTTAGAAGAGAACATTAGTTAGTACTGTATGTACCGTACTGTACTGTATCAGTGCAAGGTTAGAAGAGAACATTAGTTAGTACTGTATGTACTGTACTGTACTGTATCAGTGCAAGGTTAGAAGAGAACATTAGTTAGTAAGGTGAGTACTGTCTGTACTGTATCAGTGCAAGGTTAGAAGAGAACATTAGTTAGTAAGGTATGTACTGTACTGTACTGTATCAGTGCAAGGTTAGAAGATAACATTAGTTAGTACTGTATCAGTGCAAGGTTAGAAGAGGGCATTAGTTAGTACTGTATCAGTGCAAGGTTAGAAGAGAGCATTAGTTAGTAATGTATGTACTGTACTGTACTGTATCAGTGCAAGGTTAGAAGAGAACATTAGTTAGTACTGTATGTACTGTACTGTACTGTATCAGTGCAAGGTTAGAAGAGAACATTAGTTAGTACTGTATGTACTGTACTGTACTGTATCAGTGCAAGGTTAGAAGAGAGCATTAGTTAGTACTGTATGTACCGTACTGTACTGTATCAGTGCAAGGTTAGAAGAGAACATTAGTTAGTACTGTATGTACTGTACTGTATCAGTGCAAGGTTAGAAGAGAACATTAGTTAGTAAGGTGAGTACTGTCTGTACTGTATCAGTGCAAGGTTAGAAGAGAACATTAGTTAGTAAGGTATGTACTGTACTGTACTGTACTGTATCAGTGCAAGGTTAGAAGAGAACATTAGTTAGTACTGTATCAGTGCAAGGTTAGAAGAGGGCATTAGTTAGTACTGTATCAGTGTAAGGTTAGAAGAGAACATTAGTTAGTACTGTATGGGAATGTTTCTTAAGTGGCACCAGCGATACAGTAGAGGATTGGTGGTACTCACAATGTCTCACAACAACAAAGGACATATAAATCCTTTAACCCTTTTATTTCCATATTATTTAGGGAACCCTGGCCAGATGTTACTTTGGAATATATCTATTCTTCATGTGGAGGAGAAAGAGCAAACAAAACATTTGCTGGAATAAACCATTGATATCGATGGGTTCAGGAAATAGTGCAGAGCCTGAGCAGAGGGATCCTTTGGGAACCCTCCGACCTGGTTCTACACTGTTTGCCAATGTCTTTTTAAGGAACACTAGGTACCTATACAAATGTACTAATGATTTTTAAATCCTTTATCCCATGAACGCTCATGTGAGAAATAATGACGTCATGGATATCAATTAGCTGAACTGTAATATTGGCATATGGACACGGGAATGTTGCTGCAAGATTATATCTATATGCAGTTGAACTTCGATAACTCGAACTTCAAGGGATCATACATATTAGTTCGAGATAACAGAAGTTTGAGTCATCCGATTTCTAAAATGAACAATTTCTGAAGGAAAATACAAGCTTAATACATATCAAAAGTAATGCTGAAACTCCTGTAGGAGCTTTCAGCATTACTTTAGACCTGTATTAAGCTGTTTCTAGATATCTGTAGCGATAAATTTTAGTTATCAATTCTGTTTTTATAAGTTTTGGAACGACTGAGCTTTTTGTTCGAGTTATCTGGAAGTTTGAGTTATTCGAGTTCGAGATATCGAAGTTCAACTGTAATTCAAAAAGCAAACAGAGAAAACCCCGAGCAGACGACTGCTATAGGAACCGTCTGATCTAGCTCCACTCTGTTCACATAGACTATCAAAAGGAATCGCTAAATGTTTATTGACATGTTTAGTTCGTTTAAATGGCTTGTAAATGTTCTCTGATCCGTGTGTACACTATTAATATATGTCCCATCCCATATATTGGTCTACATTGTTTTTATATGTGTTATGTATGGGATCTCCTTCGGGATCCCTCTGATATGGGTATCTGCTGTTTCTATATGTCCCGTGTATAGGGTCTCTCTCAGGATCACTCCATGTATTAACTCTTTTGGCGCAAAATTTAAAAGTGTCGTCTGCAGTAATAAGTTCATATTAAATATAATTCTAAACTAAATAATAAAGATATATTAGTAAAACATTTGTTTTTAAAAACATGTATGATTGGGCTAAAATAATACAGAAAACAGTAAAGTCCAAGGTCAGATGCTACCTTGAAAAGGCGGCATCTGACCTGGGACTGCACTGTTTTCAATGGTGTCAACAGGCGACATTGGCACCGAAAGAGTTAAATCGCAGATGTTTAAAATGGACGAATAAGAGAAAATAAAGCTCTACAGAAGTGTAGATCTACAACTGGAACGCGTAAAATGAGTCTGGAGTGTGTTACAGCCATATCCACCACATTATATGAGTCAATGTCATTTGAAATGACCTCTAGACCACACTATGTGAGTCAAAGTTAATGCTATGCTACTCGACCATATTATATCAGTCAAGGTTATTTATATGCCACTGGACCACACACTAAGTGAGTCAAATGCATTGATATGCCACTAGACCACACTATATGTGTCAAAGTCATTGGTATGCCACCAGACCACACTATGTAATTCGAAGTCATTGATATGCCACTAGACCACACTAAGTGAGTCAAAGTCATTGGTATGCCATATGTGAATTGAAGTCATTGGTATGCCATTAGACCACACTATGTAATCCGAAGTCATTGGTATGCCACTAGACCACACTAAGAGAGTCAATGTCAGTGGTATGCCACTAGAGCACACTAAGTGAGTCGAAGGAATTGGTATGCCATTAGACCACATTATGTGCGTCAAAGTCATTGGTATGCCACTAGACCACACTAGGTGAGTATAAGCAGTTGGTATGCCATAAGACCAAACTATGTAAGACGAAGTCATTGGTATACTATTAGACCGCACTATTTGCGTCAAACTCAGTGGTATACAACTAGACCACACTATATGCGTCAAAGTCATTGGTATGTCACTAGACTACACTATGTAAGACGAGGTCAGTGGTACATGTATACCACAAGGCGGCACTACGTGAGGAGTCCAAGTGCCTTTTTAAACCCAATTTTCGTCTGCTACTATTTCAAAAGTTATTTTTCCTCTGTTTCTGTTCGTTATGGCTTCATGATGACGCGAATCTGTCTGACTTGTATCTCAACTGTTTGCAGATAAATCACGAATTTGCCTCTAACGGTCAGATGTGGCTACTCTATTTCAGGGCGTGTTCCATTATGACAAACCCGTCAATGCCATTAAAGTCTTGAGATCACACGGGTGAGTATAGACGTGTGGGTAAATGCTGTGAGCCAGTGTGAAAGAGACGTGTGGGTAAATGCTGTGAGCCAGTGTACAAGACACTTGTGGGTAAATGCTGTGAGTCGGTGTGCAAGAGACTGGCGGGTAAATGCTGTGAGTGTAAGAGACTGGTGGGTGATCAACTGTGTGATGCTATACTGATATCGATATTGAGAGGTTCTACAGTATTACAAAAGTGACTTTCTGTTATTGTTATGCACTAACTTATAGTTTATTGCAGGACAATAAGGAACATTCTGTAGGACTTTCCTTCTACATTCAGTAGCTACCAGAGTGTATTCACTAATTGACCGAAAATGTATTTTTCGTTATCAATTTATGCCATGAAGACGAGTTTTAACGACTTCGCAAATAGAGAGTAGACCCATGCAAGAACTGGCTGTACAGGGTTTGCTTTGTATGCTAGATATGGTTCTATATTTTTTCTGCCATGACCAAATTGTCGTGTGTACGTATGTCATTATGAACATTTAGCGAATACATATTCATGCCGTCATCATTAATTACAATAATCAAATGTTAAAGGGTTATACATGCTGATATACTCTACCAACAGGGTGAAGGTGCGAGGCCACAACGTGTTTTGGGCGGTGGACAAGTATGTGCAAGACTGGGTCAAAGGTCTGTCCTCGTCGGCACTTAACTCAGAAATGCAGGCAAGGATGAAACGTGTAATAGGACACACCAAGGGACTGTAAGTACATAGGCGATAGATAATTGGACACATCAAGGGGCTGTAAGTACATAGGCGTTAGACAATAGGACACACCAAGGATCTGTAACTACATATGCATTAGACAATATGACACACAAAGGGGCTGTAAGTACATAGCCGATAGATAATTGGGCATATCAAGGGGCTGTAAGTACATATGCGTTAGACAATAGGACACAGAGAGGGACTGTAAGTACATAGGCGTTAGACAGTAGGACACACCAAGGGTCTGTAAGTACATATGCGTTAGACAATAGGACATAGAAAGGGGCTGTAAGTACATAGGCATTAGACAATAGGACACAACAATGGTCTGCAAGTACATAGGCGATAGATAATAGGACACATCAAGGGGCTGTAAGTACACAGGCGTTAGACAATAGGATACACCAAGGGTCTGTAAGTACATAGGCGTTAGACAATAGGACACATCAAGGGTCTGTAAGTACATATGCGTTAAACAATAGGACACATCAAGGGACTGTAAGTACATAGGCGTTAGATGACAAAATGCATGCTCCAAAGTAGAAAATGGCCATTGAAACAGCATCAATAAATCAACATGACCACGTACTATCTCTACATTTAACCCTTTACATGACAGACGCCTTTTCGCGCTTTTGTAGACAGAGTAGACCCAGATAAGATGACTTCTGTAGGGGCCGTCTGACCTGGGTCTGCTCTTCTCGTTAATGAAATGATAATGATGATAAAACGTCATTTGTTCAATTGCCATTTGTTTAGTTTGGCATTTGTTCAGTCGGCATTTTAAACATTCAGTCAATGAATATTCAATGAATATTCACGAAGTCATTAATTCTTGTATAAATATTCATGAGGTAAAGGGCTAAATGCAAATGGAACATACATGATACTTTTCTTCATATTCCTTGTATTTATTAGTCCCCCACCGGTTACCGGTTGGGGGACTATAGGTTTGCTCGATTCCGTCTGTCTGTCTGTCTGTCTGTCTGTCTGTCTGTCTGTCTGTCTGTCTGTCTGTCTGTCTGTCTGTCTGTCCGTCTGTCCGCACTCACCAAAGGGTAGTTGTGTGACTTTTTCTAACTAGTCCCACAAGTAAAATCATTAACCTGGCCATCTCTTGTGACATTAACCTGGCCATTTCTTGTGACATTAACCTGGCCAGTTGTGGGACATAGGGTTAGGGTTAGCTTCCAGATCATTCTTTTCCAAAGTTAGAGCCAAAAATAGTTTTTCTTGTGGGACTAGTCACACAAGAAAAGATCAAAGGAAAAAGTCACACAACTACCCATTTGTTAGCATGTCCGTCCGTCTGTCCGTCCGTCTGTCACGCTTCTTGTCCGGGCCATATCTCCTACAAAGTTATGCCAAATTCATTATAACTTCACACATTGAAGAAGCATGATGAGGGCTAGTGTCATGCACAAGGGTCATAACTCTAGCATCAATATTTTTGGAGTTATTCCCCTTTTACATATTTTTTTGTCCGGACAATAACTCTTTATCTACTGGTTCAATTGATTTGAAACTTCACATATGGAACAATCATGATGAGGGGTAGTGTCATACACAAGGGCCATAACTCTAGCATCAATATTTTTGGAGTTCTTCCCCTTTTTCATATTTTCTTGTCAGTCCGTCTGTCACACTTCGTGTCCGGGCAATATCTCCAACAAAGTTAGGCCAAATTCATTATAACTTCACACATTGAAGAAGCCTGATCAGGAGTAGTGTCATGCACAAGGGCCATAATTCTAGCATCACTATTTTTGGAGTTATTCCCCTTTTTCATATTTTTTTGTCCGGACAAAAACTCTTTATCTACTAGTTCAATTGATTTGAAACTTCACATATGGAACACACATGATGAGGGGTAGTGTCATGCACAAGGGCCATAACTCTAGCATCTATATTGTTGAAGTTATTCCCCTTTTCATATTTTCTTGTCCAGTTAATAACTCTTTATGTACTGGTTCAATTGATTTGAAACTTCTCATATGGAACACGCATGATGAGATGTAGTGTCATGCACAAGGGCAATAACTCTAGCATCAATGTTTTTGGAGTTACTCCCCTTTTTCATATTTTCTTGTCGGGACAATAACTTTTTATTTACTGATTCAATGTATGAAAGTAGGTACTAATACCATTCAGGTGGTCATGTATATACCATGGTCAACCACACCATGGGTGGGTGGGATGGGGAGAGTGGAGGTTTTTTCAGTCCGGTGGGGGACTCATGTCTTGCATGGCAATACAACATGCCCTTGTTTCTATAGGAGCGTTCTGCATTACTTTTGCCCTGCGATAAGCAACCGTTTGCTTTTTATACGCCCACCTAATAAAGGTGGTGGTATATTGGCGTGGACCTGTCCTTCCGTCTGTTTGTTCGTTCCTCCGTCAACATTCTGTTTATCTGCTGTTTTCTCGAAAAACTATTTGACAGATATTAATGAAACTTCACACAAATGTTTAATGCACCAAGATCTGAAGCTGAGTTAATTCTGAGGTTCATTTCATTTTTCGTTTCAGAGTTATGGCCCTTGTCCTTAAAAAATAATGCAAATAGTTTGTCTGCTGTTTTCTGGGAAACTGTCTGAGATATATTAATGAAACTTCACACAAATGTTTAATGCATCAAGATCTGAAGCTGAGTCGATACTTAAACACTAGTACAAATATATGCATATAGTTTGTCCGCTGTTTCCTTGGAAACTGTTTGACAGATATTAATGAAACTTCACACACATGTTTAATGCATCAAGACCTGAAAGTAAGTCGATTCTTAGGTTCCTTTGATTTGTCGTTTTGGAGTTATGGCCCTTGCACTTAAAAAAATAATGCAAATCTATGCAAATATGAGGATGGCCATAACTTTTTCATTTGAAATGATATTTACTTCAATTTTTATATGGTTAAACCTTAATATGAATTTTCACATATAATGCGGGGTTTTTGATATGTCATTTTATTCTAAAGTTATGGTCCTTGAACTTTGTGTGTTTGTTGCTTTTTTTGTCGGTCAACTTTTAGTTTGTCTGTTGTTTTCTGGGAAAACTATTAAAATGATGTAAATGAAACTTAACACAAATGTTTTAAGCAACAAAATCTGAAACTGAGTTTATTTTGAGGTTCATTCAGTTTGTCTTTACAGAGTTTTGGCCGTTGCACTTTACAAAAATCTGCAAATATGAGGATTAGCTGTAACTTTATTTAATAAGATATTCACTTTATTTTTGTTTTAAAATAGTATCACCTTAATATGGAAATCAAGATCTGAAGCACAGATTAAAAAATGTCAACACTTATAAGGCATGTTGAATCTGAGAAAGTTTGCAAGTGGGCGTATTATGTACCGTATGCGGTACTCTTGTTTAAAGACTCCTATGTTCAATAAATAAATGACCGCTTAGGACAGATTCCATTGTAATTGATTTAGTCTCATTGCTATTTCTAAACATTAGAAATACCGATATAGGTTTATTCGTATTGGTTTTTCGTGATGCCGTTCATACCTCAATATGCAACATGCTCGAAAATTTCAATATTTCTATTTCAATTTGATAATTTCACAATCTTTGAAATCTTGATTTTGTGAAAAAGTGGAAATCGTATATTTCTAAACTTGAAATCGTGAATTCCTGAAGTTGACATTGTTAAATGTTGAAATCTCAAAAATAAGTAATACTTCGTCGACTTCAACAATGAAAGAGCTAAAGCAAACATTAGATTGTGATTCTGAAATATGACTTAATTTTCAGTGTTGTTATACCTTCTGATCCTTCGAGATCATGAATTTCAGTACTTCTTGTTCTGAAAATTGAATACCGCTTAAGCCGGTGCTAGGGGGCGTGAGCAGTGTTGCACTTTCAATTACTGCTCATGAACAGACTCAATAAAACCGAGTCTGCAATTTTCTCTTTTTGTGTTGCAATTTTTGCTTTCGGGGGATCACCACCCTTCAGAATTTAAAATACATTCACAAAATATCAGTAATACTATTCTTCCAGCAAGGGTTTTTATTAAAATTGAAGGCTTTATAGGAGTGTACATATTAATGGTTGACTCTTTAATTGATGTCTCCATCATAAAGGCAAGCGCTGGGAGAAATCTTCAGGGGAAATTCTTGGTGAATATAAATAAGAATATAAATAATTATAAAGAACATTATCTCGTCTGTAAACCGGAATTTGAATAAAGCACAATTTATGTCTTTATAGACAGGTGACTGCTAATGCAGTGTGAAAGTCATGCAGAAAGCTCCTGCTTTGCCTCCTGGTATAGTTTTGCAACACGAAAAAGGCTTATGGGTAAATTGGCTTTCAAAATATTATTTCCCGCTTTTATTATTTCCCGCTTTTGTTTGGACAGAGAGCCTACAAATAAAGCCGCGTATTTTTGTATTCTCTATTAAACCCTATGTTGTAACCGCTCTTTAGAATCGTATAAAGAATAATTGCAATATAAGTTTTGGTGGAGAAATAACCGATCTATTCTTTAGGTATCATGTCTCTGGTACAGGTTGGAACATTGGGACGTGAATAACGAGAACCTACATGGTGACTACTACGAGAGACACACAGGTAATCCAGATATCACCATGGACATGTTCCGGAAGGTGCATGCCCTCGACTCCCATCCGAAACTCTACCTCAACGAGTACAACGTGTTGGCTGGGAACGATGTTGCTGTGGTATGTAAACTGTTGCCGTGGTATGTACACTGCTGCCGTGGTATGTAAACTGTTGCCATGATATGTGAACTGTTGTCGTGGTATGTGAACTGTTGTCGTGGTATGTAAACTGTTGCCGTGGTGTGTAAACTGTTGCCGTGGTGTGTAAACTGTTGCCGTGGTATGTGAACTGTTGTCGTGGTATGTGAACTGTTGTCAGTCCATTTGTCTCGTGTATATACAGTAAAACCACGTTAGTTCGCTTCATTTCAAATACAAAATTCAAACTCTGCAAAGTATTTAGTGGAGTAGATCTAATACTTCGAATTCATTACACGAATGCACTGGAATTCGCAAACAGTGAAGACCGAGATTGGAAGGCCCCTAGTGGGGCATTCTGATTAGGCACTTCAGTGTTTGACAATAAAATCATCTTGGAGTCTAAAGATAAACACTGACGGGCAGTTCGATACTGAAAGGGATAAGGCGGTGATAAAGTTTGCGGCAGTGATTATACATGTGTACATGAACGGATAAAATAAAAATGGTCACTAGCCCGGACTAGAAAACTCTGTTTTAGTCCTTATAAATGAGTGTGCACTAGAATTGTGTTCATTAGAATTGTGTCTGAACTATTTTAAATTTAAACTGTATACATGTAGAACTACATGTATAGACTTTTCCCCTGAATAACTCCTTAGAGCTGACCCATGGCAAAAACCAGAGCTGACCCATAACAGACGGCCAGTGCTGACCCATAACAGACGGCCAGAGCTGACCCATAACAGACGGCCAGAGCTGACCCATAACAGACGACTAGAGCGGACCCTTAACCAACAACCAGAGCTGACCCATAACAGACGACCAGAGCTGGCCCATGACAAACGACTAGAGTTGGCCCATAACAAACGACCAGAACTTACCCATAACAAACGACCATCTAGCTGACCCATAACAGACGGCTCTTGGTTAAGACCTGTTCAATGTGCTTATAGAATGATATAGAAATGAGTCTACAGTATCTGTGATAACCAAATATACTGTGTTCATGTTCCTCATCTACATGTAAGTGATATTCATTAGGTCAATATTTCTTACATAAATATTCATGAGGTAAAGGGTAAAAGATACCAAGGTTTATGTTCTGTTTTCAGGCGCTAATGGACAAGGCCAGACGCTACAAGAATGCAGGAGTGCCTATAGGTGGCATCGGAGTGCAAGGTCATCTTCACCATATCAACTACGCTGAATTCTGGGTAATATGCTGTAGTCATAGAAACTGTCAATAGCGACCGCTAAACAAATAAGGAAGGTGATCTTTAAAAAGTAGGTGGTTTCTTAACCTTTTCCCTCAAATAAACGTGTTTTCACACATTTGCAAAACAGAGTAGACCCAGATCAGACGGCTCAGGGTCTGCTCTGTTTGCTAAAAGAATCTGATAGGTATGTTTCTTTACTTTCTTAAATGTCTACAATGTTCCACTTACCATATTTCTTTATAACTATTTTCTTAATAAATATTCAGTAGGTATTGAAATTTGGCTTAAATACAGAACAGGGAAAGGGTTAATGCAGGACAAAAGTAAGGCCAAACATTCCCATGGAAACTTTTGCATAACATTCGCTCACTCTGCCTAGGCTACCACGTGTCTTAAAAGTCCATGTAGATAACAAAAAGTATGATACTATCCAAACATCTAATTAATGAATCAAACTCTATCTTGTTGGTACTCATTAGATTTGCATCTCTGAGTACATGTACCAACACTACAAGGCTAATGGGAGACATATAGAAAATAATGTATCTATCGTGTAACGGATAAAGGTGCATACTCAAATCTAAAATCCCCCTTTCATCGCCATACCCTATGTTGTGGCCACTTTTAAGATTAAGCTCTTCTTGAAAATGTTTCAATTTACGCATCTTAGCTGGATCTCAGTACCTAAATGTCCTCAATACTCGTCTTATCTTCAACTCTTATAAATATGCACTCTTATATTGACAATGATGTCATCTGCCAGACTAAATGTGGTGTAACGTTGATCGTATATATTTATGTTTCTGTGAGCGTCACCAGACTGGATTTGTTACCGTCCTATTGTTACTGGGCGTCACCAGAGTGGTTTTGTTAGTGTCCTGTTGTTACTGAGAGAGACCTGACTGGTCTTGGTGGCATCCTATTGTAGCTCATAGTGACCTGGCTGCTCTTGTTAGCGTCCAGTTGTTATTGAGAGCGAGGTGACCGGTCTTGTAACCGTGCTATTGATCCTGAGAGTGACCTGGCTGAACTTGTTACCGTCCTATGTTTACTAAGCGTCACCGGACCGATCTTGTTACCGTCCTATTGTTACTGAGAGTCACCAGGCAGGTATTGTTACCACCCTATTGTTACTGATAGTGACTTGACTGGTCTTGCTACCGTCCTGTTGTTACTGAGCGTCACCGGGCTGGTCCTGTTACTATTCCATTGTTACTGAGAGTGATCTGACTGGTCTTGTTACTATTCTAGTGTTACTGAGAGGTATCTAACTGGCCTGGATACTGTTCCATCGTTACAGAGAACGACGTGACTGGTCTTGTTACTTTTCTTTTGTTACTGAGAGTTACCTGACTGATCTTGTTACTAAATTATTTTGTTACTGAGAATGACCTGGCTGGTCTTGTTACTATTCTAGTGTTACTGAGAGCGACCTGGCTGGTCTTGTTACTATTCTAGTGTTACTGAGAGCGACCTGGCTGGTCTTGTTACTATTCCATTGTTACTGAGAGCGACCTAACTGATCTTTTTACTATTCTAGTGTTACTAAGAGAGACCTGACTGGTCTTGTTACTATTCTATTGTTACTGAGAGCGACCTGACTGGTCTTGTTACTATTCTATTGTTACTGAGAGTGACCTGACTGGTCTTGTTACTATTCCATTGTTACTGAGAGCGACCTGACTGGTCTTGTTACTATTCTAGTGTTACTAAGAGCGACCTGACTGGTCTTGTTACTATTCCATTGTTACTGAGACCGACCCGACTGGTCTTGTTACTATTCTATTGTTATTGAGAATGACCTGATGGTCTTGTTACCGTGCTGTTACTGAGAGCGAACTGACTGGTCGTGTTACTATTCTATTGTTACTAAGAGCGACCTGACTGGTCTTGTTACTATTCTAGTGTTACTGAGAGCGACCTGGTTGGTCTTGTTACTATTCTATTGTTACTGAGAATGACCTGGTTGATCTTGTTACTATTCCATTGTTACTGAGAGTGACCTGGCTGATTGTGTCACTGTTCTATTGTTACTGAGAGTGACCTGACTGGTCTTGTTACTATTCCATTGTTACTGAGAGCGACCTAACTGAACTTTTTACCATCTAGTGTTACTAAGAGAGACCTGACTGGTCTTGTTACTATTCTATTGTTACTGAGAGCGACCTGACTGGTCTTGTTACTATTCTATTGTTACTGAGAGTGACCTGACTGGTCTTGTTATTATTCCATTGTTACTGAGAGTGACCTAACTGATCTTGTTACTATTCTAGTGTTACTAAGAGAGACCTGACTGGTCTTGTTACTATTCTATTGTTACTGAGAGCGACCTGACTGGTCTTGTTACTATTCTATTGTTACTGAGAGTGACCTGACTGGTCTTGTTACTATTCCATTGTTACTGAGAGCGACCTGACTGGTCTTGTTACTATTCTAGTGTTACTAAGAGCGACCTGACTGGTCTTGTTACTATTCCATTGTTACTGAGACCGACCCGACTGGTCTTGTTACTATTCTATTGTTATTGAGAATGACCTGATGGTCTTGTTACCGTGCTGTTACTGAGAGCGAACTGACTGGTCGTGTTACTATTCTATTGTTACTAAGAGCGACCTGACTGGTCTTGTTACTATTCTATTGTTACTGAGGCCTACCCGACTAGTCTTGTTACTATTCCATTGTTACTGAGAGTGATCTGATTGGTCTTGTTACTATTCTATTGTTATTGAGAGCGACCGACTGGTCTTGCAAACAACTCGCATCCATATGATATCATCAAGATCCAAGCTGTTCAAAAGCTTGAACGAATCCGAAGTAGCACGAGAACGTCACGTGGATATCAATTTTGTCTTGTTTTGCGAAAGACAGTCTTTCATACGGCCTCACCTCTTGATATGAATGCGCATGATAAGGGCAATGTCCTAGTGCCAGATTTTCTTGTAATGATAATAAACTGTAGCCGTACAAAGTTAAACTCTTACAAATTATCAAAAGTTTGCACGTCCATAAAATTGACACAAAGCCTAAGGCAATTTATCTAACTAGATTTTTTCTTCGAAAAACAAATGAGCTAAGTAATTCAAATTGTTATGAAAGTGTTCGTGTCAAACGTCTCACTTTTACAGGAGCGGCTGAATATACTTGGGGAGGCTGGGCTGCCCATTGTTATAACAGGTAGATATCCCTTGTACTATTTCACCCTTGACATAATGAATATTAATTAGCTTAATTTGTCATAATGGCACTTGAACACGAGAAATTCGGGCGATGTGGACTCGGATCTATACACATGTCATTCCATATGCAAACAGAGCACATCCTGGTCTGACGGTTCCTATAATAGCCATCAGATCTGGGTCTACTCTTTTGGCAACGGCGTAGAAAGGCTTGTTAAAATACGTAATGACGTTGAAAATACAAAAATACGAAAGGTACAATACATATTTAGACAAGAGAATGTCACTACTGAAATATTCCGCTTCCAAATATTGTCGTTTGCTTAACTCTTTGCACGCTAGCGGCGCAACTGTGATTACCTATGCAATCAGTTTGCATCCAGATGAGACGCCGCATAATGCGGCGTCCCATCAGGATCCAAACTGTTTGTCATCTTAACCATATTTTTGCAAAAGATTGAGAGAAAATTTATTTTAAGAATTGAAGCAGACGACAATGACGAAAATTATTTAGCGTGCAAAGAGTTAATTTTTAAACGAGTGTATATTACCTCGCACATGTCAGTCGATCCGTTGTTAGACAAAAAGGATTCCGATCAATAATTTGTATTTTGGTATATTTACTCATCCAATGAAGCTTCAAAAACTTTAACCTTGGTCATAACCTTTGAACTATTAGAGATACAGGACCTGCACTTAGCATCCTTACTCGTCGCATACAATAAGAGTATAGCACGAACAATTTGACCTGGACCCTCACCTACATGCAGAATACATAATGAGATAGATGACGCTGTATAAATAAAATTCCGAGGTAAATCGTGAAGTCTATTCTCGCCGCTGAAATTACGAGAGAGCGATAACCCGTGCACATGTAAACCATACAATCACGAGTGTGTCCATGCTTAGTGGCTTACCGGAGGGGGGGGGGGGGGGGGGGGGGGGGGGGGGGGTGTGTATTTCCTAATCATGATTTTGATTATACACACAATCTTGATCACGATTGCTATGGTATTAAAACAGTTTGATATGACATGTTGTATTAAACATGACCGCTGAATCGTTCATCTCACAAAAGAAAATACTCATTGGGTGTGCCTAGATCTAATAAAATAAAATAATGTTAAGAACATATTTTACTTCGAGAACAAATAGAAAATACCTCCAAAAACCATTTCTAGAATGGCGTGCCTCCTCTGCTGCTAGTGTAAATTCCGCCATTTTGATTATGATTAGATTTTAATCGAGGTCAGAGCTTGATTAGTCTGATTAGAGAACATGTTCGTGATTCGATAAAAAGAACGACCGAATTACAATCATGATCTGTAATCCTGATTCAGATTTGCAATAATAAAACACACCACTGGACACGTGCCGTAGATAAACCTGTGCAATGTCGATGATAAAAATAGAAAAGTTACGAATTTTATTTATTCAAATTAAATAGGTCAGGGTCCAGGTCAAATTATTCATGCTATAGGGTATCGCACCGGGGTTTCTCCGTAACCCCCCTCCCATTTAGCCCATAGTGAGCAGAAACGGACGTTAATCAACACAAAAAAACAAACAAATCGTCTCAGAGCTGTAACCTTTGGAGATACGTGTTTTACAAACATCCCGATTTCCTATTTTTAAATTTTACTTTTCTTCCTCCTTCGTTTCAAAAACATAATTCCAGCATCAACAAGTTTGATCCTTAGATACCTATCGGACCCAAAAGCTGCAAAGGTAATCACAGGCTCGTCATCGGTCGTGAAAGAGTTGCTGTACATATGTCGAACCTTCAATATTGACGCCGGCTGATTCAAAGTCAAATTTAGGATATGTTACCTTTAGCCTGCTATGGACGGATGAGTTAATACCTATGCAAACAGTTTGGATCCAGATGAGACGCCGAGTAACTCGGCGTCTCATCAGGATCCAAATTGTTTGACACCCTGATTGTATTTTGGTAGAAAAGTTGATTATAGCTTGAATCTTGAAAATGTAGTTGGTGAAAATGTTTGTAAAAATAATTTGCTCAACAGGCTAAAGGTTAAATAATGACGTCTGATCAAGTTCGTCCCGGCCTCAAAGCAAAGTCATTTCTCGTTCGCTAACTTGTCCGACAGACTAGTATAACCTTTAAGTTGCCACATTTTGAACTAGTTCTACACTGTTTGTGAAGTCTTGAGAGATTGGTCCAATCATATTGTCATATTGTGTTCAGAACTGGGCATCAACGATCAAAACGAGAATACGAAGGCAACCAAGTTGGAGAACCTACTGACCATGTTCTTCAGTCACCCGTCGGTAGAGGGCGTTATTTTCTGGGGATTCTGGGACGGCTCGCTCTGGGAAAAAGACGCAGTTTTGTTTACCGGTTCCAACGTCACGGTAAGGAGGCAATGAATGTTTCTCTGAGATTGACGGCAACTTGCGAGTTGTAACGATTGGTGAGCAATAGGGAACTAACAGTGACTGGTGGTTCGTACAGATACTCCAATATCGTTGGACTGTCCATGCATCTAATTGTTATACTGTTGCCAGTTACTTTCTTTTTAATTCTTTCCCTCATATAAACACCTTTTTCACGCCTTGCAAACAGAGTAGACGCCTATAGGAACCGACTGATCAGGGTCTGTACTGTGTGCTTAATACATTTATAACAGATCTGTCTCTTCTACCAATACTAAAACCTCCTGTGTACATAAGCTATTATAAAAAAATCAGCTAATAAATATCCACGATGGCATTATTTTTTACATGAATATTCAACAAGGAGAGTGTTAAGATACAGATATACCGGAATACTCTACATACCGGAATACTGATTGACTTGTTGGTGCTTGTTAGCCCTATATATCGGAATACTGGTTGACTTGTTGGTGCTTGTTAACCCTACATGCCGGAATTCTGGTTGACTTGTTGGTGCTTGTTAACCCTACATGCCGGAATACTGGTTGACTTGTTGGTGCTTGTTAACCCTACATGCCGGAATACTGGTTGACGTGTTGGTGCTTGTTAGCCCTATATACCGGAATTCTGGTTGACTTGTTGGTGCTTGTTAGCCCTATATACCGGAATACTGGTTGACTTGTTGGTGCTTGTTAGCCCTACATACCGGAATACTGGTTGACGTGTTGGTGCTTGTTGGTGCTTGTTAGTTAACCCTACATACCGGAATACTGGTTGACTTGTTGGTGCTTGGTAACCCTACATACCGGCATTCTGGTTGACTTGTTGGTGCTTGTTAGCCCTACATGCCGGAATACTGGTTGACTTGTTACTGTGTCTTAACCCTATATACCGAACTACTGGTTGACTTGTTGGTGCTTGTTACTGTGTGTTTTAATGGGGTACACCCATCCTAAAGCCTTTTTGTTACTGTGTGTTTTAATGGTGTACACTCGTCCTAGAGCCGTGTTGTTACTGTGTGTATTAATGGGGTACATTCATCCTAGAGCCTTGTTGTTACTGTTTGTTTTAGTGATGTACACTCATCCTAGAACCTTGCTATCACTGTGTGTTTTAATGGGGTACACTCGTCCTAGAGCCTTGTTGGTACTGTGTTTTAATGGAGTACACTCATCCTAGATCATAGTTGTTACTGTGTTTTAATAGGGTACACTTGTCCTAGATCCTTGTTATTATTGTGTGTTTTAATGGGATACACTCGTCCTAGAGCCTTGTTATTATTGTGTGTTTTAATGGGGTACACTCATCCTAGAGCCTTGTTGTTTACTCTTTCACCACAGAAGTCGTCTGAATTGACTAATGAAGCTTGCTTGCAATGGGCAAATCAGCACTTGGTTACCTGACCACAGGTTTTGACACTGTCATACATCAGAACCTATTCTGCTATTCTGATTTTCAAGACAAGCAGAGCTACTTACCTTGACTAAATTTCGTGAATTAAACTCGACGGCTGATCAGGGCCTGAGTCTGAGTTCATTTACAAGTATCTGATTGGACAGATTTTGAATCATATGCTTGAGAATGAATTCAGAATTAAGCGAAACTTTTGCCGGTATAACCTACTGGCCAGAGGTCTAATAAGTTGCCTACCTAGTCCTTACTACTCGGAGGTTTCCGTCCAATGTCGTAGAAATTCGATGATTAACGTACAGCATGATTCATATATTATCATGATTACAGCCGAATGCTGCTGGACGGAAGCTGCAATATCTTCTCAAAACTCATTGGCGGACTAACATGAATGTGACACTACAAGGCGACCAGCCCTGGCACGCCAAGGTTTTCAAAGGTGCCTACAAACTAACCGTCAAACACAACGGCCACGTGATCAACTCGGAGTATTTCAGTGTGTCAACCGGTGGACAGACGCTTGGAATCCACCTGGATGGTCAACAAAGTAAGAACATCAATAGTTCGAATACTAAACCCCCGACTGTTACTCTAAAACCCTTATAGTTCGAATACTAAGCCCCTGATAGTTCGAATACTAAACCCCTGATAGTTCGAATACTAACCCTTGATACACTAAAACCCTGATAGTTCGAACACTAAACCCCCGATAGTTCGATCACTAATCCCTGATAGTTCGAATACTAAAACCCTGATAGTTCGAATGCTAAACCCCTGATAGTTCGAATACTAACCCCTGATAGTTCGAATACTAAACCCCGATAGTTCGAACACTAAAACCCTGATAGTTCGAATACTAACCCCTGATAGTTCGAACACTAAACCCCCGATAGTTCTAACACTAAAACCCTGATAGTTCGAAGACTAAAACAAATATCATTATCAGTCTTCAAAACAGATGACAGCTTAATGCAGGGTGGAAGTCATACAGGAAGCTCCTCTATATGTTTTACTGTTCAAACTATCGGGGAGCTACTGTATAACAATATATTGATTATATTCGAAAGCAAAAAAATGTAAACGACATATTACAAAAAATAACGAAAAGATAATTATAATTAAAGATAATTATATACTAGTTGACAGCTAAAAACGAATCTAGAATCAAACCGCCAAATAGAAATTAATCAACAAGTTTATAAAACAAATCCCGGATAATCACACCCCTTCCAGCCCCGGTCACAATGCCTACATTACATTTGGACCCAGCTATGCCATTGGTGATTTATCGTGTATTAGATCACAATTCGTCCTCGGACATGTGATGTATCGTGCATTAAATCACAAATCGTCCTCGTACGTGTGATTTAAAGTGTATTATATCAATGTGCGTCCTCGAACATGTGATTTATCGTGTATTAGATCGCAATTCGTCCCCGGGCATGTGATTTATCTTGTATTAGATCCCAATTCGTCCTCGGGCATGTGATTTATCGTGTATTTGATCACAACTCGTCCTCGGGCATATGCTTTATTGTGTATTAGATCACAATTCGTCCTCGGGCATGTTATTTATAGTGTAGATTCTATTAAATCACAATAATTCGTCCTCATGCATGTGATTTATGATGTATTAGATTACAATTCGCCATCGTGCATGTGATTTATAGAGTATTAGATCACAATTCGCCCTCGGGCATGTGATTTATGGTGCATTATATCATAATTCGTCCTCGGGTATATCACAATTCGACTTGGGCATGTGATTTATAGTGTTAGATCACAATTCGTCCTCGGGCACGTGATTTATAGTGCATTAGATCACAACAATTCGTCCTCGGGCATGTAATTTATCGTGCATTAGATCACAATTCGTCCTCAGGCATGTGATTTATCGTGTATTAGATCACCGTTTGTTCTAGGGATGTCGGTAGTTAGATTAACCCTTTCTCTCATAAAGACGCCCTTTTCGCGCATTTGAAAACATGGTAGAACCAGATCAGATGGTCCCTGTAGTGATCGTCTGATCATGGTCTACTCTGTTTGAATATGAAATAATGTTCATATGGTATAAAATTCAGCAAATTAATATGCATACATTCATTACATATAACATGAATATTCATGAAAGAAAAGGTTAAAGACCACGTGGTCTGAATTACTCCATATCTCAACCCCGAACAGTGATCTAATACATGATAAATCACCGGCGAGAAATCAGGATTTCTCAAATATGTCTGAATGTGTCTCGGGAGTAAAATATTTGTTCGAGTCTGGGGTAATTTCCAAGCATCTGATTGGTCAGATTTTAACTTGCTCAAAATATGTCCAATCAGATACATGACAATGAACTCAGAAACAAAAGTGTTATAGCATTGGACCCTGAAATTCATACCATACTAAAACATATTTTTAAAAAACACACATAATACCCCCTGACTCGCCACGGGGGCATAAAAAAAACTATATAACTCTTAACCTACTCTCCGCGACCTGACTCGAGCATACATGTTGCAAACAGATTGAATCCAGATGAGAGCAATTATCTGACACTAGGTCAACAGATTCTTAACCCATTTGCTCCCAGTGGATTCTTCCATGTTTATATATTAGATTAGTCTACTTTTTATCTAAGGGATGTCTGGTCTAAATTTTAAGTTTTGTTCTGTTTTATATTGAATTTCCTATCAGCAAACAGTGTGGACTCCGATCAGACGCCGCATTATGCGGCGTCTGATCAGAGTCTGAACTGTTTGTCTACGTCCCATATATGGGATAGTGGGAGGAAATAGGTTAAAAGGTTAGTCGAATCGTACGTTTTAAAAATTGAACAAATCTACATTTGAGCAGACATTATTTTACAGCGATAGTAAGGGTTGATGTATGTGTTTGTTTTCAGACGGACACCCTCACGTATCCCACATCCTCGTGGGATGAAAAAGTCACAATCTACCAGCTACAAATCGACCAACCACAATCTACCAGTCACAAACAAACAGTCACAGTCACAATCTACCATTCACAGTCTACCATTTACACTATACCAGTCATAATCCACTATCCGTTATCTTTTAAAAAGAACAGCAGATGTCTAAATCAAGTTTTCTTGTATTTGTATCTTTGGATCCCATGTTCGCATCTAAGCCCAATCTTGATAGAAATAGTCGTTACATCCTAAATTAAGATGTAACTCTCGATTCCTTAACCCATTACCTCATAGGTTATTTTTAGATACACCCTCTTTGAATTAATCTACCGAAAAGGAGCATTATTTAGAGAAAAGGAAACTTTTAGAAGTTTTTAGCTTGAAATCAAAAGTCATCAACATGAGGGAATGGGTTAAGTACGCCTTTAAACGCCTTAAATGCCATCAGGGAAGAACCTATATTCACCACACAAAACATGTTATAACTTCTCTTTAGAATTGTACTCCTAAGAGTACATGTACTTACAACACAGGTTAGTTGGAGAAATGATGATCCTAGGATTTGAAGCATGTCAAATCAGTTGTTATAGGAGTTTGGCGGAATGTTCACCTGAGAAAATTTAGAATTGTGTACTTTTGAAGCCATTGTGGTAAATAGAGCATTTGCTCTTATAGGAGCAAATACTGTAATTGTCACACTGGTTTCAAAGGGTAACTTTTATTGAGGCATCACAAGATGTCAATATGAGGGAATGGGTTAAAACTAACATGACAAGACAGAACGTCTGTCAAAGCCTGCGACCCTTAGACCGTCCCTTCCCATTTAGGCAACAACTAGAACTATCACTAAATGTGATGAATACCCCAACACGGTAGCCTAGATCACAAATCAAAGGGCTGATAACTCCTTTATGTTAGATATTGAAAAAATGCATATGTATACTTCTATTAACTTTCAATGAATTACAAATGTATGTTGAAAACTGCATAAAAAGTTCACTCCACAACTTTATCGGCCAACAATACATTTGGCACAAGTCAAGGGGCAGATAACTCCCGTATAAGTTGTTAGGTACGGAAACGAAGTATGCCATGCACATCTACACTTCAAGGAGACCATGTGTACAAACTTTTGATGCAGTCTGTTGAACATTATAGAAGTTGTTCGTACCACAAGTTCAAAGGTACCCATACAATATCTAAGTTCAAGAGCAGGTTAACTCCATGTTACCTAGAGACAGGCAAACGAAAAGGTGTCATGCAAAATACACTTCATAGAGGCCATGCATAGAAACTTTCATTGAAATCTGTTGAAAATAATAAATGGGCAGTTTGTGACACCAACTACCAATTTACCGACCCAAATGACAAGTCAGATTTTGACAAATATAACAAAGGACAATAACTCAAAAAAATACTAAAGACGGTGGTATGGACCTTGCGCACTGCACTTGTGGTCAATGTGGTCCATCTGTATATGAAGTTTAAAGTCAATAGCTTTTATACGTTTGAAGTTATGATCCAGATAGGCCGGACGGATGAACGGACGGACATTGTGACACCAGTATACCGAAGTTTGGGATGGGGGTATTATGATGTTTTCATCTTTTAAATAGATGTTACGCATGTGTGTAAGCACGTATTGCTAGCTATGCACCTGCCTGATCTAGGTCTACTCTGCAAATGCATTTTAAGGCGTGTCTAAGAGGTACGGGGATATTTTTCACCTCTGTCTGTTCAGACAATGTTATATACTACGATTTCCATAACAGTCAACATACAATGATCTCTGCAAAGTTGATGGTGAGTATCTTGTATCCACAAAAAAAACTATAATAGCTCTTATTTCTCCACTAAACCTTATAATAGCTCTTTTATTTCTACACTAAACCCTATAATAACTTCTTTATTTCTCCAAACCAACCCTATAATAGCTCCTTTATTTCTCCACGTAGCCCTATAATAGCTCCTATTACATATAATGGCTCCTTTATTTATCCACTAAACCATACAATAGCTCCTTTATTTCTACACCAAACCATATAATAGCTCATTTGTTTCCTCACAAAACCATAAATAGCTCCTTTATTTCTCAACCAAACCCTATAAAAGCTCCTTTATTTCTACACTTAACTCTATAATAGCTCTTGTTTCTACAATAAATGCTATAACTTCTTTATTTCTCCACCAAACCCTACAAATCATGTGATAGCTGCTTTACTTCTCAACTAAACCCTATAATAGCTGCTTTATTTACCCGCCAAACCCTATCATAGCTCATTTACTTCTCAATCAACCCCTTTAATGGCTCCTCTATTTTTCCACTACACAGTCTGTTGTGGCCACTCTTGAGGTTGCCTGTCTATGCCTTTGCAAACAGAGCAGATGCAGATGGCTTCTAAGGAAGTAATTTTGGCCATGGTGGATACTTATATAAAATTATAAGCAAACAGAGCAAACCCTGATCAGACGGTTCCTACAGGAGCCGCCTGATCAGGGTCTATTCTGCTTGCAAAGGCGTGGAAAGGTGTCTTCATAGAGTAAAGGGTAAACTAGTATAATAACTAAATAATAAGATAAAATAAGATAATGTTTTATTATTATGACTTGTACATTGTACAAACATATTCATGACAGATTATAAAATATCAACATATTCACAAGTAGCACCCGGCACTTTTGGCCTACAAGTCCCCAGAATGTTTAACATAAGACAGAATACTTTTGTAGCCTTCTAATGTATCCAGTTTCTACAAACATGTAATAAACATATGTAAGAAATTTATTACCATGGCAAACATAATAGAATCAGATCTGTAACATGTAAGCAAATGGACTGGACCCTGATCAGACAGGCCTGCTGGAGTTGTCTAACTTTGATCTACTCTTTTTGCAAAGGTGTAAAGAGGCAGAATTATCCAGTATAGGGTTAAAGGTTAACCTTCTGCACACTGAGCAATTGTCGTCTACAAATAATTATCGGCTGCTACAATTCTTAACCCTTTCCTCCATAAATAAGCCTTTCTATGCCTCTGTAAAAGTCACTTTATGAAACCATTGTGATAAATAAAGCATTTACTCCTATAGGAGCAAATGCTCTATTTATCACAATGGTTTCAAACTACAAAATTCTAAAAATGTTCCTTTTCTCTAGTTAATGCTCCTTTTCGGTAGATTTATTCAAAGTGATTGGATCTAAAAATAGCCTATGGAGGAATGGGTTAAAGTATATTTTTCTTCTATTTATATCCAAAATGCGGTGTCAGAGTGATAAACAGTTTGGATCCTGATTAGATGCTGAGTTACTAGGCCGAGTTACCCGGCATCTCATCTGGATCCACACAGTTTACAGAGGTTATTACAAAGTCACCCGTAGAGTGCTGAAGGTTAATCCTTTCCCTGTTCTATGTTTATTCCAAATTTCGATACATACTGAATATTCATAGAATAAATAGTTATAACGAAATGTGGAAGGTTGAACATTGTAACCTCTTTAGAAAATAAAGACACAGATCTTTCGAATTCCATTAGCAAACAGAACAGACCCTGATCAGATGGCTCCAATAGGAGCCATCTGATCTAGGTCTACTCTGTTTGCAAATGCGTAAAAACATGTTTATATGAAGGAAAGGGTTAATAATTACGTAAGAAAACAAAACTAAAGTCAACACTCATCTACTCAAAAGTTTCACATCTTCATATGTATCAAAGAGGCATAACTCTATTAATATTTCTAACAGATTTATGGCACATGTGATTCTGCAGTTTTTTGGGCCTATCATGGAAGACCACTGGATAAATTTCAATAGCTTAATCCTTTCAATGCTGAAATTTCAGTGTGGAATAGCCCATCAGTGTTTAGGAAAAGAGTCCAATCTTGTATGGAAGGCTTAAACTTACGATTTTAAATGACAAACAGCGCAGACCCTGGGGGTTCTTTAAGGAGCCCTCTGATCTAGGTCTACACTGCTTGCAAATGCCAGTGCATGAATGCCCCGCAATCAAAGGGTTTAAAGTTTGTGAGCTAACAGCTAAAGTCATGAAAATACTTTTGACATATTTACAAGCTAACAAGTGTCTTACATAACGTGTGTCATTAGCTGGGAGAAGGGTTAAAAGAAAAAGGGGAATAACTCCAAACGCAGAAAGGTTACATTATATGCCCATGGTACTCAGCATGCAGAACTGACAACTTATCCATAGTTTTATCAAGATTATGATCACATTTTTTAAGAAAATCATGGTACCCAGCATAAAGTTTATCAAGATAATGAAACTCGTGATACCCAGCGTAAAAGTGTCATGGTAATTGGACAGTGTTTCTACTCTAATTATTCAGAGACCCAATCTCCCTCACCAGTTTAAGGTGATTAATTAAATTTGGCAACATTCTGATTACAGGTACATTAAATTAAACTGACATAGTAACAAATAGAATAGACCCTGATCAAAAAGCACCTCAAGGAGTTGTCTGATCTGGGTCTGTACTATTGTCTAAAAGGGTCATTAGGGTATAGCAAAATAACTAATTATAACCATTTACTGAATTACTATTGGCATTTCAATAAACAGCATTGCAATGCTTGGAGAGGTTAAAAAGCAAAAACATCCTTTAATTGACCTTATAATTTTATTATGACACTTCTTTAATAAATTAACCTTCTGTTATCTGGGCAACTGTCATTGCTTCAGTTATAAACTAATTCTTCCTTAACTGTTTTACTAAAAGTAGCGCCGTAGTGTTACAAAATTGCATCATGAATAGTTATTAACTGATTTTTTATAATAGCATATTAACACAGATGTTTGGCTTTGGCATAAACTGTAGAATCAGATCTATCTAATAATTCAATATTCAACAAGAGATGTTTGTAAAACATGTATACCCCCCAGACCTCCTGACCTTTGATCTAAAGACCTCAACTATAGAGGTCATCTAGCGGTCATGACTAATCACCACAGCAACTTAGAAGATCCTAAGCCAAACCACTGATCATTTATTGATCTGAAAACATTTCACATATTAAGGTCATGGTGACCTTGACCTTTGACCTAGTGACCTCAACAACTATAGGGGTCATCTAGTGGTCACGACCAACTACCACAGCAAGTTTGAAGATCCCGACCCAAACCACTGAGCAGTTATTAATTGGAAACCATTTCATCAGTTAAGGTCATGATGACCTTGACCTTTGATCTAGTGACCTCAAAATCAATAAGGGTCATCTAGTTGTCATGACCAACCACCACAGCAAGTTTGAAGATTCTAAGCCAAACCCTTGAGCAGTTATTGATCGCAAAACATTTCACCAGTTAAGGTCATGGTGACCTTGACCTTTGACCTAGTGACCTAAAAAATGATAGGGGTTGTCTATTGGTCATGACCAACCACCACAGCAAGTTTTAAGATCCTAAGCCAAACCCTTGAGCAGTTATTGATCGCAAACCAATTCACCAGTTAAGGTCATGGTGACATTGACCTTTGACCTAGTGACCTAAAAAAACAATAGGGGTCATCCAGTTGTCATGACCAACCACCTAAGCAAATTTGAAGGTCCTAAGTCAAACCCTTGAGCAGTTATTGATCAGAAACCATTTTACCAGTTAAGGTCATGGTGACCTTGACCTTTGACCTAGTGACCTCAAAATCAATAGGGGTCATCCAGTGGTCATGACCAACTACCACAGCAAATTTGAGGATCCTAAGCCAAACCCTTGAGCAGTTATTGATCAGAAACCGTTTTACAAGTTAAGGTCATGGTGACCTTGACCTTTGACCTAGTGACCTCAAATACAATAGGGGTCATCCAGTTGTCATGACCAACTACCGCAGCAATATTGAAGATTCTAAGCCAAACCCTTGAGCAGTTATTGATCGCAAACCATTTCACCCTTTTAGGTCACGGTGACCTTGACCTTTGACCTAGTGACCTAAAAAACACTAGGACTCATCTAGTTGTCATGACCAACCACCTAAGCAAATTTGAAGGTCCTAAGCCAAACCCTTGAGCAGTTATTGATCAGAAACCATTTTACCAGTTAAGGTCATGGTGACCTTGACCTTTGACCTAGTGACCTCAAAATCAATAGGGGTCATCCAGTGGTCATGACCAACTACCACAGCAAGTTTGAAGATTCTAAGCTAAATCCTTGAGCAGTTATTGATCGGAAACCATTTAACCATTTAAGGTCATGGTGACCTTGACCTTTGACCTAGTGACCTCAAAATCAATAGGGGTCATCTAGTGGTCATGACCAACCACCACAGCAAGATTGAAGATCCCAAGCCAAACCCTTGAGCAGTTATTGATCGGAAACTATTTCACAATTTAAGGTCATGGTGACCTTGACCTTTGACCTAGTGACCTCAAAAACAATAGGGGTCATCTACTTGTCATGACCAACCACCACAGCAAGTTTGAAGATTCTAGGCCAAGTCGTTTATTAGTTATCATTCGGAAACCATCGATCTACCGACCGACCGACCGACCGACCGACCGACCGACAGACCGACCGACCGACATGTGCAAAGCAATATACCCCCATTTTTTCAAAAGGGGGGTATAATAAATAAAAAGTAGACCCTGATCCGATGGCTCCTATAGGAACTATCTGATCTGGGTCTATCCTGTTTGCAAAGGTGTTAAAAGTCTTATCTATGGTCAGACTACACAGTCTGTCAGTGGAGACACAAACCAGGCTACACAGTATGTCAGTGTAGACTAAGACCAAGCTACACAGTCTGTCAGTGGAGACACAAACCAGGCTACACAGTATGTCAGTGTAGACTCTGACCAGACTACATAATTTGTCAGTACATGTAGTAGAATCTGACCAGGCTACATAATTTGTCAATGCAGACTCAGACCAGGCTACACAGTCTGTCAGGAGTAGTCTTAGACCAGGCTACACAGTATGTCAGCTGAGACTCAGATCAGGCTACACAGTCTGTCAAGAGTAGTCTCAGACCAGGTTACACAGTCTGTCAGCTGAGACTCAGATATGCCTACACAGTCTGTCAGTGGAGACTCAAACCAGGCTACACAGTCTGCGAGTAGTAGACTCTGACCAGGCTACATAATTTGTCAGTGTAGACTGTTCAAGCTACACAGTCTGTCGGTGTAGTCTCAGACCAGGTTACATAGATTGTCTACATAGTTTGTCAATTCAGACTCTGACCAGCCTACATAGTTTGTCAGTGTAGACTGTTCAAGCTACACAGTCTGTTGGTGTAGACTCAGACCAGGTTACATAGATTGTTTGTAGTAGACTTTGACCAGCCTACATAGTTTGTCAGTATAGACTGACCAAACTACATAGTTTGTCAGTGTAGATACTGACCAGACTTCATAGTTTGTCAATGGTAGACTCTGACCGGGCGAGTTTGTCAATGGTAGACTCTGACCGGGCGACATTGTCAGTGGTAGACTCTAACCGGGTGACATTGCCAGTGGTAGACTCTGACCTGGCAACATTATCAGTGGTAGACTGACCACACTACATAGTTTGTATTTCTTAACTTAACCCTTTACCTCATACAAACATTTTTTCATGTCTTTGCAAATAGAGTAGACCCCGACCAGATGGTTCCAGTAGGAGTCGTTCTACCCGGTTTACTTATAAAATATAGTTTATCACAAATTCCTGTGTTCATATGGCATTATAATGATTCAGCTAATAAACATTCATTTCTTACATGAATATTCATGAGTTAAAAGATGAAAATATGATTGGTTCATAATATACATCTGGGAAAGCACACACTTACACAATATGAGGCTTAAATGGGTTAAATTTAAAACCTGTCCCAACATGTCCTGAAACAATATCCCTTTCTATGATAATGAAAACATATATCCCACTTGAAAGATGCTAAAATGATTTGAAAATAAAAGAAACCATACCCCAAGGTAATTCCGAAACAGACCATTCACCCGATACTATTCTGAGATCTGAGGAAACATCATTTCTATGTAATATACATGTAAGGGGAAAACTCATTTGAGTCGCTCTTGTAATATACATGTCAGGGCAAAACTCATTTGAGGAAAAAGATTTTGTTGGACTATACAAAGTGTAGACCAAGATCATTCTGTTTTTCACTTATAAGCTTTAGTAATTTGTATTCTATTTGTTCATAGTGTAAACCTTGATGAGATACCTATTTATAAATGTCTGATCTGGGTCTACAAGTTGTTTATACATGTCGGATCTGGATCTGCAAGTTGCAATGCAATAAGACCTGTCTTTCTCTGAGGACATCTCATTTACAAAATAACAAACATAACTTTTTATGGTGGTCATTACAGAAAAAGGGACACTTGGAGTTTGAAAACAGTATAGACTGACCTATCAATGTCCACAGTAGAACAGTATAGACTGACCTATCAATGTCCACAGTAGAACAGTATAGACTGACCTATCAATGTCCACAGTAGAACAGTATAGATTAGACTGACCTATCAATGTCCACAGTAGAACAGTATAGACTGACCTATCCCTGTCCACAGTAAAGCCCTGTCTAAAGTGTCCATCAAAAATGTAGTAAAGTACCAGGTCTTTAACCCTTTCATTCATATAAATGCATATCCACGCATCTGCAAACAAAGTACACCCAGATCAAATAGCTCCTAAAGGAGCCATCTGATCAGAGTCTGCTCTGTTTGCTAATGGAATTTGATAGGTCTTTTTCTTTTCTTCCTAAAATGACTACAATGTTCCACCTTCCTTATTTCATTATAACTATTTCAGCCATTAATATTCAGTAGGTATTGAAATGTGTAATAGATATAGAACAGGAAAGGGTTAAGGCAGGTTGAAGCCACAGGAGCTTTCTAAACTAATTTTGCCCTGCAGTAAATAACTACATATTTTCTAAGACTCCTGTCAACGTGTTTATTAACGATAATAAACAAGAGACACTTATGTAAGCTCCTCTATTCAACGTTTACTATCTGTAGTTGATGATGAGAGACAAAATGTATTCAAAGGTAGTGACAGATCTGGGTCTACACTGTTTAGAAATTCAACGTTTACTATCTGTAGTTGATGATGAGAGACAAAATGTATTCAAAGGTAGTGACAGATCTGGGTCTACACTGTTTAGAAATTCAACGTTTACTATCTGTAGTTGATGATGAGAGACAAAATGTATTCAAAGGTAGTGACAGATCTGGGTCTACACTGTTTAGAAATAACTGAGAACCCATTTTTCACATAATTCCAACCACATGAAATTATTCTTAAAAACATATACAATGTAATGATGCTTAACAATAATTGCAATGCAATGATGCTAGAAATGACGCTAATTACTGATTGCAATGCAACAATGCTAACTCAACAATTACAATGCAACAATGCTAATTAACGATTACAATGCAATGATGCTAATTAATGATTACAATGCAATTATGAAATTAAAGATTACAATGCAATTCCTGTGTCCATGTGCTACAATAGCAATAAATCTAATTAACCCTTTACTCCATAAATGTATTTCTAAACAGTGTAGACCAAGATCAGATGGCCCCTGTAGGAGCTGTCTGATCAGGGTCGGCTCTGTTTGCCCATGACATTGATATGAGTTCACAGTTTCTGTCATGGCCAAATTTTCCAATCTACATGTGCTATTATAATAAAGATTCTAATTAATATTCATGATGTCATTATTTCTCTTGAATATTTATGGAGTAAAGGTTTACTATTCATGATGTCATTATTTCTTACAAGAATATTCATGGTGTAAAAAAACATAATCCTGGTGAAACATCAAGTTACTCATCAGGCTCCAAACTGTCTAATACTGTGATCATGTTCTTGGAATAAAACTACAAAGATTACAACTGAAGAAGCCGACAATATGTGGCAGCAAAAGGATTAAATATAATGCACAAACAGTCATGTTATCTGGCATCATAGTTGCTCATTATCACACAAAAGCTTTTGATATAAAACAAGTCTGCAAATATGATTTGATTCTTCAATTCTACCATATTCTTTCATATTACAATTACAATACCGGCCTACAGTAATCTGCTTAGAGTGGTAGATACCTGTCTACAGTAGACGTCTCAGAGTGATAGCAACCAGTCTACAGTAACTTACTCTCAGTGGTAGCTACCAGTCTACAGTAACCTGCGTAGAGTGGCAGGAACGAGCAAAAGTAACTTGCTCAGAGTGGTATCTACCAGTCTACAGTAGACTTCTCAGAGTGGTAGCAACCAGTCTACAGTAACTTGCTCAGAGTGGTAACTACCAGTCTACAGTAACCTGTTTAGAGTTGTAGTTATGAGCAAAAGTACCCTGCTCAGAGTGATAGCAACCAGTCTACAGTAACCTTTTCAGACTGGTAGCAACCAGTCTACAGTAACCTGTTCAGAGTGACAGCAAACAGTCTACAGTAACCCACTCAGAATATCACCTACCAGTATACAGTAATCTGCTTAGAATGACAGCTGTCAGTCTACAGCAACCTGCTGAGAGTGACAGTTACCAGCCATATTAACTGACTCATAGCTAAGTTATAGCTACCAGCAGGAGCCATCTGATCTGTGTCTACTCTGTTTGCAAATGCATGAAAAGGCGTTAACCCATTACCTCATAGGCTATTTTAGATACAATCTCTTTGAATAAATCTACCGAAAAGGAGCGTGAACTAGAGACAAGGAAAACTTTGGAATTGTGTAGTTTGAAACCATTGTGATAAATAGAGCATTTGCTCCTATTTGAGCAAATGCTCTATTTATCTCAATGGTTTCACAAAGTGACTTTTACAGAGTCGTCAAAAGTCGTCAATATGAGTGAATGGGTTAAACAATGGAAAGAGTTAATGGATAGGTTGGTGTCTGACACAATGCAAAATTCTGAATGATATATATCATTAAATCTCTGCAAAAGATCGGTACCCAAAGATTATTGATAGAAAATGTGACATGCATGTGGTAATAGATGCCCAAAGAAACAAATAATAAACAGAAACATTGACATTTGATATCTATACATTTTGTAAATTCAGTTAATTGTCAGTTGAGACAGCTTATAAATTGAAATTTGATGAGTCAGTTACTACTGTACACAGACAATTGCACAGGAAACATGATTTTAAAAGCGATAGAATTTGCTATATACCATCCATTCATTTTTGTTGATTCAACGATGAATTACAAGAATTCATCAATGTGTAGACACTTCTTAGGACATGGAATTACACACATATCTGTTCCATGGTTAGTAGAATAACAGGACGCCCA
Source organism: Azorinus chamasolen (assembly GCA_963576725.1). NCBI lineage: Eukaryota > Metazoa > Mollusca > Bivalvia > Cardiida > Solecurtidae > Azorinus > Azorinus chamasolen. Next base: position 27,949,298 of record OY755241.1, on the reverse strand, counting down.
TATAAGAGGCGCAAGTTCTCCATCAAATCCTATGTTGTGACCACTCTTTTGAACCATCTCTTCGAGGCGATTCTAAAGAGTGGCCATAACCAATTTCCTCGTATTGACACCTTTTGATGCCTTTGTAGAAGTAACTTTTTTAAACCATGCTCTATTTATCACAAAGGTTTCAAATCTATACAAATCTAAAACATTCTTTTTCTTTAGTAAATGCTTCTTTTAGGTAGATTTATTCACAAGTTTGGTTTAAAAATAGAATATGAGGGAATGAGTTAACATAAGATTTAGAGTAAAATCCTGATTCTAGTTCATGAATACTCTACTTTATCTATTAAAGAGTTGTCTTAACATAGGGAAAGCATTGTCATAAATAGAGCAAATGCTCCCATGGTTTCAAAACCACACAATTCTCAGCATTTCCTTTTTGTCTAGTAAATGCTCCTTTTTTGTATATTCAAAGAGGTTGGGTCTAAAAATAGCATATGAGGGAATGGGTATGTCTTATTTCTTTACCAAACAGTATGTAATGACTACTTTTTAGGTAGCCTCTTCAGGCCGATTCTAAAGAGAGTGTATAAGGTAGGGTTTGAATATACACATTATCTAGGACTCTGACTTTATCATTGCACAGTGCAAAGGTAAGCTGAATGACTTTCAGATGTTTGATCAGGGTCTATACTGCTGGGGACTAGTAACAGTCAACAGTATGTGTCCAATATAGCAAATGATCTAGTTCTATACTAAGTTTGGTACCTATTTGAGAAACAAAACCAACATTGAGGCTTTATAGTGTAGACCAATCACGGTGCTTTCAATGTGGCATATACATAAGTTCTACACTGTCTGTCTATCACCAGAATGTTAGGTTTTACCGACGCGTACCACAAACGGTGAGGAACCTGCCCAGATGTGTCCTTTTTAACTCTTTACTCCATGAATATTCATTAACAAATAATGACATCATTAGTATTGGTTAAATACTTTTTAAATACTTTTTTTATTTTTTTATAATGGCACATGAACACAAGTAAAATTCACCATGAAAGAAACTTATATCTACGTTATGTCAAAGGCAAACAGAGCAGACCCTGATCAGACGGCTCCTACAATAGCCATCTGATCAGGGTCTACTGTGTTTGGAAAGACATGAAAAGACGTTTATATGAGGAAAAGTTTAATGAGATGCCTGTTCTGGTTCTACATGTCTGCAATGTCTGCAGATTGGTTTCATACAGCAAGGCTCATGTTGTTGAAGATCTATGATCATCGTTTGCAAGAATATGGAAGATAAGTTCAAGATTATCATATCTTATACATTTTACACAAAGAAACTTGTGCAGGTATTTGGCAGATATCAGGAGGTATATCATAATCATGATCATAAACACATAAAACATTGAACTAACAAAGTTGACAGAGATGTCAAGGTTTAACCCTTTCCTTGTTGAATATTCATGTAAGAAATAATGACATCATTAATATAAATTAGATCAATTTTGGGCTCAGACGGAAACAGGAGAATAATGTCTATATTATACCATAAGTAAACACAGCAGACCCCGATCAGGCAGGTAATATAGGAGTCATCTGATCTGGATCTACTCTGTTTGCAAAGGCATGAAAAGGCATTTATATGAAGGAAAGGGTTAACCCTTTACTCCATAGATAAACCTTTTAAATTCTTTGCAAACAGGACAGACTCTGATTAAGTCTCCTGTAGGAGCTCTCTGGTCAGGTTCTGCTCAGTTTGCTTACGGAATAATACAGATCTGATTCTCCAGTTTTTCCATTGCCAAAAATTATATAAAAAATCTAATCTGTATTCCTAATGTCAGTATTTCTTACATGAATATTTATGAGGAAAAGGAGATAAACAAATTCAAGCAGTAATAAATGCAGATTTATAAACATTTCTCCAATACATAATATTACCATTATCAAAATTAAAAAGGAGAACAAAGTCCAGCCTAGCACTATAACAAACAAAGTCTAACATAGCACTATAACCCTTTACTCCATTATTATTCATGTATAAAATAATCACACCATGAATATTAACTAGATTATTTTTTATAATGGCACATAAACATATGACGTCTTTACCATGGCCATATCTACATGTATATCATTTCATAAGCAAACAGGACAGACCCTGATTAGCTGGTCCCTAAGGGAGCCATCTGATCTGTGTGTACACTTTTTTCACTGGTGTAGGAAGGTATATTTATGGAGTAAAGTGTTACAGTAAATAAACTTAATAAAGTGTGTATATCAATAAGCTTAATATTTATAGTGGCATACAAGCAAGAAAGGTTTTGGCCCTGATAAAAACTGTAGAATCTGATTTATATAATTTCACAAGCAAACAGAGCAGACCCTGATAAGATAACTTCTCTATGAGCCATCTGACTATGGTCTACTCTGTTTGCAAAGGTGTTAACAGGAATATTTAGGGATAAAATTATTCAACTTCCACTTTAAAAACAAGGCAGAAGATTACAATAACGGAATTACACTGAAAACCTATTGACAATCTTTAAGCTCTATTTTTCAAAAAGGTTTTAAGAAATAACTATTAGGAGGGAATGGATTAACCCTTTCCTTCATATAAACATGTTTTCACGCATTTGCAAACAGGACTAGATCCAGATCACACCACTCCTATCGGAGCTGCCTGATCAGGGTCTGCTCTGTTTGCTAATGTTTACAAGATCTATTCATTTACTTTCTAAAATGGCGACAATGTTCCACCTTTCGTAATTCATTATATCTATTTAGTCCATATAATATTCAGTAGGTATCAAAATGTGGAATAAACCTAGAACAGGGAAAGGGTTAAGCAACCACCTGCTTTTTAAGACCCCTGTAATTATTCATTATAGAGCAGGTTTTGTACTATCCTGCCTTTTCTTGACTTTGGAAACAGAGAACACTCAAATTGGAGTGCTCCTATTTGACAGCTCTCTGATTTGGAGCTACTTTATTAACCTAAACAGTGCAATACATTTGGATTTACAGGGTCAGTAATGACAAAGGTCATATTTAAAAGGTCATAATAAAAGTTCAATTGACCATTTCCCTCATGAATATTCAATTAACTTATTTCTTATAATGACATTATGAATAATAGTATTTTTAATCATAACAGACACCATAGAACCAATCAGGACAGACCCTGATCAGACTGTTCCTACAGGAGTTGTCAGGCCAGAGTTGCTCTGTTTACAGAGGCAGGCAAAAGTGTCTAAATCAAGTAAAGGGTATTAATGAATATTAATGAATCCATAAACACATAACTTTATATATACACCTTTGTATACCTTTGCACAAAAGAACAGACTCCTTAAGAGCGGTCTGACCAAGGTCTGCTATGTGTGCTTATGAGATATGGCTAAACACTATGGCTAAACATTTCTGTGTTATTTTATATAGGTTAAAGTTGTATTTTCTTCAAAAACATGACCAGCGTCTGTTTGCCATGACAATAAAATTTCTTTGATTTATAGTCATAACTCTATGCCTGAAAGAGATGCTTTCTGATGCCTTAAAAAGGGTAGACCCAGATTAGACAGCTTCTGTAATAGTTATATGATCAAGGTCAGTTTGCTCAAGAAATAATATAGCTCTAATTCAAAAGTTCCTGCCATGGACTAATTTTGTGAATCAATATGTCATTTATAAAATTCATTTAATTTATAATCATAAAGTCATATTCTTCATGTAAAGGATTAATACAAGTAATTAACCCTTTCCTTTGTAAAAACGAGTTTTCACGCCTTTGCAAACAGAGTAGGCCCAGATCAGACAGCTCCTATAGGAGCTGTCTGATCAGGGTCTGCTCTGTTTGCTGATGGAATTTGATAGTTCTGTTTCTTTACTTTCTAAAATGGCTACATTGTTCCACTTTCCATATTTCATATAACTATTTTGTCCATGAATATTGAGTAGATATTGGAATAAGTATAGAACAGGGAAAGGGCTAAAATCATTAACCCTTCGCTTGCTATTCACATCAGTATACCTACCTGTAAATAGTGAAGACCCAGATGAGACAGCTCCTGCAGGAGCTGTCTCATCAGGGTCTGCACTATTTACAAGTTGATTATGCAACCCGTTCACTTCATAGCAGTGATTGCACAGCGCAATACTTGTACACAGTGAAGATATATGTAATTATACAACAGGGCATGGGTAAAGAAGGAGAAATGTATTTTAAAATTCAGCAAGAGAAGGGTTAATATTTATAATGGGCGGAGTCTTCCAAGAATATTCATAAAGTAAAGGGTTATATAACAAAATGCATAAGTATGTGAATACTTTTGTTGATTGGATATAAACTTTAAATCTTTACTCCATAAAAACTGTTTTTAATGTCTTTGCAAACAGAGTTGACCCAGAACTGATGGCTCCTGTAGGAGCTGTCTGATCAGGATCTGCTCTGATTGCTTATGAAATAGTAAATAAATCTGATGCTACAGTTTCTGCCATAACTAAAAATTCCTGTGTTTTTATGTCCTTACAAAAATTCAATCAAATAATATTCATGAAGGCATTATTTCTTACAAGAATATTCATGGAGTAAAGATTTAAAAAATGACAATGTTTACAGAACTGATACAGTAAAACCTTTCTAACTCTGTGCCAACTAAGTAATTGTCATCTGCAACAGAATTGTCATCTGCAAAGAGAATTGTCAACTGCTACAAATACCAAAGTTAACTCTTTCGCTGCCAATGTCGCATCGATAATAATAATTTTATGCAAACAGTTTGGATCCAGATGAGACACAAGTAACTTGGCGGCTCATCAGGATCCACACTGTTTGTTACTGTTACAATTTAATGAAACAAAAATAAGAAAAAAAAATTAAACTGAAAATTGTAGCAGACAACAAAGATTGCAGATGACAAAAGTTGGCAGTGAAAGAGTTAATTATCTTTCCATTCCTCTTCAAATATACAGTGAGAGTAACAAACAGTTCAGATCTAGATCCTGCCTGTCTGCAAAGATCACGAAATTGTCCAAAGTTTAGAAAGAGTCAGAAAGGTTATACAGTGGTAAAACATGGGCATGACAGCTATTGGCTGGATCCAAGCTGTCTAAGCTGTCTCTGTCTGGATCCCAGCTGTCTCTGGCTGGATCCCAGCTGTCTAAGTCTCTGACTAGGTCCTGCCTATTTGGTACCATTAGTTATTTTACTAGCCAGTTTGTTTTGTGTGGCTTCCAGTGATGTCTGATTGAATGTGTCGAGCATCTGTTTGCGCACTTTCTCTGTTAGCTCTGGGACATCGCTTGGTGTGAGACCTGATGTGGGAACAGGTGGCAAACATGTCACTATAAATTTGCCTGCAAATGTAAAATTTCCTTTAATAGATAATGCACATCCAAGATAATAAGAACACTGCATGCAGTATCAATGCTCTTCTGTTGAGACATCCTAAATTTTATTAAACAATAAATTTTCCGGATAACAACAACGCGGATGCCAGAGTTAACCCTTTCCTCAATAAATACGCCTTTCTACGCCTCTGTAAAAGTCACTTTATGAAACCAGTGTGACAAATAGAGCATTTGCTCCTATAGGAGCAAATGCTCTATTTATCACAATGGTTTCAAACTACAAAATTCTAAAATTTTACTTTTCTCTAGTTAATGCTCCTTTTTGGTAGATTTATTCAAAGTGGTTGGATCTAAAAATAGCCTATGGGGGAAAGGGTTAAGACAATAGCTCGTACTTTTTTCTTCTAAAATGAAGTCTTGTTCAAGACTACCCAAGACACCCACTGAGGTAGTTTATACCATTTGTCCCAAGTACAACATATTATAACGGAGTTATCTCTCTTGACATAGTTATCCTAGTGTAAGTGCAAGCAGAGAAGACCCAAGATCAGACAGCTCATATTTATGAATAAAAGATCAGACTCTACAGTTTCTTCCAATACCAAACCATCCTGTGACCGTATTCCATTATAAAACTTCAGCTAATACAGTAAAACCTCTCTATAACGGCCACTAAATTGTGTTAATTAGTTGGTATTTAGGGCAGGTGGCTGCTTAAAGCAAGGTGCAAGTAAAACAGAACGCTCCTATAGGAGCGTTCTGTTTTCCTTCCAGCTTGCTTTAAGCAGCCACCTGCCTTTAACACAAAATACTTGATGTAATTCAGTGGCCGTTATAGAGAGGTTTTACTGTACTACAATGGTCAAATTGTTTTACTGTAGATATTCATGTATTATTTCTTACATAAATACTTAACAGGGAAAGGGTTAAGAATATTTTCCTATCTTGGAATTTGCCTTACTTTAATTAGATAAATCGGTATCCAACTTCTGCGATAAACTTCTTACAATCCGACCAATCAGATGCTTGAGAATTATCTTAGACTCAAGCAAAAAATATTATACCCTTGGGTCTGTGGGAAGTAGAGTACTCAGAAATCAACAAGGACCAAAATAAAATCTGTTCTTGTAGAGATTACAAGATTACAATGCAACAATGCTAACTCAACAATTGCAATGCAACAATGCTAATTAATGATTACAATGCAATGATGCTAATTAATGATTACAAATGCAATGATGCTAATTAAGGATTACAATGCAATTATGCTAATTAAGGATTACAATGCAAATACTGTGTCCATGTGCTACAATAGCAATAAATCTAACTAACCCTTTACTCCATAAATATGCCTTTCTAAACAGAGTAGATCCAGATAAGATGGCTCCTATAGGAGCCGTCTGATCAGGGTCTGCTCTGTTTGTTCATTGAATACTATACATGTAGATCAGATTCTACAGTTTCTGCTTCTGTCGAAAATTCTTTGAGCTTTCTGCATTACTTTTCATTAAGCTACCACCTGCATCTAGCCTCCAGAATTTTACCTCTTTTAGGTGGTCACATTAGTGGGTTTTACTGTAAATGATGACATTTCTGACAATTCATTTAATATAGAGTTAAATAAAAGAAAACGTGTCCATGAGACACGGATGCCCCCGCTGGCAAACAGGAAGTAGATGAATGACAGACCTGAAAAGGGGAGACACGGTACAACTCACTATGATTATGCTTCAGACCAAATATCAATTTCAGCTTACACAAGCCAAGAAATCTTTGACGAACGATTTTGAGGACGGACGTACGGGACGGACAAGGGTAAAACTTAATGCCCCTGTTGCCTAAAGGCGGGCGCATAAAAAAGGTTTTAACCCTTTGTTCCATGAAGACACCTTTCTATGCTTTTGCAAACAGAGTAGGCCTAGGTCAGATGGCTCCTATTGGAGCTGTCTGATCAGGGTCTACTGTGTTTTCTTACCAATAAAATAGATCTGGTTCTACAGATTCTGTTATGATAAACATTCTTTTGTTCATAAAGATTCATTCAACCTCATGGAGTACAGGGTTAACCCTTTCTCTGTTCTATATTAAGCTCAAATTTCAATACCTACTGAATATTCATGGACAAAATATTTATAATGAAATATGAAAGATGAAAGTCATTTGAGATAGTAAAGAAACGGATCTATTAAATTCCATAAGCAAATACAGCAGACCCTGAACAGACGGCTCTACTAGGAGCCGTCTGATCTTGGTCTACTCTGTTTGCATATGCGTGAAAAGGCATTTATATGAAGGAAAGGGTTAACCCTTCGCTTGCTATTCACGTCAATATACCTACCTGTAAATAGTGAAGACCCAGATGAGACAGCCTGCAGGAGCTGTCTCATCAGGGTCTGCACTATTTACAAGTTGACTGTGCAACCAGTGCACTCCACAGCAGTGATTTCACAGCGAAATACTTGTACACAATGAAGATATATGTAAATATACAACAGGGCATTGGTAAAGAAGGAGAAATGTATTTTAAAATTCAGCAAGAGAAGGGTTAATTTATGTTTCTTGTCTATTCCTAAGACAAGACTTGATAACCTACACCTACTTCAGCTTACCTGTGGAAAACTTTTTGTCAGCTTTGTTGTAGAATTCTGAATATGCCGAAAACACAACGGGTACAACTGGTACCTGGCAGAAATGAAAAAGGGAAACATAACAGCCACATAACATAGATGATATCCGATATTTAACTAAATTGTAGTTACTGTAAGTCAGATAACATGTGTATATTAAAACTTTTTCACCAATAGCTCCTTTAGGAATTTCTCCACCAAACCCTTTGTTGTGACCACTGGAAGGAATCGTGGAGACAATTCTAAAGAATGATCACAAAACAGGGTTTGGTGAAGAAATGACCATTCGAGCATCTGAATAAGGACCTATATCTCAGCTCTGCCAAGATGACTTTTTAATCATTTCCTCAATGAATATTCATGAAAGAATAATGGCATCACAAATACTAGTTAGATTAATTGTTATAATAACACATGGACGCAGGAACATTTGGCCATGGCTGAAACTGTACAATCATAGCTATATTATATCACAAGCAAACAGAGCAGACCCTGATCAGACGGCTCCTATAGGAGCCGTCTGATCTGGGTCTACTCTGTTTGCAAAGGCGTAGAGAGGCGTATTTATGGAGTAAAGGGTTAATGCCTTTGGAAACAGAGTTGATAGAACAGACATTCCTAATAGAACATTTATGCTTGAATTGATCATGCATATTTAAACATTAACTTAATCCTTATGAGATAAAACTCTAAACAGGAATTGTTGGCTTAGAAAACAAACTATAAGATCATATCTACCGGTATATAATTTACTAAGCAAACAGAGCAGACCCAGCCTATGGATTTATATATATATCTGATTCTACAGTTTTTTGTCTAAGCTAAAAACCTTTTTTGAAAAATTAATATTATAAAAATTAAGTTATTGAATATTCATGACATCATCAATTCATGAATAAATATTCATAAGTCAATAGTCATTCTATGTTTATTACAAATCTCAATACCTACTGAATATTCATGGACAAAATAGTTATAATGAAATATAGAAGGTGCAACATTGTAGCCATTTTAGAAAGTAAAAAATCAAGATCTTTCAAATTCCACTAGCTTACAGAGCAGACTCTGATCCTCTAGGACCTGTCTGATCTGGGTCTTCTCTGTTTGCAAATGTGTGAAAACACATCTGTATGAGGGAAAGGGTTAAAAAGAACAGAAAAGACAAATCACACTCTCCAAACTATCGGCGAGTGATAAATCTTCACAAATAGTCTGCCTCCAGATGAAATGCTAAATAATCTTAACCCTTTCCTTCATATAAATGTGTTTTCACACATTTGCAAACAGAGTAGACCCAGATCAGATGGCTCCTATAGGATGCCGTCTGAACAGGGTCTGCTCTGTTTGCCAATAAAATTTAATAGATCTGTTTCTTTGCCTTCTAAAATGGCTACAATGTTTTAACTTCCACATTTCATTATCCATGAATATTCAGTTGGTACTGAAATTTCAAATAAACATAGAACAGGGAAAGGGTTAACACAGAGAATAAATGGCTTCCAAATATAATGTCGATACCCCTTTATATACACCTTTTAATACCTTTGCAACCAGTGTAGACTCAGATCAGACCGCTCCTGTAGGAGCTGCTGTAGGAGATGTCTGATCAGTGTCTGTTCTGTTTGCTGATGAAATAATAAATATCTGATTCTAGTTTCTGCCATGGAATTCTGTATGAATATGTCATTTAGAAATTTAGAATATTAATATTCATGACATTATTGGTTTCTTATATGAATATTTATGGAGTAAAACGTTTACTACATGTAGTTTAGTTCTATTCTAAGTTCACCTTTATTCTGCTATGCCAGATCTGACTGACATTAATAAACAGTTTGAATCCGGATGAGACAATGAGTAACTCATTATTTCTATAAGGAGGAATCCAACGAGTAACTCATTACTGTAAGGAGGAATCCAACGAGTAACTCATTATCTCTGTAAGGAGGAATCCAACGAGTAACTCATTATCTCTGTAAGGAGGAATCCAACGAGTAACTCATTATTTCTATAAGGAGGAATCCAATGAGTAACTCATTATCTCTGTAAGGAGGTCTAGATGAGACAACGAGTAACTCATTATTTCTATAAGGAGGAATCCAACGAGTAACTCATTATCTCTGTAAGGAGGAATCCAACGAGTAACTCATTATCCCTGTAAGGAGGAATCCAACGAGTAACTCATTATCTCTGTAAGGAGGAATCCAACGAGTAACTCATTATCTCTGTAAGGAGGAATCCAACGAGTAACTCATTATCTCTGTAAGGAGGAATCCAACGAGTAACTCATTATCACTGTAAGGAGGTCTAGATGAGACAATGAGTAACTCATTATTTCTATAAGGAGGAATCCAATGAGTAACTCATTATATCTGTTAGGAGGTCCACGTTGTTTGATACTTGCAATTTTGTTTTTCAAAAGCTTGACCAAATCCTAAGTAAATAAAAGTTACAGTAGATCAGCAAGGCTTTCTCAGACATAGTTTTTGCAAGATACAGGTTAATTTGTTATTATTACTTGGTGAAGTCTTACCTGAGCCTGGACTGCCAGGTGAAAGGCTCCCTTTTTAAATGGCATCAAACTGCCGTCATGATTCCTGGTGCCCTCTGGGAACACCATCAACTTTACCTACAACACAAAATAGAATAAAATACACATAAGCTGCAAGAAATAAAACACATATGCTGCAGTCTTATTTAACTGCAACACAAACCACAACACATAGGATAACATGTATATGCAGTCTAATCTAATATCACACAAAATAGAACAAAACACATACAGTAGAACTTGTCTTAATCTGCAATCAAAAAAGAGGTCTAATGCAGGTCAAATATAGGAGCATTTACATTTGCCCTGCATTATGCAACCACCTGCTTTTTAACACTCCTATGTTCAATTAATAAGTGGACACTTTTACTGTATACTTCTGCCCAATTAACAAACAACACAACATTAGACCAATCATATACAGTAAAACCCCACTAATGCGACCACCTAAAAGAGGTATAATTATGTGTGTTAGATGCAGGTGGTAGCTTAATGCAGGAAAAAAGTAATGCAGAAAGCTCCTTAGAGGAGCTTTCTGCATTACTTTTGTCCTGCATTAAGCAACCACCTGCTCATAAAGACATCCATGTTTATTCATTAAGTGGTCGCATTAGAAGGATTCTACTGTACATGTACGTTAAAGCCCAATTTATCCAAAACAAAAGTAAATAGTACTGTTAACCCTTTTCTTGATATACTGACAGACACTCCTTTTGATGCCTTTGCAAACAGAATAGATCCAGATCAGATCCGGGTCTACTCTGTTTGCTTATGGAATTATCTATATATGATTCTGAATATCTGGCATGGCCAACAATTCTATTTCGTTATTTCATTATCAAGATTCAACCAATAAATATTCATGATTTCATTGTCTTATGTAAATATCCATCAATACATTCACTCATATTAACACCTTTTAACCCATTCCCTCATACTGACACCTGTGACGCCTCTGTAAAAGTCACTTTTTTAAACCATTGTCATAAATAGAGCATTTGTTCCATAGGAGCCAATGCTCTATTTATCACAATGGTTTTAGAACTACACAATTCTAAAATTCACTTTTTTTAGTAATGCCTCTTTTCAGTAGATTTATTCAAAGGGATCGGGTCTAAAAAAAGCTTATGGGGGAATGGGTTAACCCTTTCCTTCATATAAACGCTTTTTCACGCATCTGCAAACAGAGTAGACTCAGATGAGACAGCTCCTATAGGAGGGGTCTGATCACGGTCTGCTCTATTTGCCAATGGAATTTGATAGATCTGTTTATTTAGTTTCTAAAATGGCTACAATGTTCCACCTTACATATTTCATTATTACTGTTTTGTCCATGAGTATTCAACGGTTGAAATTCAGAATTTCAACCAATTACAATATAGAACATGGTAAATGGTTAAACTATTGAAACATTCTTCAGCATGCTTACTTCATAAAATAATTTATAAATTTTGTAAATATTGATTAAAGTACTTTTTATTATAGCACATGAAACAAGAGAAATTTTACAATAGCAAAGACATTGTACAATGAGTTCATACAGGAGCTGTCTGATCTGGATATTCTCTGTACAGGAGCTGTCTGATCTGGATATTATTGTAGAATGAGTTCATACAGCTGTCTGATCTGGATAATCTGTTCCTACAGGAGCCATCTGATCTGGATATTATTGTAGAATGTGTTCCTACAGGAGCTGTCTGATCTGGATATTCTCTGTACAGGAGCTGTCTGATCTGGATATTCTGGATATTCTCTGTACAGGAGCTATCTGATCTGGATATTCTCTGTACAGGAGCTGTCTGATCTGGATATTCTCTGTACAGGAGCTGTCTGATCTGGAAATTCTCTGTACAGGAGCTATCTGATCTGGATATTCTCTGTACAGGAGCTATCTGATCTGGATATTCTCTGTACAGGAGCTGTCTGATTTGGATATTCTCAGTACAGGAGCTGTCTGATCTGGATATTCTCTGTACAGGAGCTATCTGATCTGGATATTCTCTGTACAGGAGCTATCTGATCTGGATATTCTCTCTACAGGAGGTCTGATCTGGATATTCTCTGTACAGGAGCTGTCTGATTTTGATATTTTCTGTACAGGAGCTGTCTGATCTGGATATTTTCTGTACAGGAGCTGTCTGATCTGGATATTCTCTCTACAAGAGCTGTCTGATCTGGATATTCTCTCTTTGCAAATGCATACATATGAGTACATGTCATTATACAAAGTCATCACATTAATATTTCACGATGTCAGACTTGGCAAACAGAGTATACCCAGATCAGATGCTTGGTCTGTTTGCTTATGAAACTATAATAGATCTGACTCTATATTTTCTACCAACACCACATCAGAGCGCACCAGCCGGCGCTGAACAAGGACGGGGGCCGTTTCAACCTGCCGCACGTGTACGACACGGTGTTAACATCGCTCAGAACTTCCTCGAGCGATGTTAACTCCCAATAACATCAGTGTGCTGAGGAAGGCCGAAGTACTCGGTCGAAAGCTCCAGGTATGCTTTCAAATTTAAATTGTGTGCGAGATTTAAAAGTTTTAAAACATTCAGTATAATGGACAATGCCACACAGATGAATTTCCATCAAAATACCACAAAAATCTGTGTACATAATTAAACCAAATTCAGCTAATAAATATTCATGATGCCATTATTTGTACATGAATATTTAACAAGGGGAGGGTTAGAGAATGAACATTCAGCATTAAGATTGGAGTATGAGGTAAGAGGACTAACAATAGCCTGTGACAGAATGGGTCTAAAGAGGGAATTGGTTAACCCTTGCCTTGTTCTATGTGTATTCCAAAAGTCAATACCTACTGAATATTCATGGACAAAATAGTTATGATAAAATATAAAAAGTGAAACATTATAGCCATTTCAGAAAGTAAAGAAACATATCTTTCAAATTCCATTATCAAACAGAGCAGACCCTGTTCAGATGAGCCATCTGATCTTGGTCTACTCTATTTGCAAATGCATGAACACACATATATATGAAGGAAAGGGTTAAGACTTAAAGGGCAAGAAATAAGCTGCATATGAGGCCGATATATCATTATCAATACAGAACTTACATGTATTAAAATCTCTCAAATCTCAAATTGCTCTATTTATCACAATGGTTTCATAAACTGACTTTAACAGAGGCGTCAAAAGGCATCAAGGGAATGGGTTAAGAAAGTATTGACCACGTATCGAATAGCTTTGGATCCTTGTGAGACGTTGAGTTACATCTCTGATCATCTGGATCCAAGCTGTTTGGTACATGAATTAACCCATTACCTCATAGGCTATTTTTAGATACAATCCCTTTGAATGAATCTACCGAAAAGGAGCATTAACTAGAGAAAAGGAAAATTTTAGAATTTTGTAGTTTGAAACCATTGTGGTAAATAGAGCATTTGCTTCTATAGGAGCAAATGCTCTATTTATCACAATGGTTTCACAAAGTGACTTTTACAGAGTCGTCAAAAGTCGTCAATATGAGGGAATGGGTTAAGTGATGGACTGCTGATAACCAATTACATTTGCTCATATTCATGCCTTTTGATACCTCCGTAAAAGTCACATTTTGAAAAATTTGTGACAAATAGACAATGGTTTCAAAACCGTACAATTCTATTTTATTTCTTGTTACTTTTCAGTAGATCTATTCAAAGAGGTTGGGTCTAAAAATAGCCTATGAGGTTATGGGTCTAAAAATAGGCATGAGGTAATGGGTCTAAAAATAGCCTATGCGGTAAGGAGTTAATTGTGTTTGTTGCTGCTACTGTACCTGCCTATGGTATATTGTGGTGGAGATTACACAGCTACAGGATGACTGTACATAAATGGATAACATAGAGATACTGGACTTGCATAAACAACAGAGATACTGGACTTGCATAAACAACAGAGATACTGGACCTGCATGGACAACATAGAGGTACTGGACTTGCATGGACAATATAGAGATACTGGACTTGCATGGACAACAGAGACGGGACAAAAAACGTCACTTACATTCCGGTCCAACATAATCGTAGCTGTTTTTTTCATTGTGGCAACTGCGTTCTCATGATTCAATCTGTCAATAAAGACCGTCCCACAGAGAACAGCGGCCACCCCAAACGTCCCAGCGTACATTAACTCTTTCTTCACCAATGATACACACCTATCAGGCCAGATCGTCGCCATGCCTAGTAATCAACAAATCAATAAGTTAACAAGCAGAGGGTATGCATGCATTTCAGAACTACGCACTTACATTTCTCTCAAGAATTTTCTTGATCGTGCTTTTCATAGTCTCTACTGCCTTTTCGTGATTGAGTCTGTCTATAAATACTGAGCCACAAAGTAATGAGGCGACTCCGAATGGTCCAGCATACATCAACTCTTTCTTCATGAGTGCACAGCCACGTTCAGGATAGATTTCAAAAAAACCTAAAATTAGACTCAACATGTAAATTGTACTACAAAGTCTTTATCCTCTACCTGATAAGGAAAAAAGATGCCCTTTGACCCTTTCCTCCATAAGCTATTTTTAGATCCAACCTCTTTGAATGAATCTATCCAAAAGAGAGCATTAACTAGAGAAAAGGAATTTTTCAAAATTTTGTATTTTGAAACCATTGTGATAAATACAGCATTTGCTCCTATAGGAGCAAATGTTCTATTTATCACAATGGTTTCAAGAAGTGGTTATTATAGAGGCGTAGAAAGGCGTATTTATGGAGGAAAAGGTTAAAAGCCTTTCAAAACAAAGTAGACCCAGATCAGATAGTTTCTGCTGTTTGCTTATGAAATAATATGGGCGTAATTCTACATTTTCTGCCTTTTTCAAAGCTTCCCTAGTTTATATTGCATTATAAAACTTCAGCTAATTATTATTCATACATTAATTATTTTGTAATAAATATTACAGTAAAACCGCTCTATAATGGCCACTCTATTGTGTTAATTAGTTGGTATCTAGGGCAGGTGGCTGCTTAAAGCAAGATGAAAGTAAAACAGAACGCTCTGTTCTGTTTTACTTTCACCTTGCTTTAAGCAGCCACCTGCCTTTAACATAATATACCTGATGTAACTTAGTGGCCGTTATAGAGAGGTTTGACTGTAATCAGAAAACAGGTTAAAACAAAACAATATTCCTTTATAACAATATTCCTTTATGATATAATACTGGACTCACATACATACATATAATACTGGAGGTAGTATCAAGATAGATGTTGCAGGATTTAGGAGACATGTATACAAACATATAGTACTTAAATAAGTAGTATCAGGGTGGTTGTATGTAATTAACCCTTTACCTGATGAATATTCATAGCAGACTCCTCCCATTATCAACAACTAAACTTCTTATATTGCTACAGAAAACAGGTTAATACATCTCTATGGCAAATAGTACAGACTTAGATCTAAGATACTCTATAAACAAAGGGGATCCTGATCAGACACTCAAAGCTACAGATAAGGGTGTGCACTCAAATACTAAAATCGTCATTTCTCCACCAAACTCTATACTGTGACCACTCTTTAGAATCGTCTCTTTGAGACGATTCTAAAGAGTGGTCACAGTACAGGGTTTGATGGAGAAAAAGTAGTCATTCTTAAAATGTCTTAATTTACGCATCTTATCTGGAGCCCTGGACACTGCTACAGAAGCTCCTACGGGAGCTATCTGATCAGGGTCAGCTGTGTTTACAAAGGCATCAAAACACATCTATTATGTAAAGGGTTAAGTACTATAAGAATAAGAAAACATAAAGGGTTTTCAAAATGCACATGGTATGCTTTCTGCATTGCTTTCATTCTGCGTTAACCCATTCCCTCATAGGCTATTTTTAGACTCAGTTTCTTGGAATAAATCTACTGAAACGAACATTTACTAGAAAAAAATAAAATTTAACAAACTGTGTAGTTTTTAATTCAGTGTGATAAACAGAACATGTTCTATTTACCAAATTGGTTTAAAAAAGTTACTTTTACAGAGGCGTCAAAAGGAATCAACATGTAAGAATAGGTTACGTAACCACCTGTGTACAACAAGGCAAGAAGCTCCTTGTAAAAAATGCTATACCCCAAGGAGTGTTAGTTAAGAGATATTACATTATTTATTTATCTACATGTCTTAACCCTTTCCTTCATATCAATCCTTTTTCACACATTTTCAAACAGAGTAGACTCAGATCAGACAACTCCTATAGGAGTCATTTGATCAGTGTCTACTCTGTTTGCTAATGGAATTTGAAAGATGTTTCTTAAATGGCTACAATGTTCCACCTTCTATATTTCATTATAACTATTTTGTCCATGAATATTCAGTAAGGATTGAAATTTAGACTAAATATAGAACAGGGAAAGGGTTAATGACACCTACCAATACAATCTAATGAGCTCTGATGGTTGATAACGAGTATGTATGGTTTGTCTGACTCAAGGTTGGATCTCCCTCTCACTTCTGGCTCAATACCAAACAGCTTTCTAACATGGGTCATGGACCATTTGATAAACCTGTGAAAGAATCAAGTTAAAACTACAATCTTATGAATCACATCAACATCAAAATAATCTAGTTCATTATATATTTTTTATTATGACAAATAAACACAGGAGGTTTTGGCCATGGCAGAAATTGATCTATAACATTCCATAAGAAAACCTTTACAGAGGAAACCCTTATCAGACTACTCCTGCTGCAGAATCTGGGTCCAGTGTTTACAACTGTGTCGGACTTCACCTGCTGGAGAATCTGGGTCTTGTGTTTACAACTGTGTCAGACTACACCTGCTGCAGAATCTGGGTCCAGTGTTTACAACTGTGTCGGACTACACCTGCTGCAGAATCTGGGTCTCGTGTTTACAATTGTGTCAGACTACACCTGCTGCAGAATCTGGGTCTCGTGTTTACAATTGTGTCAGACTACACCTGCTGGAGAATCAATTGTGTCAGACTACTCCTGATGGAGAATCTAGGTCTCGTGTTTACAATTGTGTCAGACTACTCCTGCAGAATCTGGGTCTAGCGTTTACAACTTTTATACAGGAGACACTGATCAAATGACTCCAACAGGAGTAACCTGATCTGGGTCTACTATTTATAATTGTGTCAAAAGGTGTGTCTCTCTGGTGAAAACTTTCACATTTCTCCTCTACGTTCTATAAATATTCATGATGTCGTTATTTCTTACATGAATATTCAACTGGGAAAGGGTTTAACCCATTCCCTCCTACCTTTTGACGCCTCTGTAAAAGTCATTTTTGAAACAACTGCGATAAATCGAGAATTTGCTCCATAGGAGCAATTGCTAGATATTTATCACAATGGTTTCAAATTTACAATACATAATTCTAAAATTGTCATTTTCTCTAGTGAATGCTCCTTTTCAGTAAATTTATTCAAAGAAGTTGGAGGGAATGGGTAAATATTCCTTCTCTAACTTCATTAGTCTTCAGCAGAATCACTCTAAGTAGTAAGTACCTACACAAGTGTGTATCTGCCAAGTGCTAAGATTGGCAAGGTTAATAATCCTGACCAGGACAACAAGGTGATGTTGCAATAAGCTGTGTACACACATAATCAAATGTTATGTATAACCCTTTCCCTCTTATAAACACGTTTTCATGCATTTGCAAACAGAGTAGACCCAGATCAGGGGTCAGCTCAGTTTGCTAATGGACTTTGGCAGATCTGTTTCTTTAGTTCCTAAAATGGCTACAATGTTCCAACTTCAATATTTCTTTGTAACTATTTTGTCCATGAATATTCGGTAGGTATTAAAATTTGAAATAAATATAGAATCGGGAAAGGGATAAACAACCTCTACAGAAGGTGAAAATGCGGCAACTAAAATAATGTGCGAGTCATCATCAGACTTTCAAAATTAAAGCAAACAGAGAGAATAAGCCTGTTAAGCTAGCTGAAAATGAAAGATGTTTACTTTGTAAATTGACAGTGTTACCATAACCCTACTTTGTACTCCCATTTATTTCACTCTACCCTAAATTTAACTTCCTGGAAATACAAAACAAATCAAATAAATGAAACTAATGGGCACACTGCTCACCTAAAAAATAAAAATTGCAGTTTAATTTAAATCTATAAAGAAATTACTATAAATATATATAGTCAATCTGAGTACCAACAGTTATTGTTTTCATTTGAAAAAATTAGATCTGATGGCCATGCTAACTTTGGTAACATTTGATAAATTTGTAATCCATATATGTTAAAAGCACATGGAATTGTTGTGTGTGTACATGGTCATTGACCACCTCAAACGCCATAGATTTTATAATGTTTGTGAATTAAAGCAAGTTATATGCAAAAAGTATTTTGTATATCAGAAAAGAAACAACATTGCTGTAACATGGTGAAAAAGTTGTGACTTGACTGGGACTTGAACCTAGATCCTCTGGCTTACCATGCCAACACTCTACCAACTGAGCTATCAAGACACAGTCTAAAGCTTATCAACTGTTTTACCACACTCTCTACTCTCTACACACACACCCTAGAGCTACACAAGAATTTGTGCAGAATTCTTACTAAAAGAACACTCCACAAGTTTCTTATTATTACATTTTTTCATATATATCATCCTGTGATTTATTTAGGTTGGATGCCAAATGTAACATGGAGGTCACTCTCTAGTCTCTACACACTGAATATATTCAAAAGCAGATTAAATTTTCATTGGAAGAATCTAAAAATCAAATTTCAGCCAGATTGTTATGAAGCATACACCCAAACCGGACCAAGACAAAGAAATTTATAAAGACAGCTCGGAGATTTAATTTAACTATACTAGAGCTCAAAAACAGGAGGGCCATGGTGAAAAAATTGTGACTCAACCGAGACTTGAACCCAGGGCCTTTGGCTTACCATGCCAACACTCTATCGACTGAGCCATCAAGCCACACAGTCTAAAGCCTACATGTATCCAATGTTTCACTACTAACAATCTCTACCCAGCTACTTTTAACATTTATTATTAATTCTTTGCTATATTGATTTAGACTTGCATTAATAGGTATAACCAGGATATATGTTAAAATGGAGTAGATCCAGATCATACAAAATAGATTTAATGCTACCTACCATGGCCATAAAATCCTGAAAACACTAATATAAATGACGTTGCCATTTCTTACATCAATATACAAAGACCTATGACTTTGATCAATATGTATGAAGTAACGGTATAATGATGAAAGGACTGATAGCAAGTACCTACCAGTGATTGTTTACATCCCCTGGTCGGAAGACTCCATACATGCAGACGACGGTGGCAATGCCCAGAATACAGGTGTAATACAGAGCAAACTTTGCATGGTATCTGAAAGTCGCGCTCAATTCATACAGAATTGGTAAAATAAGTAGAAACGCAATAATAAACCAGTGAATCAACTCTAAAGCCATGTTGGCCAACTTCGTCCAAAGTCCTGATCATCAAGTCACACAGGCGCTCTTAACCAATTAGTGACTTTAATCAAGCTTCTGTCGAAGCCAGATTTACGTGGTAAGTCGGTCGAACATTGTCGTAAAATGTCGATAATCCAGAAATGGGTCAATTGATAACACCGAATGGTGGTTCACAAAGTAAACTCATTTTCGACCTTAAAATGTGTAGATTATACACAAAAGTCTATTTTGCCCTCATCGTTTTAAATACTTGGCAATATACGTCTTTCTGAAGTTTCATAATTACTGCCTGGTCTGCAGGGGCGGATGGAGCTTACAGTCAGCAAGGGTCCTATGGTGGAAAAAAATTAATTACCACTTAGATCTACCATCTAATAAGTAGAAAGTGAAATATTTTCATGAAAACATGATAATTATATAATCGCGTCAAAATGACCTGTTCGTGCCATATACTGCCACTGCCACCCCATCATATATATAACGCAAAACTTGTCTTGAAAGCTGGCTTAATAAATCGGCCCTTTTTTCACTTGAAGGGGAACAAATTGCTAATTAGGGGAAACACTCATGCGCAGTTATGCCAATTGTGGAAACAAAACCTGAGGTAAACCCATTTTATAGGAAAAATGCGTGATTTTATAGAAATTTTATAGATACAGATGCAGAAAATCGCGGGTATCTGTTATATAGAGGAAAAAAGCCCTACAAGTTGACCCTTTATATTTCCGTCATGTAAACGTGTTTTCACGCATTTGCAGAGTAGACCCCGACCAGACGGCTCTTATAGGAGCCGTCTAATCTGGGTCTGCTCTGTTTGCAAATGAAAATTGAAATATCTGTTTCTTTACTTTCTAAAATGGCTATGTAGGCCTACAATGTTCCACGTTCCATATTTCATTATAACTGTTGTCCATAAATATTCAGTAGGTATTGAAATTTGGAATAAATATAGAACTGGGAAAGGGTTTTCTCTAAAAATAGATCGATATCCTGTTCGATCTATGTCCTTACACATTTTTAGCCACTGCATGTTGCAGCCATGCATGCATATACATGTATTTTTTTCTTTCCATTTTTAGAAAAGTGGTAACATGAAACCTTTCTAGTGAGTTAATATCTGTTTTCATGATAAATAACTAGTTTCAAATGGTGGCGGTTTCGAGCCGTACGTCTATCATGCCGAAATTCATTTGCTCCCATGATCCCATATATGGGACGTAGGCAAACAGCGTAGACTCTGGTCAGACGCCGCATAATGTGGCGTCAAATCGGAGTCTACACTGTTTGCTGATAGGAATTTCAGTATAAAACCAAACGAAATTGAAAACTTAGGCCAGACACCCCATAGATTAAAATGGACTAATCCAATATATAAATATGTTGTTGTTGAATTGGTTAAATATGGAAGAATCCACTGGGAGGAAATGGATTAAGATATTCAGTATCTGGTTAGCGTGAAAAGTTTCCACTTATCAGACAATTATTTGAAATATAACACGAAGTGTTCGTAAAAACTCATTAGTTATTAGTTTGTATTTAGATCTATATGTGAGCTATTAACGGGAAACACTAAAATTCGGTTAAATTGACACTTTGGCGATTTTGCTGTCCTAACTGTATATTTTTAAAGAAACAGTTGCAATTTAAAAACAAACAATGCTTATCATAGATGAGAAGATCGGGTTAGATCACATTATCAGAATAAATTCACGATATAAAATATCATTTTTTTTTGTTTTGCATTGTCACTGCCCATTTGCTAAATCATCGATCCCTTGTCTGTTTTGTAGGTACACTCCTTTAAATACAATATATAATAGAACACAGAAACACACAAACCTCAGTCCTGTGTCGTAAAACAAACATGTTGATTTTACTTATTTATCTTAAAATGGAGTTGCAAAACTTTAACTAAATATTTCATATTTTATTGAAATAGCATGTCCAAAACGTACCCTTCAGATACGTTAACAAAAGTCGTAAGGGCTGTTCATGTGGAAGGAAGTCCATTTGTATGCCTCATTTAGCACAAATCTACTGTCTTGGGATGCTTCTTCACAAACTAAAATTTAATTCAGCCGTATTTGACATACAAAGTAAACAACAAAACAACAAGAGTGTTCGGAGGAATACATGTGTCACCTTCGCAGCTGACACAAAAACTTATTGTTAATATGAAAAAGGAGAATAACTAAAAACTAAAAAACATATTGATGCTAGAGTTGTGGCCCTTGTGCATGACACTTCCTCTCATCATGCTTGTTCCATGTGTGAAATTTGAAAGCTGTACAATGATTAGTTTAGAAATGACAGCCAAAAAAAGAAAGTGTGACGGACAGACAGACGGACGGACAGACAAATGGACAGACAGACAGACGACGGAAAAGTGATCCCTAAGTGACACACTGCCTCTCGGCAGGTGACATAAAAACCGTTAGGATATTAGGTTGGTACGTTTAAAATGCATCAGATACGTTAAACTATATTTTAAAATCTTACACATATTTGTTATGGCAGAAAATATTTACATCTCTAAGTAAGCACCTTTTCAGTTATAAACGGAAACTTTTTATTCCAAATTATTACTGAAAAAAAAAAAACCATGACCATAACAACAACCGTCCACATATCGTTGCATCAAACACGTTTCATCAGATACGCTAACAAAATATATTCACTCATTCTCAAAAGAATTATACTTTTGCTGTCGCCTTGGATTTCTGGAGCCAAAAACACATCCATACGTAAATAATGAGCATAGATATAGAGAATAATAGGTTAGTGCCGTAGATGGGACGCTTTATCCGACGAGGGGAGAAAACGTTGAGGCGAGGCTTGCCGAGCCTCAACTGTTTTCTCTCCGAGTCGGATAAAGGCGTCCCATCTACGGCACTAACCTATTATTCGATTTATCCAGTTAAATATCGTTTTTTCATAGACTTATAAAACATATTACATTGAATATGCAGTTTTTCGATCAACGGATCCCTCCCTTTTCATTTCCATTTAGACGTAAATAGATCTAATGAGCTACCGCAGAGGAAAATAGTTTCGATAATTACATTACAAGAGGGAAACACGTGGTTGAATTTGAAAAATAAGATCATTTGTATCGAGAGTCGATATGTTATTTCAAACAGACATGATTATATTCTCCCGGAGGCTCTCTGGTCAAATCCGAGTTCCGTCGTCTCGGTTTCTATTTTTAGATATGGCTAACGTCACTCATAAATCGATGGAACTGAACAGCCTATAATTTAGGTCTATGACAATCACCGCCCCTGTAAGAGCTTATCAATCAAATTATTATGAGAATGAAAAGAAAATATTTACTATTTATCTGTAAATCTTTGCTCCCTGACTTGCTTTTTATCAAAAACGCGTTTCGCCAGCGGTGAATTAAATTAATAAAAGTGATAAATCAACGTCAGTTTGTATGTGGCCTCAGTGGCGTAATCGGTAGGCACGACGATTAGATTAGATTTGGCTTTTGTAGAATCAGGCGCGGGTTCGAATCCAGCTATAGCCATTTATTTTTTTATTTTTTCTTCTTTGAATAATTATATTGGTGAATTTTCTGTTAGATCTATTCCGTCAACATGTTCATGCATATTTACAGAAACTTAAAATAGTTCCATGGTTATAGAATCATTCCGCCTATCTACTAACCTAATAAACCTTCTACTACCGGAAGTAACCTAATAAACCTAAGTTTATTTGCACCCCCTTTATTATGCCACTAGAGAAGCCTGGTGACTGGATAAAGCAACCTCACCGTCTACTACACCATATACAAAGCAAAAACTCCATATATGTAATTTATATGTAACAATTATTTTTGTTCAACTCACGCATTTGTAATGTTCGCTACTGTCGCTTTTAGCATTTATAAAGCTTGAACATTTATATATTGAAATAAAATGCACGTAGTCGTGTATGGGGTTTTATCTCAAGGACACTGAAGCCTCTGTTACACGTAGGGGCGACAGTTTCATTCTGGAATGTTGTATCATTGAATTTGTCAGCACATATACACCTGTCGCCAGATTCTTAATATTACTGTAATGTACGTGATCACTGACAACAATTCATCACTTGAAATGATAGGAAGTACTTTTTATGTGGTGAATATCGAAATTATTTCCATCCAGATGTTTATAAACATGTACAGCCGCTATTAGAAGCTGCTAAATGTGAAATATGGGCAGACGTACCTCGCCCAAAGTGCAATTAGTGTCTTTATAACAGTTTAAACAGTAATGTTCGCTACCTAAAAATTAGTAATAAACTAATTAGGAATAATGTTTTGACCATGACTGGCTCAAAACAGTATCTAGGATGTCGAGGAATGAGCCCTGTATTTTACCCCACGACGTTTTTTACCTAGCGTAAACTGTTAAAATGACCAGCATGTAATGTACGCTACTGTAACGTTCGACACCAATTTTAATTGTTTATGAATTATGACGTATGAAGTCTACACTGACGTAATATGTAAAGATGATAATTGATTTAGTCACGTGATAAGTATATGTTTGTCGCGTTTGCTGCATGTTTCGACCCCAAACAAATTTTCTGACATTCGACTGAAAAGTTATGTATATTTGAGCTCTTTTTCTTTGACAATGTTATTTTCTAAAATAAAAGCAAATGTATTATCATAAAATGATAATGTATGAATTATATATAAGCATGTTTATTTTTTGTAAGTAGTAAGCGTGACGTGAGTAATCCTGTCTGTAATGTCCGACACCAAATGTAGCGAACATTACACTTTTACCCTTGACTTATTTCTAACATGCCCTATTGATATATTAGTTATTGAATTTAAAACATTTTTCATTTATACCAAACTAGTTATTTTACGTATTGGTTGAAAGTTTTTGTTTTTGTTTTAGACATATCATTGGCATAAATATATGTTATCATGTAACGAGATCCAACATAAACAGAGATGAATGCGCGTTATAATATAAGTCTAATTTATTCCAAACTTCAACAAACATCGCTGACATTCATTTAAATGTGTTGATCTTATTTTAATGGTGAAATATACTTGCTGTGGGATCTAACATTGTATGTTTCATCGCATATTTTCAAATACCTAAACACTGCCGAAAACTGACACTAAATATTGTAACGAACATTACGTGATAATGTAGCGGACGTTACGTTTCTGTAATAGTTGTGTTTATGTATACAAATGGACCTTGCTATTACGGCAATAAATAAAAACAAATGTTTAAAATCATTTGACGAATAATTGCAGGATGAAAACAATACAGAAAGTTCATGTAGTGCAGAAAACTCACACATGAGCCTTCTGCATTGCTTTGCCCTGCATTAAGCTGCCATCTGTCTTAAATGCCTTAACAGTATAATGCATTTTGTAAATAGTAAATAGTATAGTGAATTTTCGCTATTAAGACCACATAAAACCGAATTTTTTCCTTTAAAATAATTTCGTTGCTAAATGCAGGATGAAAGGATTGTATGTGTATACAAGCTTTCTGCTTGTTTTCAACTTGTTTAAAAGGTCCAAAGTATACATCCATAAGATAGTCAAGCTCACTGGCATGTTTCAAAAATGTCTGACAACGCATTTCTTCAACATTTATTACTAGAACAGTTCAGGAAATGATATGTTGTATATCTTTCATTGGCTGCTGGATAGACATTCATGCGATTCCTTCCGGTTAGTGATTTCATATCTATTGCATTTCTTTCACTAGCCGGATAGACATTCATGCGAGTCCTTCCGGATAATGATTTCATATTTATTGCATATCTTTCATTGGCCGGATGGATAACCATGCGGTTTCTTCCGGTTAGCGATTTTATCTCTATTGTATTTTTACAACTACTAAATAGACGATCATGTGGTTTCTGTTCAGTGCTTGTTTTTTCCATATCTCATTGATCAGACAGGTGATCATGGTGTCCCTTTTGGTCATTGATTTTTTTATTACTTGCATTGATTTGGTAGACAAGCATGTAGTTTCTATCTGTTCAATGCTGTATCATTATTATTTTTATCGATATATATGTATTAAATATATATGTAGTTTGTTTTCAATATTCGATATACAATTGAATATATCCTGTTTTGTACATGTAATTTATCCATGTGAAGCACGTTTGAACACATATATCCTGTGTGAAAGAGCGCTATATAAATATGGTATAATAATAATTATAATAATAATAGTAATTATAATAAATATTAATAATCGTGACATCTAGCAGTTGAACATTGTAGAGTATATATTTCGCTGAAACTGTTTTATTTCAATTCATAACTAATTTTCTTAGAAAATCAAAGACTGTGTTACTGCATATCATTTCTATTGCATGCCAATGTAAAACTGTAATGTTCGTTACATTTATGTGAAAGCAAAAACTGATGATATAGTAACTTGATATAAGTAGTTGAAGTTGCACTTTCTTTTTTAATCTTTAATGAGTACTGCATGGACACATTCTTTGAAATAATTAATTGAAAACTAAAAAAATGCATTACTCAATACAAATGATTGTTTATTAATTTCCATTTATGATATCAAATAATAGTCCACGGGCGGTTACTGTCTGATCTTTTAACATGCAATTGCATTAAATACATAACATAATACATGTTTGTCATCTCATGTACTCGACCTTATCACCAGAAGCACTTCTTGTTCCATGTTTAGCTTAAAATATTCACGCTCCGATTTCCTTACTAAGTGTGTAATGTACGACACATTGCACGTGGTCTATAATTTTGAATATAACACTACTAGAAGAAAAACTTCTCAGTTGGAATTGCATAAAAGATGTGTCAAAATGGGTCATTAAAACCTGGAGTAAATATGCAATGATTTTGGGCAATAATTTTTTAAATATTAAAATTGATATTAGTAAGCACTTGGATTTTAACTGGTCTCGGTCATCTGTTGTTAAACAAGATCAATTTTCATAAAGTTGATAAGTCGATATCGTATATTAATTATCTACTAACTAGACATTTTCATGTACATGGATTATCATACATGTTTTCTTATCCTGATATTCTTTCATAAATACATTTGGATGCAAACGGTACCTCATGAAAGATGACATATACCATTGTAGCGTACATTACAGGGTACACAAATAGTGATTATTAACTGTAAGTTCTACATAGCGTCATTTTTTAATACCTTGTATGATGTTCAAAAAAATTTAGATATAATTTCTTCAATGTATTACGAATGTATTTTAATAAACAAAACTGTTCTCAAAATAGGTTCAGTTTTGAGATTTTTATTTCCCCAAATGGATAATTCTTTTGAGAATGAGTGATTGCTTGCATCAAATTCGGACTTATTTCCGTGACATTTCACTATTCTTATTGGTTTTAGTAAATGAGTCATACTATATACATCATATACCGCAGAGAATGCAGGCCCGTACCCAGGAGGGGGGCTCGCCCCCCCCCCCCCCCCCCCCCAGTTGGGTGACAAGATACCATTTTTGTTAATCACCTTTTATTTTTCAGCTAGATCTACCGTTTTGAAATTTTACCGAGGCATTTTTTTAGTGACCGATATTTTCCTATCTTGGGGAGATTATCTTTTAGTTCCCAACACAGACAGGCCACCTTCAGCATGCTGTCATGCTGTGAGCCACGCTTGGCCTATTTTGGTGTGGACCAATCAGGGAACCCCCCCCCCCCCCCGCGGAGAACACCCGAATTACGTAATCACGAGTTGGTTCCAGTTTTCGCTATACTGCAGTTTAGCAAATAAATTGTTCAGGAACCAGTCGTGTCAAAATGCAAATTGCTGCGTTTCCACAAATACCACATGTGGCACGTATATTAATTCAGCGAGGAAACATTGTCGCAAAATTAAGACGATGGGAATGACGTATCAAGACGCTATAGCATAGCTACAAAAAGCAGTATGCACTTCGGCCGATAAGTGTTTTACTGACATTGATCAGTAACTAGTAATGAAAAAATAACTCTGAACATTTTGAATGATAAAACAAGTAAAAATGATCTTCGTCCCCAGGCCGATTGTACTGAATAAATCGAGGTTTCTTAATGTTTTTTCATGAATTTGTTTTGTAACTTGAGATTGGGAATTTTCCTAAACAAAATATGGATGCAAAACATACCTTTTGCTATTGAGAATATACCCGAATAAGGGCTATAAAAGCAGCCAAAATATTATTGTAAAATAAGATAAAATGGAATGTCTTTTTCAATGTATACATAAATCTGTGTTAACCAGGTGAGCGAATAAGGGCCATCATGACCCTCTTGGTAAACTGTAACATTTGATGTTTGTAGTTTTGATCAGGGTTGTTTTCACATTTAGAATAAAGACATAAGCGGATGCTAGTTCTGAGATGAATAATGCCGAGTCTGTCCATGACAAAAAACTTTAAGCATAATCAAATGTCTGTCTGTCTGTCAATGGCAATTTTTTTTTAATCTTGTTCATATGTGTGTCTGTCTGTCTGTCAATGGCAAAAAAAACTTTAGCCTTGATCACAACTTTTGGTGTTAGTATAATTTGTATGAAGTCTCTGCATTGAAACATTGGTGATCATTCATCATGCTTTAAGTCTATACACTGAAATACAGGTGTAAAAGGAGCCGATTTCCTATATTATAACATAAAATTATATCTTGATAGAGTTATTCAGATAGCAGGAAATTGCACCATTCAATGCGGCATACAAAAAAAAATCGACTACCGAGAGGGGACAACCCTCCCGTGCCCACCCCAACTCGCCCCCCCCCCCCAGCAAAAAATTCTGGGTACGGCCCTGGAATGTGATACGATGTTGAATAGTTTTCTTTGCGCGTTATTTAACTCCTATTGAAAAAGAGTATTAAAGACATCTAGTATTACCAAAAAAGATCAGATAAGTTAAGTTTTATTTTACTTTACTTGATTATTTGCATTTTTGTTCATGTACGAATCTATAAATCTTCACGAAAATTGTGATAGTATTTATTTTTTAAGATGCCAAAGACTTCAAATTATGTGTTTCTAAATTTAACGTATCTGATGGTGGTTTTTGGTTTTTGTTATTGTATTCGACTGTACTGCGGCTTTTATACATAAAAATAACATATCTGAAGGTTTTAAAAACATTTTCAACACCAAAAGGAATACTCGTGACAGTATTTATGAAAAAGAATGTACATAAGTCAAATCTCGTCAGAGGATGTGAATTTTCATTTAACGTATCTGATGAATTTGTTAACGTATCTGATGAAAATATTAAGATACTACCACAGATGGTTTTAAGGTTAACTGAATGAATTGATAGTAGACAATTAATGGTTATATGCAAATATATAACACGTCTTTTATCGACGTTTCAGAGAACATCTCGACTGAAAGCAAAGAAAACTTATTTTGTTAAATTTAATTAAGCCGTTAACGTATGTGATCATGATTAAGATAGCAAATTTTTAAAAGCTAAAAAATGGAGATGACAACATGTTTTAAACCAGCCAGGTGTCATTTTGTGTTGTACTGTTGCTGTATCAAATGTTACAATACATGATGTTCAAATATTCAGCACTTTATTTTTTCTTGTTTCCTGATCTGAAAGTGTCAATATGGCTGAATTTCAGTGGAAACTTTCATAGATTTAAAAGTGGTGGCAGAACAATGAAGCCATACTATGACTTTGGTTACCTTGTGTCTGACCTGGATCCAAATAAGGACAGGCTACGTGCAGATGGAAAGAATGTATACACATGTCTCTACCATATTTACCCTTTCCCTCTAGACCTAAACACTTTTTGATAACACATTTGCAAACAGATAGACCCGGATGATGTCGACTGTTACTCGATCCCAGTTAATCATGTTATTACTCGTACATGTTAACTTTAATACAATGATCTAAAGATTCTCTAACTAAAATCCCGAAGTACATGTTGATTTTTACACGTATCATGGCCACATTGTTGACGCATGGCAGAACTTCGGCACAAAATGGTGTCGCAGAGAACATGCTGAATGAAACGTTCTTTCTGATTGAAGGAAACACATTGTTTTAAATAATTGATACCCGGGTTGAGTTTTATAAATCGAATTAATCCATTCTTCCACCTAAATCTAGATTTATATTTCGCCAATAGGCAGACAATAGTTTCATTCTTAATGCGTTTTTGTACCAGCTGATAAAGTATCTTATACCATTATCATTATAATATAATGTAATTTAATAATTCACTAATAATGTAATATTACGGCGAATGTAAATTTCAATAAACCACGAACTTGTAGATACTAAAACATATCGGTTGCACTATCAGAATGCGGCATAGTTCCGAAAATCGTTGAAAAGCGCAAAAAGGCGCTGTTCAAAAGCTGATGTTAAAAATCAACCGTCTACTCCATAAAGACGCCTTTCTACGCCATTGCAAACAGAGTAGAACCAGATCAGACGTCTGATCAATGTCTGCTCTGTTTGCTTATGACTAATAAATATGATTCTACAATTTCTATCATGGACAAAATTTCCTGTGTTTATGTGCTATTATAAAAAGTAATTTCATTAATACTCATGGTGTCATTATTTCTTACTTGAATATTCATAGAGTAAAAGGTGAATACAAACGCTATCAACAGTGTACTGGATACGATACATAGACTACATGTACTGGATACGATACACAGACTACATGTACTGGATACGATACATAGACTACATGTACTGGATACGATACACAGACTACATGTACTGGATACGATACACAGACTACATGTACTGGATACGATACATAGACTACATGTACTGGATACGATACACAGACTACATGTACTGGATACGATACACAGACTACATGTACTGGATACGATACACAGACTACATGTACTCGATACGATACATAGACTACATGTACTGGATACGATACATAGACTACATGTACTGGATACGATACATAGACTACATGTACTGGATACGATACATAGACTACATGTACTGGATACGATACACAGACTACATGTACTGGATACGATACACAGACTACATGTACTGGATACGATACATAGACTTCATGTACTGGATACGATACATAGACTACATGTACTGGATACGATACATAGACTACATGTACTGAATACGATACACAGGCTACATGTATATAAAAACCACACACAAAATCGTTTCATTGCCAATTCGAATTTCAAAATTCTGTAAGCTGGTACAAAGCATTATGTAAAACATTGCACATACTTTGAAAAAGAAATTCCTATTTCAAAATGTGTTGTTACAGCGCATCACTTGTGACCGACATAGTTTTTGTATTGCTATGAGAGGACTTCATGTTAACTCTTCGCCTGCTATTCACGTCAATATACCTACCTGTAAATAGTGAAGATCCAGATGAGACAGCTCCTGCAGGAGCTGTCTCATCAGGGTCTGCTCTATTTACAAGTTGGTTGTTCAACCAGTGCACTCCACAGCAGTGATTGCACAGCGAAATACCTGTACACAGTGAAGATATATGTAATTATACAACAGGGCTTGGGTAAAGAAGGAGAAATGCACTTTAAAATTCAGCAAGCGAATGGTTAAGTCTGAAACTTGATAAACAGACAGATGTCATCAATGACTTCAATGAAACATCTCGATATTTGGATGACATATTGTATCGTTAACAAAACTCTTATTGATTGCCACAATACTGTTACATTAAGATATCTAAAGAACTATAATACAGACGCTTGTCAAGCAAGTCCCTTATATATTTGTAGTATAGTGAATAAATGTTGTGCAAAGAGTAACATTTATATGAGTTCTGTTCTGTTCAGTACAGATGCATTTAATCTGCTAAAACAGATATATCTTATCACATACACATTACCTGATCAGTTTTCATACTTCAATGCACACCACTAAACCAAACAAGTTGGCTTCCTTCTAAACAGGAAGCCAAGGAGAGACCTGCAACAGTTTTTATCGAACATTTGCTATATACAGGGGCCGTTTGACAAGGTCTTGGCAGAGGATCGTAAATAGGTTTCTATAAATAACTATTGTGCATATCAAGTAGTGCGTGCGTTATAAATAGAACGAAGACGAGGAATATCAAGCGCCACTGCTTAGGAGATATATAATGCTTTAATCGTTGCAAGTACATGTACGTGTAGTTCTTTGAAAAAAAGAGTATTCTTTGAATTGGAATTTATCCAGTCGGCAAGCTTCTCTAGTGACGTAATAAAGGGGTGCGGACGAACTTAGGTTTAGAATAAAATATATTAGAACAGGTTTTATTTACCAACCATGGACCCTCTCGGGTTACAAATGAATGCATACTAAAACATTTATGATTAACATAATTGACATGAAACTAAAGCGTGTGTATCATATCTTAGGCACGTATTGGTAAATCACATATAAACAACAATATATTTTATTCATCTTGCTTCCTCGTGAAGGTCTAAGGTACATGGACAGTCACACACCAGTCAAAACATTGGTTTATATGTGTCTAGCAAGCACTTCCAAGTGAGATAGATCCTCCTATTAGGGTTCTTCCGGTAGTATCTAGAAGGTTTATTAGGTTAGTGATAATACTAACCGTTTCTAAGGCATAATGATACTTAACAATATAAGTACATGTATTTCAATTTTCTATGAATATGCATATGTTGATGGAATAACGGAAAAATCACAGATATAATTGTACAAATAAGAAAAAAGAACTTTTTGGGGAGTTATAGTTGGATTCGAACCCACGCCAGGTCATACAAAACGTAATCTGAAACGCTTTTTATCCAACTGCTTAGCCCGATCGGCTACTGTGCCATCGATGGTATAAATAGCGCTGATTTATCAGTTTTATTAACTTAATCCACCGCTGGAGAAACGTGGTTTAATAAGAATCAAGTCGGAAAACAAAGATTAATAGATAAAAAGTACATTTTTCCATTCCACTCGCATGCTAATTAGATTAAGAAGCTATTAAAGGGACGGGAAATGGCATAATATATGTTCAGCTCCAGTGATTTATGAGTAGGTCAATCTAAAAATAGAAATATACGGAATGCAAAAATCATTGCACTTTGTTCTGGGATAAAATAATTATGTCTATTTGAATTAAAATATCGACAATCTGGATTCAACTGATCCTATTGTTCAAATCCAATCACGTTTTCTATAAATAATTTAATATTCAAACTCCTTATTGGTTAGTGATAGTTTGACTGCGTATCTTTTTTATATAACCAAAACTCGCGCATGCGAATAGCCACAACTCGCCCCGTCCGGTAGACGGCGATATTCTTTTTACTATCCCAATTCAAAACTCCTTGAGATAAATTGTAAACCATCCCAGAATACACCGACATCCAATTCCAACACTGTGGAGAGACCTGAGGGTCTCTCCAATGACCAATGAGAACTTGCATATTTTCTAATAATAGCGTCCAACGGCTTGACCACTTCTTTTCCCGCTCTTTTGTTGGTTTTGCTCACTTTGTTTGCTATTTCTTATGAAGAAAGTCATATTGAGGTTTCTAAGAAGTATCAGCCATTTTGAACTTGTCAGACAGCATGACACACATACACACACAACCACACACCCAAACGCACATTCACACACGAGATGAACACAGAAAACACCAACAGACACACAAGAACCAGAGACAAACACTCCACACATGAACAAAATCACAAGCACAAAGACGCAAGGCAAACTAAAGGAAGGGTGACAAAGAGAGTACCGCCTTGGCACGGTCAGTAGCAAAAACACCACAGGGGATTTAAACCGGTTTACGGACGTCCTAACCTCACACTTCTCTCAAAGTCACCCTAGCTTTACAATTAGTGTAAATAAAGGTATCCCCGCCTGACTTACCCACAACATAGACGACGGTGAACACAGGACAACATGTAAAACATAGCATAATAACTGTGACAATCCGTCAAATATGTACTCGATGATTTTGCTGAAGTCAGAGCACCTGCAGGTAAGCCGTTAAGGGCAGGACAGGATGTTTATTGTAATTTATAACTATTTTAAATATTCATTTTATCGTCCATTTCTTGTAGTAAATTTGTATGTTAATTTATTAAATATGTGTCTAGCATGAATATCAAGTACAACTATATAAGTGTATATTCATGTTACTTACTTGATAGCAATTTAACAGTGTTACTGATAATTTATAATTACATGTATGTATAGCTTGGGCTCGTGTTACTAAATGATAATGTAACTGAAGTCCGGTGTTACTAAATGATAATGTAAATGAAGGCCGGTGTTACTAAATGATAATGCAAATGAAGTCCGGTGTTACTAAATGATAATGTAAATGGAACTTGGAATATTTTTAAACAAATTGTTTTTATCTGCTATAAACAATTTAACATCTGTGAAACTGGCCAGAATTAAGCAAAGATCAGAACCTTGGGCGCATTCAGATATTCTTCACAACTTAAAACCTGTGAAACTGGCCAGAATTAAGCAAAGATCAGAACTTTGGGCGCATTCAGATATTCTTCAAGCTAACAATAAGTAGAGACAAAGCTTTTTAACAAATATAAATGTGACAGACCCTTGGAAAACTTTGATTCATTTTAGTCACATAGAAATAAAGAACTACAGTAAAACCTCTCTATAATGGCCACTAAGTTGTGTTATTTGTTTGGTATTTAGAGCAGACAATGGTATTTAGGGCAGGTGTCTGCTTAAAGCAAGGTGAAAATAAAACTTTCACATTGCTTTAAGCAGCCACATGCCTTTAACACAAAATACTTTATGTAATTTAGTGGCCGTTATAGAGAGGCTTTACTGTATATCTTACAGTGTCAAGACCTCTTATTTTACAAATACTCTTGGGCAGAAATCCTTGTGGAAAACTCTTAGACACCTGGGTCTGCATTCTACAAAAAAATCTACATCAAGGTCAAGTCTTATGTTTAAATACAGATGGTCATCTATCCTTAAAAAGAAACGTATAGCTGAAACATTTAACAATTTGTTATACCAACAGCAAGGTATGGTGAAATATGGTTAAATGTTTGTCGGCAAATTTATTCTGACGAAGGTATATTTGCTGATAGTTACTCCTTTTCACTCGTATCGAAAGCAAATGTCTCAGATATTTAAAATATGTAATAAACTGACAAAGCTACTGGCTTAGATGGCATATCTTCACATTTTATCATTGTTGCCAGTCCTTTAAATCATATTATTCTGCCTCTTATCCAAGATATTGTTCCGGGTGATCTAAAAGTACAAATATGAGCCATGCAGGAAACACCACATACAGAACAAACAGCCACCCGAACAGCAACACAAGAAAACACAGCAAATGTACATAACTATCAAAAACATAAAGAGACAAAACAAATATACAATAAGGGAAGATGGAAGTACCGCCTTGGAACGGTCAGTGACAAAAGTCACTGCTGAGTGTTTAAGCCGCTTTAGGGGCGTCCAATCTTACACTTATTCCATCCCCGCCCTAAAAGACAAACAGTATAAATAAACGTATCCTCTCTCCGACTAATCTACAACAACCGCGATGGCAAATACAGTGGTAAAGTACATGTAAAACGAAATTATTTAAGTGAAACAAACTGTATCCACCTATCGCTAGTGTACTCAATCATTGAGCTGCAAACAGAGTCACTGTAGAAAAGTAATAAAGGGTATGACAAAAGCGAACAAGAGTACCGCATACGGTACATAATACGCCCACTTGCAAAATTTCTCTGATTCAACATGCCTTATAAGTGTTGACATTTTCTAATCTGTGCTTCAGAACTTGATTTCCATATTAAGGTGATACTATTTTTTAAAAAAAATGAAGTGAATATCTTATTAAATAAAAAAGTTAAATAAAAAATATCCTCATAATTGCAGATTTTTGAAAAGTGCAACGGCCATAACTCTGTAAAGACAAACTGAATGAACCTCAAAATAAACTCAGCTTCAGATTTTGTTGCTTAAAACATTTCTTTTAAGTTTCATTTATATCATTTTAATAGTTTTCCCAGAAAACAAGAGACAAACTAAAAGCTGACCGACAAACAAAGCAACGAACACACAAAGTTCAAGGACCATAACTTTAGAATAAAATGACTTACCAAAAACCCCGCAATATATGTGAAAATTCATATTAAGGTTTAACCATATAAAAAAATTTGAAGTAAATATCATTTCAAATGAAAAAGTTATGGCCATCCTCATATATATTTGCATAGATTTGCATTATTTCTTTTAAGTGCAAGGGCCATAACTCCGAAACGGCAAATCAAATGAACCTCAGAAGATACGTTTATTTACACTGTTTGTCTTTTAGGATGGGGATGGAATAAGTGTGAGGTTGGGCGCCCATAAACCGGTTTAACCCCCCAGTGACTTTTGTCACTGACCGTTCCAAGGCGGTACTTCCATCTTCCTCCTATTGTATGTTTGTTTTGTCTTTGTGCGTCTCTTGTTGTTTTTTCTACTTATGTACATTTGCTGTTTCCTTGTGTTGCTGTTCGGGCGAGTGTTTGTTCCGTATGTGGTGTTTCCTGCATGACTCATTTTTATACTTTTGATGCATTAAACATGTGTGTGAAGTTTCATTAATATCTGTCATACAGTTTTCCCAGAAAACAGCGGACAAACTATATGCATATATTTGCATTATTTTTTAAGTAAAAGGGCCATAACTCTGAAACAAAAATCAAACGAACCTCAGAATCGACTCAGCTTCAGACCTTGATGCATTAAACATTTGTGTGAAGTTTCATTAATATCTCTCAAATAGTTTTCTCAGAAAACAGCCGACAAACTATTTGCATATATTTGCATTATTTTTAAGTAAAAGGGCCATAACTCTGAAACGAAAAATCAAATGAACCTCAGAATCAACTCAGTCTCAGATATTGATGCATTAAACATTTGTGTGAAGTTTCATTAATTTCTCTCAAATAGTTTTCCCAGAAAACAGTGGACAAACTTTATGCATATATTTGCATTATTTTTTAAGTAAAAGGGCCATAACTCCGAAACGACAAATCAAATGAACCTCAGAATCGACTCAGCTTCAGATCTTGATGCATTAAACATTTGTGTGAAGTTTCATTAATATCTCTCATATAGTTTTCCCAGAAAACAGCGGACAAACTATTTGCATTTTTTAAGGACAAGGGCCATAACTCTGAAACGAAAAATCAAATGAACCTCAGAATCAACTCAGTTTCAGATCTTGATACATTAAACATTTGTGTGAAGTTTCATTAATATCTGTCAAACAGTTTTCCGAGAAAACTGCGGACAAACAAAATGTTGACGGACGAACGAACGAACGAACGGACGGACGGACAGGGCCACGCCAATATACGACCACCTTTATTAGGTGGGCGTATAAAAAGTACAGATACCCTTTACAACAATAAATCGGGTCTAGCGGGGCGCAGCCCTGCGACCGATTTATTTTGTAAATGCTGACTAACAAAAACTAATCAATTTAGTGATTGAAATTATGTTTTGTTCACAAAATTTCGCGCGCCCTATGTAATGTACATACCTGTCTATAAATGTTCCTTACAGAAAGAGTTAAACACTGCTTCAAACCGGCCTGGGTCCAAATTATAGCTAAAGACTCACAAATACCTTTAACAACCAACTCACGCATTGTTTAGTAATTCAAATCCCTGAGAGTGTCAAAACACATTGTTTTCGTGAAGAGACAGCAAAAATGATTACTGATTTTTAGTTTAGTTTAATTTTCATTTATGTTCAATGCTAACGTCCAACATGATGACTTCTGAAGGTAGGTGATCCCCCGAGAGCAAAAATTGCAACACAAAAAGAGACAATTGCAGACTCGGTTTTATTGATTCAGTTCATGAACAGTAATTGAAAATGCAACACTGCTCACGCCCCCTAGCACCGGCTTAAGCGGTATTCAATTTTCAAAACAAGAAGTACCGAAATTCATGATCACGAAGGATCAGAAGGTATAACAACACTGATAATGAAGTACGGGGCGACGTTTTACGGCCGCCACACAAGCACTTAACACCTGCTGTAAAAAGCTTATAAAGATCAGTTTAATATTTATTGTGATAATTGTGTCATTTGTATCCCCCATTTTAGAAATCAATCCACATCAGTTGCTAAATAAAACTGTCCGGAATATCGAGGCGTCATGTCAGTTTCATTTGCTCCAACGGGTTGCAGCTGCTAGCCGCTATTGCATCCTGTCCCTGATTCTGAACGCAGGTGCAATATAAAATAGACCGACTTACTGGGTAAATCGACACTTACTAAATAAATGGCCAATAACGGCTGATTTACTAAAATAAATCGCCCAGAGAATTTGAAAAATACTGCAACGCCATTGGACAAAATATAATTTCAATCACTAAGTATAGGTTAATGTTTGTTAGTCAGCATTTACAAAAATAAATCGGGTCTAGCGGGGCGCAGACCCGCGACCGATTTATTTTGTAAATGCTGACTAACAAAAACTAATCAATTTAGTGATTGAAATTATGTTTTGTTCACAAAATATCGCGCGCCCTATTTAATATACATATCTGTCACCCCCCGTCACATCTTTAATAAGAGTATCGTGTGGCAAACGCGTGTATGAACCTGAGACGCGATACATTTCCGACAGCAACACCACAGTTTTCCGAGAATAGCAGTGGATATTCAAGCGAATTATAAATGGAGGATTTTGATTTATTGAAATATGTATGAACCAATACTGTCCAAACATGAGGTCACGGCAACTCATGTTCTCAATAACCGCTTCAGAATTTCACTAATAAAACCGGTAGGTGATTACATTGTACCTTGCAGAGATTTCCCGTGATTTCGATTGGATTATCAAGAATGATTATATTATTCGTCAATGCACATTAACCCTTTACTTCATATAAACGCGTTTCACACATATGCAAACGGAGTAGACCAGAGTTTCCAATTTTATTTGCATAAATGCAAATGTAGACCCAGAACAGCGAAATTGGCAGCAACAGTAGTTTATCAACTCTGTCTATATTCGATCGAGGAAACGCCGGTCTTAACCCTTTCCCTTATATCAACGCTGTTTCGCAAACAGAGTAGACAAAGACCAGGCGTCTAATCAGGGTTCGCTCTATTTCCGTATAACAATAGATCTGATCCTACAGTTTTTGTTTGAACCAAAAGTTCCCTTGAAAAGTTAACATTATTAAACAAATGGGTGTACACTAGCGATGGGTGGATACAGTTTGTTCACTTAAATGTTTTCGTTATACATGCACTTTACCACTGGATTAGTAGATTAGTCGGAGAGGGGGATTCGTTTATTTACACTGTTTGTCTTTTAGGGTGGGGATGGAAAAGTATGAGGTTGGGCGCCCATAAACCGGTTTAACCCCCCCCCCAGTGACTTTTGTCACTGATCGTTCCAAGGCGGTACTTCCATCTTCACCCTATTGTATGTTTGTTTTGTCTTTGTGCGTCTCTTGATGTTTTTATAGTTATGTACATTTGCTGTTTCCTTGTGTTGCTGTTCGGGCGACTGTTTGTTATGTATGTGGTGTTTCCTGCATGACTCATTTTTATACTTTTATTAATATTCCTGAATTGATCAATTCGTGTAGATCTATAAATGTTCCTTACAGAAAGAGTTAAACACTGCTTCAAACCGGCCTGGGTCCAAATTATAGCTAAAGACTCACAAATCCCCTTTAACAACCAACTCAAGCATTGTTTATTAATTCAAATCCCTGAGAGTGTCAAAAACATTATTTTCGTGAAGAGACAGCAAAAATGATTACTGATTTTTAGTTTAGTTTATTTTTCATTTATGTTCAATGCTAACGTCCAACATGATGACTTCAAGAGTTATAAAGATCAGTTTAATATTTATTGTGATAATTGTGTCATTTGTATCCCCCCCCTTTTTTTTTTAATCAATCCACATCAGTTGCTAAAAAACTGTCCGGAATATCGAGGCGCGTCAAGTCAGTTTCATTTGCTCCAACAGGCTGCAGCTGCTAGCCGCTATTGCATCCTGTCCCTGATTCTGAACGCAGGTGAAATATAAAATAGACCGACTTACTGGGTAAATTGTCACTTACTTCGGTAAATCGACACTTACTAAATAAATGGCCAGTAACGGCTGATTTACTAAAATAAATCGCCCAGAGAATTTGAAAAATACTGCAACGCCATTGGACAAAATATAATTTCAATCACTAAATATACTTGATGAACAAAGTGAGAAAATGGGTATGTCCAATAATCTTACGAAGTTTGTAAGCCTGCCAAAGTCGTCCCCATTTATAAAAAAGAATAACACACGGTATTTTGGTGACTCCCGACTAGTTTCGATTTTAAATGTATTTGTTATGAAAACTGAATACCGCTTATGCCGGTGCTAGGGGGGATAAGCAGTGCTGCACTTTCAGTATCTGCTCATGAACTGACTCATTTAAACCACGTCTGCAGTTTTCTCTTTTCCATTGCTGCTTTTACTTTCAAAGGAACTCCTGCTTTCAGAATATTGGGATCTAAAATACATGTACAATGTACTTGAAAAGATAGTGCATGGTCAAACTGAAACTAATTTTAAAGATAATACATGTAATCTGTTTTACAAATTGCAGTCCATTTCAAGAGAGACTTTATTAGACATGAAAACAATAAAGACAATGATGTTGTAATGATTCTATTTGACATGCAGAACGCCTTTGATGCCGTTTACCACTCAAATCAAATTCTGTTAAAACTTCTTGACTTGGCAATTATATTTTACGATGGTGTAAGTAACATTCATCTTATATATACCATGATATTTGTTCTCTCCAAATTACCCTGGCTACACATATTTAATCAGCTTCAAATGTTGAGCAAATAATTCATCCAAAATATCACCTGTCCACTGTTTGTGAAAGGTGTGTGAAAATTGTTGCCTGCTTCAATGATTTATTGCATCTCCAAATGCTTTGCAACATTTTCCGTATGGCTGGTTATTTTGCTTTCCTGTTCCGGCGATATTCTTCCAATCCAGATCCTGACAATTTCTTCGACCACAATTCATCTGCGTCAAAATTGGCACTCGCCAATAATCTGAGTATTTTATCTAAACTGATTCTTCTATCAGTTTAACTTCGCGGTTTTGATATACATGTACATTGTAGTTACCAGTACAGAAAATTGATTTGGCAATTCTGTCTCATCAGCGATTTACATATTCCCTTTTATCAACATTAAAGCGTAAGGTCGTTTAGAATTAAATTACTTCGAGATAACAGCCACGTGAGTTATATGATGTCTAATATGAACAATTTCTCAAGTTCGCATCTTAATGCAAGTCTAAAGTAATGCTGAAAGCTCCCGTTGGAGCTTTCAGCATTACAGTATACACGATTTCAAGTCATACAGAAAACAACACATACAAAACACATGGTCGATAAAATCGACTCCCTTAAATTTTACTGAACACTCATATTCACTCATCGATGTCATCATTGTGACAAATTGAGACAATATGCATTAAAACCTCTCTAATGCAACCACCAAAAAGAGGTCCAAGTATAGGCCTTAAGGTTCCACATTAGGCAAGGGTCACAAAAAAGTCTTTTTTTTTAAAAAAAAATCTTCTACCCATTGCATTAACGAAATACCATTAAATAGTAGTAAATATACCACAAAAGCCATGTAAACCCATTGCACTTTATTAACATCGAGCTTACCTCGGTCAGCCATTTACAACGAAGGGCTTATCGGGGGCACTTAGTCTGAACTGATAATTAAGAAGGGTGGAAGAAAGGGGAAGGAGCTTAGTTGGGAGCTCATATTTTAAGCTCTCCATTGGATATACGTGTAAATGTGACAGGCAGCTATATATAATTATCAAATTACGCAACCCGATGGGGACTCGTCTAATGTTTTTCAGATCTTTGACAGATGCAAAATTAAAGGAGTCGGCTTTTTCAAACAAGCATAATTTCTGTAACGTGTGTCCGAATTTTTGCTGATTTCGGCGATATCTTGCTTCGACCGTCTAACATCAAAGAAACGTAGTAACAGACAGACAGACAAATTCTTAGTGGGTGAAAGAATTTTAGGCGTCTTAAAACTATCAAAATTCTGTGACACGGGTCCCTAGACATGTTAATGATATACATATTGACCAATTACAATAAGTTTAGTCCAAAAGATAACTTTGTAATCGCTGTTTGAAAAATTTCAAACTGGCACATTTTCAAAAATGGATTTCAAATGTCGGGTTTGACAGGATCATCGATGTTTCTGATAAATAATCAAATAAATTAATACAACTAACCAACTCGGCTTAGAAAAAAATGGCCTTTAGTAGTTTTAAATCTGATTCTTCGATTACTAGGGTAAACTATCTCGCTACCTTAAAACTAAAATATTACATACCTCTTAAACGGAGGTTTTTTTTTATCAAAATTCTGTGACACGGTTCCCTAGACATGTTAATGATTTACATATAAGCCAATTGTATTAACTTTAGTCTAACAGATGACTTTGTAATCGCTGTTTAAAATTGTCGATGTTTTGAGAAATATCCAAATAAATTAACATAACTAACCAACTAGGTATTTAAAAATACTTTTGGTATTATTGAATATCATTTTTCTGATAGCTAGTGCTAATCGTATCTCGCTACCTTAAAATGTGCTGTTCCTGTTTGATGATGTTTGGGTGCCGTGTCCTTTTGTGTGTGGTGCTGTCTTAAGTTCTTAACCCCACAAAGTGGGAGGCATACAGCCTTTCTCTTGTGCGTCCGCACGTATATCCATACATCTGCCGGTCCGTACGCCCCGGATCTTGTTTGTCCAACTCCTCATACCCCAATGGGAAGCTTTACCTCAAACTAGGGTGACATTGAGATAATTGTGAAGTTAGGTCGTCCGTAAACCGGTTTAAACACACAATGGTGGCTTTGCCACTGACCGTTCCAAGGCGGTACTCTCTTTGTCACCCTTACTTTTATGTGTGTCTGGTGTCTAAAGTTGTGTCTTTGCACTTGTGCTTTTGTTGGTGTTTAAAATTTTCATCTCGGGTGTATACATGTACGCGCGTGCGTATATACATATATGTATTATTGTTATTGGACCTTGAATTTTTTCACTATATAACACAATGAAAAATATATTGTGTGTCCGAATCCTCATACACCAGTGGGAAGATTTACTTCAAACGTTCACAGATGAACAGTCTTGATATGCAAATTTACATAAAGAATGGAATGTTTACTCTAGCCATTTTATCATAGTTATTGCACTATATATGACTGTAATGAAAAAAGTGATTCCAGCTCTTGATACATCAATGTGAGGATTCACTTCAAATTTGCACAGACGAACAAAGTTGTTATGAACATGTACTCGAAGAAGGGGATT
This sequence comes from Azorinus chamasolen, assembly GCA_963576725.1. Classification (NCBI taxonomy): domain Eukaryota; kingdom Metazoa; phylum Mollusca; class Bivalvia; order Cardiida; family Solecurtidae; genus Azorinus; species Azorinus chamasolen. Next base: position 27,905,973 of record OY755241.1, on the reverse strand, counting down.
TTCTCTAACTCTTGTTACCAGAGTTATGCTACTTTGAAGTTTTCTTCACTACATAACATTATTCTATTGAAAAATGTTTGATTTGGTGACAAAATAGCTAGTGGGAATCCGTGTCCTATGGGCATGATTTTCTAGTCTAAACTAAGTCACTCAAACCGCTAGTAATAGAGTCATCAAACTTCACAGGAATGTTCACCAGCATGAGTTGTTGTGCACCTATGTTTTTTTTAATTGTCTCCCCTGATAATTCTTGAGTTATTGCCCCTGATATGAACACTTAAATTTATACAAGCTTTGTGACGCGCGTATCTCTGAAGCCAGTAGAGCTAGAGTCAGCAAACTTCACAGGATTGTTCACTAGCATGAGTTGTTTTGCTCTTGGGTTTTTGAATTGTCTCCCCTGTTAACTTTGGAGTTACTGCCCCTGATGACTTAAAATTAGACAAACTTTACTTAGTGTCGTGCATATCTGAAACCACTAGGGGTAGAGTCACCAAACTTCACAGGAATGTTGAACAGCATGAGTTGTTGTGCACCTGGGTTTTTTTTAATTGTCCCCCTGATAATTCTTGAGTTATTGCCCCTGATATGATAACTTAAAATTAGAAAAACTTTGTGCTGCACGTATCTCTGAAACCAGTAGGGCTAGAGTCACCAAACTTCACAGGAATGTTGACCAGCATGAGTTGTTGTGCACCTGGGTTTTTTAATTGTCCCCCTGATAATTCTTGAGTTATTGCCCCTGATATGATAACTTAAAATTAGAAAAACTTTGTGCTGCACGTATCTCTGAAACCAGAAGGGCTAGAGTCACCAAACTTCACAGTAATGTTCACCAGCATGAGTTGTTGTGCATCTGGGTTTTTTGTCTCCCCCTGATAACTTTGGAGTTACTGCCCCTTATGACTTGAAATAAGAGAAACTTTACTTTGTGTCGTGTGTATCTCTGAAACCACTAGTACTAGAGTCACCAAACTTCACAGGAATGTTGACCAACATGAGTTGTTGTGTACCCGGGTTTTTTTAATCGTCTCCCCTGATAATGTTGGAGTTATTGCCCCTGATGACTTAAAATTAAACCCTGATAAGTTTGGAGTTACAGACATTACACTTGTGTATTGGAAAGAGGATGGGAGGGGGAGACATCTGTTTTTGTGACGAAAACAAACCTCTAGTTTGTATTGTTTTTAACATGTACCTAACTCTGCTTTTGTAAATGATTAAAAAAAGTCAACAGACTTACCTTAAACTTAGTTGTGTGTGTTACAAGGTGTGAATTATATTACATATATATTCAAAACTTTACTTAATATAGGTTTATATGGCTCATATTTGATACCAATTCAATGTGGTGGGTTATCTTTTCTTGCTTTTCATTTGTCTTCCTTTCCTATATTTCTCTTGTTCTGTTTTTAAACTTGACTGACCAGTAGACAGGCTGACCTTCGGCAGGAGTTTTACAGAGTTTGAGAGGGAATTCTATCAGCTGACCAGTGTAAGTTGTATTCTGGCAGTGGTTGGAGAAAGTTCTTGATTTGTGTGTGCCTAATTATACCGGTATAAGTAGCGTTAGTATATACATAATAACACATATTGCATGCTAACTGATTCATGTTTTTTATTGTTCCAGCTCGTCACTTAACTCTTTCCTTCATATAAACGTGTTTTCGCGCATTTGCACACAGAGTAGACCCAGATCAGATGACTCCGTCTGATCAGGGTCTGCTCTGTATGCTAGTCGAACTTGAAATATCTGTTTATTTATTTTGTCCAGGAATATCCAGTAGGTATTGAAATTTGGAATAAATATAGGACAGGGAAAGGGTTAAAATAAAGTATACAGCCTGAGTGAGATAGAGAATTGATAGAGAATAGATTTTATTTACTGTAGACCATATCTCTGATGTATAATAAAAACGAACATATAGTAGATAAGGATGTGTTCTTTTAGTACCAACGAAAACCTAAGCAATTTACAGTAATTAATACAGATATAACAAAACATAAAATGTGTGCTGAAATATATATATATATATATTATACACACAGATTAGGTTATTCGAGTTATAAGCTTTCCGCCAACAAGTACTGTTTGGACTTTGATTTCCGACAAAACATCCCGGAGAACGCCGAGTACAGCCGAATCCATACAAGGAAAATGGCCGACCGGAAGTAGGATGAAAATAAGATTTGGTTCGAAATAAAACGAAATGTCGCGTATTTGTGGAATTTTCTGGCGCTCGAACGAGTAGAGATCCTCAGTATGAAAACGTTATGGAACTAAGTCGACAGGAGAGTCAGGTAGGGGCTTCAATCGCTTTAGTTTACTCGCAGTATTTGATGGAATTTTAAGGTGGGGAATCCACATAAAATTTAACATTTTGGTATTTAAATTACATATATGGTAATCTTGCAATATTTGTTAGAAACCGTTAAATATCACTTGTCTATACTTCATATGACAATTTAACCGAAAAAAAATGGTTTCCAATTGGGTAATGACATTTAAGTGCACTCCATTGACCTTTAATCCAACTTGGTTTCCAATCCAGTGACAGCTGCTACAGTACATACATTAAGGTAAAGGAAGATTCTTGTACTTCATAAAAGTATATCAGAGGCATATATAAGGTGTAAACCTTTTAAACAATAGTTCCTTTATTTGTCCACCATTATCAAGATATTGACTACTCCATAAAATGATCTTTTAGACAGATTAGCGAACCACATGGGGCCATTTCTTGGGTCTAGATGATCTAAAAAGTCAAAAAAATTGATTGGGTCGATTTAGTGTTATATTATGTACAAGGGGTCCAACTACCGATTCGCAGATTTCGCGACCGATTCTAAAAATCGCCTGGTTTTGGACAACCAAGATGGAATAACCACTAGTGTTTGGTACGAACGTGAAGCTGGGACATTGTGCTTTTCAAATAATATAACTTTTGATACATTCCGACTAAGCCGTAGCCAGTGCTAATTAATGTATAACATACTTTAACAGAACTTTGAAATGGAAGCTTACTATTTACTTTATCACAGATTAGCTGTTGATTTGAATAAATACTTTTTGGTTGGTAATATACAGGTTTAGACATTGAACAACATTTGTGAAAGATAAACTTTTGTTCAATCGATTACATAATCGATGATTGATCGAAAGAACATGTCCGATTAATTCCGATTATCGATTATGAATTATGTCTGATTATGAAACTCTACCTGACAGTTAAGCGCTTTACTTCAACATTGTTCAATAACTTAACACGTTCCCTCCTAGTGACACATTTTGGCGTCCCTGTAAAAGTCACATTTAGAAATCATTGGGATAAATAGATCATTTGCTCCTATGGAACAAATGCTCTATTTATCACAATGGTTTCAAAACTACACAATTCTTTTTGTTTCCTTTTCTCTAGTAAATGCCCCTTTTCGGTAGATTAATTCAGAGGTTGGGTCTAAATATAGCCTAGGAGGGAATGAGTAGAGTAATAATGGATGAATCACTCCAATCATTCCCAATGATAAAAAAGTATGAACAATTTGTCCCAAGGACAATAAAGTATTGTTGAATATGTAACCAGGGTAGAAATAGATGACAAAACCCTTGTGGAGTTCGTTGAGTGTATTCTCCAACAATAATGTAGAATCGAATAGAAGTATATAGATGAAAAGGGTCTGCAAAACAGATGAACTGAATATAAGTTCATAGAAGCGACTATTTCTAACAAATTCAGTAAATGCAGCGTTGTCAAATACGCATAAATATAATATTCAAGCGAGTCAGTATAATTAACTAATAAATAATCCAAGTAAACTCACCAGCTGGTCGGAATGTGAAGCCTGCTTATAATTAAAGTAGTGAAATAAAGATATAAGTAGATGTCTTCGCTAGAAGAGTTAGAGCCAGAATGAGAGCACCGAAAATCGTTGGAACGCAAAATTGTCAAGTACGTTGCGGCCATGGGACGCAAGATCAATGATCGAAATTTTACCGATTTAAATGAATCCAGGTAAATTAACAACTGATACTCGGTCTTACATCAATCCGGATCAATAAACAAAGTGAATCTCACTCCGTTTTCTTGACATTTTTCCGAAATTGCAACGCATCTATTAATATCGAGTCCTGGTTTATTCCAGGTACGTAGGAGGGCATCTGCATTGACTGGTTACGATTTCCACCCTAATGTCAGCATCTAAAATTATGTAATTCTATGAGAACCGTTCTGTCGTGTAGTAATGAAATTTTGGGTGCTGAAAAAAGATGGCGTCTGCTAGTAAAAAGATGAACAGGCCAGGAACTTTAAAGCGTTATGGGTGCAAGATCGTGAGTTTAAAGACTTGTAAGTAAATGATGTTAGCCCTGAAACCAATAGAATTGCCATGTGATGCTTTGTATACACTGAAAATGAAGTGAAAATCGCTTTTACGTACCAACGGATACAGTGATGCTCAGCTCAGCTCACTCAAACGATGCTCATCGTCGTGCACTTCAAATCAAAGCATCAAGAACTACCTTATTATACAGTGCTTATAACACTTATCTTTTTGATGTTAAATGATACATCAGTGTAAGTCTTAAATAGTTTTACCCCTTTACATTTAATGGTGCAAAAAATCTCCATTACAAAAGCAGGAGTGAAATTATCTGGGACTCAGTTGTATTTACTTGGGACGCAACTTTTGCTGATGCCCTGGGTCCCAGGGACTTGGTAAAATTCAATCCTAATGAGAACACTGTAAAAAGTATAAATAATGAAATGGGCTATAACAAGCGGAATTCGACAATGCTATATAATCTGTTTCAAGATAAAGTGCTGGCCACGGTACAGGGGATCTAAACCTGGGTTACAAATAAATTGAGGTTTGAAATTGTTAGTGTTTCCAATTGGAATATAGATCAGCCAAAAGAAAGGTTTATGGACTAAGCCTACCATTACCGAAGAGAACTAAGAGTACTATTTTTGGTCGAAGCGTACCAATTAAAAAAAATTCAACAGGTACATGTATCATTATTGATTATGATTGGTACATGAAAACGTCAGTAGTGATTACATTATAGTTGGATGTAATTAATGTCTTTATTGTGAAGTCTTAGCATGACATACAGTTACCCTTAAAGACTAAAAGAGTGGCCAAATTTTCTTTCAAAACACACAACAGCGACAAAATCTATCGGCATACTCTGAATTAACCCTTTTCTTCATATAAACGCATGTCACACATCTGCAAACAGATTAGACCCAGATTAGACAGCTCCTGTAGGAGCTGTCTGATCAGGGTCTGCTTTGTTTGCTAATGAAATTGGAAAGATACATTTCTTTACTTTCTAAAATGGCTACTAAGTTCCAACCTCCATATTTCATTATAAATATTTGACCATGAATATTCAGTAGGTATTGGAATTTGTAATACACATAGATCAGGGAAAGGAATAAGAGCTTAATTAAGAGCAAAATATAAACTAATCCAGCGTATTGGATATTTCCATGTACACACGTATTGATTGAACGCTAAAACGATTTGAGCAAAAACCTAAATGGATTTTATTAATACGTAACAAACACTTTTGTATCTTCATTTGGAACATATAATGATATTTATAAGCTTTTTGCCAAACTTAAGAATTATAATATGATAATTTAGTGTAATGTGGCCTTTTTCCTGTATGATTTATTTAGTCGTACACTTTGGCCAGGAAATGGTTCACATGGTAATGGTACACTTCGACCATTACCCCACTGACATGTTTGTATGGATATTTCAAGAACCTGGCACAAATGTTCAAGACATGGTGACAAAATGTTACAGGCATGCCTACATGATCATGTATGTCAGTTTCTTAAGGTAGTCAGAAATGGATCCAAACTTGAATAAACATTTTTTATGCAATGGGGTAAGGTTTAACCCATTCCCTTATAGGCTATTTTAAACCCAGCCTCTTTGAACAAATCTACCAAAAAGGAGCATTTACTCAATACATGTACTGGAGAAAAGTAAAATTTTAGAATTTTGTAGTTTGAAACCATTGTGATAAATAGAGCATCAAGTTCAGGTCCTCTACAAATTTTTCATAAATTATGGCCCTGGGGTCAAAATTGGCCCCACCCCAGGGGTGGGCAATTTTCAATCTAGAAACATAGAGAAAACTTTGAAAATCTTCTCCTGAAACTGATAGGTTCTCAGTTTTCATATTTGGCTCATAGTATCATGTTCAGGTGTTCTACAAAAGTTATATAAATTATGGCCCCTGGGGTCAAAATTGGCCCCGCCCCAGGGACGGCTAGTTTTCTATAGAAACATATATTGAAAACTTTGAAAATCTTCTCCTCTGATTGCCTGGTGAGGGATATCAGGGCCATTCTGGCCCTCTTGTTTTCTTACATAAGATAAATATTCATGGAGTAAAGAGTCAAACATTTTATCACCTCATGGCCAAAATTTCCTGTGTTCATACATGCTATTATAGATATTAATGTAATAATATTCATGATGTCATTATTCCTCACATAAATATTAATGGAGTAAAGGGTTAAAAACCTGGCTGCTTATCAGCTTCTTGATCTAAGCTAATGGTTGTACAGACAAATTCAATCTGGCTTGTATGCACTGTAACATCTCGGACTTGTAAGAGAGAAACATAGGTACATCATGCTTAACCTATTTATCCTACATACAGTAAAACCCCTCAAAGCTGGAATTCTAATAAAGGAGAATTTAGATACTGTAAGGCAGGTGGCTGCTTAATGCAGGGTGAAAGTCATGCAGACAGCTCCTACAAGAGCTTTCTGCATGACTTTCACCCTGCATTAAGGTGCCACCTGTCTCCAAGACCGATGTTTGTACTAAATTGAACGTTTGGTTTAGACAGGTTTTACAGTATTCAAACACTGTAAGCGTCTTTGATCTGGGTCATCACTTTTTGCCTAAGTTTATATTTCAAAATTGTTTTGGTTAATTATGGTATTATGAAACAAACAAATATTGCAAAAACAGGGTCACAAATAAGTTTGTACAAACAATACAAGGAGAATGACCCAACTGAATAATGGACTGTTTTTAACAATTGATAAATATGCTGTAGATGATTTTCTTTGGCTGTGATTGTTGGAGACTGATCAAAGTATGAAATCAGCCTAAACTATCACAGGGTATAATGGTATTTGCTTAACCCTTTACTTGGTTAATACATATATCTATATATGTTTGCAAATTGAGTAGACCCAGTTCAGGTAGAATAATATAGATCTGATTCTACAGTTTCTGCCTTGGCCTAAACCTTGTTCATGATGCTTGTATAAAACACATCAGATGACTTCAAACATGATCTGTCAGATCAGACCTTTATTCAGGGTCTATTCTGTTTATTTCATTTGAAAAAAAAATGGACAAAACACAACTTTAACCATTTAATTTTATGCCAAAAATATTCATGTCAGAAATAATAACTAGTGACACATTTTGCGCATCTTTGAAACCATTTTGATAAATAGAGCATTTTCTCCATAGGACTACATAATTCTAAAAAATTCTCCTTTTCTATAGTTAATGCTACTTTTCTGTTCAGATATGTAATCAATGTTAAACAGTTTAGATCCAGATCAGACGTTGAGTTAAAGAGTGTCTCATCTGGATCTAAAAGTGTTTGTATACATGTAGGTAATTGAAGATTTGTACCTAGTGTCACAAACAATTCAGGATAACAATGAGGCGGTCTGTACCTGATATGTCAATCACCTGGCCACCTGCTGGTACAGTAAGATAACAAACTGATTGAGGCTGTTCATCCCTTTAGTTCATGGATACGCCTTTAAACACCTTTGCAAAAAGAGTAGACCCAGATCAGAGAGATTCTGTAGGAGTCGTCTGATCAGTGTCTGCTGTGTTTGCTTAAATTGGATCATATACATTCATATATCATTTCTGCCATGGCCTTTGTTTTATGCCATTAAGTATAAAATTCAGATTATCAATATTTAATGAGGTCATTATTTCTTACATGAATGGGTTACATGTGTGCCATATCAGTTCATACTGATTCAGTATCAGGACTATAAGCAGAAGTTATTCACATGTACTAATTCCCAGCCTGATATATACATTTATATATATATACGGGCAGACTTGGTTGTGTGGTTAACACGTTCGACTACAATACCAGGGGTTCCGGGTTCGATACCCGTCTGACTAAGTCCTTCGGACTAGACTATAAACTGAGGTCCAATGTATCAGTGGGCATCTACAAAGAATCAGAGAAACCTTGTCAATCATAAGAGTAGAGCATCACGCCCGGGCTCTTTACACAACATGGTGTTGAAACATAATTTTTGTGACTTTGATACATTGCAACAACTGTTTTTAGCTCACCAGAGCACAAGTGCTCATGGTGCACTTTTGTGATCGCCTGATGTCCGTTGGCGTGTGTCGTCCGTCGTCAGTCATCATCAATTTGAACCTTTAAAAATCTTCTCCTCTTAATCTACAGGGTTCGCAGCTTATATCTGTGGCACATAGCATCATCTGTAGGTCGTCTACAAAAGTTATATAAATTATGTCCGTGGGGTTAAAAATGGCCCCGTCCCAGGGTACACAATGTTTTCTATAGGAGCATTATAGTGAAAACTTTGAAAATCTTCTCCTGAAACTGGAAGGTTCTCAGTTTTTGTATTTTCATACTGGTTCAGTATCAGCATTATAAGCAGAAGTGACTGAGCAGTTTACCCTGTGAATGCCTTTGCAAACAGAGAAGACCCAGATCAGATGGCTCATTATCATACTGGAGCTATTTGACCAAGGTATGCTCTGTTTGCTTATATATAGCATAAAGATTTGAATCTACAGTTTTATCCAGGGTCAACACATTTCTAGCTCATATGTCATATTATGTCATAACAAATGATAAGCTAATTAATATTCATAGTATGATACATGCTTTATTTCTTACTGTGAAATTATTCATGGAGCAAAGCATACTAGCATTTACAAACTATTAACCCAGATCAGAGTACTCGTAGCGGGTCTACACTGTATGTTATTGAAAATAACTGAAATTTAATGTTGTTATTTTATACTGAATGGACCATGCTGTTAACCCTTTCCCTGTTCTATGTTTATTCCAAATTCCAATACCTACTGAATATTTTTGGGCAAAAGAGTTGTAATGAAAAATGGAAAGTGGACCATTGTGCCATTTTAGAAACAAAAGAAAAAGGTATATCAAATTCCATCAGGAAATACAGCAGACCATGATCAGATGGCTCTTACAGGAGCCATGTGACCTGGGTCTACTCTGTTTGCAAATACATGAAAAATGTTTATATGAGGGAAAGGGTTAACCTTTTACCTGATAGAAACAACTTTCCGTGCCTTTATAGAGTAGAACTAATCATGATCAGAGGCTTCTGTCGGAGCCTGCAGGGAAGACCCAGAGCAGAGGTTTCTGTCGGAGCCTGCAGAGAAGACCCAGAGCAGAGGTTTCTGAAGGAGCCATCTGATCAGGGTCTGCTCTCCTTGCTTACATGTATGAAATAATGTAGATCTCATTCAGATTCTACAGTTTTTGCTGTGGAAAAAATTCCTGTGTATGTACATGTATACAGTTTAAAATTTCTTGAATATTGATGTCTACTTAACGCATTCCCTTATAGGCTAGTTTTAGATCCAACCTTGTTGAATAAATCTACTTAAAAGGAGCATAAGTAGAAAAAGGGAAATTAGAATTGTGTTGTTTTGAAACCATTGTGATAAATAGAGCATTTGCTCCTATGGATGAATGACTCTTACAGAGGCATCATAAGATGTCAATATGAGGGAATGGGTTAAGGATTATTCAGTAAGGAAAGAACTGAAAAATAGATTACTACTCCACTTTAAAACATTTATTTGGTTGGTTTGTCTGTCACAACTTTAACTTTGGCGATAATCTTGTCACCAATGCAGATACATACTTCAAACTTGGTATGCATGCAGAACTTATTGAGGCGAACATTTTTAGGGGTGGCTTGCTGCTTATTAAGGTCAAGGTCAAAGGTCATATCAGGGGCATAGAGTTTTATAAACACATCTTGTTATAATGTAAAATTTTCAAAAGAATGTTTTGCTTTGATAAAAACTGTAAAATCAGATCTGTATCATGTCATAAACAAACAGAGCAGGTCCTGATCAGAAGGCTCCTATAGGAGTTGTCTGATCTGGGTCTACTCTCTTTGCAATGACTTAAAAGGGTGTTTCTGTGTAATAAAGGTTCAGGGTATTCATCAGGTACACTGTACAGATATCAGACGATAAATTGATATATTTTTTGGTGATAAGAATCTCAGTGGTGATAAATAGACATCACCCTTGGAATGCTGCATTTTCAAAGTGGGATTCATCCATCGTTGATCTGTAGAGTCTATCAGGTATGATAAGGTTCATGTTTAATTTGCAAGAGGTTCTAAGTGACAAACAGTGCAGATCCTGACCAGGCACCCTCCGATATGAGTCTACATTGCTTTTCAGTACGGTACACTCATTTCTTGCATTGTAGTGGGCGACAATGTTTTGGCAGTTGATATTTGTCCAATATGCAGAGTGTTAAGGTGTTCATGGGTGTTTAGTGGTGGTTTGTGGAAGTTGAAGGTTCAAGATAAACACTGCGGAGGTCTAGATAAGATGCGTAAATTAAACATTTTCAAGAATAACTTCTTCAGTTTTCCACGAAACCCTATGTTGTGACCACTCTTTAGAATCGTCTCGAACAGATGATTCTGAAGAGTGGTCACAACATAGGGTTTGGTGGAGAAATGACGATTTTAGTATTTGAGTACGCACCTTTATCTGTAGCTCTGTAAACAGATAACATCATCAAACATTCGAATAGTGAAGGAAAGTATAGTATCTGGCTAATTGGTGAGGATATGATAACATAAGATAGACACGGATGACCAGATTATATATAGGCATGTGCTAATTGGTTTACATCTTTTCAAAGAATGATACACATTTTGAAAGTGTTTTTGTACATATAAAACATTTTGGTTTCTGGAGATAATCTGCATATTGTTTTTAATTCATCCTTAATGGGAGTATTGTGTAGTGATTTACACCAGGACTTGTTCTACTGGGAGACTAGTATTGTCTAGTGATTTACACCAGGACTTGTTCTAATGGGACTATTGTGTAGTGATTTATACCAGGACTGTAGATACATGTAAGCTTCAATTCTAATGAGTAGCAGCTGTGATTCTAATGAGTAGCTGCAAGATCTGGTTTGGCAGAGATATATAATATATAACAAATGGTTTACTTTTTTTTCTTTTCGTTTAACCCTTTCCCTGTTGAATATTCATTGAGGAAATAATGACATCATGCATATTTGTTAGCACTTGTTTTTATATTGGCATAATACACTTGTTTTTGCATTGGCATACCTATCGTATATAGGATTTTTTGGTTTTGATAGAATCTGTAAACTCAGGTCTATTATAACTAATAATTTCTCAAAGAGTGGATTCTAAAGAGTGGTAATGATATAAGGTTTGGTGGGGAAATAAAGTTATTCTTGTATATGTTTTAATTTACGCATCTTATCTGGAGTTCTGTTTTATATGAGGGAAAGGGTTAAATTCATCCCCTATCAACAGTCTTGTATACTGTGCTAACAGTTTTGGGAACACGGCAGTATAAACAGTGTGCCTGTGAATATACTTATCTTAATAAGGTGATTACGTATCAGGCCTGTTTTAGGGTGGCTGATGTACTGGAATTATCTACCTGGAAACCAGGTTGAATTAATGTAATGGGGAGTTAATGGATGGCTGTGAACTGGAAACATCTAGAATGAAACTGACTGTGGTAAGTTTCTCAAATACAGTATGTTAACCCGTATCTTCCTGTAAAAATCCAACCTGTTGATGTTTTTACTTACTTACAGAGCTACAGATAACGATGCATACCCAGATACTAAAAGCGCTGTTTCTCCACCAATCCATAGTATGTGTCCACTCTTTAGATGTGTCTCTTCTAGACAATTCTAAAGAGTGGTCACAGTATAGGGTTTGGTGGAGCTATGCTTGAAAATGTTTAAATTTATACACATCTTATCTGGAGCTCTGTTCTTATTCATTCAAGCTTTTGATAAACTTTACTGACAAGGCGTCCAACAGTTAAGATCCTAATGAGAAACTGACTTACTCGTAGTCTCATTTGGATCCAAGTTCTTTGGTAACCCATTCCCTCATAAGCTATTCTTAGATCCAACCTCTTTGAATAAATCTACTGAAAAGGAGCATTAACTAGAGAAAAGGATTTTTTTTAGAATTTTGTAGTTCTGAAACCATTGTGATAAATAGAGCATTTGCTCCTATGGAGCAAAATGCTCTATTTATCACAATGGTTTCAAAAAGTGACTTTTACAGAGGCATAGAAAGGAGTATTTATGGAGGAAGTGTTAATGTCATTCAGGTGGCACTTAGCTCGTGTGGCGCCTTCCTATCCTTTAGTTAGGATAGGTCAGTGTCCAGATCTGTGCTTTCAGGGCTTAAGCTTGGTCTCTCCATTGGGGAGAACTTTAGTGGGATTCAGGGAGAAGTTTTGGTTCTAATTTGGTTTCTTCCTATATATTCTATATGCCGGTATTTAAACTTCTCCCTCAGCTCAAAAAAGGGAGAAGTCAGCAGGTTTAGGGAGGCATTTTCTCCCAAATCGCCCTTTAGCTTGAGCCCTGGTCTTAAGTTTTTGTTTTCGGAGACCAAATCGGTATTTTAGCCCATTACAGCATAGGCTATTTGTAGACCCTGCAGCTTTGAATAAAACTACTGAAAAGGAGCATTTAGTAGAAAAAAGGAAAATTCTACAATTGTGTATTTTTGAATGGTTTCAAAAAGTGACTGGCTCTTGGTTGGCAGTCTGTTGCTATCTGTTAAATTAAAGATGATCTGACATTTCATTTTGTGATTTTATATCGTCCGAAAATGTGTACTGCATTTGGCCCCTGGAAATGTATTTCATTGGAATTATACCTGGATCTAAAGGTTTGCAGATTCTTAATATGTTTTGACATATCTTTTGATTGAATTCTTCTCTTTTTAACCCATTACCTCATAGGCTATATTTTGACAGAACCTCTTTGAATAAATCTACCAAAAAGAATTAACTATAGAGAAAGGGAAATTTTTAGAATTTTGTAGTTTGAAACCATTGTGATAAATAGAGCATTTGCTCCTATAGGAGCAAATGCTAGATATTTATCACAATGATTTCACAAAGTAACTTTTACAGAGTTGTCAAAAGTCGTCAATATCAGGGAATGGGTTAATAATGTAAAATATGGGAAGCAAACAGATGAATATCAGATCTGTAGCATAAACATATTAGAGGTCCAGATAAGATGTGTACATTTAAATATTTTCAAGAATAGCTCCTTGACCTTTATTTCTCCACCAAACCCTATAATACTGTGACCACTCTTTACAATGATCTTAAGGAGACGATTCTAAAGAGTGGTCACAGTATTATAGGGTTTGATGGGAAAATGACGATATTAGTATTTGTGTACGCACTTTTATCTGTAGCTCAGTATATACAGGTCAGTGAGGTGCTCTCTGATCAAGATCTGCTTGCCATTCAAAATCATCTTGTGCATGAAGCCCATGAGTTTCATACTTATTACCCTTTCCCTGTTCAATATTTACGCATGTTAACTTAATGACATCATGAATATTTATTAGCTGAATTCTAATAATAAATGGTACATGTACACAGGATATTTTGGGTCACTGAGGCAGAATCTGTAGAAACATATCTATATTATACAATAAGCAAACAGAGCAGACCCTGATCAGACAGCTCCTATAGGATTCATCTGGTCTGGGTCAACTCTGTTTGCAAATGCATGAAAAGGCATTTGTATGAAGGGCATGGTTAGCCCCTTCTTTCATATATAAACATATTTTCACACATTTGCCAACAGAGTAGACCTAGGCTCTGTTTGCTAATGGAAAAGATATGTTTCTTTAATTTTAGGACACAGTGTTCTACCTTCCAAGGCTTCCATATTTCATTATAACTATTTTGCTCATGAATATTCAGTAAGTATTGAAATTTTGAATATAAACATAGAACAGGGAAAGGGTTAATTAATGTACTCCATAGATAAACACTGATGAGTTATTCCACTTTGTATATTCAGCATTCAAAGGCTTAGCTCTTGAGGTGGTACATGTATATATTTTGTAACATTTCAAATCAGGTTCATTGCACCTATACCTAATGATGATCTCACCTATGCGGTAATCAACCACTGCTGGGTTGGGCGATCATTCAGATGAAGCGTAGGATTATGATAACCATGAATATATTCATTGAAGAAATAATAACATCTTGAATATTAATTAGAAGCATTAATATAATACATACATGTAAAATATGAACACAAAGTTTTGGCCATTGCAGAAACTGGGTAATTATTATTATTATTATCATACCACATTTATATAGCGCTCTTTTCGCACAGGATAAAGTGCGTTCAAAAGCGCTTCTCATAGATACATTTTATGTACAAAACAGGGTATATTCAATGCATAATTATAGAACATTTAAAATAAAATATATTTAATACTTATATATAGATACGAATAAGAATAAAAAGAATTTATTTAGAGCAAAGGTAAACCAACTTCATCCTTTCTGTAAGTTTATCTGTGTCATATTGTGCTCTATTATATTGTAATCAGATCTGTATTATTTCTTAAACAACTAGATCCTGTATCTGTAGTAAATGTAAGAGGAATATATGTAGTAGATATAAGAGGAGTATCTGGAGTAAATATTAGAGGAGTATCTGTAATAAATATAAGAAAAAAGTATCTGTAATAGATATAAGCTATGGTATATGTGGTAAATATAAGAGGAGTATCTGTAATAAATATTAAAAAAAAGTATCTGTAATAGATATAAGCTATGGTATATGTAGTAAATGAAAGAGGAGTATCTGCAATAACTGAGTAATATCTGTCATAAATATAAGGGGAGTATCTGTAGTAAATGTAAGATTAGAATCTGTAGTAAATATAAGAGGAATATAAATTTTGTAGTAAATGGAAGAGGAGTGTCTGTAGTAAATATAAGAAGTATATCTGTAGTAAATATGAGAGGACAATGTGTAGTAAATATAAAAAGAATTGGGGGGGGGGGGGGGGTATTTGTAATAAATATAAGATGAAAATCTGTAGCAAATATAAGAGGAGTATCTCAAATAAATATAAGATGAATATCTGTAGTAAATGTAAGAGTAATATGTGTAATAAATATAAGAGGAGTATCTGTAGTAATTATTTGTGATATTTTTCAAACAAGTGCTATCTTGCTGGTACCCCTCTGAGGTAGTTCTAATGACTAAATGAGTAGGAGCATGGTAGGGTATGGCATAGAAATAAGAGATTTAACTGTATCAGTACACATCTGTCTACAGTTCTGGTTTTTACGATGAAGATACGGTCCAGGTAATGATGAGCTGGTTAAGATGCTCTTGTAAAAGTTCACATTCATTTATCGATAATGATCTTTTGTGGTTTAGTAAGTATTTGACACACAGATCTACTGATTGCGTATGGCCTTGTGGTCATTTTCCAAAATGCGTGTATATCTATTTTGAGATCATCTGCAAATTTATGTCTCCAGTTGACGAAAGTAAATAGTTTCGTAATCTCATTTAACACTTTACCTGATAGAAATGTGATGTCTTTGCAAACAGAGTTGACCCTGGTCAGATTACTGCTATAGGAGCTGTCTGAGCAGGCTGGTCTACTGGTTTGTTTATGGAATACTATAGAACTATATAGATATTAAGTTAGAGTTTCTGTGTATAGATGTATATAGATCTGAATCTAGAGTTTCTATATATAGATGTATATAGATCTGAATCTAGAGTTTCCGTATATAGATCTGAATCTAGAGTTTCTGTATATAGATGTATATAGATCTGAATCTAGAGTTTCCGTATATAGATGTACTTGTATAGATCTGAATCTAGAGTTTCTATATATAGATGTATATAGATCTGAATCTAGAGTTTCCGTATATAGATGTACTTGTATAGATCTGAATCTAGAGTTTCTGTATATAGATCTGAATCTAGAGTTTCTGTATATAGATCTGAATCTAGAGTTTCTGTATATAGATCTGAATCTAGAGTTTCTGTATATAGATCTGAATCTAGAGTTTCTGTATATAGATCTGAATCTAGAGTTCCTGTATATAGATGTATATGGATCTGAATCAAAAGTTTCTGTACATTGATGTGGCCTTTGTGGCCGAGTGCTTATAGTCATTTATCTCCTAACCAGAGTATTCGGATCTTCATGTGAAAAGAGTTAACTTGGATTGACTTTCTGACATCTGAAAACAGTTTGGATTCAGATGATGCTGAGTAATCCAGGTCAGAGCTGACACTTAAAGATCTAAGCTCTTTGACACTAAGCTGTTTGACACTTTCCAGGTCTAAGCTGTTTGACACTCTTTCCAGATCTAAGCTGTTTGACACAGTCTATCAGTATTTTCTCTAAAGCTTGAACAAATCAGTTAAATATACTGAATATGGTTATCACCTTAAGCATTCTGACAGACAAGACTAGGCAAATAGTGTAGACCTAGATCAAACTGTGTTCCTGAAGGAACAGTTTGAAGTTATCAGATTTTTACCAAATTGACCTACCGGTATTTGGCTTTACAGACCTTTGAGAGGGGAGACTGGGGTCTGAATGAATTAACCCTTTCCTCCATAAATTCTCCTTTCTACGCCTCTGTAATAACCACTTCTTGAAACCATTGTGACAAATAGAGCATTTGCTCCTATAGGAGCAAATGCGCTATTTATCACAATAGTTTCAAACGACAAACTTCTTAAATTTTACTTTTCTCTAGTAAATGCTCCTTTTGGGTAGATTCATTCATAGAGGTTGGTCTAAAAATAGCCTATGGAGGAAAGGGTTAAGGTAATTAGGATATTCCAGGTACAGGAAGAACTATCATGGAGTTACAATGATTACACTCCCTCTCTTCTACAGCTGTTATACAGGTGTGAGTTAAGAACTGTACTCTAGTGCAGCCAAATCAGACCCCTCTGTTAGGCCTGTATGGATAGATTTGTCCCTTTACTTGATAAACAATTCATAGTTGTGGGTTTGCAAACAGAGTAGCGCCAGACCGGAAAACTCCTACAGGAGCTGTCTGATCAAAGTCTGCTATTAGGGTATACAAGTAAATGTTTCATGGAATTCAAACAAGTTAACCAATTCCTCATATTGACACCTTTTGTAAAAGTCATTTTTTTAAACCATTGTGATAGCATAGGAGCAAATGCTTTATGCTCTATTTATCACAATGGTTTCAAAACTACACAATTCAAAACTTTTCCTTTTCTCCAGTAAATGCTCCTTTTCGGTAGATTCATTCAAAGAGATGTCTAAAAAGAGCCTACGAAGGAAAGGGTTAAAGCTTATGGTATATGATAACAGGATTTTTTTGTCTTTGGCAAACAGAACAGACCCTGATCAGATGGCTCCTACAGGAGCGGTCTGATATGGATCTATTCTGTTTGCAAAGGCGTAAAAAGTGGACTATCAGATAAAGTGTTAATGACTTTGGATTTTGGTTGCAGTAAAAGTACATCAGTAATAGTGATAGTGGTTAAACAAGTATTTGTTATAATGACTTGATGGGGGGAAATTGAGACTTTGGATATGCGTTGCTAAAAATAGCCTTCTCCAGCATCATGATTTACGTAGGTAACTAATGATGGATGACTACATGTATAACCCTTTCCCTCATATTTAACCCTTTCCTCCATAAATACGCCTCTCTACGCCTCTGAAATAACCAGTTCTTGAAACCATTGTGATAAATAGAGCATTTGCTCCTATAGGAGCAAATGCTCAATTTATCACAATGGTTTCAAACTACAAAATTCTGAATGTTTACTTTTCTCTAGTAAATGCTCCTTTTGGGTAGATTCTTTCATAGAGTTTGGGTCTAAAAATAGCCTATGGAGGAAAGGGTTAAATGCTTTTTCACACGTTTGCAAACAGAATGACCCAGATCAGACAGCTTCCATAGGAACCATCTGATCAAGGTTTGCTCTGTTTGCTTTTAACATGATATTGATCCGATGATTCTACAGCTTTTGTCAAAATAAAAATTGCCCTTGAAAAGTTTGCCTTACAAAAAATGAGCTAATAAATATTTGTGTTGTCATGTTTTATAAGGGTTATACCATTGTTACCCTGTATATTTGGACAGACTGACCTAGGTTAATAGTGCAGACCCTGATCAAACATCAGACAGACTGACCTAGGTGAATAGTGCAGACCCAGTTCAAACACCAGCCAGACTGACCTAAGTGAATAGTGCAGACCCAGATCAAACATCGGATAGACAGACAGACAGACCTAGGTGAATAGTGCAGACCCTGATCTAACATCAGACTGACTGACCTAGGTGAATAGTGAAGACCCAGATCAAACACCAGTCAGACTGATCTAGGTGAATAGTGCAGACCCAGATCAAACATCGGATAGACAGACTGACCTAGGTGAGTAGTGCAGACCCAGATCATACATCAGACAAACAGAATGACCTAGGTGAATAGTGCAGACCCAGATCAAACATCAGACAGACAGACAGACTGACCTAGGTGAATAGTGCAGACCCAGATCAAACATCAGACAGACAGACAGACTGACCTATGTGAATAGTGCAGACCCAGATCATACATCAGACAGACTGACCTAGGTGAATAGTGCAGACCCAGATCATACATCGGACAGACAGAGTGACATAAGTGAATAGTGCAGACCCAGATCAAACACCAGTCAGACTGACCTAGGTGAATAGTGCAGACCCTGATCAAACATCAGACAGACTGACCTAGGTGAATAGTGCAGACCCAGATCAAACACTAGACAGACTGACCTAGGTGAATAGTGCAGAGTCAGATCATACATCAGATAGACAGACTGACCTAGGTGAGTAGTGCAGACCCAGATCATACATTGGACAGACAGACCTAGGTATATTATAAGTGCTGTCCCAGATCAAACATCAGACAGACTGACCTAGGTGAATAGTGCAGACCCAGATCATACATTGGACAGACAGACCTAGGTATAATATTATAAGTGCTTACCCAGATCAATCTGTTGGTAACAGTTGTTAGTTATTTTACCGGATTGGTGACTTAGTTTAGTCCATGAGTAAAAATTATATGGTTATAGATTCGGCACATTATGATGTATGGAGGATCATACCTAATTACCAAAAATATTCAGACTTACAAACTTAGTCGTATGGAGCTGTTTGATAAAGGTCTACACTATTGGCTATTCAGTTTATTTTAACCCATTCCTTTCTAGACTATTTTTAGACCCAAACTCTTTGGAAAAAATCTGCTGAAAAGGAGCATTTACTAGCAAAAAGTAATATTTTAGAATTGTGTTGTTTTGAAACCATTGTGATATGATAGAGCATTGTTTTGCTCCTATGGAATTCTATTTATCACAATGGCTTCGAAAGTGACTTTTTAAAAAAAATAATAGAGTAGAGGTAAAAGGTAAAGGTGAGGTTTATAGTCTGGAACTACATACAATGTACATATTCTCCCGACTTCACAATTTATCCCCCTGATCACTGGGTTATAAGTCGGCCATTAACACTTGGCGCCTAAGGCAGCCATGGCACATTGGCTTATTTCCTCACAGGTACTCATTTATACATCTGGGTAGAGAGGAGCAAACGTGGGATGCATTTTTTGCTCTGAAACATTCTGATAGTCCGATGGCAGGATTCGAACTGGGGACCCTTCGATCCCAAGTCTAACGTCCTACCACTGGACCACCACTCCCACAAGAGGTATCGAAGGTGTCAGTATAAGGGAATAGGTTAACCCCTTCCTTCATATAAATGCCTTTGTAAACAGAGCAGACCCAGATCAGACAGCTCCTCTAGGATCAGGGTCTGCTCTGTTTGCTTATGGAATTTGATATATCTGTTCTTTAATTTTTAAAATAGCTACAATGTTCCACCTTTCTTATTTCATTATAACTATTTTGTCCATGAATATTCATTAGGTTTTGAAATTTGGACTAAATATAGAACATCGAATGGGTTAATTAATGTAATGATTGTACTGTAACAAGTGTGTGATGAAATGTTAGTATGTGTATGGTTGGGGAGGAGAATACTACGAGATTCCATTTGTATGCATCCTTCCGGGGTGAAGGAGGATGACAGGTTTTTTGCAGCATGACATCACTTTGATTCTATGTTGTCAATCTTCTCAGTTTCAATTTGTGGTATTTGTATTATCAAGGTAGTAGGGAAGAGACCTCTAGGATTTCTCAAAACTGCAATGTGGATAGTTTCATTAGTTTGTGTAGCATTGTGACAGAAGCTTGGCTTAAAACGAGTGTCTTGCATTTGCAATTGAAATATGAAGTGGAAACAGGAAATACTTTCTGTAAGTTATGGTTTTAATCCCTTTACTTAATGAATATTTAGTAAGAAATAATGACTATGAGTATTAACCCTGGTTCCCTGTTCTGTACTTTGGCCAAATTTCAATACCTATTGAATATATATACACAAAATAGTTATAAAGAAATATAGAAGGTGAAACAGTGTAGACATTTTAGAAAGCAAAGAAACAGAACTATCAAATTCTATCAGCAAACAGAGCAGACCCTGATCAGATGGCTCCTCTAGGAGCCATCTGATCTGGGTCTACTCTGTTTGCAAATGCGTGAAACCACGTTTATATGAGGGAAAGGGTTAATAAGCTGAATTTTAATGATGGCATTATGAACAAGAGAATATTTTACAATGGTAGAAACCTGTAGAATCATACAGGTCTGTATTCTTTCATAAATAAACGAAGCATACCCTTCACCTATTCCCTCATATTGACATCTTTTGACGCATCTGTAAAAGTCGCAATATGAAACCATTGTGATAAATAGTGTGCTCTGTAATGTTGCTCCATAGGAGAAAATGCTCTGTTTGTCACAATGACTTAAAAACTATACAATTCTAAAACTTTTCCCTTGTTCTAGTAAATGCTTCTTTTCAGTAGATTTATTGAAAGAGGTTGAGTCTAAAAATAGCTTATGAGGGAATGGGTTAACACACAGCTCGCATAGGATCCCGTCTGAACTGAGTTTACTCTTTATGAAAAGGCGTTACAAGGCATGTCTATGAGGTAAATGATTAAATTACCAACTATATGTATGATTTTCCTTGTATTCAATGTACACGTACAGTAAAACCCCGCTAATGTGACCACTTAAAAGCGGTATAATTCTGGGTGCTAGATGCAGGTGGTAGCTTAATGCAGGACAAAAGTAATGCAGAGGAGCTTTCTGCATTTCTTTTGTCCTGCTTTAAGCAACCACCTGCTTATAAAGACACTCATGTCTATTCATTAAGTGGTCACATTAGAGGGGTTCTACTGTATATGATTTTCCTTGTATTCAATTGGTACAGCTGTTTATACAATATACATGTATAATATTTTTCTTGTATATTTTCAGGATGATGTGACACGATTCTGGCGAGAAGAGCGAGAAGATGGCGCCATCTACAATGCTTACCTAAAGAAAGTCACATATCACACTCTCTCTGAGGTACACAAAGCTGCACTTTTCTAATATCTGAATTAAACAGTCGAAGGAAAAGAGATGAGCTCTTTGAACCCAATGAACCAGTTTGTGACTAGCAAATATAGTAGACCATGCTCAGATGGCTCCTGTAGGAGCCATTTGATCTGGGTCTACTCTTTTTGCAAATGTGTGATAACATGTTTATATGAAGGAAAGGGTTTACTAGTTTGTGATGACCTTTAGAATGGTGTGGATCCGGATGAGATTCCAATTAGCTTGACATATCACCCCGGTCCATACTGTCTGTATCCTTTGTATATGCAGACCACCAGCAATAAACATAGGTGTCTTTAAAAGTGAGTTCTGCTAAATGCAGGATGAATAAGTGAAAGAAATGCAGAAACCTACATTAGAAACTTTCTGTATAATTTTCCTCCAGCATTAACCCATTCCCACCTATACACTCCAGAGAACACCATTATCAACCACTTGCCCCAAAGACCCAAAGTTAGACCTCCTTGTGATGGTTCTATTTTATTCCTGAATTTTTTTTTAACCCACTCCCTCATAGGCTATTTTTAGATCCAACCTATTTGAAATAATCTATCAAAAAAGGAGCATTACATGTAACTAGAGAAAAGGAGAATTTTAAA
This sequence comes from Azorinus chamasolen, assembly GCA_963576725.1. Lineage (NCBI taxonomy): Eukaryota > Metazoa > Mollusca > Bivalvia > Cardiida > Solecurtidae > Azorinus > Azorinus chamasolen. The sequence continues at coordinate 27,883,688 of OY755241.1, read as the reverse complement.
ATTTTGTAGTTTTAAAACCATTGTGATAAATAGAGCATTTGCTCCTAAGGAGCAAATGCTCTATTTATCACAGAGGTTTCAAAAAGTGACTTTTACAGAGGCGTAGAAAGGCGTATTCATGGAGGAAAGGGTTAAATTACACAAATTCAAATATTTCTAGTTTGGTTATGGTGAACTGTACTTGACATAATAATGAGTATAATAATACAAATTGGTAGTGTCAAAATCCTAATGAGGTGATGTGTGTCTTTGCATCTCATCTGGATCCAAACTGTTTGCAAAGATCATCACAAATTAGTCCATGGTGTTAAAAGTGTCGGCCACTTAACCTTGTATCTCATAGACATATTTTGGCGCCTTTGCAAACAGAGTAGACCCAGATCTGATGGCTTCTGCTGGAGCTGTCTGATGAGGGTCCGACCTATTTACTGATACAATGGCAGAGATCTACATGTATTCCTGTAGTTTGTCATGGTAAAAGTTCCCATGTTTATGAGGCCATTATAAAATTTCAAGTAATTAATTTTCCTGCAGTTCTAATTGCAAACATGAATACGGTATTCATGGAGTAAAGAGTTAATCCTTCATATAGCCACCTTTTTACTCCTTTGCAAACACTTACAGTGTAGATCCAGATAAAACAGTTACTGTACGAATTGCTCTGTTTGCTTATTAAACTATAATAGATCTGACTCCACAGTCTCTATCTGTACAAATACATTGTATGTGAATAGAGCATTATAAAAATTCAGCTTATAAATATTCATAATGTCATTATTTCTTACATGAATATTTAATAGGGAAAGTTTGATAAAGCATATACATTTATGACTGTGCACAGATAAAAGTTTGATAAAGCATATACATTTATGACTGTGCACAGATAAGCTTGTAATTCACATTGGATAATGAAACGTGATTTGAATATCAAAAACATACGAAATGGTGAAACTCTTTAACCCATTCCCTTATATAGACGCCTGTTGATACCTCTGTAAAAGTCACCTGTTGAAACCATTGTGATAAATAGAGTATTTGCTCATATAGGATTTATTCAAAGTGGTTGGATCTATGAGGTATAGGGTTAATACTTGGACCGACAGTTTTGGGAAACTTAAGAATCATATCTGTATTATATCATGAGCAAACAGAGCAGACCCTGGCAAGACAGCTCTGGCAAGACAGCTCCTACACCATCTGATCTGTGTCAACTCTGTTTGCAAAGGCATAGAAAGACGTATTTATGTAGTAATTCCCACTATCAATATGCTGAAGTATTTTTCATGACTGCTTGTCTGCAGTTAGCTTTCAATTTGTTTTATGCATCAGATTTTAACATAGAATTCTGTACCATGAACCCACTAAGGTCATTAGGGGAAATTATTGTGAAAGTTCAAAAAGTTTAAATTTTCAAAATGTGCAGACCAGGTCATACAGGAGCTGACTGATCAGTAGCTACACTGTTTGTAGATGCAAGTGAATTTGTTTGAGGTGTTTTAAGGTTTAATTATTTGCATGCTAAGTTATTGTTGCCTGCAAATATTGTTGTCTATTGATAACTATTCAAAAAGATAATTGATTTCTTCTATTTTTCTTCTGATATAAAGTCAGAATGTCAAATAGTTTGGATCCTGCTGAGACTCAACTTCACATCTGGGTTTGTACTGTTTAATTACAAATAAACTGTCAGCATGCAAAGGTTTAACCCTTACAACACTGAATTTCCAAATGGACTCTTCCAAAATTCAAATAGGTCAAGCTTATAGTGAATATTTAGGGATGTTTTCTAAAGAAAAGTGTAACATGACAAACAGTGCAGACCCTGATGAGAGGGCTCCCCTAGGAGCCCTCTCATCTGCGTCTACACTGTTTGCAATGGACATTAGTGACTTGGGTCCCGCACTGTAAGGGTTAATGATACTACAAATAGCTTCTGTGAAGTGTTTGTTTAAACTAAATGACTCAGGAAATAAATTTCCTTTTAATTGTTTTACAGTAGTCTGTCCTAAATGTTTTACAGTAGTCTGTCCTAATTTGTAATAGTATGTCTCTTTAGGATCCAAACTGTTTGACACTGTGACTATATATTTGAAGAGCAATTAAACACTGATGGGCCAATCCACTTTGAATAGTCGGTGTGGAAAACTTTTAACCCATTCCCTCATATGGAGCAAATGCTCTATTTATCACAATGGTTTCAAAGTAATTTTTGCAGAGTCGTCAAAAGTCGTCAATATGAAGGAATGGGAATGCCTTTGCAAACAGAGTAGACCCGGAGAAATGACTTCAGTAGGAGGTGTCTGATCAGGATATGCTCAGATTGCTGGTGAAATTATATAAACATGATTTGTCAAATTTTCTGCAGTGGCGAAAACCCTTATGTTCTTATGCCATTTTAAAAGTTAAGCTAATTTCTCTTTATAGATATTCATGGGGTAAAGGGTTAAAGGTCACTTTCTACTTGCTGTGTATGGTGCTATGGGTTGTTGACTGTTGGATCAGTTACATTGAGTTCATACTACTTGTGCATTGTTGAACCCTTTCATTGCGGGAAGTTAGTCACTAATGCCCTTTGCAAACAGTGTAGACCCAGATGAGAGGGCTCCTGTAGGAGCCCTCTCATCAGGGTCTGCACTGTTTGTCATGTTACATTTTTTAAAATCCTGAATATTCATGGTAAGCTTGGCCTGTTCCAATGTCAGAATAGTCCATTTGAAAATATAGTATTGAAAGGGTTTAACTTTTCAACTCGTAATATTTTCCGCCAGCAGTAGTTGCTGTAATACAATTATCAAAATACATTTTCTTTCACTGCTTTTCAAAAACAAATGAGTTTGGATCGTGATGAGATACGAAAAGTAACTTAGTGTCTCATGTGGATCCACGGTATTTACAGTTGTAATCATGGACCCTCTGTAAGGTTAAACAGTGTACTTGATATGAGGTTATTATGGTGAGTGATAAGAAGAGAAACAAGGCCTCTGTATATGATGCCTAGCTATATATGTGATGCTTAGTAATATATGTGAGGCTGTATATATGTGATGTTTGGCAGTATATGTGATCACTGACTAGATATGTGATGCCTTGCTGTATTATGATTTGCCAGGTTATATCAGATATGTATACATGTGAGGCTGTATATGTGATGCCTGGCTGTATATGTGCTGCCTGACTGTATATGTAAGAACTAGTTGTGTATTTTAGGCTGAATATGTGATGCCTTGCTGTATATGTGTGGCCTGTTTTTGCATGTTAAACTCTTATTTGTTGTGTATTATAAATCCATAAGCAAACAGAGTAGACCCTGATCAGATGGTTCCAACAAGAGTCGCCTGATCTTGGTCTACTATGTTTGCAAAGTTTGGAGAAGGCATCTCTTATCAGGAAAGGGTTAATACAACAAATAAGATAGATTATAGAAATGATGTATACATAAAATTTGACTTTGCTTTGAATTTTTTCAGACTGAAAACAAGAGCAAGAATGAATTTTCGCACCTCATGTGGGAGACGCAGAAATTCCGTGTCATCAAGGCCGGGAGCGTGCAGAAGCTTGTGGAGTATCTGTACATTAAGGGAGAGATGGACTCGACCTACACCAACGTGTTCCTGGCTACGTACCGGACATTCTCCTCCACAGAGGAGGTGGCCAATATCCTCGTAGAGCGCTACATCAACATCAAGGCTAACAAGGGCGCCAAGAATGAGCTGCACGACATACAGCTTAGGTATTGCACTGTCTGCTGACTGTTAACACTTTCCTTCATATTATATATCCCATTCCCTCATAAGCTATTTTTAGACCAACCTCTTTGAAATAATCTGCCGAAAAGGAGCATTTACTAGCAGAAAAGGTAAATTTTTGAATTGTGTAGTTTTGAAACCATTGTGATAAATACAACATCACAGTAATTTCAAAAAGTACCATTTACATCGGCATCAAAAGATGTCAATATGAGGGAATGGGATGAGAACCTTTCTACACCTTTGCAAACAGAGTAGACTCAGATCAGACTGCTCCAGTAGGAGTCGTGTGACTCCTACATGAGCTGTCTGATCTTGGTCTGCTCTATTTGTAAAGGCATTAAAAGGTGTATTTATGGAGTAACAGATTAATCTCAATTTGTATTCTTAACTTTAGCTTTTGTAAGATTATTGAATGTTCATATTCTATGTGTTCACATTTAGTTTGTGAACTCTTACATGTCTGTAACTCTCAAGAAATCTTTATAAAATTTGGTAGCCATATTTGTGCCCATATGATCTTGGCCAAGTTTGATAATAGAAATATAATCTGAGAAGTAAGTGTAGAGTTATGAGCTCATGATTTAAAAACATGCATAGTATAAATCAGTACAGTAAAACCTGTCTATAATGGCCACTAAATTACATTAAGTATTTTGTGTTAACGGCAGGTGGTTGCTTAAAGCAAGGTGAAAGTAAAACAACGCTCCTATAGGAGTGTGTATAGCCATCAGATCTCTTCCAAGTTTGATTGTAAGCGAATCTGTAATTCTTCCGTAATGTTCTTTTCTTCATTCAAAATTTGAATTTAATTGTTGTAAAAGTAAAGTCAACATACACATACTGGTACTGTCCAAATTTAGCCTTAAAGTGCAGGAACCAGGTATATAAGATCTTTTGCAAACAGTGTAGACCCAGATCAAAGTGCTCATGGGGGAGTCCTATGATCAGGGTTTGCACGTGCACGTCTGTCATGGAAATCATTTTCTTCAGTGATACATTTTGATACAATTTTTATATTCAGAAGGGGAGGAGCTAGTTTTAATAATTCAGCAGGTTAAAGGTTAAAGCTTGACTGAGGGTAACTGAATTTAACCCTTTCCTCCATAGGCTATTTTTAGACCCAACCTCTTTGAATAAATCTACCCAAAAGGAGCATTTACTAGAGAAAAGGAAAATTTTAGAATGGTTTAGTTTTGAAACCATTGTGATAAATAGAGCATTTGCTCCCAAGGAGCAAATGCTCTATTTATCACAATGGTTTCATAAAGTGACTTTTACAGAGGCGTAGAAAGGCGTATTTGTGGAGGAAAGGGTTAAATAATTCATGTCTTCACCGTAACCCTTTTATTTCAGAACCATTAAGTCTGTGATCTCCGTCTGGATAGACACATACCCGGAGGATTTTCGAGATGCTCCAAACTACCCATGTCTCTCTCAGCTCGAGGGCTTTGCCAAACATCACGTACCCGAGTCCGATCTTGCCATACGTATCAAGTTTAAAATAGAGAAATTTAGGAAGGAGGATGCTAGCAAATTGGGTAACAGTTACAATTTATATGTGGTTTGATTAATCCTTTACTTTAATAATGTCATTATGACTATCAATTAGTTCATAGACTGACGTAAGTACATATGAATTTATGGCCATGGCAGAAACTGTTATTTCAGTATTATTTCATAATAAAAAAGAGCAGACCCTGAGCTAGAGCTGGGTCTATTCTTTTTTGCAACGGTGTAAAAAGGTATCTATATATGAAGTAATGGGTTGAATGAATTTTTCAAGTGAGGTATATACATGTACATAAATGTCACCATGACAGTTGATCTGCTGTCAGTTATTGGCTCTGTTGGTTCTGCAAATATTGATAGAATCTCAAAAGTTTATGAGGAGCTTCATTATCAAGAGGAAATGCAGGAATCATTATAATGCTCCTGTTGCACAAATTTTCAGTTACTGATTTTTCAAAATATCACATATGGTACCCTGACAAGTACTTGTGTTTTGTTGTCAAACCTTTATTTCATGTTAGAAATAATGTGACATCATGAATATTGATTAGCTGACTTTTTACAAGACATATTGACACAGGAATTTTGGCCATGACAGAACTGTAGAATCAGATCTACTTGTATATGATTACTCCTGTAGGAACCATCTAATCAGGGTCCGGCTCTGCTCTGTTTGCAAAAGTGTTTAATCACATACAGGCATAAATATCTATTCTAACGCAATCTGTCAATTTTCTGCAATCTGATTGGCTCATGTGACTAAATTTGCGGCATATAAAAACTGTTTTATATGTCGCAAATTCAACCAATCGAAAACGGCCGAATAACAGCATTAGCCTGTAAATATATTAATGCGCTTTGTTTATCAAACACTTGGATCTACTGATAAATTTGTATGCATACACTGACATACAGTCGAGACTGTCATATGTGACCTTCCAAGGGACTTCATGAAAAAGGTCACATATGACAGGGAGTCTCTTAATACAGACCTAGGATATAATACATGACGTATACCGATGCTACATGTACATGTAAGAGATCTACTTAAGGGAAAAATAAAACTGTGTACTAATCCAGTCTAATATAATTATGTATCTATTATTTATACATTTATACAACATTTATTATCATAAATAAACGCTAATTTAAAAGTTTAATTAATTAATAAATCATTCACTTACCAGAACATTAGTGCATGTACGATACAATGTACAAATATAATACACATATAATTGCATGCACTCAATTCACCCTATCCCTGCTCTATGTTTATAACAAATTTCAATACCTGCTGAATATTCATGGATAAAATAGTTATAACGAAATATGGAAGGTGGAACATCGTAGCCATTTTAGAAAGAAAAGAAACAGATCTTTCAAATTCCACTAGCAAACAGAGTAGACCCTGATCAGACGGCTCCTCTAGGAGCTGTCTGATCGGGGTCTACTCTGTTTGCAAATGCGTGAAAACACGTTTATATGAGGGAAAGTTTTAAACACTTAATGATATAAATATAAACTAGGTGCAGTTTACCAAGCATACTTGCGAGCAATGTTGATAGAGACATGTATTATGCACATACTGATTAATATTTATAAAGACCGTTCTGAACTAAAGAGCCCGTAATAATCACAAACCAGATCGAATTAGTTGCCTTGTTTAAAAGTTGTTTGTCTTTTTTAACAGTTTTGTCGCTCGAAATCTCCTCCGGCCAATCTTGTATACGACGTACGTAGCCATGTTTGACACGACTGGTTTCCCGAATATTCTGCTCGCGTACATGTATCTGTACAGCGGAAGTCGGGAACCAGCTAGTTCAAGCGTGATTACCATCCCGGGTTTTCCCTAATTAATATGGTGTGAAAAACCGACGCGCTATGTAAACAAACAAAAGAAACTGTGATAATTGAATGTCGTTTAATACAGACCGAAGCCTATGTTTGGTTCGCAAAATCAGGGTCGTTTGTCACGTAAGACAGGGAGTCGCTAAATTCAGACCAAAATTATAGGAAAATACGTTGGGCGGGATGAAACACAGTCGCATATGAGAGAGAGTCGCTGAATCCAGGGGGTCGCTAAGGCAGTCTCGACTGTATATTCAAGCTCAGTCCGGTGTTTTGAAAGTTATTAATTTCCATTCTTTGTCACGACTTGACCGGTCTTTTATATGTCATGTGGAGAATTATTGATATACTCAAAGCGTTGTGATTCAGATTCAACCTTATTTATCATACTATTCAAACATAACGTTATATTTACATTCGCCCTGCAACGTCCTTATATAACCTTATTCTAAAAAGAAAGTTGCATTTTCCCATGAACGTTCATTTCAATACCGGTTTGAGTCGGTTCTCCTTTTCCCAGAATTCCGCTCAAGCAGCCCTGAAAATTTGAAATGTGGCATCTTCTTACTGAGAATTATCGCTTGAATACATAATATTGATTGCCAACTTTAACAGCCTATATGGGACGGGAATAGATGATTGACACGTCTTCTTCTTTCACAATTTACTTCTCTCAATTCTCTCTTTGCGTACTACATTCAAACTCTATTAATCAACGTCTGTTCCCAAGCGACGTAACGTCACTTCCGTGTTATGTACACGTGACGTAAGGAGCGTTATCTCCAACAATCCTACTACGTTAGAAACGAACCTGGCAACGACCTAGATAGCGGCTAAAAGATCCGTTGAAATATAAGAAATACAATGGAATATAAATATAAGAAATAAATGACGTGCTCCCGGTGTTCATGAGGTTATGCAACGCATAGCTTTACGAGCAAAGATTCACGTGAAGCCCTTCGGGCTTCACTAACTTTGCTCGTAAAGCTATGCGTTGCATAACCTCATGAACACCGGAAGCACGTCATTCATTTCTTAAATAACGTGACGTCATTGTTACAGACGACGTTTTTGCGTACGGCGCCAAAGGCTAAGATAACGTTACGTTTCCTGACATGTGTATTGAAAGTGTATTGAAATGTAAAATAGCTGTCGCATAATGATTCATGACAAATGTAATAGTGAACTTACAACTGGGCCGGTGTTTTGACCTTGTAAACCAGGGTGAAAAAATCCAGTTATTTTAAGAAATCTGAGAGAAACTGGGCACTATTTCTCGCCTCATCACTCATTCAATCATCTGCGCGCATAGGATATAACAACAATTTGGCATTTTTCGTGCTAAGATTGCGTTAGAATAGGGTTAATCCTACTGTAATTTGAAATTTGCGACGGTATATGAGGTTTTTAACGGTCTTAAATTATTTTAACGGCTCCGCCTTCGGCGTCGCCATTAAAATAATTTGCGACCGTTAAAAACCTCATATACCGTCGCAAATTTCAAATTACAGTAGGATTAACCCTATAATATTCAAAAGTTTTGAAAAAAAGTTACGATTTATTTACAAAATTAATAAAGTACCACATGCATTTGTTAACCCTTCTCCTGCTGAATTTTAAAATACATTTCTCCTTCTTTACCCATGCCCTGTTGTATAATTACATATATCTTCACTGTATACAAGTATTTCGCTGTGTAATCACTGCTGTGGGGTGCATTGGTTGAACAATCAACTTGTAAATAGTGCAGACCCTGATGAGACAGCTCCTGCAGGAGCTGTCTCATCTGGGTCTTCACTATTTACAGGTAGGTATATTGACGTGAATAGCAAGCGAAGGGTTAATCTTGATAGATTTACAATACCTAGGAAAACCTGTAGGAGTCATGTGATCGGGCTCTGCTCTGTTTGCTTATGGAATTTATAAATGTCATTTTACAGTTTTTGACAAGGTGAAAATATCCTGTCATCTACCATTAGAAAATTTCTTCCATCGATATTGCGTAGGCAAAGGGTCAACCCATCATTTGATGATGCATCACTTTGATGCCTTTACAAAGAGAGTAGCCGTCTGATCAGGGTCTGCTGTGTTTGCTCATTGAATATCTGAATTGTAATTCTATACTTTTGTCATAGCATTGTATTCACTTGTTATATACAATAATGGCTGGACTCTGTCATGAATATTCATGATTGATGTAAACAGTTCAAGGGTTTAATTATGTTTTGATCTGTTTGTAGACACCAATATTGAGTTCCATTTCAACCTGGTGGAGGAGGTGGATCATCTGATAGTGGCTGACTACCATCAGCCCCTAGTGTTCTGTGACATCCCAAACCACACTGTGGCAGAGCAGCTTACATACAGGGACGCTGTGAGTGACAATGAACACTTACTGTTTAGACTTGATACATAATAGGTGTACCCTAATTACCCTAAGTATTCAGACAGCCAGTCTGGCCTCTCCGCTAGTGACACTGTACACTTACTGTTTAGACTTGATACATAACAGGTGTAACCTAATACCGTAAGTATTCAGACACCCAGTCTGGCCTCTCTGCTTGTTTATAAGACTGAATAATTCTTATTTACACATTCCCTCGTAGGCTATTTTTACATCCAACCTCTTTGAATAAATCTAGCGAATAGGAGCATTAACTAGAGAAAAGGAAAATTTTAGAATTTTGTAGTTTAAACCATTGTGATAAATAGAGCATTTGCTCCTACAGGAGCAAATGCTCTATTTATCACAATAGTTTCAACAGGTGACTTTTGCAGAGGCACTAAAAGGCGTCAATATGAGGGAATGGGTTAAATTAGAATGACATAGTAATAGAAGCTATTAGAATTACGTAGTATTGAAACCAATTGCTTTATTTTAATATCACAATGGTTTTAAAAAATGACTTATTGAGTTTTCAGTATGAGGAAATGGGTTAAATCATATCAGTAGAAAGATTAATTTCTATTTTCAGGAGTTATTCAAGCGTGTAGTACCTCATCAATGCCTTGGGGCAGTTTGGGCTCGGCGGGCGCGTAAGCAAGGAAAGGGTAATACAGTAGCGGGTAGCGTTCTAGCTACCATAGAACAGTTCAACCGTGTCTCCCTGAGGGTGATAGCTACCGTATTAAAGAACCCAGACCTCAGAACTTCACAGAGAGTTAAAGTTCTGCAGAAATGGATTGAAATTGCTCAGGTAAGTGATAATTGGTAATTTATAGTATTAATATCTGGGAAATCAGAAATTATTGTAAAATATGTTTTATCTCATTCAACTGTGATTGCCTTTGCAAGCAGTTTGGATCCAGATGAGATGCCGAGGATCCCCGTGTCGCATCAGGATCCAAACTATTAAACATTTTTGTGGTAATGTTTTTTAGAGAAAATAAAACATATGACAGTTGTAGCAGATGACAAATTTGGCAAACAACAATTTTTGGCAGCAAAATAGTTAAGCTACCATTATAGACATCAGTGTTTTACTGTTAACTTGATGAATATTTATTAAGCAATAATTATTCATGGACGAAATATGGGAGCTGCAACATTGTAGCCATTTTAGAAACTAATGAAACCGATCTATCGAATTCCATTAGCAAACGGAGCAGACCCTGATCAGATGGCTCCTATAGGAACCATCTGATCTGGGTCTACTCTGTTTCAGACCTATGCATGAAAAGGCGTTTATTGTCATTCTCGTCATCAGAATGGCATTATGAACAATGAATTGTTTTGACCATGGCAGAATCTCCAAAATAGATATATGTAATTCCATAGGCAAATAAAGCAGACCTTGATCAGACCACTCCTGCTGGAGTCTGCTCTTATTACAAAAAAGGTGTATCTATCAGGTAAAGGGTTAACCATTTCCCTCATATAAACACTTTTCACTCGTTTACAAACAGAGCAGACCCAGATGAGACTACTCTGTTTGTTTGTGAAATTATAACAGATCTGACTCTACAGTTTCTACCAATACCAGTAGTTCCTGTGGTCATGTGATATTATAATTATTCAGGTAATAGATATTCATGATGTCATTATTTTTTACATGAATATTCAAAAGGTGTATCTTACCAGCTAGAGGATTAATGGAGATGTTAGGTAAATACAGGGCATTGGTAGTGCAGAATGCTCCTTTTGTCATGCATTAATGCTTTACTCCATGAATATTTATGTAAGAAATATTGATGTCATGAATATTATTAGAACTGTTATAATAGTACGAGGACACAGTAAGTTCTGGCCATTGCAGAAAGTATAGAATCATATCTATATTATATCATAAGCAAACAGCACAGTCCCACATCAGATGGCTCCTATAGGGTCTACTCTGCTTGCAAAGGCATAGAAAGGTGTATTTATGGAGTAAAGGATTAATTAAAAAAACGCTTTAACACATTACCCTCTAGTGATGCAATTTTGCGCCTCTATAAAATTCACATTTTGAAACCATTGTGATAAATAGAGCATTTGCTCCTATGGAGCAAATGCTCTATTTATCACAATGGTTTCAAGACTACACAATTCTAAAACTCTCCTTTTCTGTAGTTAATGCTCTTTTTCGGTAGATTTATTCAAAGAGGTTAGCAAACAGAACAGACCCTGACCTGGGTCTACTCTATTTGCAAATGCCTGAAAAGATTAACCAGAAAGATTAATCTAATCAGAGTCTGCTTTGTTTGCCTATGGAATAGTTTGTCCTGTTGTAAAAAAATCCCTTGTTTATAATTACATTATAAAATTCAGCTTGATGTCACAATTCTTACATGAATTTTTATGAGGTAACAGGGTTACTTAGTCTACCAATTTTGTTTCAGGAAATGCGACATTTGAAGAACTTTTCGTCATTGAAGGCTATTATATCAGGGTTACAGGCCAATTCAATATACAGGCTAAGGAAAACCTGGGCTGCTTTACCTAAGTAAGTCATTACCTTTAGTAAGTCATTACCTAAGTAAGTCATTACATAAGTAAGTCATTACCTAAGTAAGTCATTACATATAAGTAAGTCATTACCTAAGTAAGTCATTACATAAGTAAGTCTTTTACCTAAGTAAGTCATTACCTGAGTAAGTCTTTACCTGAGTAAGTCTTTACCTAAGTAAGTATTTACCTGAGTAAGGCTTTACCTGAGTAAGTCTTTTTGCAAAGGTGTAGAAAGGTGTATTTATGGAGTAAATGGTTAAAATCCTGGTTTAGAGGGGTTATGCTGTATCTTACAAATTGCTTTCTTGTGTTAACAGGGAGAGTTTAGCAGCTTTTGAGGATTTGTCTGAGATTTTCTCAAATGAAAACAACCAACTGGCTTCCAGAAACCTTTTAATGAAGGTAAGAATTTGTCTACATTTGACATATTTTGCTTGTCTGTATTTCTTGTAAAAAAATGTAGAGTTATTTCCATGGACTTGGTGTCTTTGTCGTCAATCTGGGTCCCATCATCATTTTCGTTCAAACATGAACCTATTTCCCATTACGCTACTTTTTTATACCCAACCCATTTGAATAAATCTACTGAAAATGAGCATTTACTAGAAAAAGGAAAATTATAGAAATGTGTAGTTTTGAAACCATTGTGATAAATGCAGCATTTACTCCTCAATTGCTCTATTTATCACAATGGTTTCAAAAAGTGACTTGTACAGAGGAGTCAAAAGGCGTCAGTATGAGAGAATGGGATAACACTTAAAATATTTTTTCCCAGTTTAGACTATAGTACAGTTTTCCTTTACCTGTCAAACTTCTCTAACTTATTCACCATCACAAGTGCTATAGTCTGGTAAAGGGTCATTACTCTATATTTAACCAATTCCCTCATTTTGATAGCTCTGCAAGTCAGTTTTTTGAAACCATTGTGATAAATAGAGCAATGGTTCCTTTGGAACAAATGCTCTATTTATCATAGTGGTTTCAGAACTATTCAATTAAAAAAATCCCTTTTTTTTTAGTAAATGCTGCTTTTTAGTAGATTTATTCAAAGATGGGTCTTAAAATAGCCTATGAGGGAATGAATTAAAGAGATGAGGCCTGTCAAATTTTTTATTAGTGTTTGCATTATTTGCCGGTAGAAGCAATTAAAAATGCTTGGCTACATCAGAGTTAACCCATTACCTTATAGGCTATTTTTAGATCTTTGAATAAATGTACCAAAAAGGAGCATTAATAAGAGAGAAGGGAAATTTTTAGAATTATGTAGTTCTGAAACCATTGTGATAAATAGAGCATTTGTTCCATAGGAGCAAATGCTCTATTTATCACAATGGTTTCAAAAAGTGATTTTTACAAAGGCGTCAGTATGAGGGAATGGGTTAAAAGTAGATTGCTTCGTCTTGAAAAGATGAACAGATTCTCAGTTTGAGATCTAATGAGACACTGACTTAGGTGGAGCCTCTGTGGTGAAGTGGTTATGCCCTTCTACTGACATCGCTGTGGTTAAAATCGTGATCTTCCAGCTGACATTGGTAGATTGGTGGTTCTATCCAGGTGTTCTCCTGTGCACAACACAATGCAGTTTGCTCCATGCATAAAAAAACATCTAGGGTCTTCCTCCACCTGTAATTAGCTGGATGTGGCGATATGGTTGAAATGCTGTTACAGTGATGTCAAATCACAAACAAAATAAACTGAGTTAATATATCAATGGATGTGTCTATCAAACTGTATGGCCACACACTGTATCTGTTTCAAGTAGACATGGTTTGACTGAAAGACACCCACACACTGATATTTACCCTATGATCTGTGTCTATATCTGTACAGGAAGCAACCGCCAAGTTTCCTGACTTGGACTCCAGCAATAAAACCTTACGACGCAGGAATCAAATGAAACGACAATCATGGATTGATAATGTAAGTTGATATTGTGATGTAGTGAAAGAATTTGGAATAAATCTCTATCTTTTTGGAAACTTTTAACTCTTTTAGCACCAAATAATTTTCACCTGCAATGTTGTCTGTTTAAACCCTTTCCCTCATATAAACGTGTTTTCACACATTTGCAAACAGAGTAGACCAAGATCAGACAGGGTCTGCTCTGTTTGCTTATGGAATTTAAAAGACCTCTTTCTTTATTTTCTAAAATGGCTACAATGTTTCACCTTCCATATTACATTTTAACTATTTTTTCCATGAACATTCAGTAGGTATTAAAATTTGGACTAAATATAGAACAGGGAAAGGGTTAAATTTAACAATGGAATTTTCTTAACATAAGCTGTGTGTTAGACAGTTTGGATCCTGATGAGATACCAAATTACTCAGCATCTGGATCCAAACTGTTTGTAAAGGTCAGCACAAATTCACCCATTGCAATAACCCAAGTAAGTTGCTATCAGGCAACTTTGGCTGTGAAAGAGTTAAAACCATAGCTTTGTCTTTAAATAGATAGGATTATGTTTTACTCTCCTTCATGAATATTCATGCCAGATCCCACCAATTATAAATATAATGCTTGCATTTAACCCTTTCCTCCATAGGCTATTTTTAGACCAAACCTCTTTGAATGAATCTACCAAAAAGGAAAATTTACTAGAGAAAAGGAAAATGTTAGAATTGTGTAGTATTGAAACCATTGTGATAGATCAAATAGAGCATTTGCTCCTATGAAGCAAATGCTCTATTTATCACAATGGTTTCAAGAAGTGACTTTTACAGAGGCATAGAAAGGCGTATTTGTGGAGGAAAGGGTTAAAAAACATTCACTAAGGAAATATATTGCTATGGCAGAATAGGATAAGATCTATAACATCAGAGCAAACAGAGTAGACACAAATTAGATGGCTCATGTTTGTTCAAGATGTCTGATCAGGGTCTACCCTGTTTGCTTATATATAGATCTGATTATATAATGCCATGGTATTTAATATTTTTTATACAAGAAATGAAATGATGTTCCTGCTTGAATTATCATTACGATTCATTAGATAAAAGCTCTGTATAACGGTTTGATCTTGTTTCTATTATACAAAGTTAGAATGCTAGTAAATTGTTTTGGAAATCAATGAGTGATCTGTATACAGTAATACCTCTCTATAACGGCCACTAAATTGTGTTAATTAGTTGGTATTTAGGGCAGGTGGTTGCTTAAAGCAAGGTGGAAGTAAAACAGAATGCTCCTATAGGAGCATTCTGGTTTACTTTCATCTTACTGTAAGCATCCACCTGCCTTTAACACACAATGCTTGATGTAATTTAGTGACTGTTATAGAGAGGTTTTACTGTACATAGACTTATTTTATATTTCTCTGTAAAAATAAACTTTGAATTATTACATTTATTATACTGTAGGAATTACTACACTTTATCTACCCTTTTTAAAAAAATACATATTACTCTTGGTACTAAATTATTACACTTTTTCTACTCTGACATTGAATGTTACTCTATTTCTACTGAATTATTACACTTTTTCCCCATCAGTAAATTATTACACTTTTTACTAGTGAGTTATTACACTTTTTACTAGTGAATCATATTAAAATGAATTATTACACTTTTTACTAGTGAATTATTACACTTTTTACTAGTGAATTATATTAAAGTGAATTATTACACTTGGTAGGTGTTTACGCTGTTTCTGCTGTTTGAATGGTACCTTTTCAACTAATTTATTACACACACACACCTTTAGTAAATTATTACTGGTTTTTAGTGAATTATAATTGAATTATTACACTTTTTCTTCTGTGTACCAGGGAGTGGTACAGGGCACAGTCCCCTATCTGGGCACCTTTCTCACAGATCTGACCATGATAGACACAGCAATACCCGACACCACTGATGGTCTCGTCAACTTTGACAAGCGACGGAAAGAATTTGAAGTGCTTGCTCAAATAAAGCTCCTACAATCAGCCTCCCAGATCTACACCTTTCGTGAGGACCAGCAGTTTTGGACCTGGTTTGATTCTGTGAGGGTTTACGATGAAAATGAAAGGTACCATAGTTTATTTAGTGCACCATAGCTTATCCAGTGTACCATAGCTTATCTAGTATCAATGAATTTTCTGTATGTTGACTTTCATCTATACATGTATTTGTATTTATATTACTCAACAAAATATTTTAAGGGTCACTGGTCAGTTTCCCATAGGGCTCAATGTGTTCACTACACAACTTTGGTACTTCGTATCTTTCACAAATGTTGCTTAATCCAGACGAAATTTTCAGGAATTATTGTCAGAATTTCAATTAACGGGTGCTGGTGAAAATTATACCTGCGAGAGTATTATGCACCTCCATGAAGAAAAATTTTAAAACCATGTTTTTCACAAAAAATACATAATTTTCAACAGGAGTTTTCCTTGCTCTGGAAATCGAAAATGAAATCAATATTGGAAATAATGGATGTGGAAAGGTTTATCAAAATGTCTGACATACCAAAGACATGTTTATTGATAATCCAGATAAGAGAAAAATGAAATTGATTTTTATAGATAATTTCAGAAATTTCCAATTTTCGTTTTTTCATTACATGGATGCCTATAGGACCTCGGCATAACTCAATCTCACTGGAATCTGTAATTGGACATTTTGACAATACTTCCTGTAAATGTCAAAATTCATTTATGTATATGGAAAATACAGGATGCCAAAACTGTAGGGTCATTGCATAAACCCTATGGGAAAAGTACCACTGACCCTTAAATATTTTTTGAGTATATAAGTCTAAATTGTTCTTTGCTAAAAGTTCAGACTAGCGATGTATTACTGTATGTTATGGTATTTCAGTGTGATGTAATGATAACAAAAAAAGGCATGTCAATTTAATGAAGGAACTACAACTTTAAACAGGAAAATTAATTCCTTTAACACTTTTGCAGATTGAGCATTCCCTAAATTAGACAGCTCCTGCAGGAGGAGCATCCCTAGATTAGACAGCTCCTGCAGGAGGCTAGAAGTCTTATCAGTCTATACTGTGCTCTGTTTAGTTTTAAGTTTTAATGATCTGATTTTCCACCACAGTAAAACACCTCTAAATCAGAATTCTAATAGAGAAGAATTTAAACACTTTTAGGCAGGTAGCTGCTTAATGCATGGTGAATATCATGCAGAAACCTCTAAGAGGAGCTTTCTGCATGACTTCCACCCTGCATTAAATACAAAAATGTATTAGTCAATATTCATGATGGATGGAGTCTTACAAAAACATTCTTTACCTGGTGGACACACCTTTTGACATGGCTCTTTGCAAACAGAGAAAACCCAGATTAGATCTGCTGTTTGCTAATAGAATAGTTTATATCTGATTCTATATCAGTAGTGATTGCAGTATTTTCACTTGGTTTATATAATAGATAGATAGATAGATAGATAGATAGATAGATAGATAGATAGATAGATAGATAGATAGATAGATAAATAAATATCATGTCACATTCTTTTATAATGTATGTTATTTTTCATTTTCAGCCATGATCTTTCGTGTGCTATGGAGAGGCCAGCAGAAGGGGTCAAAGTGAAAAAGAGATCTTCAAGGTACATGAATGTAGTAAAGCCATTCCACAGTAATCACTTTAACCCTTTATTCCATGAATATTCATGTAAGATATAATGACGTTATGGATATTAATTTGCTGAAGTTTCAATCATCGCTAAGCCATTTTTTGGCCATGGCAGAAACTGAAGATTCAGATCTATATTATTTTGTAAACAAACAGGGCAGACCCTGATCATATGGTCCCTGCAGGGGCTGTTTAATCTACTCGGAATGCAGGAAACCAGGCCCTGAGGTTATAAAACTTTTTGCTTGAGTCTTGAGATCACTCTCAAGCATCTGATTGATCAGATTCTAATCTCACTGATCAGCTTCTTGACAGTTTGTCATTGTAATCATTATAAATTATACCTTGTAATAATAAGTGGGTTGTGGTTAAACAATTATTGCCTATTGCAATTTGAAACTTTTACATTTACATTTTTTATTAGCTCCACTTTTTCAAAAAGTTTACAAGAGAGTTGGAAAATATATAGTCACTGTGGCCATATACATGAACTACACCTAATGTAAGTAAATGTACAGTCGGCTGAGCGGTCATTCGGACTGAAAGTAGACTATAACTAGGTACTTTACTTTACTTTTACACCTTACCTCAACACAATACAGTCAATGTCGGTCATATATTTGATTGCCTATATTTACTGTGGCCATACGACTACACCTGACTCAACAATACAGTCATATATTTAGTCATCTATATTTACTGTGGCCATGCACTGCCCCTGACTTCAGGGATATAGTAAGATGTATGCTAAGATTTTATTTTTTTTTAATTACATGACTTGACAGTTTTTTGTCTTTTGTTTCAGTGTTGGCCCACGACCGACTAAGTTAGATTCATCTAACCGGTTCTCATTGTTCATGTGTGGGGGACTTAATTTCGATGACAAATCTAGCCTTGCTAGCAGCTCTAACCTTGACTCCCCTGTCTCCCCAACACACGGCGTAAGTACAGACAAACTACAATATAATAATTACTCTGAATATTTGGACACTGAGTTTTTCCTGTTAGTGTTTTTGTATATAAATTAACCCTTTCGCTGTTCTCTGTTTATTCCAAGTTTCAATACCTACTGAATATTCATTGACAAAATAGTTATAATATTATATGCAAGTTGGAATATTGTAGCCATTTTAGAAACTAAAGAAACAGGCCTATCAAATTCCATATGCAAACAGAGCAGACCCTGATCTGGGTCTACTCTGTTTGCAAATGCGTGAAAAGATGTTTATATGAGGGAAAGGGTTAAATAAATCACCTTGGCTTCATTTTGATAACTTTAAATTAACCTGACATTATAGCAAATAATGTAGACCCTGATCAGACTGCTGCTTCAGACGATGTTTTATCTGAGTCTGTGCTATTTGCCTAAGTTTATGTGTCCAAATACTTAGTGTAAATAGGGTATATAATATAGTGATCATCAGTACAACACTCTATTATAAGGGTGTATAGTGATCATCAATACAACACTCTATTATTAGGGTGTATAGTGATCATCAATACAGCACTCTATTATTAGGGTGTATAGTGATCATCAATACAACACTCTATTATTAGGGTGTATAGTGATCATCAGTACAGCACTCTATTATTAGGGTGTATAGTGATCATCAATACAACACTCTATTATTAGGGTGTATAGTGATCATCAATACAACACTCTATTATTAGGGTGTATAGTGATCATCAATACAACACTCTATTATTAGGGTGTATAGTGATCATCAATACAACACTCTATTATTAGGGTGTATAGTGATCATCAATACAACACTCTATTATTAGGGTGTATAGTGATCATCAATACAACACTCTATTATTAGGGTGTATAGTGATCATCAATACAACACTCTATTATTAGGGTGTATAGTGATCATCAATACAACACTCTATTATTAGGGTGTATAGTGATCATCAGTACAACACTCTATTATTAGGGTGTATAGTGATCATCAATACAACACTCTATTATTAGGGTGTATAGTGATCATCAATACAACACTCTATTATTAGGGTGTATAGTGATCATCAATACAACACTCTATTATTAGGGTGTATAGTGATCATCAATACAACACTCTATTATTAGGGTGTATAGTGATCATCAGTACAACACTCTATTATTAGGGTGTATAGTGATCATCAATACAACACTCTATTATTAGGGTGTATAGTGATCATCAATACAACACTCTATTATTAGGGTGTATAGTGATCATCAATACAACACTCTATTATTAGGGTGTATAGTGATCATCAATACAACACTCTATTATTAGGGTGTATAGTGATCATCAATACAACACTATTATTAGGGTGTATAGTGATCATCAATACAACACTCTATTATTAGAGTATGTAGTGATCATCAATACAACACTCTATTATTAGGGTGTATAGTGATCATCAATACAGCACTCTATTATTAGGGTGTATAGTGATCATCAATACAACACTCTATTATTAGGGTGTATAGTGATCATCAATACAACACTCTATTATTAATAGAGTATGTAGTGATCATCAATACAACACTCTATTATTAGGGTGTATAGTGATCATCAATACAACACTCTATTATTAGGGTGTATAGTGATCATCAATACAACACTCTATTATTAATAGAGTATGTAGTGATCATCAATACAACACTCTATTATTAGGGTGTATAGTGATCATCAATACAACACTCTATTATTAGAGTATGTAGTGATCATCAATACAACACTCTATTATTAGGGTGTATAGTGATCATCAATACAACACTCTATTATTAATAGAGTATGTAGTGATCATCAATACAACACTCTATTATTAGGGTATATAGTGATCATCAGTAAAACAGTGCATTTCAGTGGAGACCGGATATGTGAATAAACCTTGACTTCATGAATATTCATGTAAGAAATAATATGAATGTTAATAAATATTTTACCCTTTACTCCATAAATACGCCTTTCTACACCTTAACAAACAGAGTAGACCCAAATCAGATGGATATTGTAGGAGCCGTCTGATCTGGGTCTGCTCTCTTTGCTTATGATATATAATATATAAATCTGATGCTACAGTTTCTACCCTGGCCAAAAATTCCTGCATTCATGTGCCATCAGAAAAATTAAACTAATAAATATTCATGATGTCATTAGTTCTTGTGTGACTGTTCATGGAGTAAGATGTTTCAGATGTCACTTGTTCTGTTTCAGATCTCATCTGTTATGTTTCAGATGTCATTTTTCTGTTTCAGATGTAACTTGTTCTGTTTTAATTGTCATTTGTTCTAATGTTTCAGATGTCATTTGTTCTGTTTCAAATGTAATTTTGTTCTAAATGGTCAGATGTCATTTGTTCTGTTTCAGATGTCATTTGTTCTAAATGTTTCAGGTGTCATTAGTTCTAAAGTATCAGATGTCATTTGTTCTAATGTTTCAGGTGTCATTTGTTCTGTTTCAGATGTCTCACTCATCGTCTACCTCATCAATCCAGTCTTACGACAGCGACAACTCCACACCATTCAAATCATCTGACGCCTGCGTCATCAAGGTCTCCTTTGAGACGGGTGCTATTCCAAAATCTCATGTTTATAAAAGTATCATGGTAAGTGAAACAGAGTTATCTACCTTTATCTTAACCCTTTACTCCATGAATATTCATGTAAGAAGTAATGACATCATGAATATTAATTAGATTAATTGTTATAATAGCGCATGGACATAGGACATTTTGGCCATGGCAGAAATCAGGGTCGGCTCTGTTTGTTTATGAAATAATATAGATATGATTCTACAGTTTTAACAAAAGCAACAAACTCCTGTGTCAATTTGTCTTATCAAAATTAATCTAACATTCATGGAATAAAGGGTTAAAGGGGAAGTCCCTACATTTGACGTGTTTTAAAAATACCTTTGTTTATATGCTGAAAAGTATAATATTGTAAGAAAACCTATCAAATAAACATTGAAAATGGCAGAACATCCATGTATTTGATATTGACGATCCTTATTTTTTACCCGCTGTTTCAGTTTTATTCGGGATGAGTTTTAGTTTCGTATCTGTTCGCACTTTTCGAGTCTCTCCGACCACTTCCGAGAAAAGCTGTTACGTAAACAATGGAGGGATCCGGTAATCATCGGCAATATGCGGAAAATTTGAACGGAAAAGGCTGATAATACTTTGTTATAGAACAAAAATTATATGTATTGATGAATCGGTTTATTTTGTGTCACAGGGGCGTTTTTCGATATAAGTTCAAGTTGACAATCTCATAATAATGATTGAACATAACAAATACCAAGTTTTATGACATTATTGAAAATATGCGTTCATTGTAGGGACTTCCTCTTTAATGCTCCTCAAGGAGCCATATGATGAAGATTTGCTGTGTTTATTTAGTAAGGAATTTATATTATGTATCTTATTCTAGTTTCTGTCATCACCAAAAATCCTGTATTCAAATGCTATATGATAAAAATTAATGTGCATATCATTAGTTCTTAAATGATTTGTTCATAAAAGGTTTAAAATTCTCTCATTCTTTTAGATTAATTTAATATCTAATGTAGATCTAAACTGTTTGTGAAATTTTAAAAGTTAAAGAATTTAAAAGAACAGCACTTACGTCCTTATTGAATAATGATGTAAAAAATATTGACATCATGAATACATTTGAGTTTTATCATGGTATATGTACACAGGATGTTTTGATATTGGGATAAACTGTAGACTCAGATGTATTATAGCCATCTAATTAACCCTTTCCCTGTTCTAAGTTTATTCCAAATTTCAATACCTACTGAATATTCATTAACAAAATAGTTATAAAAGATATATGGAACTTGGAACATTGCAGACATTTCAGAAAGCAAAGAAACAGATTTATCAAATTCTATTAGCAAACAGAGCAGACCTTGATCAGACGGCTCCTCTAGGAGCCGTCTGATCTGGATCTACTCTGTTTGCAAATGTGTGTAAACACGTTTGTATGAGGAGAAGGGTTAAGGTCGATTCTATTTGCTTATGGAATTATATAGATCTGATTTGATTCTACAGTTTCTGCCAATGGCCATTATGAAAATCATCTAATGAATATTGATCAGGTAAAGGCTTTCAGTGTACAATCAGTCTTTGCTATCATGATATAATGTATGATTTGAGACTATGTTTTTGTATTCAGCTCCATAACACGGACCACACTGCGACGGTCATACAGAGGGTGATGGAAAAGTACGACATCCGTGGCAAGGACAAGGATTACTGCCTGCTACAGTTTCTCCCTGATGGAGGTAAGTCCGATATTAGTAACATGTTATCCGCGACATGGACTAGTAC
This sequence comes from Azorinus chamasolen, assembly GCA_963576725.1. Lineage (NCBI taxonomy): Eukaryota > Metazoa > Mollusca > Bivalvia > Cardiida > Solecurtidae > Azorinus > Azorinus chamasolen. Next base: position 27,860,754 of record OY755241.1, on the reverse strand, counting down.
CACATTTGTGGCAAGTACAAAGAGTACTGTCTGCTACAGCTTATCTCAGATGGAGATAAGTCTGATTCTAGTAACACGACATTTGCGGCAAAGACAAGGACTGCTGCCTGCTACAGCTTCTCTCTGATTAAGGGTAGTCTGATACTAGTACTGACAAAGCTGTACATAAGAGGAGTACTCATCAGAAGTGTGTATAAGACGAGTACTCATTGACTGATTCTCAACTGTTTGCTATTGAAACAAACTCCCCATTTTAAATTTTTACATAAAAATTAAATATTACTCATAATGGGTAATTTAGCAGGAATAATCAACAAGTTAAAGATTAAATACTTATTTCTGTTACAGAACTGTTGATCCCAGAGAAAGCCAATGTGTTTTATGCGATGAACAATTCAGGAGAGCTCAAGTTTGTGTTACGAACTCGCAAAGAACAGGAGGCTTTGACGCAGAGTCGAAAGCGAAATCGCCGTCGACTTAAATTGACGTTGTGAATAGTCTCCGAAGCTTGTGAACTATTTTGTCTCAAGAACATTGTGTACAGAGAGCATATCAAAATAAAATACTCAGTGGAGTGGTCGTCATGGAAATTAGCACTGATCGTCATAGAAATTAGCAGTGGTTGTCATAGAAATTAGTGCTGGAAGCTGGATAACAGTTGATGAATATATCAAAGGGGTTGAGTTATTGCCCACTGTGCTACGAAGCCAGTTATAGTCCATAGCTACTGTCACTGTCTCGTGTTATATATATATGCTAGTCATTAATGCTTTCTTGCTACATTCAATGAAAATTTAGCACGCAGAGCAAACTATTGTCCACAGAAAACTTTCTTATGAACTCATATTGTGAAATGTTCTTCCATGTCTTTCGAAGAATACTGTCAGCGCCAGTCAGACAATTTTGATTCTAATGAGAAGTTCATTGCCGACTTACAGATCCATAATTATGTCATTAGCAATCGGAGCAGACCCTTACCAGATAGATGTCTGATCTGGGTCTGCTCTGTTTGCCAATGCATGAAAGATGACTCTATCAGTTAAAAGGGTAAATGTTCAAAATGATAATGGCAATTTATTGATTACAGTGAAATCTGTCTAAACCGGATATTAAACTTAGGATAAATATTAGTTTTGGAGCCAGGTGGCAGCTTAATGCAGGGTGAAAGTCATGTAGAAAGCTCCTATAGGAGCTTTCTGCAGGACTTTCACCCTGCATTATGAGCCACCAGCCTAAAAGTATCTAAATTCTTCTCTACTAGAATTCCAGCTTAGAGGGGTTTTACTGTATATAATTCAACTAAAAGTTTTGATCCAAGTTAGCCAGCCACCTTTATGAACAGAGAAGAACTAGATCAGACGACTCCTGTAGGAGCTGTCTAAACAGGGTCAGCTCTGTTTGCTGATTTTTTACATGAATATTCATGAGGTAAAGGATGAACCCTTTCCCTAATATAAACGTGTTTTCACACATTTGCAAACAGAGAAGACCCAGATCAGATGGCTCCTAGAGGAGCCGTCTGATCAGGGTCTGCTCTGCTTGCTATTGGAATTTGATAGATCTGTTTCTTAACTTCCTAAAATTGCTACAATATTTCACCTTCCATATTTCATTATAACTATTTTTCCATGAATATTCAGTAGGTATTGAAATTTGGAATTAATATAGAACAGGGAAAGGGATTAAACATCTGTATTATATTGGATCTATAATAGTTATCAGGAGTTTTATGCTAACACAATTTTTAGCAATGCTGTTTTTGGAAGAACAAAAAAAAAAAAGGTTGGTCTTGTATTAGCTTTGTTGTTGTCATCATCTGGTCAGTTTCAACATCAGTACTGCTATCCTTTACAGACTTCACACAGTTGTTACTATTATATCGTCACAAAGGCTACAATCTGGCAAGGGGTTGTTTCTCAGTAATGCATATTTAAAGTGTTAATGTCCCTTTAAAAACACTGAATTTTGTGGAAACTGACAGTGCTGGCATACACTTGTGTTGATCTTGTTTTATAATTTGATTTTAGAAACGTTGTCTTATACATTTGTACATCTGTTTTAAGTTATGGATAATTTTAAGTCTATATTTGAATGCCTTGTTTTGTATCCAGGCATAACTGTTTAACAGTCTTCAAGAATTAGCATTCTTAAATGTGGAGTGAAAGGTTTGAACCCATGTCCTTCAGAGGCATGGATAACATACATCTGTTAAATCTTACCCCACTATAAACAGTTAATGCCTGCTAGATATGGACCTGGTGCAATTAAACTAACTGGGATTCGTTCAAGCATTTGAGATACAATGGACTGAGTGTCAAATAGCTTGGATCCTGATCGTACCCCAAACTAAATGGTGTTTCATCTGGATCCAACCTGTTTGCAAATGAGAGTCTTACAGACCTTTTTTAACTATAACTCATTTATTTCTCCATCAAATTTCTGATTAGAATAGTGTCTAAGGGATGATTCTAAAGAGTGTTCACAATATTGGGTTTATTGGAGAAATGACAATTTTAGTATTTGAATACTCCCTCGTTAGTTTAGTATTTAACCCTTTCCCTGTTCTATATTTATTCCAAATTTCAATACCTACTGAATATTCATGGACAAAATAGTTACAATGAAATATTGCAGGCGGAGCATTGTAACCATTTTAGAAAGTACAGAAAGAGGTCTTTAAAATTCAGTGAGCAAACAGAGCAGACCTGATCAGACGGCTCTTACAGGAGCCATCTGATCTGGGTTCTACTCTGTTTGCAAACACATATGAATTATGCCCCTTTTTGGTGGTCGCATTACTCTAGAGGGTTTTTTACTGTAGTGGGTTAGATAGCATTTATAATGAACTGACCAATGGGATTATCGTTTACCTGAAAGACACACGTTTTGAGGTCTTTTGAAGCAGAGTAGACCCAGATCAAACAGCTCCTGTGAGGGTCATTTGATGAGGGTCTGCTCTGTTTGTTTATGAATATAGATGTGATTCTACAAATAGATATGGTTCTGCTATGGTCAGAAATGCTCTTATTCACACGCAGCTATAAGAATTCAGCTGATTAATATTCATGATGTCATTATTTCTTACATGAATATTTATCAGGTAAAGGGTTAAGCAAGGGTCAAGATAAGATTTGTAAATTAAACCATTTCTCCTCCAAACCCTACGTAGTTGCCACTCTTTAGATTTGGCTCAAAGAGACAATTCTAAAGAGTGGTCATATCATAAGAGCTTTTCTGGAGAAAATATGATTTGTATACATTTATATTTGAATACCCACCTTTATTGCTCGGATTCAGAGTAAGTAAATACCCTTAAAAGGAAATCCCTGAACCCTTTCCTCCATAAATATATCTTTCTATGCCAGACTTTTATTGCCTATGCAAACAGAGACCGAGATCAGACGGCTCCTATAGAAACCGTCTGATCAGGGTCTGCTCTGTTTGCTTCTAGAATAATATAGATCTGATTCTATAGTTCCTACTTTGGCAAAAATTTGTGCTAATATGTCACTTTAATAATTAATTGAAAATTGAGCTAATAAATATTCATGATGTCATTATTTGTTACATGAATATTCATGGGGTAAAGGGTTAAAAGGAGATCTAGGATTTTAATAGTGACTTGTTAAACCAATAAAAGTCATTGCTGTTGCAGCTCTATGTACATTATGATCAAACAGTACTGTTGTGGATTATTTTGCAATCGATGCTGTTTTTTATGTACATGTATACATTTTTACTGAGAATGTGTATAGTCTAGTTTGTGCAATATTATCATAGGTTGATCAGTAATAGGAAGTTGTGATTTTACAATGCAATATATTTAAAATACTTTTCATTTTGATATTGTAGAGATAGGTTTTATATTTATTCTGTTTAGAAAACGTATTTATACCATATTTGTATGTAATAACCCTTTACTTCACAGAGACACTTTCTAATGCCTTTGCAAACAAAGTAAAGTCAGATCAGATGTCTGCTGTAGGTGCTGCCTGATCAGAGTCTACCCAGTTTGCTTATGGAATAATAAAATATCTGATTCTACCGTTTCTGAAATGGCAAAAAAGATGCCATTATAAAAAGTGGGTTAATGCCATTATAAAAAGTGGGTTAATTTTGATAAATATTCATGAGGTAAAGGGTTGAGAATGTCTCATGATGTTCAAAGGTTTCTTTGATGTACCAAGGTTTTTATTGATGTTACCTTGTAGATGAAATCCTATTACAATGCACTGTAAAAGCTGCTTAAACATACACGTTTTAAATAGCAGGTGCTTGCTTAATGCTGGGAAAATACACTAAAACCTTGATTTTACCTGAACTTTAAAAAAAGTAGTATTACTGGTCTTTAAGAGAGGTGGTAGCTTAATGCAGGGTGAAAGTCATGCAGAAAGCTCCTAGATGCTCCATGACTTTCTCTCTGCATTAAGCAGCCACATGCGGCGATGATGCCTAATAGTTCTAAACTGTATATTAATGTATAACATAGTAATAGAGCCATTGTTTTTGTCCTGCATTAAACTATCACCTGCATCGAATATCAATAATTAAGACTTCATTTTAATGGTTTTAAATACAGATTTAGATTTAGTAATAGTGAAAATAGTGATTTGAACTTCACCCCAGGTAAGGAGGGCAGTCTGACAGTGCAGTAGAGTAGACCCAGATCAGCCAACATGTTTAACACTTTCCTTCATATAAATGCTTTTTTTCATGCATGCATTTGCAGACAGAGTAGACCCAGATCAGATAGCTCTTGTAAGAGGCTGGAGCTGTCTGATCATGGTCTGCTCCATTCTGCTTTTAACTGTTACAGATCTCAGTTTCTACTGCTTGCCAAGGCAATAAAAGTCCTTATATATTTTAGATATAAGAATTTATTAGTACCCATAAAGGACAGACTTGTCAAGTAAAAGTTGGCAGTCTTGTCAAATAAACTTGGCAGAGTTTTTTCAAATAAACTTGGCAGAGTCTTGTCAAATAAACTTGGCACAGTCTTGTCTAGTAAACTTGGCAGTCTTGTTAAGTAAACTTGGCAGTTTTGTCAAGTTAAGTCGACAGAATCTTTTCAAGTAAAGTCGACAGAATCTTATCGTGTAAAATGATACCCGAGTGCACTTTTTCCTGTGATTTGTTTCTATCTTCTGTCTCAATGTGTTCACTAGATACAGTGCTTCCTATCCTAATTGTGCTGATTATGTATAACCTGTACTTCATGAATATGAATTAATGAATGAATAGTAATTAGCAATTTTCTGATAATGGCATTATGAACAAGAGGTTAGTTACCATGGCAGAAACTACAGACTCATATCTTTATTATTTCATAAGCATACAGAGTAGACCCATAATTGAAGGTTCCTGTACAAACCGTCTGATATGGGTCTACCCTGTTTGCAGATGTTTATATCAGGTAGAGGGCTAATACACTCGTATGCACAGATAGAGTGAAGTGATTTAACCCTTTCCTTCATATAAAAGTCTTTTCATGCATTTTCAAACAGAATGGACCCACATTAGACGGTTCTGTAATAGAAGCCGTCCGATCAGAGTCTATTCCGTTTGCTAATGGAATTTAATATATGGGTTTCTTAAGTTTCTAAAATGGCTACAAGGAATTTATGGCCATAACAGAAATTGAAGAATAAGGTCTAGATTTCATAAGCAGAGCAGCCATGACTGGGGTCTCCTATGATATTTCTTTCATTTGTTTATTAAACACTTTTAACTCTTTTGGCGCCAAATTTAAAAGTGTCATCTGCAATAATAATTTCATATTAAATATACATGTAATTCTAAACTAAATAATAAAGGTATATTAGTAAAACATTTGTTTTTAAAAACCTGTATGCTTGGGCTAAAATAATACAGAAACAGTGATGTCCCAGGTCAGATGCCGCCTTGATAAGGCGGCATCTGACCTGGGACTGCACTGTTTTCAATGGTGCCAACAGGTGACATTGGCGCCGAAAGAGTTAAGTTCAGTGTCAAATAGTTCAGATGCAGAGTTAATGAGATGCAGAATTAGCCCTTTACGACATGAATATTTATGTAAGAAATAATGACATCATGAATATTAATTAGGGTATTTGTTATAATGGCATACGAACACAGAATTGTTTGGCCAAAAGAAACTGTAGAATGTTATCTATATTATATCATAAGCAAACAGAGCAGACCCTGGTCAGACAGCTCCTGTAGGAGCCATCTGATCAGGATCTACTCTGTTTACAAAAACATAGAAATATGAAGGGTTAACCCTTACCTCCATAAATACTCCTTTTTTACGTCTCTGTAATAGTCACTTCTTGAAACCAATGTGATAAATAGAGCAATTGCTCTATTTATCACAATGGTTTCAATATTACACAGTTCTAACATTTTCCTTTTCTAAAGTTAATGCTCCTTTTCGGTAGATTTATTCAAAGAGGTTGGATCTAAAAATAGCCTATGAGGGAATTGGTTAAACAGCATCTCATGATCATCTGACATCAGCAGGATTATGTTTGCAAAGGTCATCGGAGAAACAGTTGGATCAAGTGAAATATATATATCTGAGTGTACAGTTTATGCTAATGGTAAAACTATCCCCTGATAATGCCACTATAATTCTTTCATACAGTCATTATATCTTACATGATTATTCAACAGTTAAAGAGTTAAACAAATGATTAATTTGTATACTGTACACAAATATATGTGGAAATATTGATATGCCTGCTGTGTATGTGTATTGTACACAAATATATGTAGATGTCATGATATGTCTGTTTTGTGCTCAAACATCAATGGCTGCAATCTACTCTTTATGCAGTTTTGTTTGGCCTAATGGTACATTTTTGGGGCTGAAGATACAGCTGTGTTAGGCCAGGTGATAGTTTGTTAGGCCTGTGTTACAGTTTTTAGGCCTAATGGTAGTTTTGTACAACTAATAATACATTTTAGGCCTAATTATACAGTTTTTGTTAGGCCTAGTTATACGGTTTTGTAAGGCCTAATGGCACAGTTTTGTTAAGTAATGTTATGGTTTTGTTAGGGTCTAATGATACAGTTTTCTTAGACCTAATTGTACAGTTTTCTAAGCCTAACGATAGTATTGTTAGGCCTAATGATACAGTTTTGTTATGCCTATTGATACTATTTTGATAGGCTTAATGATACAGTTTTGTTAGGCCTAATGATACAGTTTTTGCTAGCAACTCATTTCTGGAAATGTGAACATTTCCATGTACATTATTTATTTAAAATTTTAGCTCTGAGAAGGTATTGAAGTGGCCTATTTGAGTTTCTGCATCTAAAGCTGAAATCAAAAATGATTTTTTCTCTCTCTAGCATTTGTGTAATCTTCATCCTTTACTCCATAAATATGACTTTTATTTCCTTTGCAAACAAAGTAGACCCAAGTCGGGCACCTCCTGTAGGATTTGTCTGATCAGGGTCTACTCTGCTTGCTGAATGAATAATGAATAGACTATGTCTGAAGTTTCTGCCATAGCCAATATGCATGTGTTCACATACCATTGTAAATAGCCATGTAATATTGATAATGTCATTTTATGTTACATTTATATGAATATTCATGGAGTACAGGGCTAAGGGGCCTAAAGTAACAGATGGCTCATATATGTGTTAGTAACAGATGGCTCATATATGTGTTAGCAACAGATGGCTCATATATATGTGTTAGCAACGGATGGCTCATATATGTGTTAGCAACAGATGGCTCATATATGTGTTAGCAACAGGTGGCTCATATATGTGTTAGTAACAGATGACTCATATATGTGTTTTGCTTTTAATGTTACGAATATCGTCAACTGTCAGAGGCGCTCTGTTTGTACAAGTAAATCCCTACAGTTGTTTGTCTCAATCTGTCAATAACCCTTTACTCCATAATTTTTTTTCATGTATTTTAAGACCTTTGCAGACTGAGTAGAGCCAGATCAGACAGCAGCTGTAGGAGTCGTCTGATCAGGATCTCTCTGTTTGCTTATAAAATAATATGGATCTGATTCCGCAGTTTCTGCCATGGCTTGAATTTCCAGTGTTCTTGAATTTCTGTGTCATTAAAAAAACTAATTTGATTAATATTCATGATGTCATTATTTCTAACATGAATATTCATGGAATACTGGGATAGTGCGTCTGTTTGCATAGTTGGCCTTTTATGTATTTTCTAGTCTGAAATCCATCACAAACATGTTCAAAGCTGTTGATCTGGTCCTGTGATGCAGCTCAAAGTTTCTCTTCTTCAACCATAAAGGGGTAAAGCCAGTCCGCTTGGTGTTAGATCAAAGTCAGTGAGCTTGGTATTAGATCAATATGTTATAGGTTATATAGTTACAGGTGTAGAATAATAAATAACTATGAAATAAAACCACATTGTAGTGATTACATTTGTGAACCAATATAAATTATTGATGATATTGTAAATTTTTTGTCTGCAGCTGTTTACCTGCAGCTGTTTACCTGTATGGGCCGTCTGATGTGGACCTACTCTGTTTGTAAAGGCTATATACCTGTCTCCATCAGGCAAAGAGTTAGACTGTTCAACTGTTGGTCTTGGCCTATTTCCTCATATTGACACCTTTGTTAACCCTTTCCCTCATAGGCTATTTTTAGATCCAACCGCTTTGAATAAATCTACCGAAAAGGAGCATTAACTAGGGAAAAGGAAATTTTTAGAATTTTGTAGTTCTGAAACCATTGTGATAAATAGAGCATTTGCTCCTGTAGGAGCAAATGCTCTATTTATCACAATGGTTTCAACAGGTGATTTTTAAGGCGTATTTATGGAGGAAAGGGTTTAAAGTTCTTATTTGAAACCATCGTGATAAATAGAGTATTTGCTTTATTAATGGTTTCAAAACTACAAAATTTCTTTTCTATAGTAAATGCTCCTTTTCATTAGATTTATTCAAAGAGGTTGAGTCTAAAAATAGCCTATGAAGGAAGAGCAGGTAGCTCAATGCAGCACAAAAGGAAGCTGGTGCAGCACTTGATGTTGCATGCTAGTGTAGACTGATAATCTATGGAAACATTTTGGATCCAGATCAGACCATTCTGTTTCTCTAGATGAGACTATTCTGTGTCTCTAAATGATACTATTCTGTGTCTCTAGATGAGACTATTATGTGGCTCTAGATGTGACTATTCTGTGTCTCTAGATAAGACTATTATGTGGCTCTAGATGTGACTATTTTGTGTCTCTAGATGATACTATTCTGTGTCTAGTCAGGGTCAAAACTGCTTGACACCTAAGGCGTAGTTTTACGAGAAATGGAATAAAGCCAACATTGAAAAATTTAGCAAACAACAACAATTATTGTAGCAGAGATGTTAAACATTTTATATATCAGACGTGTGCTGATGCTTTTGCAGACGGGGTCTGCTGTGAGTGTTTATGAAAACTTAAAAATGTTAGTCTACAATTTCTGCCATAGCCAAAAAATTCTGTGTCTATATTCCATTATAAAAAAAATATCAGCTAACAAATAATCATGATGTTATATATTTACATGAATATTCCTGATGTAAATGGTTAACCTTTTTTCTCATAGTAACACATTTTCAAACATTTGCAAACAGTATAGACCAATGTCAGATAGATGGCTCCTGTAGCAGCCATCTGATCAGGGTCTGCTGTTTGTTTTACGTTATAAATGGTCTGATGCTACACTTTATGTACTGGCCTAAAAGTTCTATTCATACACCTTTGCAAAAGATCAGCTAATATTTCCTTATACATGTATTTTACAAGAATATTCATAAGGTAAAGGGATAATGGAGTTCTGTATTTGTTATCTATGAAGACCATACCTTGGCTTCTGTGTTCTATATTTGCTATCTATGAAGACCATACCTTGGCTTCTGTGTTCTGTATTTGCCATCTATGAAGACCATACCTTGGCTTCTGTGTTCTGTATTTGCCATCTATGAAGACCATACATTGGCTTCTGTGTTCTATATTTGCTATCTATGAAGACCATGCATTGGCTTCTGTGTTCTATATTTGCTATCTATGAAGACCATGCATTGGTTTCTGTTCTGTATTTGCTATCTATGAAGACCATGCATTGGCGTCTGTGTTCTATATTTGCTATCTATGAAGACCATACCTTGGCTTCTGTGTTCTATATTTGCTATCTATGAAGACCATGCATGTCACAGTGAAGTAACCATTGAAGCGCTTGTTTTGTCTACATTGCTGTGGTAATGTCCAGCTGGCCTGGATGTTTGTAAAGTGTTCTGTGCCAAATAATAACTGTAAACACATCTTGTGTATAACCCATTCTCTCATATTGACACCTTTAGTCCCATTCCTCATTGACACCTTTTGTCTCATTCCCTCATATTGACACCGTTTTATGCCTTTGTGAATGTTGCTTTTTTAAACCAATGTGATAAATGGAGCATTTGCTCCATAAGAGCAAATGCCTTATTTATCAAAATGGTTTCAAACCTTCACAATTTGGATTTTTTCTTTTTGATTAGCTCACCAGAGCACAAAGTGCTGAGGGTGAGCTTTTGTGATTGCCTGATGTTCGTCGTCTGTCGGTGTGTGTCATCAACAATTTGAACCTTTAAAAATCTTTTCTGAATCTACATGGTTCTCAGCTTTCATCTTTGGCAAATAGCATCATCTGTAGGTCCTCTTCAAAAGTTATATAAATTATGTCCCTGGGGTCAAAATTGGCCCCGCCCCAGGGGTACATTGTTTTCTATAGAAACATATAGTGAATCTTCTCCTCTGAAACTGGAAGGTTCTTAGCTTTCATATTTGGTACATAACATGTAGTATCATGTTCAGGTCCTCTACAAAAGTTATATAAATTATGCCCTTGGGGGTCAAAATTGGCCCCGCCCCAAGGGTGGCCAGTTTTCAATAGAAACATATAGTGAAAACTTTGACAATCTTCTCTGCAACTGTAAGGTTCTCAGCTTTCATATTTGGCACAAAGGACCCTGTTCAGGTTTCACTAATTATGCCCCTGTGGAAACAGTGAAAACTTTGAAAATTTTCTCCAGATTGTCTGGTGAGCGAGAAAATGCTCCTTTTCAGTAGATTTATGCAAAGAGGTTGGGTCTAAAAATGGCCAATGAGAGAATGGGCTAATTCAAGGTTATAGACCCTCAGTGTCTCCTACTATATACCATCACTATGCGGCCTCTGTATTAGATTGCTTCTCAAGTTTTACAGTGATTAACCCTTTACTTCATGAATATTCATATAAGAAATAATGGCATCATGCTTAATAATTAGATTAACTGTTACAGTAGCATACGGACACGTGGATTTTAGGCCTTGGTAGAACAGTAGAATCCTATTTATATTATTTCATCAGCGATCAGAGCTGACCTTGACCAGACGGCTCCTACAGGAACCATCTGATCTGGGTCTACTCTGTTTGCAAATGCATAGCATGGCGTATTTATGGAGTAAAGGGTTATCTGAATTATTCATCATATGTCCACTGAATAGAGTAAAATTTCATAGCTATGTTAATATCTGTAATTCTGTTCCTGTAACATATCGTCATCTGCAGAAGTAGTCATAAGCTTCAAATTTCATTTTTAATTTTCCTTTATTTTGTAATCCGCAGTAGTATCAGCGAGTTAGGATCCTGATGGGAGGCTGAGTTACCCAGTGTCTCATCTAAGTCCAATCTATTTTAACAGGTAATCACAAATTGGCCATTTTCAACAAAAGAATAGAAATAACATTATATTATCGCAATGTATTTAAAACTTTGTGGAATAAATCATAAAACCAAATTGTTGTGTTATCACTTTCATTGGTGTTTCATCAGAGATTTTGTCCATTGCAGTACACTTTTAATTGTTTCTCAAATGTAAACTCTTTACCCCGGATAACTCAAGAGAAACACCTTTTTACGCCTCTGTAAACTTAGTACTCCAAGATCAGACAGCTCCTGCTAGAGTGGTCTGATCAGCGTCTGCTGTTTGCATATAAAATAGCAAATAACTATGAAAATGATGTAAAATACTATACAAATTTATATATGTAATATAAATGGAGATATAAAACAATGTGTTTGTGAAACACTATGTCTCCCCCCCCCCCCCACCCAGAAATGACCTTTGGCTTTGATGTATGACCTTGAACTTAAGTCACCCCTAAAGTCACCTCCAAACATCCTTTTTCCTGTGAAAATCAAACTGGTTCTGTATTTTCTGTGAAATGGGTGTTCCACTCAACGATGAAACACATTTTCCCCTGTGAAAATCAAAATAGTTCTCTGTACTTTCTGTCTTGAATGGGTGTTCTGTTTCATTTATAAGAGGAATATATAAACAGAAAATAAAGGTTCATCAGTTGTTAATCATTGGCATGTGACACTGCTTATCAGCTCTCTGTCTGTCGCGTGACCCTGCTTATCAGCTCTCTCAGTGTCACGTGGCACTGCTTATAAGCTATATGTCAGTGCCACATGACACTGCTCATCATGCAGTTCTCAGTCAGTGTCGTGTGACATATTTATAACCTAGATTTTTACACGAAGTCTGTATATACTTAGTGATTTTCATAATTACATCTGAACCCATATATTTTGGCCATGACAGAAACTGCAAAACCTGATACACGAGAAATTCTACAACCAAACAAACATAACTACTGGAGCAAATCCGAGGCATGCATATATCTGATTTGAGTCTACTCTGCTAACAAACACGTGAATTTGGTATATTTTTAAGGAAGGTGGTTAAAAAGTAAAACTTAGAAAACATATATAAATTTTATTTATAGTCGGATTACATTAACAAATCAACAATTTTATTTAAAAAATATATGTATAGCTTTTGACCGACCGCCAGTTCTACTCTATTGGAGAGTTTGTCCCAATGAAGTGGTCAGCGCAAATAACATATAATCCTATAATTATGAGGAATGTTAAGTAACATTCCTTATAATTATATATGAAAATTGCAAAACTCTCTCTCTCTCTCTCTCTCTCTCTCTCTCTCTCTCACACTCTCTCTATTTGTATCCGGCTCTGTCACTTTGTCTCTGTTTGTCTGACTTTCTATCCGCCTGTCACTGTTTCTCCCTCCCCTCTCTCGCGGCCCCCCTCTCTGTCACGGATACTATTGCAAATGTCTTCATTCTTTGTCTCATAGCTTGTATATAGCTTCCTTTGGCCGAGTAGGTGTGTTCGTGTGTAGGTCTACCTCGTGTAATATTGTCATGTAAATATGGAGATTGGCAGCGGGTTAAGGGTACGGCCTTTGAGGAGGAGTGTATCGTCTGATAAACTAAAGGCCGGTTATATAATTCGGTTAACATTTCCTGGTTCACTAATTGTATAAATAGATTAGATTAGATTAGATATCTTTATTTCCTCCAATCACGGAGAGCATTGCAAGCATACAGAAACACACACATGTACATACATTTACATACAGACATAGAAAGAAAACAATAAACACCCTGCAGGTACAATTGCACTACATACTATGGCAGACACGCCGACTAAACAAAACAATATAACTTAGGATAAATTATTTTCGGTTGTACATGAATACTATAACATGTTGAGATGGTCCGTTTGCCACCATACTCCATCAGATTTGCTCTATTGTTTATTAATATAATGTGGGGTCCTCATGCCCTTTGCAGATAGTGAAGATCCGGATGAGAAGGTTCCCAGAAAAGCCCTCTGACCATGCCTGCACTGTAGCAAAATTTACTAGAAATATCCATTAACAGCCATTCTATATTTGACTGTCTGCTAGTTTGGGACACATCTTTTGAATATCAAGTACCTCTAGTAGTAGTGTGAGAAGCTACCTTACATTTGATCATGTACAATATGGACTAGTTACAGAGATAAGACATCACTGTGTGTATCATACTAACTAACACATTATCATTTTGTGTATTAATTTCATGGATGATACTAGAATACTGCATTCTTTTCCGGCTGGACAGAAACCAGACATGCCCGTAAAAAGATGAATTGCCTGTATTTCAGGTCTTGCTCTGATTCACGATTCAAACTGTGTCTCACCGCACTGAGCAATAATAATTGACCATAATCTATAGCCTACCTTTCTGTAGCACAACTATGGCAATATAAAAGTTTGTGTACAACAGTATTATCTACTAATAATCCACACTTGTTGCATGTCTCAGTTCTAGCCCATGAGAAAAGACTGCATAAAACTCTGACACAACTGAAGCCTGCTGACTTAAGGTCAGGATTACTCTTGCAAACGTTCCATAATACACAGGTCTGCTGTTTTGCAAAAATATTTACAACCGATGGCATATTCATGCCCGTTCTATTGACAATTCTTACAGTCCGGTCATTAAAATCTGTTGAATACAATTTCAACTTAACTATCTTCTTCCATTTGGCACTTGATGGAAAATATCCAGTTTTTGCATACACATCTAAGTAATGAAACAGATCATTATTAGTCTAGTTGCTTATGTCCAATTTTAGGCAAAATCGTTACTGGCTGGATTAAAGTATAAGACTTGGTATATGAGTTGCATTTGCAGTCTATAATCAAAATAAGTGGGGGTGCCCGGCTTGGTTACCCTAGTTCTGTCAAAATCCAAGATGGCGTCCAAGATGGCCGCCATGACACAATGTGTTTGATAAAATCACCCATATTTGTCAGTTTTCCTGAATAAAATTGCCTACAAATTTATAAAAAGAACACAAAGGTTGCATCATAACATATTTGGATCTATTTTGCCCATTAATTGTATGATCTTATACAAAAAAACTAAATTTCTAAAACCTAAATAGAACAGAATAGAACACAAATCGTCTAGGACATTCACTTACAGGATATACAAATATGTTACTGTTGTAATGTACCTAAATTAGATTGTTTTGTTGATTAATTGAATATCTGCCACAAACATTTCCTTAAACGTAGTGCACTGTGATCAAAATACAGTAAAACCTCTCTATTACGGCCACTAAAGCGAACGCTAATTGAGTGTATGAAACACAGGCGGCAGCTTAAAGTAAGGTGAAAGTAAATTAGAAAGCTCCTCGAGGAGCATTTTTTTTTAAAATTTACATCTTGCTTTAAGCAGCCACCTTCCTTAAAGACCAAATAATTGATGCAGTTGAGTGGTCTCAATGAAGGGGTTTTACTGTACATCAGTTGATCTTATTAGAATACAGTCAAACATTGATCACGAACTCTCTTAAAAGTACAAAAATGAGTCATGCAGGAAAGACCACATACAGAACAAACAGCCGCCCCTACAGCAACACAAGGAAATAGCAAATGTACATAACTATAAAAACACCAAGAGACGCACAAAGACAAAACACAATATAATAAGGGGAAGATGGAAGTATCGCCTTGGAACGGTCAGTGACAAAAGTCACTGGGGGGGGGGGGGGGTTGTTAAACCGGTTTATGGGCGCCCAACCTCACACTTATTCCATCCCCACCCTAAAAGACAAACAGTGTAAATAAAGGTATCCTTTGCCAGTTCTCTCTTCAATTGTAAATCGCTACAGCTTGCTTAATTCGAACATAGTTGTATTTCAAAGTTAAAATATATCTAAACTTTATCAAAGTTTGACTGCATATTAGTTGTATTATAATAGTTGAACTTTGCTGTTACCTACATGAAAGTACATGGTGAAAGGGATAATCAACAGTTTCCTTTGCACGCACATAAATATGTGCACTTCAAATGGGTATGTTTGCATATGCACTTTCTAGGGCACAATGGCATTGCCTTGCAGCCTCATTTTATAAGTTCTCTGCAGCTTTTTGCTGCGTTTGGGAGTGTTGTCCAGAGATGTTGTCAATTGCCATTTCATTTGGTCCAACCAAAGTTGTTGGGAGATGGGTCATTTTGGCATGGCTGTACGTTTGTTAACCTAATGTTCAATTTGTACAGGCTCCGGTTGGCATGTTGCAAAAGAGAGGCTTGAGTTGGTGATCGGTTCTGCATTAGTTTCACATGTTTACCTTGAGCAAACAGTTCCTGTTGTAGGTCATTGACTTTGTCTAGTTGTGTATAATGGTCATAAAGTACACATGTGAACCTTTCAAACTACTTAAATTCCTCACTTAGCACTTCAAACAGTATATATATATATATATATATACAGTAAAACCCCGCTATTAAGACCACCCATGGGACCGGACAAATGTGGTCTTAATAGTGGGGTGGTCTTCATATTGAATTTTAGTGTTTAGTGTTCTTCTCTCTCTCTCTCTCTCTCTCTCTCTCTAAGAGTTTTATACTGTATGTACTTGTATATGCAATAAAGGCATGTAAATAAAAACTAAATGCAAAAAAAAACTGTGTTCATATCTGTGAAAAATCTTAATAACAAAGTTAGTAATATAAAACACACAAACATCTGAGCCAATTTACCCTTTTTTACCCCCTTTCCCTTAAATACAAACGCATAATTTTCAAGCGTCTGTGGGCTACTTGATACAAACGGCTTTTCACGTGTCTGGTTTACAACTGCTTTTTATAGGACTTAAAATGGTCTTTTTGTTCAATTTTTGCATCATCAGCATCCCTAAACATTTTAAATCAAGTTCGGCATTTAAAACAACAAGGTGTTTATATAAAGATTACCTTTAAACAGCTACTACTCATTGAAGGGGTTTCCCAAGCTTTTACCAACACGTGAAATCGAGGCCAAAATACTGTCAGACCTCTATTTGCTTTAAATGCATTTTACAATGATTTTATGTGTGTAAATGCCTCAATATTTAATTCGGCAGCCATTTGCAAAAACTTGTAAACATTGAACAGGATATACGTCATAAAACTTCACTAGAACCTCAGACTCAAAGCCAGGTCGAAGGTTATATGCTAATGTAGAAAAGGGTGTGTACTCTTTGACCAATCAAATGAAATTTGAAACCCCAATAAATCACACGCGACATCACATGTGACCTTTCATTTTCTGAACATGATGACCTTTCATTTTCTGAAAACAGGGTCAGCCACACAGCAGGTGTTAATCGGATTAGGGGTTTGACAGGTCCATATGCTGTACACACTGACATGTGTGTGTATTTCAATGGCTCAATTAGATTTTGATCGACGACCAGGTGTCCGTAATAGTGGGTGTGAAAACAGTAGGATAATCACGCATGGGACCAATTAAGTGGTCGTGTTAGTGGATTAGCGGAGTGCCCGTTTAATTGGAGATTATGTTCAAAGGAAATATAGTGCAAAAAATCCGTCCCTCAGGTAAAGGCCCGCATTAGTGGGGTGGTCGCGTTTTCGGAGTGGTCGTAAAGCGGAGTTTTACTGTATATGATGTCTTTTTACCCTTTCCTCCACATTGTGAAGAGTCATACAATGTAGACGCATGGCAAAATGGGAGCGAGACTGAATATGTTTTCCTTTTCCAAACCCTACCCAAAGTTGTAATTCCGATTTCATCCTTAGCAACTGTGGAAATATGCCAAGAAATATCACAACAACACCTACATTATCTGTGCTTACTATTAGACTAACAGATCATTTTTGGATTGCGCCTTGGACATTGAGGACTATTATTGTATCCGCTTCCTCGTGATCAGTGAGTGGCATTTGTGTACCACAGCTTTTAGCGACAACAGATTGGCCTGCAGTGATGTAAACCGCTTTGACGGTTGGGTATTCACAATCAGTCAAATCTCCAGTCAAGAGTTCAAAGAGCTCTTCTTTGTTTTTTGAATTTCGAAGAAATAAGTTGAAACATACTGGTAGTCTTGTTTGACGTGACACTTTCTTTCTTTTGCCTTGGTCCCTTTTTTACAGGTGGCTTGCTTGAGACTATTACTTTTGTATGTGTCCCAAACAACAATCTGTTGTCGCTAAAGGCTGTGGTACATATCTTAGGTACTATCACATCAACACTGTGTATTTTGTGATCATACTACACAACTAGACAAAGTCAATGACCTACGACAGGAACTGTTTGCTCAAGGTAAACATGTGCAATCAATGCAGAAACTATCACCAACTCAAGCCTCTCTTTTGCAACATGCCAATCGGAGCCTATGCTAAGCCATCATTTGGTTAACAAACGTACAGCCATGCCTGAATGACCCATCTCCCGACAACTTTAGCTGGACCAAATGAAATGACAATTGACAACATCTCTGGACAACACTCCCAGACGCAGCAAAAAGCTGCAGAGAACTTATAAAATGTGGCTGCAAGGCAATGCCATTGTGCCCTGGAAAGTGCGTATGCAAAAATACCCATCTGAAGTGCACATAGTTATGTGCATGCAAAGGAAACTGTTGACCCTTTCACCATGTACTTTCATGTAGGTAACAGCAAATTTGACTAATAGTTAGCACAACTAATATACAGTCGAACTGTGATAAAGTTTAGTCATGTTTTATCTTTGAATACGAGTATGTTCCATTCTGATCCTTCGAGATCATTAGTTTTAGTGTTATTAGTTTTGAAAATTGATTACTGCTTAAGCTGGGGTTAGGGAGTTCACTTTTAATTCACTACTCATGAACAGACAGACTCAATAAAACCAAGTCTGCAATTTTCTTTTTTGCATTTGAAGGATCTCCCACTTTCAGAATATTTAAGCAAGCTCTATTGATTTACAATTGAGGAGTGTACTGGCAAATTCAACTTAAGAGAGTTCGCGTTATTACTGTTTGACTGTATTCTAATAAGATCAACTGATATACAGTAAAACCTCTCTAATGAGACCACTAAATTGCATCATTTATTTGGTCTTTATATCTCTAAGAATGGCACATGCATCAGAAAGAAAACCAAATGTCTGTCTCTCCCAGTTACCTAAATATCTTATAAGTCTATGAGTAAATATTTGTTTTGAGACATAAATGGGAGGTAGTCTACATAACTGACCCAAAAACAACAGTTTTCTATATCTAATATCTGTCGTAATCGATGCTGAGCCGACAGACGCAAGCGCCAAATCGGTATTACTGCTCTGCGGCAAATTTTGCATAAACTTTATGTATATACAAAAACTATGTGCTCTTTCGAGAATAACGGTATCGGACCTATTAAGCGAATTCCAAAGCTCACACCCATACAAGGCTTTTGACTGCACCACTGATTGGTACAGACGTATCATACAATGAGGCAACAAGCCACCAGGCCGAAGCCCACTATTAACAAGGCTCAGAAATGTACCGCGTAATTTCGTACCCGCCTGCCGCATACTACCCTTTGCATTTAAAAACTTGTCACAAGTTATGCCGAGATATATTCGACTCTCTCAGCGATAATTTGTTCTCCCATATGCCAAGTGCGCGTTGACCTTTTGAATTCGCTTTCATTCTCATTAAAAACAATAACGGCACATTTACTAGGATTATATTCAAATCGCCATTTCATAGCGTAACTGTAACATATTTGTAACATTTTATCAATACCTGCTTTTGTTAACGAGATAAGACACATGTCGTCGGCTACAGTTGGACTGCAGACATTCATATTATACATGCAAAAACCAACTTCCGAGTTCTCTAGCTCTCTAATAAGGTCATTGATAAACAAAAGATACAATAGAGGCGAGCTTCCCCCCCCCCCCCGGGGGTGACCGTATACATGTATGAGTTACAATCAGTAGCAAAAGAACTGACTATTCTATCAACTTCTTCGTCAACAAAGGATTTCCAACCAGAGTCATAATTATCATTATCTGACTGTTTATATAGGGAAGATAAATAATTTCCCCATTGTTCCGTTATATCCCTAGCGTCCCTGTACACTGTATCGCCAAATCTGATCTCTGACCCTGTTTTACCTGTTGAGGCGCGCCTTGACTTCACTAGCTTCCAAAAATCATTCTGATTAATTTCTGCGCAGTAACTCAACTCACTGTCTAATTTCGACAAGTATTTCTGTATCTCTCTCCGATGAAATTTCCTAAAATCACGTTTTGCCTCCTTGTAATGCTTATAGTAGACACCATCCCCATTTTTACCAGAATTAATCCAATCCAAGCGCTTTTCTTTCATATGCTTATGCATTACAGCCAAGTCCTCATTCCAATATGGCTTTAAAAACGATTTATACACAGATTTTGGAAAACTTATCTCCGAAATTCTGTACAGATTATCTACAAGTAAAGAGTAAAGGTTATCAATATCGGACTTACTACATAGAACTTCGAACTGTGCATCTAAAAGTACCCTGCAATCGTCTATTAAACTCTGAAATTTGCATATTTTATTTTCTCTTACCCGTTTCCAATTAATGGTATTTACAGCCCCCTGTGAAGCAAACATCGAGCTATTTTCCACTTCCGCAGTATACAGTGGCGGATCAACATCACAAATAATAGGCCTATGTCTAGACACATTAAGGCAGTCATCATCAATTATTTCACAATGCCTTACACAATCTATTTGGTCTACTGGTATAAATACATGGTCTATATGTGACTTATAACGGTTATCATATGAAACAAAGGAGGACGTGGCACCTTTACATAAGGGTAACGTATCAATAGCCACCGAGCCGGTATCACACAGAAACTGTCGTAAAATATTTGCCCTGCCATCCTTTGTTTCAATACAATTGGAATTAAAATCACCCATAAAGATAACAGTACCATTTTGAGAATACAAACTCCAGAGAGTATACAGTTTATGTATATAATCTCTGAAAACGGATAAAGAATAATTACGACATGGTAAGTATAGCTGAAAAATGAACAGATAGTGATGTGGGGCATACTGAAATTGTAAACCAACAATTCTATCATCATCTATACTAAGTTGCGTAACAACATCATTATATTTCTTTTTCCATAACAAAGCTACACCGCCCTTACCTACCCGGCGATTACTCGGTAGCTTTAGGCTCTGGTCTGACACCGCCAACGAACAATATTCACTACTTAAAGAGCGTAAAAAATACAGATTATGTTCAAAAAGCCAATGTTCTGCAATACCGCAGAAATCTATTTGATTTTCACGGAGTGAATCACACAAATATGTACAGCTTGACATAAGACCAGAAACATTCCATGTCATTAACCTAACCATTCAAACGACACTTATTTTATGTAAACCGTAACTCGGTATGTTGTATTTCAAATACATAAACATAATCTAGTCAATTGAAGTGTCCAGTCGGGAGTACCTATTTACACCCCAGACCCGATCGTACCTGTCGTCGTCGGGCTGGTCACACAAATCGCCGTATTCACGTGGATTATTTGGCTCACGATGCCCCCATTGTCCACGTTGCCTTTGTATCTGATCACGTGAAAGCCACGGCTTACAGTTAATGTGTCTGGGCCAAAACCCACGCTCCTCGACTAAGTGACACTCACTATTGTCTTCCACATTTAACCGTATCACAACTCCGTCTCTAATACGCTTTGACGGGAAAATCCTTATCATTGTCACTCTTGGACCTCGTCTTTGCACATAAGCTGAGAGCTTCTCCTCTGTGATGGTATTTTTAAAGCCTCCAATGTAAAACCGCTTTGACCGTCTCCTAACATATACGTCAAAATCCTGCGCGTCGTCTACCGATACTCTATCTTCCGACACCTGTCTTGTAGGTAATTCACTATTTTCGGAATTTTGCACAAAACTCTTATTCCGCAAGCGCTTCACTTTCAAGGGATCCACGTGCCTACCCCTGTGCATGCCCCTGTTCACTTCTCGCTCACGTCGATTGTTCACTATAGTCGGGATCGTCATAGCATGCCCTTCCGTAACACATTCGTTGCCTTCACGTGTAAAACGAGTCTCATTTGATGAGCTATTGATACATCGCGTATTATCACCTGATTCCCGACTTTCCCTGTGAGACGAATCCGCAGTCACTACACTAGCATAAGATGGTTTCAACACCGGTTCGCTCAGCCTAGATTCCGATTTTGAAAAATCCGCCCTAGTAATTGTAACCACATCCTCCCGGTCAGTGAATTCCTCAAGGGACGTAACTCTTTTCGCCAATTCACAATTACCCTTTTCCACAGTAGTAACCACACTTTTCACTTCACTGAGTTCATTTTTCAGACTCATATCTTGTTCTGATACTTTTTGACGCAGAAGGTGGATTTCTTGTTTTAACAACAGGTTATCTGCTTGCAGTGTAGACACTATTTCCTTTAGTAAGCTAACTTCTACATTGCATTTACATCCCTCTGCAGTGGAGCTAACTGTCTGTGTCCTGGGTGTATTAAACATAACCGAACTCTGTCGTCGCGGTTTCCTCGAGCTGCTTACAATATCTTTGATAGCTGAATACTCCTCACCATCAATCACTGTCAAAATTGCAAAAATGTCATTAGCCAACTTCGCTGCAGCGGAATCACGCCTTGACGAAACACGGCGTTTTAAAACAGCCGACTGACCGTATGGAAAATCTTCACCAACTCGTAAGGTTTCAAACAGCATGGCTCTCGTGCACTCAAGTTTTTCTTCACAGTTAGAATAAGCACGTAATAGTACGTTAATAAACATACCTGACGGCAGATCTCGCACTAACGCCATTAGACGATTGTACTCAAGAACATCATCATTATGCATTGATACTTCATTTTCTGACATAAACGAAAGCCTAGCACTGTTATCTGGTGATTGATTCACTGATATGTCACTTACAAAATGTTGCTGCCCAGGTGTTGGTGCTGTGCAATCTAAGTCTATAGCTGACGCCATTTTCTTCGGAGATACTCGAACTTTTATCTCGGTGTTGTCGGAGTCTATTACGGGTTCATATTCCATGAGTGTACTAGCTTTACATCCAGCCATTGTCACTTTACTGTTACACTCTCACATAATCCAAGTATGCCCTGCCATCGTGTAGGTATTTCAAACAATTCAAATATGGCGCCATTCCTTATCAGACAAAGGAGAATCACAGAAAAGTTCACATATACAGCTTACAACACACCTTTCCTCCTTGATCGATTACCAAAACACACAAATGGTCCATTACAATTACTCCATCACACTTCATCAAACAAATTACTCAAAGTATACCCGAAAATTTGGAAAAAAGTCTCCCACTAATTATCGAACAACCATTTGCAACCGGAACCGGAAATCAATGTTAAACTAAATTCTAGTTTAGTGGAGGCTGGTTTGAGTCGGGGTTGAGAAGTCGGGGAGAATGCTGCCAGTTTCTCATATCTCTAGGTCTGAGAAATAAATATCACAACCGAAGTTATGGTGTTATATAATCCAATCGCTATATCACACTCGATATGACTGAGTAACTTTGTATCTCACCAGTTTTACGATCTGCTACTAGCTAGCTCCTTTTACTATACAGTAAAAAAAGTTTGGATCTTGATTAGATGCTGATACACTAGCTATCTTATCTAGATATATACAATGCACATTCAAGTTACTTAATCTCAAGATAATTTTTATTTAATTATTGTTTGCCTGCGAAATTGAATAGACTAGTATATATATGGACTGGGTCAAACAATATAACATGTTTCATCTAAACATCGACAACACAGGAAGAGGACTTATTCTATACATCCATGAGGAACTTAAAGCCGAAGAGGTAAAACTAGAAAGCATTTTTTTTAAGAAAATCTATTCGTCCAAATTAAAACGGCAAATAATGAGCATAAGTTAATTGGTCTAATCTACAGATCACCTTCAGACAATTCACATGCGAAACATGAAGAATTCAGAAACCCTATCTCAGGTTATCTGTGAAGCTGCGGGAAGAAATAGTGCCCATCTACTTCTTATGGGTGACTTCAATTTCCCAAACATAGATTGGGATCTGCTACACATAAAAGGAGATAAATCTAAAGAGGAAAAGTTCGCAGAGACACTACAAGACAAATTATTATTTCAAAAAGTAGATAAACCAACAAGATTGTGAGTGGCAGATGAACCATGTATACTTGACCTAAGAATTACAGCTAATGAAAACGCAATCGAAGAACTGGAACATCAGAGTCCGCTAGGGAAAAGTGATCATTGTGTCATCCTATTCAACTATATATGCAGTGTACAGATGAGAAAAATTAAAAAGCATTAAAACATAAAGAGAAACTATAGGAAAACAAACTACAACGATATTAAAAAGGAGTTAATCATTATAGACTGGGGAGAATTACTAAAAGTACAAAAATGAGTCATGCAGGAAAGTACAAAAATGAGTCATGCAGGAAACACCACATACAGAACAAACACTCGCCCGAACAGCAACACAAGGAAACAGCAAATGTACATAGGTAGAAAAAACAACAAGAGACGCACAAAGACAAAACAAACATACAATAGGAGGAAGATGGAAGTACCGCCTTGGAACGGTCAGTGACAAAAGTCACCGGGGGTAACACCACATACAGAACAAATAGCCGCCCAAACAGCAACACAAGGAAACAGCAAATGTTCATAACTATAAAAACATCAAGAGACGCACAAAGACAAAACAAACATTTTTCATTTATAAGCACAATAGTGTTGCTTGTGCAGTGTGGCGGCCGTGAAACGTCTCCCCGTACATTCAATTAATATTGTTTTCTTCCTCTTGCAGGAATTGTTCTACCTCCAATGCGTTTCTATGCACCTTAACACCGTACTTTGCACTTCATGGTGGCTTCGGTACTCACTGACATACTGTGTCACTTTCTTGATTTCTCTTTTTTAAGGCGAATTCCCCTTTTTGATCTCAATATGACTTTACCTTACTGGTTTTTCCTTACTTTATACCTTTCATTGTTTTCCTCCCAGTCTCTTTAGTCCACTTTATTACTTTCGTCGTAGCTGCTGGAATATTTTTATTCTGTAATGGCTTTTAACTTTTACATGACTTTTCTTTTAGTTTGATATATTTTTACCTATTTGAAGTCTACCTTTATGTCGCTTTTTACGGAAGGGTGCTCAAACAACTACTACAAAATCTATGAATAGTCTCCCTACAATAAAACTCAAAAACATAAAATTACACTCTGTGTCTTTTGTTCAGATTCCTCATAATCTGGCTAATTTTCAATCTCTACAGCCGTCTGTTTGTATAAAACCTCTAAAACTATTTTCGTCTTCCTTTTTTTATGTTCCTTCGTCTGATATACATAACGTTTTTCATAATGGACCTAAACTCGTGCTTTCTCCTTTAAAGCCATCTATCCTTCGTTATACTAAAGCTAATTTATATTCACATTATTTGAACAAAAGCCATAGAGTATATCCAATAATTACAAAGTGCAATAGCAAGAGATGTATGTGTTGCAGTTTTATTTCTACTAGATCAACTATTAAATCTCCTGTAAATGGTAGGGTGTTTAGTGTGAAGATTAATTCTGATGTAGACTGAAAATCTTCAAATATTATATATGTTATAACCTTAACGACTTCCCTGCAGTTGCTCTGTCTTCAGCAAAGTCATTGAGTACATATTTGACGGACTTTCGCAGTTGTTATGCTATGTTTTACATTTTGTACTGTAATTACTGTCTTCTATGTTGTGGGGAAGTCCGGCGGGGATACTTTATTTACAATGTTTGTTTAGCTAGGGTGACTTTGAGATAAGTGTGAGGTTAGGACGTCCGTAAACCGGTTTAAACCCCCAGTGGTGATTTTGCTACTGACCGTGCCAATGCGGTTCTCTCTTTGTCACCCTTACTTTTCTTTGTCCTTTGTCTTTGACCTTGTGTTTTGTTCATGTTTGTCTCTGGTGCTCGTGTATTTGTTGGTGTTTTATGTGTTCTTCTAGTGTGTTTGCGTGTGTTTGTTTGTTTGTGTGTGTGTGTGGGGGGGGGGGGGGCATGCTGTCTATTGATTTGTTGGTGGTGATTGCGTCTTGTATGTGACTTTCTACTGTGTGTGTATGAGTATAAATTGCTATGCTTTCTGTAGGTGTTTTGGTGATGGTGGCGTTTTGTGTGCACCATAGCTTTTCCTGCTTGACTTTACTACTTTTTCATACAACAGGGTGAAGATGGAAGTACCGCCTTGGAACGTCAGTGACAAAAGTCACTGTGGGGTTAAACCGGTTTTTTGGGCGCCCAACCTCACACTTATTCCATCCCCACCCTAAAAGACAAACAGTGTAAATAAACGTACCCCCTCTCCGACTAATCTACAACAACCGCGATGGCAAATACAGTAGTAAAGTGCATGTATAACGAAAACATTTAAGTAAACCAAGACAAGGTAAATAATATGTGGAACAAATTTAAGAAAGTTATTAAGGAGATAGAAGACAAACATGTAACTACATACAAAACCTCAAACAGAAACATAAAAATACCCCTAAATAAGGAAATACTGTCCCAAAACTAATTAAGAAAAAGAGCAAACTATCGAAACAATTTGTCAAGACCAAGGATCCGGAGACGAGGAAACAATATATCAGGACAAGAAACAAGGTATCAAAATTGATTTGTAGGGTTAGGAAGGACTATGAAGAAAATATGGCAAAAGAGGCCAAAGCAGCTCCTAAAAAGATTTGGTAATATATCAATTCGAAAAGCAAAACCCGACAAGGAATAACAAGCTTATGCATAGGACCCAACCAATCCGAAATCTGAAAAGGTGGAAGAAGACACCGAAAAGGCAAACATACTAAGTAAATACTTTAGTAGTATGTTCACAAAAGAGCCGAATGACAGTGTACCAGAACTTGACCAAAGGTAGATCAATAAAGAATGGCTAAACTTGGTGGTTATAACAGAGAAAAAATAGTACATATACTAGAAACTCTAAGGCTGGATAAATCACCAGGGATAGACGGCATGCATCCGCTTTTCATAAGGGAAATACGCATGGAACTGGCGAAGCCATTAGGTATGATATTCCGCAAGTCACAACAAGAGAAAGTAGTCCCCAGCGACTGGAAAGAAGCAATAATTAGTGCAATATACCAAAGACTTATGATAAAACATAGATAAGAAACTACTGTATAACACTAGGAGCGAGTTTTTCTTACCATCCAAGATATTTGCAAACGTGACTTTGTTTGATTTTGTACACGCTAAAATCATACCTTATTTCAGCACGTGGCAAACTCTTATATTTTATAAACTACTGAAAAACAAAAGTTTGATCTGTAATAAAAATTGTTTTAATAGTATTTATAATTATTTTCCAATTAAAATATACAAAATTATTTTGAAGAAAGTATGCAAATCTTTAGAAATCATGATTTTTAATTGCAAACTAAGGTAATTTTCATCAAAATAAGTAGATTGCAATTCAGACAGGTAGGTTGGGTCTTTGCACAAAACCTTTTTGTTTGTGGACCGATTTAAACGATCAAGGTACCATATTGTAGCTGAATAATTGTTCTACACAATGATATGCTTATATTTCATGAGCCTTTCTTACAACTAGAGATATTTGCAAACGTGACTTTGCGTGATTTGGTACATTTGCCGCGAGACTTGGTGAGATTTGTCTAAGTTTCTTATCTATGTTTTATCATAGGTCTTTGAATATACAAGAAAGGAAATAAGTCACTTGCATGCAACTACAGACCAGATAGTCTAAAATCGGTACTGTGCAAAGTAATGGGAAAATGGTTAGAGTCCACATCATAAAACATTTAATTAATAATACACTCTTCACAAATAAGCAGTATGGATTTATATCGGGAAGGTCAACATCACTACAATTAATACGCATGTTAGAAGAATGGACAGAAGCTGTAGACAGGACAGGGGGTGTGGACTGTACATGTGTCTTTATGGACTACCAAAAGGCCTTTGACACAGTCCCCCACAAGAGGCTTATATACTATCTCCCCCCCCCCCTATTGTATGTTTGTTTTGTCTTTTAGCGTCTATTGATGTTTTTATAGTTATGTACATTTGCTGTTTCCTTATGTTGCTGTTCGGGCGACTGTATGTTCTGTTTGTGGTGTTTCCTGCATGACTCATTTTTTGTACTTTTATAAATGAATTAAGTTCATACAATGTAGGAAAGGATGTGATAGACTGGATCGAGAATTATTTGAGCAGTAGGAAGCAGCATGTGACAATAAATGGCTCCCGTTCAAGTTTGGAGGACGCAACCTCTGGTGTCTCGCAAGGCTCGATTATAGGACCAGTTTTATTCGTCATTTATATAAATGATCTGCCAGACACAGTCCAGTCTTCGGTATACCTAATTTGCAGATAACACAAAATATTTAAATTAATTGAGAAAAATAATGATAGAGAAATTCTGCAGAAGGATCTTAGAATAGCTCACAAAATGGAGTGAAACTTAGTTAGTAAAATTTCATCCTGACAAATGCAAATATCTCCATGTAGGGAAAAATGAGCCTGAACTAAACTTTGTGTTGCTGTTCGGGCGACTGTTTGTTCTGTATGTGGTGTTTCCTGCATGACTCATTTTTGTACTTTGAATATAAACTTATTGTAAAAACATTTAATATAGAAAGAGTCCGAGGGGAAAAAGATATTGGAGTCATCATTGTCTTTTGATGACAAATTAACATTTGCAAAACACATAAGCGAAAAGGTGAAAAAGGCTAACTCCATGTTTACTGTAATCCGCAGGACATTCCAAAATATAAATGAAGAGTCTTTTCTACCACTGTATAAGGCACTAGTGAGATCACACCTGGACTATGCTAGATGCGTATGGTTCCCACACAGGGAAAAACATATTTATTTATTTCTTATTTTTTACGGAGTGTCTATTGCCACTTTTTTTCTAAACCGGTGCAAGGGTAAAAATCACACGCATCGTGAGAATTACACAATATGGCAATAATTCCGATAGTAGACTACCGTCATCCCGGAAACCATTGAAATTGATGAATGAAGCAATTGTACAAGTTAAATAGATATATGGACAATGTTTTATGAAGGCAGAATGTATGAAGACATTAATATATAATCAAATTCGTTCATTATATGCAAAAGTAATTAGCCTGCATAGTTTGTATAGAGATAACTTTATATAAGGAATAAAGATAAAAGAAAAATAATGAAAGAATATTGCCGGAGATAAAAGTAGAATTATATGCGGTGTAGATAGTAAAATATAAATTAAAATTAATAACAAAACAAATGACCCACCTCATTGTTGATCTGTATGTAATTAATCCAAATAACTACTAAGAAATTATACATTCACATAAATCAAAATATATATTTCACGAATATTAAAATATCCCTCGTATATCACATGCGAGCGCTTTCCCAAAATTTCCATGAAATATTGAATAGAATATCAGATTCAGAGTGGATTGAAAACTCAGAGTGCAAGCCGAGTTAATGTCAGCTTTGATACACAAACTTCAGAGTCGATAATTACGAGTTGTTTGCAATACAAGCACCAAACAGCACGTGTGCGACAGTTGAATGTTGTCTGGGAGCGTTGGTAAGCGGACAAACACATTAATTGGTGTTACTCATTCACACCTTTAAACATCTAACAACAAGCTAGCTTACTATGAAGCAAATTTTGACCAAGCCGATTGACAGATGCATGTACCTATATAAGCTGCAAAGAAATCGAATTTCATCGAATATTCTGTTTCTCACGATACAAAGACAACTTCTGAAGCAATGGCTGCAGTCATATTTGGCATATGTCTACTAAAACATGTGAATAATAAATATGTTATTATATACGTTTTTATATAAGTTACACACAAGGTCTATATAGTTCGAGTTGAAGAATGTTCTCTTGTTTTTAACTCTTTCCCTGTTCTATGTTTATTACAAATTTCAATACCTACTGAATATTCATGGACAAAAAGGTTTATGAAATATGGAAGGTGGAGCATTGTAGCCATTTTAGAAAGTAAAGACAGATCTTTGAAATTCTGTTAGCCAACAGAGTAGACCCAGATCAGACGGCTCCACGGCTCCTAGTGGAGCCGTCTGATCAGGGTCTACTCTGTTTACAGATGCGTGAAAACACGTTTATATGAGGGGTTAAAGGATAATCAATATGATAAATTTTATCAAAGAAAGTCAATATGCCATTGTATCTTAAACATTTAATTGTTATCTAGGCTAAATAGTCTTAT
Organism: Azorinus chamasolen; assembly: GCA_963576725.1. Lineage (NCBI taxonomy): Eukaryota > Metazoa > Mollusca > Bivalvia > Cardiida > Solecurtidae > Azorinus > Azorinus chamasolen. The sequence goes on along the minus strand of OY755241.1, from coordinate 27,830,810 downwards.
ATACTGTAGAGATGGTTACAGTTGTGTATGTATGTATTTGAATTAGGTATAGTGGTTTGACTTGACTCGACCTTATTATGGCAGTTTATCGGTCATTTGCTGCTACTTTCTTTGATTTCTCCCATATTTTAATACTTATCATTAAATTGTAAAATCTTATTCATATATTAGGGTTTAAAATACAATTTAGTTTGTTCGACAATCTGGAGCTAAATGGTATCAAATGTGTTGTAAAACAAAAAAAGTGTCACTAGCAAGTTCTCCAAAGGGAGATCATCGCTGAAAATTCTATTATGTCGGAGTAGGTTATCGTTCCTTTGCTGCCACTTTCTGTGATTAATCCTGTATTTTCAGACTTATCAGTATATTTTTCATTGTAAAATATTGTGCATATTATAGGGTTTCAAATACTAATTAGTTTTTCAGGAAATCTAGAGCAAAATGGTATCAAATGCGTTGTCAAAGAAAACAAGTGTCACTAGCAAGTGAAACAAAGGGACATATTCTATGAGATCATGGTAGATTATCGATCCTTTACTGCCTCTTTCTGTGATTTCTCCCGTATTTTCAAACTTATCAGTATGTTTTCATTGTAACATCTTGTTCATATATATGGGTTTAAAATACAATTCAGTTCGTTAGGAAACCTGAAGCAAAACTGTATAAAATCAGGTCTCAATGTAAACAAGTGGCACTAGCAAGGTCTAGCTCTAATTACGTGACATCAACACAACACTCAATCATTGTCCATATATTCTCCATTTTTCGCATTTTATATACTAACTTAACTTATTTTTATTAATTCATACTTTAAAATCATAATATAATCCTAATATATATATATTTTTTCCATAACTAGACTTTCTGTAAATATAGGGCGGAAACTTTCTTGGGTTGGGGGTGATTCTCACGAAAAGTTGATTAGTATGTGCGAAGTGGCACTAGCAAGCCTTGCTAGCGACACTTTTCGAAGTGTCAATAGAACCGGCCTATTTTTTAACCTTTCTATACTTTATTCACCCCGTCAAATTACAAAACAGATTCCAGGATACAACAACGTGACATACGAAGATCAAGAACTAAGTATGGATACCGTACGTACATTACAATCTAAATACAGATCGATCTGAATCGCTTTAAGGGTAACTCTTACGCAAATGTAAGTTGCATGACAGACCTAAACAAACCCAAAATAGAGTGTTGCAGTTGTCAGTTGTCGAAATTACCATGATGTTCATCATTCCGAGCTATGTACCCTTTGACAAGGACGCGGTGGCAACTTATGTGTGATCTGTGAATGTTTTAATTAAGTTCTAGAATGTAATTATCACTGTTTCCGTTTATACAAATTGTGTTTATTTCTAATTTAATGAAGTAATTCTAAGGGAGGAAAAGTTACTGGCCTCTACCGGGATTCGAGCCCCGGACCTTCGGAATACTAGTCCGACACTCTAACCATGTTGCTAAAGGGTTAATCCAACAGCAAGTCCGTTGGAGATGCCTTACATAGGCCGATCATAGGCGTAGCCAGGGCTTTAAAAATTATACGCACATCGAGGCACGAAGTGCCGAGCGGGGGAGAATGTGAGAGGGTGTTCCTTCCCACGGCGGGGATTCGGGGGAACCCCCCCCCCCCCCCCCCTGGAAAACATAGAAATTTAGATGTCAAATGGTGGACTGTGGCATGTCTTGGAAAATTAGATCTATCTTGTTATCATATACCCCGTCGTATTAAAGCCAGTATTGGTGTCTTCGACGTATTCATTCAGATTCAGATACCCCTTTTCATAGGAAGTTAAATTCAGGATGTTTCGGAAATGAATACATTTAAGTGCCTAGTTTCACTTCGAATGCACAATCCAACCTCGTCATCATCCACAAATTTGTAAGTTACAATAAATAATATTTCATGGTGTTTGGATAGTGTGTAAATTAACTGTATGGATCTCCCAGGAGGTCTCGTCAGGCGGTGATGAGCTATAGAGGCGCGACACAATCCTTCAGTGGTTCAAATCGTGTACTGTAACATCCCATGATACTGGTGGCCTCACGATACCGGTGTAAATATAAATCTCGCCACCTGCCAATTGTCAACTCTATCAAGCACTAGTAACTTCTGCTATTCTAATGTGAAATTATTTTTCAGGCTACATAATGGAGCGATTTTGTGTTCATGAAAACGTGTTCTAGAGTCCGTGTCATGCGTAGAAGTGAATAGTTAAAGTGCCAACACTGTAAAAACAGTTAACTTCCATGTTGAGATATTGTGATACTGTTAATTAATTTTCCTGTTAGATTGAACTTTTCGGAACTTGAAAAAAAGATTAACGGTTATAATATGTTATGTTTGACTTTGAATCTATGTGAAAATGTACATTTAAAGCAGTGTGAACACGACTTTCCATACTACGAGAATTTTTACAATTGCAACAGTTAGATTGAGTTGGTTCCCTTACGTCATTCAATGTGATCGCTTTATTTTGACATTTCTCAGACTTAGTAATATAAAAGAAATAATCTTGTACTTGAGACAATTTGAAAGATTAGAGACAAGTGAAGGAAAGGCTTGCTGATTTTTTTTCAGTTAAATTATATTTTCTTTGTATGAGTGTTGAGTTTATTAAGTACACCGGTACCGTGGGGACCCAGGCTACTAAGTACAGAGAACAGTCAACTTCTAGGAATCTGACATCCTAAGTCTGCTTTTGATATCGAGAGTTCATATATCTAGAAAACGTGCCCCAAGAAGCATGAGAAGAAGAGGCATGAGTGACTGAAAGTTTGTTTTGAAAATCGTCACATGTGACGATTTCGTTGTCCCAGAGGAACTTTGATTTGTTCATGTTTCTATTGAATATTTTATCACTTCCGTCTAAGTCTGAGAGGTATAATTTTTTGAGACTTGGAAGATGGTGGCTTGTCCTGGTATTTGGCGAATGTTTCTTTCATTGCCGATCCTGAGATAACAACGACTAGATTTATTATACCCCCCACAACGAAGTTTGGGGGGGGGGGTATACTGGAATCAGGTTGTCCGTCTGTCCGTCCGTCTGTCTGTCCATGGACACAATTTTGTCCGGCCTTCTTCTTCTACAGTTTTGCTTCAATTTTGTTGAAAGTTCATATATAGCCATATGACCATATAAACCTGTGCACCGCATATTTCCGTTAGGATCGGACCACTACTTCAGGAGTTATCTCCCCTTTTTAGTCCCCTACTAATGTTTTCCGGTTTTCTGGACTTTCTATGGAACTGACTTGAGATATCAACTGTATATTTAGTACAAAGCTAAATCTAGATAATGTACAGCTTATGTCACATTCTCAGTCCGGTTGAATAATTATTTCCAGAGTTATTGCCCTTGAACTTTAATTTTTTTCTTCAAATTTGGGATTTTCCAGACTTTATTTGGAAGTGATTGCAGATATTGACTTTATATCTGGTATAAAGCTAACTCTAGATGATTTACAGCTTAATTCCCAATCTCAGTCTGTTTGAATAACTTTTGTCAGAGTTATGGCCCTTGAACTTTATTTTTTGTCAAATTTTCAATTTTCCAGTCTTTCTTTGAAAGTGGTTGCAGATATTAACTTCATATTTGACATAAAAATAAATCTGGATGAGATACAGCTTAAGTTCAAGTATCGGTCTGGTTGAATAATTTTTTGTCAGAGTTATGGTCCTTGAACTTAATGTTTTTCTGAAAAGGTACCTAGCTTTAGAACTTTGGATTTGACAAAAACCTTATGAAAGGATCTTATTTCTCTGAATTATTCTTCATTTTCATTACATAAATTGGGTTGGGGCATGTATTGTTTTTAAATCTCTTCACATTTCTGTATGTACAAATGTTCAGATTGATGATAGGTGTTCTGACAAGGAGACAAGTGGGGGGTATTCGTTAGCCTTTGGCTTACAGTTCTAGTTTGGATCTAGATCATTAGATCTAGGCTAGATACTTTTTTCTTTCAAAGTGGTTGCGCATATAGATCTAATACTATTGAAGTTTAAATTTCTACATCAATTGATCTACTCCTGTAAGCTGTGATCTACAATTACATTACTTTTAAGCATATCTTAATCTAGATCTGTAGGATCTAAGTAATGCTAGATCTTATTAAATTTAAATCTAAATGAAAGTAGGAGTAGATCTAGATTTTTGAAATAAAAACTCAAAATGAAACAAAACACCGACATGTAATAGTGTACAATTGAACCTACATGTGACTTATAGTAAGATCTAGGCTGTCTAACTTTCTACGAATAGATCTCCACTTAGTTAAATGTTCTGAAATTTGAGCTGTCAGTGTAGGAACTTATGCACATAACGATTATCCGGTTAACTGTTGCCGATTACGAAATGGCGATTAACTGGTTTAAAAATGCATAACCGGGTTGGTTACTTACCTCAGTTTTGTCAATATAGTGCTAAAGGTTACAACGGTCATAAAAAGACTTTTAAATTTATTTTGTATCCTGAAAGTGGGAGATCCTTCGAAAGTAAAAGTAAACTGATGACTGGGTTTGGATGAGTCTGTTCATGAGTAGTAATTAAAAGTGCAACACTACTCGCGCGCTCTAGCACCGGCTTCAGCAGTATTCAATTTTCAAAACTAATAACATCAAAACTAATGATCCCGAAGGACCAGAAAATATAACAACACTGAGAATGAAGTACGGGGCGACTTCTTACGGCCGCCTCACAATTAAGTAACACTTGCTGTTGTGAAGTAAATATATCCTAAAAGTGTTCAATAAAACTGCTGAAGTATATGGATTTATTTCAAAATTATTTTGTGTTGGTTGCTCTTGTAAGCACATTGTACCGATTGATTTTCATTGTTCAGAAAGATTTCAAAAGAATTGTGATGGAAATACAAGCTTAACTTGATTATGACAAGACGTTATAATGATATTAAAATATGTCATCAACATTTCTTTTCTCAAGTTTGAAGTCGCGTTCGGTTTATGCATAACACAAGCTTGAATGCTTCCCGCAATATAGTATTTTGAGAAGGTCTCTGAACTATACTGTATTCTTAGCTGATAGCTGTAAACAATGGCAGAAATACATGTGCTTGCAGTTTGCCCCTTTTGTGCCAGGTACGGTGGCATTTGCATTCGCAAACAGTTAAGATCCAGATCAAACATCGCGTAATGGGATGTCGGACCAGAATCCAAACTGTTTGTCATTCACAAAAGAAAACTCGCTTATTTATATTTGACGTGAATTTTTCATGATAAACTCGGAAATTATACTATTCCTTTTTTTCTGTATTGATTTATTACTGTCCTGCTCTTCTCATTTAGACAGAGCCTCTTATTGTAGGCCTATTAATATTTATATATCCTCATGTATAAATGTATTGTGAACTGAGAGAAGTACATGTAAAGTGAATTTGAATTTGAACATCTGTTACCCTTCTTGTCGGCAGAAAGTTTGGAAACATATTAATATTAGCACCCGGGTAATTATTATGTGCATAATTATATTGATGATATAACAAATGGTCCACATTGCTCTTTCATCATATGGTAATATATGCAGTCGCATTTTCGTTTGTTTGTTTTGTTTGTTTGTGTTGATTTACGTCCGTTTCTGCTCACTATGGGCTAATTGGACGCTCCAGGGAGGCATTTTCGTACCAAGATTTATGGTGTTTGAATGATTGTGTGACAGAGCTGCGATTAACCGGTTAATCACGGTTACTACTCCCGATTTATTCAGCACTGTAATGTACTATAATGAACTTCAATATTATAATGAGTAAAATATGCTGTCAAAGCATTGCTGTTTGATGACGTTTGCAAGATGATGACGTGAATTTACAGGATGATGAGACTGTTCGCGTGACAATTATTGATTTAAGATGTCATAAATATGACTATTAGATCTAAAGCTTTTTCTATTATGACGCACTATGAACATTAAACATTGGTTTTCCAGATAGATGGTCTAGATTCTGTTAAAGCTTATAATTTTATTACTTGAATTTCAAAATAAATACAATGTAAGCAAAAAATGGCTCTTTGAAAATTTTGGCTTTCAAATATTTTATACGCACATGCGTATTTTGCGTAATGGGCGCTACGCCCTTGCCGATCACTACACTCCCCTCCCTCTTAACCTTTAGGAGCCAGGCATATACGTGTCCCTGAGACTTTACATGCTATCTATCTATCTCTGAATACTGCCAACCCCTCTCACGATACATGCCCCTAAGACTTTACATGCTATCTATCTATCTCTGAATACTGCCAACCCCTCTCACGAGTTTTATAGGCAGCACTTCGGAACTGTTAGTAGCAAAAGGTGATAGGAATAAAAACCTGGTAATGAGTATTATCAGGTCAGTGAGAGACATGAACAAGGTTCAAGTCATAGATAAAATATTGGCAAACTAGTGGGATGTGAAAAAGGTTAAAAGTAAAAACACTAGTATGTAACTAATACTGCATCCTCACCAATGCCTGCTTGAATTGGTCAAGGTCAGACAGGGTAGCGATGTTACAGGCCTGGAAGCTGGTTCCAAAGGGTAATATAATGGGGAAAGAATGAGAATTTGCGGTAGTCTGATGTTTCCTGGCTAGGCCTGCATATGAACCGAATTATCCTCGTTGCCAATGAAGTAATTCTAAGGGAGGAAAAGTTACTGGCCTCTACGGAAATTCAAACCCCGGAATACTAGTCCGACACTCTAACGATGTTGCTAAAGGGTTAACCAACAGCAAGTCTGTTTGAGATGCTTTACATAGGCCGATCACTACATTAATACTCTACCCACTCAGTCTGAGGCTTTGGGTGATGGTGGTTTCGTCAAAGGTGACGGGTCAAAACCGCCCAGTTAAAAAATGGCCTTATACCAAAACAGCACACTTCCATAATGGCCGGGTCAAAACAGCCCAGTTTTTATGATATTTGATGTATATTTGGAAGCTCTATATAAATACCCATGGTTATTTGATTGAATAACACCCCTTGTATTTAATGTTATAGTGTATTCTCATATTGTGTAAGACATGTGAATGAACACCTTTTCTATATAAAATTTATATCTGCACCAAGATCTGACAAAATAAGCTTAATAAATTGACACTTAAACAGATGCATCGTCTATGATGTTGAACGAAAGACCTGTGACAACACATGTCCTTGGATGAACAGGGTCTGCACTACATGACACAGTATAAACAAGTTAATCTATTAATTTTTATTTTTTTGTAAATGCAGCACAATAAACAGTACTTAGGCAAGCACTGAAGTAATCAACTAATCTGGATTTAAGCTAAAAGACATGCGCCTTTACTATATACAGCATATAGTCCTCTCAATTATCGAGTTTTAGAATTTCTACATGAATTTCAAATACAGTAAAACCCCGCTAATGCGACCACCAAAAATGGGCATAATTCTGGGTGGCAGAGGCAGGTGGTAGCTTAATGCAGGGCAAAAGTTATGCAGAAAGCTCCTATAGGAGCTTTCTGCATAACTTTCGTCATGCATTAAGCAACCACCTGCTTTAAACGACACCAGTGACTGTTTATTAAGTGGTCGCATTAGCGGGGTTTTACTGTATACATATATAACACTTTTAATTACCCGTATCTATTACTAATTACGAAACATTTATCAAACAATATATATATTTTGGTGTTACAACAACTGTTTGGGTTGCAGTGTGGATTTACGAGCATATCTGAGGTCAGTTGTTGTTTGAATGATGAAATTGCCACAAAAGTGCAGATTTACATTGAAAATTAGGTCCAATGTAATTAGATTGTTAATTAGAAAATTAACGATTTCCATCCTGTATTTGATATATTGCCATGAGACTGTAAGACGGCAACCATCAAAAAAATAGCATGCTGTCTTACAGCTCGTTGATGAGACTACCTGACTATACAATAATCTTTTGGCCAAAAAATTGCTACCTCAAGTCAATTAAATCAAGTAATGTTTATTTACAAGTCAGTACATAATTAACAGATAAATATAAGCTCAACAGTACTGAGTACTAACACCAGCGTAATTGAATCTAAAAAATTATGTCGGCATTTACAGCCATACCCATTGTATCTCATTATATACTAACATATTATTTATATGTCTATACACACACATAATTTTATAAATATTAAATGATAGTGCCTAAGTTTAAATAACATGTCATCTCGTGTCTCACAGCAGTCTCTTATTTTGTATGACCAACAGCTGTCTGTTATTTTATATGACCCACAGCAGTCTATCACTTGGTGTGACCAACATCTGTCTCTTATTTTGTGCGACCCACAACTAGCTGTCTCTTACTTTGTGTGACCTACAGCTATCACTTTGTTTGATCAATACCTGTCTCCTATTTTGTGTGACCAACATCTGTCTCTTATTTTGTTTGACACACAGCAGTCTCTTATTTTGTATAACCAAACATTTGTCACTTATTTTGTGTGACCAACATCAGTCTCATATTTTGAATGACCCACAGCAGTCTATCACTTTGTTAGACCAGCACCTGTCTCTTATTTTGTGTGAACCAGAGCTGTCTATCACATTCTGTGACCAACAATTGTCTCTCACTTTGTGTGACCACATCTGTCTCTTATTATACCCCCCTTTTGAAAAAATGGGGGTATATTGCTTTGCACATGTCGGTCGGTCGGTCGGTCGGTCGGTCGGTCTGTCGGTCGGTCAGTCGGTAGATCGATGGTTTCCGAACGATAACTAATAAACGACTTGGCCTAGAATCTTCAAACTTGCTGTGGTGGTTGGTCATGACAAGTAGATGACCCCTATTGTTTTTGAGGTCACTAGGTCAAAGGTCAAGGTCACCATGACCTAAAATGGTGAAATAGTTTCCGATCAATAACTGCTCAAGGGTTTGGCTTGGGATCTTTAAACTTGCTGTGGTGGTTGGTCATGACCACTAGATGACCCCTATTGATTTTGAGGTCACTAGGTCAAAGGTCAAGGTCACCATGACCTTAAATGGTTAAATGGTTTCCGATCAATAACTGCTCAAGGGTTTAGCTAAGAATCTTCAAACTTGCTGTGGTAGTTGGTCATGACCACTGGATGACCCCTATTGATTTTGAGGTCACTAGGTCAAAGGTCAAGGTCACCATGACCTTAACTGGTAAAATGGTTTCTGATCAATAACTGCTCAAGGGTTTGGCTTAGGATCTTCAAATTTGCTTAGGTGGTTGGTCATGACAACTAGATGAGTCCTATTGTTTTTTAGGTCACTAGGTCAAAGGTCAAGGTCACCATGACCTTAAAGGGTGAAATGGTTTGCGATCGATAACTGCTCAAGGGTTTGGCCTAGGATCTTCAAATTTGTGGTGGTTGGTAATGACCACTAGATGACCCCTAAAGCTTTTAAGGTCACTAGGTCAAAGGTCAAGGTCACCATGCTCTGAACTGGTCAAATGGTTTCCGATCAATAACTGCTCAAGGGTTTGGCTTAGAATCTTCAAACTTGCTGGGGTAGTTGGTCATGACAACTGGATGGCCCCTATTGTATTTGAGGTCACTAGGTCAAAGGTCAAGGTCACCATGACCTTAACTTGTTAAATGATATCTGATCAATAACTGCTCAATGGTTTGGCTTAGGATCTTCAAATTTGCTTAGGTGGTTGGTCATGACAACTAGATGAGCCCTATTGTTTTTAAGGTCAATAGGTCAAAGGTTAAGGTCACCATGACCTTAAGTGGTGAAAGGTTTGCGATCAATAACTGCTCAAGGGTTTGGCTTAGGATCTTCAAACTTGCTGTGGTAGTTGGTCATGACCAGTAGATAACCCCTATTATTTTTTAGGTCACTAGGTCAAAGGTCAAGGTCACCATGACCTTAACTGGTGAAATGGTTTGCGATTAATAACTGCTCAATGGTTTGTCTTAGGATCTTCAAACTTGCTGTGGTAGTTGGTCATGACCAGTAGATAACCCCTATTATTTTTTAGGTCACTAGGTCAAAGATCAAGGTCATCATGACCTTAACTGATGAAATGGTTTCCAATTAATAACTGCTCAATGGTTTGGTTCGGGATCTTCAAACTTGCTGTGGTAGTTGGTTGTGACCACTTGATGACCCCTAATGTTGTTAAGGTCACTAGGTCAAAGGTCAAGGTCACCATGACCTTAATATGTAAAATGTTTTCAGATCAATAAATGATCAGTGGTTTGGCTTAGGATATTCAAAGTTGCTGTGGTGATTAGTCATGACCGCTAGATGACCTCTATAGTTGAGGTCACTAGATCAAAGGTCAGGGGGTCTGGGGGGTATACATGTTTTACAAACATCTCTTGTTTAATGTGATTTGACACACTTAAATCAGCTGTATTTGTATAAAATTAATGTGTACAGAACATGCATACAGACCAAGCTATCCAAATGTAATGTCATTTTTAAAATGAATCTATATTGAAATTAATTCTGATAAGTTTTGATTTGATTTCAGCAGATCAAATTTCATGTGACAATGATACTCAGCCATGGGCGGTAAGGAGCTAGTGTCTGTGTCAATGCAGGGCAGCTGTGGCTGTGTGAAGTGTACCTGTGGTATTGGTATCCTAGTGCGGCTGTTTCATGCGGGTCTGTGTGTGACTGTCACTGTGACATTGCTGTGGCATGACACAGGTAAGCTTTAGGTTTAGTCTCATGAGCACTTTATTTAGGTTTGACCTCATGAACCATTATTTCATGAAAGATATATTTTTATACGGCATATTTGAAGTTTCATGAAGATCGGACATACAAAACTGAAGTTATCGTCTGGAAATGGGAAAATTCTGCAGAAAAACAATATATTTTTATAAAAAACATGATGTATTTGTGAAACACTATGCCCCCCTTGGATATGACATTTGACCCTGAATGATGACCTTGACATGTCACCCTGCAACTGTGCAGCTTCACGAGATACACATACCAAATATCAAGTCTGTATCTCTACTGGCTCAAAAGTTATGGCCAATGTTAAAGTTGGTGAACGTTGACCCTGAAGGATGACCTTGACCTTGACATGTCACCCCTCGAAGTGTGCAGATTCATAAGATACACATGCATACCAAATATCAAGTTTGAATACATGCTAGTTCAAAAGTTATGGCCAATGTTAAAGACAGGGACCTTTGACCCTGAAGGATGACCTTGACATGTCACCCCTCAAACTGTGCAGCTTCATGAGATACACATGCATGCCACATATTAAGTCTGTATCTCTACTGGTTCAAAAGTTATGGCCAATGTTAAAGTCGGTGACCTTTGACTCTGAAGGATGACCTTGACATGTCACCCCTCAAACTGCAGCTTCATGAGATACACATGCATACCAAATATCAGGTCTGTATCTCTACTGGTTAAAAAGTTATGGCCAATGTTAAAGTCCTCGACCGTTGACCCTGAAGGATGACATTGACATGTCACCCCTCAAAATGTGCAGCGTCATGAGATACACATGCATGCCAAATATCAAGTCTGTATGTGTATTGGTTAAAAAGTTATGGCCAATGCTAAAGCTGTTGATTTGACCTATATATTTGACCTCTGACCGTAAAAGATGACCTTGACCTTGACATATCACCCGTCAAAATGTGCAATTTTATGAGATAAATATGCCTGCCAAATATCAAGTCTCTGTCTCTACAGATTTCAAAGTTATGCCCAATGTTGAAGTTGCTGACAAACAAACATCTGACCTTTGACCCTGAAGGATGACCTTGACCCCTCAAAATGGGCAGCTTTATGAGATACACATGCATGTCAAATATCAAGTCTCTATCTATATTGGTTCAAGAGTTATGGCCAATGTTAAAGTCATTGATTTGACCTATATATTTGACCTCTGACTTTGAAGGAAGACCTTGACATGTTACACCCCAAAATGTGCGGCTTTATGAGAAACATGTGCATGTCAAATATCAAGTCTCTATCTGTACTGGCTCAAAAGTTATGACCAATTCCCTCATATAAACATGTTTTCACGCATTTACAAACAGAGTAGACCCAGATCAGACGCTCCTAGAGGAGCCATCTGATCAGGGTCTGCTCTGTTTGCTAATAAAATTTGATAGCTCTGTTTCTTTACTTTCTAAAATATCTACAATGTTCCACTTTGCATATTTCTTTATAACTATTTTGTTAATGAATATTCAGTAGGTATTGAAATTTGACCTAAATACAGAACAGGGATAGGGTTAACTGTCACAAAGGCTACAATATGACAGGGGCCATAACTCTATAAGACTCTTTTTTTCAAAATTATGCGCCTTTATGGACTTAGAAAATAAAAAAAGTTAAGATGTCTAACATTTTGAAATCGTAACCAGCAGGGCTCTCATATTTCATGTTTGAATCCCTTGTGGCAAGACCTTTCCATCAATATTACATTTTTATCACTTTTGATCTTTAAACTTTAACCTAATTTTTAAAACTTTAGCAAAATGTTTTTTTAACAGTGGCTATTGTTTTATAATATTCAAGTAAATCTTATGATGCTTCACATACTTGTTCACCGTCACAAGGGCTACAATCTGACCTAGGGCCATGTAAGTATTTTTAACAACATTATGCCTCTTTTTGGACTTGGGAAATAAAGATTAAAGATGAGCATTTGCACAGGTCTGCATGTCATGCTCTTGTTATTACCTGGCCTGACAATGGTTGTCTTTCACTGTGTGGGTGTTTTCTACTTTACACAAATGTATATTGATTATCTGGCCTGAGTGACAATGGTTGTCTGTTTCAGTGGGAGGAATTTTCTATTGTGAATATATCTACAATCGATAGATATACCCAACACAATATACAGTACATACTAAATGATTTCAGCATACATGTATGTATCAGGCTGAAATCTTAAGTAGGGAATGATTATTGTATATTTATTCAAATTTATTGCCAGGTCAGACAATGAATATACAATAATCTTTCACTACTTAACACTTTCCCTGTTCTATGTTTATTACAAATTTCTATACCTACTGAATGTTCATGGACAAAATAGTTATAAAGAAATATTGAAGGTGGAACAGTGTAGCCATATTAGAAAGTAATGAAACAGATCTATCAAATTCTATTAGTAAACAGGGCAGACCCTGATCAGTCGGCTCCTCTAGGAGCCATCTGATCTGGGTCTACTCTGTTTGCAAATGCGTGAAAGGGTTAACTGTTTTAATCATGTTTGTTCATTCTTGTTTGTTACAGTGTTGAAGCAGGCCCTGGTGGATATGCAAAGACCGGTGTATGGTGCCTCTTATATTGGCCTGCTGTGTATCTCTCTCATCCTCTACTTCATAGCCTGTTACACTGACCCGGGATATGTCTACGTGCAACAATATCAACAGGTAATTATCATTTTTTAGCTCACCAGAGCACAAAATGCCCAGGGTGAGCTTTTGATGTCTGATGTCTGTCGGCGTGCAATGTGAACAATTTGAGCCTTTAAAAAATTTCTCCTCTGAATCTACAGGATTCTCAGTTTTCATCTTTGGCACATACCATTATCTGTAGGTATTTTCATATAAATTATGTCCCTGGGGTCAAAATTGACCCCGCCCCAGGGGTAGCCAGTTTTCAGTAGAAACATAGTGAAAACTTTGAGAATCTTCTCCTCTGAAACTGGAAGGTTCTCAGCTTTCATATTTGGCACATAACATCATGTTCAGGTCTGCTGTCAAGTTTGTTCAGCAGAAAATTTCTTAAGTTTAAGGCTAATCAGACATCTTTCGTTTCTTTTTAACCCTTTCCTTCAAAGAAATGTCTTTTCATGCATTTGCAAGCAGAGTAGACCCAGATGAGACAGCTCCTATAGGAGCCTTTTGATCAGGATCGATCTGCTCTGTTTGCTTTTACATGATATGGATCTTATTCTACAGTTATTGTCAAAGTAAAAAATTACCTCGAAAAGTAGCTTTATAAATATTCAGCGCATAAATATTCATGATGTCACTATTTCTTACATGAACATTAAACAGGGAAAGGGTTTAAGTGTGATCAAAGTTCATGCAATTGTACTGCATTCAGAGCAGTAGACAAGAGACACACTGATTGATCTACCAGTAGATAAGAGGCATACTGATCTACCAGTAGATAAGACACACTGAGTGATCTATCAGTAGATAAGAGACTGAGTGATCTACCAGTAGATAAGAGACATACTGATCTACCAGTAGAAAAGAGACATTGATTGATCTACCAGAAGATAAGAGCCACACTGATTGATCTACCAGTAGATATGAGGCATACTGATCTACCAGTAGATAAGATACACTGAGTGATCTACCAGTAGATAAGAGACTGAGTGATCTACCAGTAGATAAGAGACATACTGATCTACCAGTAGATAAGAGACATTGATTGATCTACCAGAAGATAAGAGCCACACTGATTGATCTACCAGTAGATAAGAGACACACTGATTTGATCTACCGGTAGATAAGAGATGCATTGAGTTGATCTACCAGTAGATAAGAAACACACTGATTTGATATACCAGTATGTAAGACTGAATGATCTTCCAGTAGGCAAGAGGCACTCTGATCTACCAGTTGATAGGAGAGGCGTATTGATGTATCATTATATAAGAGGCACTCTGATTAGATAAGAGGGCCACTGACTGGTCTACCAGTAGACAAGAGGCACTCTGATCTACCAGTTGATAGGAGAGGCATATTGATTTATCATTATATAAGAGGCACTCTGATTAGATAAGAGGGCCACTGACTGGTCTACCTGTAGATAAGAGGCACACTAATTGATCAACCAGTAGATCTCTTAATATTCATTTATCACCCAGTCTTGTGAGTACTTATTGGAATTGCATAGGAGAGGCAATTTTGACCATTTCCTTCATATTAATGCCTTTTCAAACAGAGTAGACCCAGGTCAGAAGGCTTTCATCTGATTAGGGTCTGCTCTGTTTGCTTACAAAATTACAATAGTTCTAATTCTACAATTTCTTCCAATACCAAAAACATCTGATGTATACATGTATATATGCTATTATAAAAAAATAAGCTAATAAATATTCATGATGTCATTGTTTCTTACATGAATGTGCAATAGTTAATGAGTATCAACAAGGTAGGGTGGCAGAGAAATATGGAATATTTAAATTAATTCTGATATCTACAGAACCCTGGTGTTGATTTTTAATAATTCTGATATCTACATAACCCAAGTGTTGATTTTATAATCT
Source organism: Azorinus chamasolen (assembly GCA_963576725.1). NCBI lineage: Eukaryota > Metazoa > Mollusca > Bivalvia > Cardiida > Solecurtidae > Azorinus > Azorinus chamasolen. Next base: position 27,815,614 of record OY755241.1, on the reverse strand, counting down.
GATATATACAGAGCCCTGGTGTTTGTTTTATAATCTGATATCTACAGAGCCCTGGTGTTTGTTTTATAATTCTGACATCTGCAGAACCCCAGCATTGATTTTATATTCTGATATCTACAGAGCCCTGGTGTTTGCTTTATAATTGATATCTACAGAGCCCTGGTGTTTGTTTTATAATTCTGACATCTGCAGAACCCCAGTGTTGATTTTATATTCTGATATCTACAGAGCCCTGGTGTTTGTTTTATAATTCTGACATCTGCAGAACCCCAGTGTTGATTTTGTATTCTGATATCTACAGAGCCCTGGTGTTTGTTTTATAATTCTGACATTTACAGAGCCCTGGTGCTGATTTTCTGGCTGAGAGTGAGCACTCGGAGGAAGAGCATGAGATGACGAGCATGGCCAACCAGCCCTTGGACAGCAAGAACAAGTACAAGTACAGATACTGTGACTACTGTGAGATACAGGTAAATATAACCACTGTGAAATAGATGTAAATATGGCCTTTGAGGAATACTATATTCCTTACATGGTGATTTTACAAAGTATAAAGCGTAGTATGATTGGTGTGGATGGTGTATACAGCGTGGTATGATTGGTGTGGATGGTGTATACAGTGTGGTATGATTGGTGTTGATGGTGTATACAGTGTGGTATGATTGGTGTGGATGGTGTATACAGCGTGGTATGATTGGTGTGGATGGTGTATACAGTGTGGTATGATTGGTGTGGATGGTGTATACAGCGTGGTATGATTGGTGTGGATGGTGTATACAGTGTGGTATGATTGGTGTTGATGGTGTATACAGCGTGGTATGATTGGTGTGGATGGTGCATTTAATGAGGCATAGCCAAAGGAAATACACCATCCACACTGGTCATACCACCCTTTATATATATATGCTGTCAAATTGCTATTTAGCTAATTTATTACTTGTCAGATCTTGAAATGTCTGCTATTTAGGATGTATACACATGATGTCATACAACACATGGCTATCACTAACTGATGACATCATCACTGAATATTATGACATAACCTGACAGGCATGTTATTTAAAATTTCACATATGGATCAGTGTGAAACAAGGCACATTTTATTGGTTTATCACAGACTTTTGACTTAATACACACATAAAAACTTATGCTTCACAACAGAAATCGGATCCAAAGTTTATTTTTAGGAGCGTAGTTTCCTATAGGCCATGTAGGCCCCGGCCTACACTTTTTTCCAGAAAGTTGAAAAAAAGATAAACAGAAAAATGCCCAAAATGCAACATTCAGGAATTATTAATTTAATACTTGGTGTGTGTATTTGGGCTGCTTGGTTCCTATAGGAGCCGTCTGATCAGGGTCTGCTCTGTTTGCAGATGATATATTATAGATATGATTTCTACAGTTTATGCCATGGCCAAACATTCTTGTTTCCATTTGCTATTATAACAATTAATCTAATTTATATTGATGATGTCATTATTGTTTACGTGAATATTCATTGGGTAAATGGTTACATTCGGCCTACACATTCATTTAATTTTAACCAAGCTACACCCCTGATTTTGATTTGACAATAACTTGGACAAAGCCAATTTTGCAGCCACTGGACAGGGTCATATGGGCGACTTGTTGTATTCATCCTGACAGGTTGGCTGCTTGTTTGTTTGCCTCTTCCATGTTTTTCTGTACAATGCTAGCCAATTTGACATCAATTTCGGATATTGTTTGTGCACAACACTGCAAGTCAAGGTTGGCCATTTAACCCCTTTGCAAACAGAGTAGACCTAGGTCAGACTTGTGTAGGATCTGTCTGATTTGGGTCAGCTCTATTTGTCATTGGAATGATTAATTTTACAGTTCTAGCCCCAAACTTTCCTGTGGTTACTTGCCATTGTAACCATTCATCTAATTAATATTCACAGTCTTATTTTGTACATGAGTACTCCTGGAGTAAACTGTTAGCCCTTTACCTGTTCAGTATTCATGTTAAAGATAATGACATCACAAATATTTATTAGCGGCATTTTTAGCTCACCAGAGCACAAAGTGCCTAGGGTGAGCTTTTGTGATCGCCTGATGTCGATCGTCCGTCAGCATGCGTTGTCAACAATTTGAACCTTTAACCCTTTACCCAATAGCCTATTTCTAGTTTTGAAGACAGGTGACCACTTAAAGCAGGTTGAAAGTAAAGCAGAATGCGCCTTAATGCACATTCTGCTTTACTTTCAGCCTGCTTTAAGCTACCACCTCCTAGAGTATAGAAACTATTTATGATGCTATATTTTCATTATTGTAAAAATTGGAACTATTTTCTTCAGCGGAGGAATATATTAAACTCGCTTTAAGCCGCTTCTATCAGGTAAAGGGTTAAAAATCTTCACTGAATCTACAGGGTTCTCAGCATACAAAGCATCATCTGTAGGTCCTCTACAAAAGTTGTGTAAATTATGTATCATGTGTCAAAATTGGCCCGCCCATGGAGTGCCCTGTTTTCTATAGAAACATATAGTGAAAACTGAAAATCTTCTCCTGAAACCGGAAGGTTCTCAGCTTTCAATGTTTTGCACATAGCACCATGCTCAAGTCCTCTAAAAAAGTTATATAAATTAAGCCCCTGGGGTCAGATATGGCCCCACCCAAGGGTGGCCATTTTCCTATGTCCCTGGGGGTCAAAACTAGCCTCACCCCAGTTTTCTATAGCAGCCTGCTGTTTCAATCCTTTTAAGTCCTCTACAAAATGTATATGAATTATGCCCCTGGGTTCAAATGAGACCTGCCCCAGGGATGGCCAGTTTTCTATAGAAACATTATGAAAACTTTGAAAATCATCTCCTCTGATTGTCTGGTGAGAGATATCAGGGCTATCTTCTTATGCAGGAGCTGTCAAATCTTGGTCCATGCTTATAAAGCTTTTTAGTTGAGTCTGAGTTGGTTCTCAAGCTTTTGATTGGTCAGATTTGAGCCTTTGTGATCAATCAAAAACTTGAGAACAAACTCAGACTCAACTAAAAAGTTTTATAAGCAAGGATACTGATCAACATGTATATAATGTAACAAGCAAACAGAACAGACTCTGATCAGATGGCTCCTGCAAGAGCCATCTGATCTAGGTCTTCTTTGTTTGCAAATGCGTGAAAGGTGTTTATATGAAGGAAAGGATTAAACGACAGTAAGATATCCATCTCCTCACCTTGTATGATCACTTTGTAGCCACCGCTACGGAGCAAGCATTGTGAGGACTGTAAGCTGTGTGTGAGGTCCTCACCTTGTATGATCACTTTGTAGCAACCGCTACGGAGCAAGCATTGTGAGGACTGTAAGCTGTGTGTGAGGTCCTCACCTTGTATAATCACTTTGTAGCCACCAATACGGAGCAAGCATTGTGAGGACTGTAAGCTGTGTGTGAGGCGGTACGACCACCACTGTCCATGGCTGGAGAACTGTGTTGGGGAGAGAAACCACAAATACTTTTGGATGTTCCTCCTAGTCATGTCTACTCTAATAATTTGGACATTTGTCATAGTGTGGTAGGTACCCAGGAGCACAAACAAAAAGCAGAAAGATTAACCTATTTATCCTCATATTATTTAACCCTTTGCCTGTTCTAAATCTATTCCAAATTTCAATACCTACTGAATAGTCATGGACAAAATAGTGATAATGAAATGTGGAAAGTTGAACATTGTATCCATTTTAGATCAAATTTCATTGGCAAACAGAGCATACCCAGATCAGACGGCTCCTACAGGAGAAATCTGATCTGTGTCTACTCTGTTTGCAAATGCGTGAAAAGATGTTTGTATGAAGAGGGGATTAAGGAAAACAGGTCCAAATCTTATTTTGGAACCCATCCATATTTCATGTTGATGGCACAATGAACCAAATATCTGCTGGTATAAGCCATAGACATGATGGGGCACAGCAAACAGTGCATACCCTGATCAGAATTATCCTTGAGGAGCCCTCTGATATTGGTCTACACTGTTTGCATATGTCCTCTTTAACCCATTCCCTCATACTTACGACTTTTGATGACTCTGTAAAAGTCACTGTGAAACCATTGTGATAAATAGAGCATAAATAGACCTATAGTCTCTAGCAGGTATTTATACATGACAGAATGTCTCTGTCAGGTAAAGGGTTAACTCACAGCGGCCTTTAACCCATTCCCTCATAGGCTATTTTTAGAACCGACATGTTTGAATAAATCTACTGAAAAGGAGCATTTACCTTAAAAAGAAAAAACAGAATTATGTACATGTAGTTTTGAATCCATTGTGAAAAATAGAGCATTCCCTCATAGGCTATTTTTAGAACCTATATGTTTGAGTAAATCAACTAAAATGGAGCATTTACTGGAAAAAGAAAAAATAGAATTATATAGTTTTGATTCCATTGTGATAAGTAGAGCAATGGTTCTTATTACATGTAATAGTTTCAAAAAGTGACTTTTAAAGAGGGGTCAAAATATGTCAATATGAGGAAATGGATTAAAAAGGACATAGGCAACAGTGTAGATCCAGATTAGAGATCCCCTTCAGGAATGAGTCCTTTGATCAAGATCTGCCCTGTTTGCTAAACCCATTAACCCATTCCCTCATATTGACGCCTTTTGACGCATCTGAAAACATCACTTTGTGAAACCATTGTGATAAATACGCCTTTCTACGCCTCTGTAAAAGTCCTTTTTTGAAACCATTGTGATAAATAGAGCATTTGCTCCATAGGAGACTACACAATTCTGAAAATTTCCATTTCTAGAGTAAATGCTCTTTTTGGTAGATGGAATCAAAGAGGTTGGATCTAAAAATAGCCTACATGGGAACAGGTTAATGTCAATGGATTGTTCCAGCAAATGTTTTGTTTGATGTGCCCTCACCCTGCCCAACCCCCTCCAAATGAATAATGGATAGGTTCCAAATAAAGATATTGAGTTTTCCAAAATAATGAAAGGCTTGATGCAGTAAGGGGCAGTTGTATGGAGTTTTGAATTAGCATGGCTGTCACTGTAAAACAGTGTTAATGTAAGGATGTTGCTTACTCCCAGTCATATTTCCACTTAACCACATTATTTTTGTATATTCAGAATAAAACAATTGTAAAATTTGACAGGGACAAAGTGACAGTAAACTGAATAAAACTGTTGGTTTTTTTCAAACTGTAGAGAACACTTCTGATGCTCTGTGAGCTGTCTGATCAGTGTCTGCTCTGTTTGAATATGGAATCATATAGATCTGGGTCCCTGCTTATAAAACTTTTAGTTGAGTCTGAGTTCGTTCTCAAGTTTTTGAATGGTCAGAATTGAGCCTTTGGCTCAAATCTGACCAATCAAAAGCTTGAGAACTCAAATCTGACCAATCAAAAGCTTGAGAACAAATTCAGACTCAACTGAAGAGCTTTATGAGCATGGACCCAGATATTAATGTGATTCTACAGTATTTGTTATGGCCAAAACATCCTGTCTTCATATACTATTATAAATATTTAGCTAATAAATGTTCACTGACATTATTATTTTTATGCCCCCATGTGAGGCTGCAGGGCATATTGTTTTTGCTTTGTCTGTCTGTTTGGTTGTCCTCAACTTTAACATTGGCGTAAATTTTGTTGTCATCCAACCTACATACTTCAAAAATGCCTGTGCAACTTATGGAGGCGAGCATTTGTACCCTTTTATGCCTGTGAAAACCGAGAAGAGCCAGAAGAGACAAGTCCTATAGGAGTGTTTGGTCAGGGTCTGCTCTGTTTGCTACTTGTTATAGACCAGAGTATCAATTGTTTGCCTAGCAGACAATTTCTGTATATGTTTTAGTATAATACAGTAAAACCCCTCTAATGCGACCACCAAAAAGGGGCATAATTCTGGGTGCCAGGGGCAGGTGGAAGCTTAATGCAGGGTGAAAGTAATGCTAGGAGATTTCTGCATAACTTTCGTCCTGCATTAAGCAACCACCTGCTTATAAAGACAGCCATGTTTTTTCTTGAAGTGGTCACATTAGAGGGGTTTTACTGTAATTAATTTCTTACTCCATAAATATGCCTTTCTGCACATTTGCAAACAGAGTAGACCTGGATCAGACAGCTGCTGTAGGAGCCATCTGATCAGGATCTGTTCAGTTTGTTACTAACATAGATATGATTCTACCGTTTCTGCATTTCTTTTGTTTTCCATAGCCATTAAAAACGTAATCCAAGAAATATTCATGATGTCATTATTTCTTCCATGAATATTCACAGAGACAAGGGTTAATAAGTAAATAGAAGACCCTAAGCAGTTGACTCCTAGGTCCACTCTGTATTCAAAGATGTCAAAAGGCGTCTCATTAACCCTTTCCTCCATAAATACGCCTTTGTACCCCTCTGTAATAGTCACTTCTTGAAACCATTGTTAAATAGAGCATTTGCTCCATTGGAGCAAATACTCTATTTATCACAATGGTTTCAATACTACATTTTCCTTTTCTCTAGTAAATGCTGCTTTTGGGTAGATTTATTCAAAGATATTGGGTCTAAAAATAGGCTATGAGGGAATGGGTTAAAGTATATTTGAACTTCAAGGGGCATACAAAGTACTTCAAGAAAACAGAGACTCTAGTCATCCGGTTTCTAATCTGATTTCTCAAGTTCACAGCTTAATGTAGGGCTGAAGGAATGCTGAAATCTCCTATTGGAGCTTTCAGCATTACTTTTGACCTGCATTAAGTTGTCACATGGTTTTTAGCTCCACTTTTTCAAAAGGTGGAGCTATTGTCATGACCCTCTCGTCAGCGTTGGTTAACCTTTTTGTTAAGGTCCTTTTCTCAGAAACCATCAAAGATATTTGGTTCATATTTGGTATGTATGTTTACTATTACAAGGGGCAGGTAGGGCAGGTAACCCTAAAATTAATTTTGCCATAGTTATGCCCCTTTTTATGCCCCCAAAGCTAGGCTTTGGCGGCATATAGTGATCGCACCGTGCGTGTGTGGGTGGGTGTGTGTGTGTGTGGGTGGGTGGGTGTGTGGGTGGGTGGGTGGGTGTGTGGGTGTGTGTACCTTTTGTCCGGAGTATATTTCCTTTGTCACATCAGCTACGGATACCAAATTTGGTGTGTGAGTTCATATTGGGATGGGGGAGTGTCGCGTATCATTTTCATGTCACTGTGACCTTGACCTTGACCTTTGACCTTGATTTTACAAAAAGCTTGTCCGGAGCATATCTCCTTTACCTTACCAGCTACAGATTCCAAATTTGGTGTGTGAGTTCATCTTAGGATGGCGGAGTGTCGCGTACCATTTCCAGGTCACTGTGACCTTGACCTTGACCTTTGACCTCGATTTTAAAAAAAGCTTATGCCTTACCAGCTACAAAAAGCTTGTCCGGAGTATATCTCCTATACCTTACCAGCTAAGGATTCCAAATTTGGTGTGTTAGTTCATCTTGGGATGGAGGAGTGTCGCGTACCATTTTCAGATCACTGTGACCTTGACCATGACCTTTGACCGATTTTACAAAAAGCTTGTCCGGAGCATATCTCCTTTACCTTACCAGCTACAGATTCCAAATTTGGTGTGTGAGTTCATCTTGGGATGGCGGAGTGTCGCGTACCATTTCCAGGTCACTGTGACCTTGACCTTGACCTTTGACCTCGATTTTAAAAACCGCTTATACCTTACCAGCTACAAAAAGCTTGTCAGGAGTATATCTCCTAATTCTTACCAGCTAAGGATTCCAAATTTGGTGTGTGAGTTCATCTTTGGATGGAGGAGTGCCGCATACCATTTTCAGATCACTGTGACCTTGACCATGACCTTTGACCAATTTTACAAAAAGCTTGTCCGGAGCATATCTCCTTTACCTTACCAGCTACAGATTCCAAATTTCGTGTGTGAGTTCATCTTGGGATGGCGGAATGTCATGTACCATTTCCAGGTCACTATGACCTTAACCTTGACCTTGACCGATTTTACAAAAAGTTTGTCCAGAGCATATCTCCTATACCTTACCAGATACGGATTCCAAATTTGGTTTGTGAGATCACCTTCAGATGGCGGAGTGTCGCGTACCATTTTCAGGTCACTGTGACCTTGACCTTGACCTTCGACCTCGATTTTACAAAAAAGGTTGTCCAGAGAATATCTCTTATACCTTACCAGCTATGGATTCCAAATTTAATGTGTGAGTTTATCTTGGGATGGCGGAGTGTCGCGTACCATTTTCAGGTCACTGTGACCTTGACCTTTGACCTACATTTAACACAAAGCTTGTCTGGAGCATTTCTCCTATACCTTACCAGCTACGGAATCCAAATTTGGTTTGTGAGTTCATCTTGGGATGGGGGAGAGTCATGTACCATTTTCAGATGACTGACCTTGACCTTGACCTTTGACCTCAATTTTACAGTCCGGAGCATATCTCCTATATCTTACCAGATACAAAAAGCTTGTCCAGAGCATATCTCCTATACCTTAAACGTTGACAATCAACCCAGGGTCCTTTTTAACGTTGAGAATGACTTAGGGTCCTTTTTAACTAACTTTTGACGCTTGGCTCTTTTCTTAGCTATCATAATCGTCAAAGGTTCTGTTTCTAATGTTAAGAACTGACTCCTGTGTCATTTTTAACAGCATCAAAATTTCATGTTACACCTGCATTACATTGTATTGTTTTTCCACCAAAATGCATTTCGGTGTCAAACACTTTGGGGGCATTTGTCACCCATGACGACCCTCTTGTTTTGACTTAGAATTTTCATTGTTGGTTAAGTTTTATATTCAGGTCCATGTCTCAGAAACTGTCAGAGATATTTGGTTCAACTTTGGTATACATGTTAACTATTACAAGGGGGACCCACTTCACAAGGGCAGGTAACCCTAAAATTAATTTTGCCATAGTTATGCCCCTTTTTATGCCCCCATTGACGATAGTCGGGGGCATATTGTTTTTGCCCTGTCTGTCTGTCTGTCTGTTTGTCTGTTTGTTTGTCAGCAACTTTAACATTGGTCATAACTTTTGAGCCAGTATAGATAGAGACTTGATATTTGGCATACATATGTATCTCATAAAGCCGCACATTTTGAGGGGTGCCGTGTCAAGGTCAAGGTCATCCTTCAAGGTCAGAGGTCAAATATATGGGTCAAATCGCCAACTTTAACATTGGCCATAACTTTTGGACCAGTAGAGATAGAGACTTGATATTTGGCATGCTTGTGTATCTCATGAGGCTGCACATTTTGAGGGGTGACATGTCAAGGTCAAGGTTATCCTTCAAGGTCAGAGGTCAAATATATGAGGGGGCATAGTGTTTCACAAACACATCTTGTTTCGACTTAGAATTTTCATTGTTGGTTAAGTTTTATGTTCAGGTCCATGTCTCAGAAACTGTCAGAGATATTTGGTCCAACTTTGGTATACATGATAACAATTACAAGGGGGGCCCATTTTGCAAGGGCAGGTAACCCTAAAATTAATTTTGCTGTTGTTATCTCCCCTTTCTGACTTAGACTTCCACTATACTATCCAGCATTAAAGAAAGTGGAGCTCGCTGTCTGCGGACAGCTCTTGTTTTCTTCTAGATATTATTAGTTATACAGTTCTTTCCCAGGGTACATGACGATTTATTCCCGGCTGAGGAAAATCATGTTGCCCGAGCCGTTAGGCGAGGGTTACATGATTTTACCAGCCGGGAATAAATCGTCATGTACCCTGGGAAAGAACTGTATAACGAATTTATTATACTGCAAAGTTTTACGGTTCGGATAATTTATATAAATCCATTTTGTCATATTTAATCACTAAACACGATAATTCCCCTCATAGCGCCCCAATATATTATTTCTACCCGAAGGTATCCGAAGTTGTGAGCTCAATGTGTTTCATCGGCGTTCGTGTTATAATAGATGGGTGGACGATATAATAACTCCTCTAAAACTGTTCTATTGGTCATTTCAAACCAAAAGTGTTTTTAATTAATTTCTGCATGTTTTTCTTTACGTATCAATAGTTATCTGTTAGGAATTTTGCTACTGTTTAGCCGAGTCGAGAAGTCGGTCATTTGGTTTCTGAGCATCATATGTGGGACCCGCCATGGGGAATTTCCATGTACCCTGTCAGCTCACAGGGTACATGGACTCATGTACACGGCTAATTAACCAATCAGAAGTGAGGATTTTACTTTGCAGTATAATAAGCATAGTGATACATATTAAAACAATTCTGCATTGTTAATTTTGGACGGACTGAACTTATTTTTATCCTGAAGTTCAAGTTGAGTTTGAGATATCGAATTTGAAGTTTAAAATGTTGATAAGTCTTATCTCTAGCCCATATTTATTTCAGGGAATGTTGATAAGTCTTATCTCTAGCCCATATTTATTTCAGGGAGAGCTTTGTTACTAAGGCAACATGGTCAGACTGGTTCCACTCCAACATAGTTCTATTTTTTGACACTGTAGTGCTGGTTTTAAGTGGGCCCGTGGTGTTGGGCTTGTTTGTGTTCCATACATATCTAATGACTTCCGGCCTCTCCACATGGGAAGTAGCCTCGAGAGAGAGAATCACATACCTGAAGTACCTTAATGATGACTATAATCCATTTGACGAAGGCTGCGTGACAAATGTCTACCACTTCCTGTGTTTGTTTAAACTGAGGAAATGGGAGACAATGTATGCACAGAGGGCAAAGTTCAAAGACACAGGTGTTTGATGGAGAATTGAATCTTGTTAGTGACTGTGATGTGTTCTGAGAGAAGGTTTTAACTAAAGTTTTGTGATACAAGACAATGGCTTAGCCAGTATTACAGAATAATGGCTCAGTCAGTATGGCGAAACCTGTTTTAAACAACCAGTTTACATATTAACCCTTTCCCTCATATAAACATGTTTTTACCCATCTGCAAACAGAGTAGACCCAGATCAGATGGCTCCTATAGGAACCGTCTGATCAGGATCTGCTCTGTTTGCTAATGGAATTTGATAGATCTGTTTCTATACTTTCTAAAATGGCTGCAGTGTTCCACCTTCCATATTTCATTATAACTGTTTTGTCAATGAATATTCAGTAGGTATTGAAATTTGGAATAAATGTAGAACAGGGAAAGGGTTAATGTAGGACAAAAGTAATGTAGAAATTTCTTTTAGAAAGCAGCTTTCTGCATTACTTCTGCCATAGCTTAATCCAAATCCCAGGATAAGACTTCTTTTTGATCACTGTTTTAACCCTTTCCCTGTTATATTTATTCCAAATTTCAATACGTTCTGAATATTCATGAATAAAATAGTTATAATGAGATATGGAAAGTGGAAAATTGTAGCCATTTTATAAAGTAAAGAAACAGATCTTTCAAATTCCATTTGCAAACAGTAGACCCTGATAAGACGGCTCCTATAGGAGTCCTTTGATCTGGGTCTTCTCTGTTTGCAGATGCGTGAAAATGTGTTTATATGAGGGAAAGGGTTAATAAATATGCATATCTATTAGGGGCGGGAATGAGGACCAAGACCTCAAACAATTTGCACTGGTCATCTACATTTGTATCCGTGTAAACAGGTGCGTGCATCTGTTTGTTGTTTTAACCCTTTCCTCCATTCTATGTTTAGTCCAAATTTCAATACCTATTGAATATTCATGGGGAAAGTAGCTATAATGAAATATAGAAGGTGGAATATTGCAACCAGTTTAGAAACTCCAGGAAGCTGTTCTATCAGTTCTATTCTAATTCCATTAGCAGAATTGACACGGATCACACTGCTCCTACATGAGCAGCTAATCTGGGTCTACATGTACACTGTTTGCAAATGCTTGAAATGGCAATTATATGAAGGAAAGGGTCAAGATATCAGTACCGGAGGACCGAGAAGAGGGACAGGACAGAAAATTCACCGGAGACAGGATTGAAAATTCACCGGATACATTTATTTTTATGTGGAAAAAAATAGAGAAAACCATTTTTTGGTTGTTTTCACGATACTTACAAATTAAACAGTTTACGCCATTACAGCAGTTGCAGTAATATTACTGTGTCATAAATATGTCTCCAAACTTGTATTGTTATACCGTTAAATATGCAAATACAGTAAAACCCCTCTAAACCAGAATTGTAGTAGAGAAGAATTTAGATACATTTAGGCAGGTGGCTGCTTAATGCAGGGTGGAAGTCGAGCAGAGAGCTCATAGAGGAGCTATTTGCATGACTTTCACCCAGTATTAAGCTGCCCCCTGTCTCCAAGACCGATATTTATACTTAATATAACGTTCGGTTTGGAGGGGTTCTACTGTATAGTTCAAAATGAATTGGTTATTTTGGATTTCGTACAAATATTATTTTATTGACAGGCATTAAACATCGATTGATAGCCTATAGCCCTATCAACTGTGGTGTTTTTCTTGCAAACATCCAATTATTATGATTACATATTCAGATACTATGATAGCCATAGATTGTGTTTTGATCAGGAAATTGATTGGCAGTTACAGGGATTATGACCAAGTCAGCCAGCAGGTGTTATCAATAGGGACAGGAAGTGTGAAGATGGATGAAATTTCAGACAAAACTTCTGTACATGTAATTTTATCTTGATGAAAAATATAAGGAAAAAAGGGCATTGTTTCTTTATCTGCAGCACTGTTCAGATATTATAATTTCATAGCAAATTAAGTTTTATATTGTCTCCCTTGATCGATTTGTCACTTCTGGACTAGATGAACTACTTATACTTTATATCAACTTATTAGAATTGTTGGTATATTTAAGAGATATTGGTTAAATAATGAAGAAAATCTGTTAAATGGATGTTTGACGGTACAATGTTCTGTAACATTTCTTTGAAATGCGGAATCGGAGGGCAAAATCTGTAGAATTGTAACAGTTGTGTAGATAATGTGTTGAGTTTTTTTAAATACAGTTTAACCTGTCTTAATGCAAGGCAAAAGAAATGCAGAAAACCCATACAGGAGGTTTCAGCATTACTTTTGTCCTGCATTAAGCAACCACCTGATTTTAAGACTGTTCAATAAGTGAATGGCCGCTTAAGACAGGTTCTGCAGTAATTATATATGTATCAATAAAATCAGCTGATTAATTTATTAATTTGAAAATGATACACATGTTAATGCTATGAACAGTTTTATATGTAGATGACAAACATGTGAACAGTTTGTTATATCTCCCATGTTAATGTTTTCGTGCTTGATTAAGCACATATGAAAATAGTATAGCATTAAATATTGATTTAAAACCTTTATAAGACCAATAAATTGCTCATGTGGAGACCTGTAATATACATTTAATGCGTTTTCTCCTGAATGAGGAAGGCTACTGTACCAGGTATTAAAAAGTATTTCAGACACACGTCACAAACATTTATTTTATGTGCTTCAAACAATTGTCACTTATTGTTTCAAGGCGGTACTTTCATCTCCCCCCTGTTGTTTGTTTGCTATGTCTTTGTGCGTCACATACATTTACTGTTTTTTTTTGTCGTGGTGCTATTTTGGCGGCTGTGTGTTTTGTATGTGGTGTTTCCTCCACGACTCATACATGTGCTTTTATGCTGGAGATGTAAAACAAGCAGAAACCATGTCAGCTTCATAACGGTGTAGGCAACATCAGCTAAGTAGTATAATTACAAACTGATAGGGTGATAGTTTCACTTCTTCAGTAACACGATTTGTTAAGACTATTAATAAAGTTACATATATAACAAGTTCTGGGAGGATTGAAAGCAATGCCATTGTCCCCTACTGGTTGAACTCTTTCTCACAATTTAACCCTTCTCTTGCTGAATTTTAAAATACATTTCTCCTTCTTTACCCATGCCCTGTTGTATAATTATGTCTCCCCCCATATTTATATGGGGGAGACATATTGTTTTCGTGAGAGTTGTCTGTCTGTCTGTCTGTCCGTCTGTCCGTCACACTTTTTGTCCGGACTATAACTTCAATATGCCTGATGCCAGTTGATTGAAACTTCATATATGGAAAGAGCATAATGAGAGGAAGTGTCATGCACAAGGTCCATAACTCTGGCTTCACTAATATTGGAGTTATTGCCCTTTGTAAAAAAAATCACACTTTTTTGTCCGGACGATAACTCCTATATGGCTCATGCCATTAGATTGAAACTTCATCTATGGAAAAATCATGACGAGAGGAAGTGTCATGCACAAGGTTTATAACTCTGGCTTCACTAATATTGGAGTTATTGCCCTTTGTAAAAATTATCATAATCTTTTGTCCGGACAATAACATCAATATGCCTGATGCCAGTTGATTGAAACTTCATATACGGAAAGAGCATAATAAGAGGAAGTGTCATGCAGAAGGTACATAACTCTGGCTTCACTAATATTGGAGTTATTGCCCTTTGTAAAAAATATCATAATTTTTTGTCCAGACAATAACTTCAATATGCCTGATGCCAGTTGATTGAAACTTCATATATAGAAAGAGCATAATGAGAGGAAGTGTCATGTAGAAGGTACATAACTCTGGCTTCACTAATAATTATATTATGGAGTTATTGCCCTTTGTAAAAAAAAAATCACAATTTTTTGCCCGGATGATTACTCGTATGTGACACATGCCATTGGAGTGAAACTTCATACATGGAACGATCATGATAAGAGAAAGTGTCATGCATAAGATCCTTAACTCGAGCTTCAATAAATTTAGAGTTATTTCCCCTTCTACATTTGTTTAATTCTTTCTTGTCCGGACGATAACTCCTACATGGCTCTTGCCATTATATTGAAACTTCATACATGGAAAGAGCATGATGAGAGAAGGTTTCATGAACAAGGGCCATAATTCTGGCTTCAATACTTTTGGAGTTATTGCCCTTTGTTACATTTTTGGCCAATCAATAACTCCTGTTCGACTGATGCTATTGGAATGACATTTTATTTTTGGAAAGAGCATGATGAAAGTAAGTGTCATGCACAAGGGCCATACATCTGGTATCAGTATTTTTGGAGTTATTAGCTATTATCATTTTCTTCTTGATAAATGTAGAGTGGAAAACGCATAATGAGGGGAAGTATCATTCATCAAGACCATAACATTTTTAGTGATTTCCCTTTACATATTGTTTTTATTAGAGGGGAGACATCCGTTTTTGTGACAAAAGCCTCTAGTTACATATATCTTTACTGTGTACATGTGTACACGTATTTCGCTGTGCAATCACTGCTGTGGAGTGCACTGGTTGCACAATCAACTTGTAAATAGTGCAGACCCTGATGACATCTGAGTCTTCACTATTTCCAGGTAGGTATATTGACGTGAATGGCAAGCGAAGGGTTAATGAAAAGCCCTTACCTGCTGCACAGTCATACAAGAATCTGTATAACATACGTTTTGAATCAAATATATCACTTCTGACACAAAATATTCAATGAAAGATGACAAACATGAGAAATAATTTTCATGACATTATCCCTTGTTTTTTACAGCAACTTTTATAAAGAATGACAAATCAAATACAGTGAAGCTCAGTTATAACGAACTTTGATATAACGAAATATTGCTTATAACAAAACAAAATTTATTCCCCCGCTCTAAATAACATATAGTAAAATGGACCTGATATAACGAAATTTGAATATAACGAAGGAAATCAGAGGGTCCCGAGGACTTCGTTTGAGCTTCACTGTATGGGGGATAACTTTAAAATTCATAGAAGGGTTATGACAGCTGCCAGAAAATGTCATCTAATTACATCAAACAGCTTTTTTTGTGAAGTGTCATCTCATCTCAAATTTCAAAACCTAGGTACCTGTTCTCAAAAACAAAAGGGCCATTGGCCCTATATCGCTCACCTGAGTTACAGTAATATATTGACAATGTTAATTGTTCAGTGGTCAACATTTCTATGATAGAAGCTTAGTGCACTGCTTTCACCCTTTCACTGCTGAATAAACTTGAACTGGATTCAGATCCAATACCAAGTGACTGGTTGACCAAGATCTAAACTGTTTACAACTTGTGCCAATTTTGGTCAAAATGCCTAAAACTGGTCTTTGAGAAATTCAAATGACGTCAATAAAGCTATGCAATTATACCTTGATCCAGGTATGTAGGCAAATAAAGTGCTAGGCAGTACATAATGCCAGTTTTTGTGTGAAATGACCCATAAAAATATCTTTAATTTTTTTTTAAACCCTTTCCCTCATATAAACCTGTTTTTACGCATTAGCAAACAGAGTAGACCCAGATCAGACGACTCCTATGGAAGCTGCCTGATCAGGGTTTGCTCTGTTTCTTTTGACACAATATAGACCTGATTCTACAGTTTTTGTCAAAGCAAAAACTTCTCTTCACAGAAATAATGTGTTTTACACATTAAAAATAAGAGTAGACCCAGATCAGACGGCTCCTATAGAAGCTCTCTGATCAGGGTCTGCTCTGTTTGCATTTGACAAGATATAGATTAGATTTTACAGTTTTTATCAAAGCTAAAACATCTCTTTATGGAAATAACATGTTTTTACGCATTAGCAAACAGTAGACCCAGATCAATTTTGTCAAAGCAAACAGGTAAAGGGTTAATAGGTGTTTAGAAATAATTCTAGCTCTAGGTGTGAATATCTGATGATAAGTCAATTAAACGGGTCATTAGTTTTTTTAACAATTGAAACTGAGAAGAATTACTCATTTTTTGAGTAAAATTAATTATTGATTGACAATAATTTTGATTAACTTAAGACATTATTTGTTTTAAAAATCAAATTGAAATAAATACAATTAGTAGCAAGGAGAAAATACTTTATTAAACACCTAAATTTCAACTAAATGCAATTAATAAAGACTCGCATAATAACATTTATTGAAATAAATGATCATAATGAAACTAATTTTTTTTTTCAATCACGTAAATTAACTGCAGAAACAAACATAACATTTGTGCAAAGACCTATGATAACATCTAGCTGTGAAATTCCCTGTCTAGTTGCACCACAAATCACTCACACTACACTATGGGGTTAATGGGTCAACATTCCTTTCAAAATGCCTTTAATTTTTCGTCTGCAACAAAAAGTTATTGTTACTGCTTCAATTCCTAAAATAAACTTACTTTCATTTTTTTGCAAAAATATGGTTAAGATGACAAACAGTTTGGATCCTGATGAGACGCCGCATTATGCGGCCTCTCATCTGGATCCAAACTGTTTGCATAGGTAATCACAGTTTCACCACTAGCGTGCAAAGAGTTAAGAGTAATGCATTGACCTGGAGAGATTTTACTGCCCAGTGCTGTAACCTTTTAACTGTAGTTTCTGATGTGAAGAAGTCTATTTAACCCTTAATTTCCCTCATATAAATGTTTTCACGCATCTGCAAAGAGAGTAGATCCAGATAAGGTGGCTCCTATAGGATCAGGGTCTGCTGTTTGCTAATGGAATTTAATAGATCTGTTTCTATGCCTTCTAAAACAGCTACACTGATCCACCTTCCCTATTTTATAATAAATAGTTATAAATAGAATAACTATTCAGGAGGTACTAGAACTCCAATGCAGTTATCTCCCTTTGTCCTTTATGGCTGTGCTGATGAGACGAGGGAAATAACTGTGAGGAAATTGTTAAGGGGGAACTTTTTAACTGTAGTTTCTGATGTTAAGAAGTCTAAAGCCCCAGGGTGAGACCATTTTTGGCCCAGGGGCCATTATTTGAAAACACTTGGTAGTGGTATATTAGGTGATGCTTCATACCAAATATCTTAGCTCTAGATTATGTGGTTTCAGACAAGATTTTAAAGGTTTCCAGTATAAGTCTATGTAACAAGAGTGCCAGTGGGCACAATATACGCCAGTCGAGTTTCTGTTCAACATAAATTGGGGTTAACGTATTTGCTAAATTCAAATTCTAAGTCCAATTTTGCGACCAAGTTTCAAGGTTGTAAATAGGCATACTTTAACAAAAAACCTTAACCAAAAATTCTAAATTAAAAAGTGCCATAATTGTGTCTAAATGCTGGAGATGAAGATGAAGCTTCTGATGGTGAACAAACGTTTCAAGTTTAAAAGCTTTATCTGAAAGGATTATGTAAATAAGTGGACTTTAACCAAAACCTTAACCAAAAATTCCAAGCTAAAACGCGTCATAATTATGTCAAAATGTTAGATAGAGTTATGTACTCTTGCCTACAGGTGAAGCTTGTGTTGGTGAACAAGTGTTTCAAGTTTAAAAGCTTAATCGAAAAGGGTTATGTAAATAAGTGGACTTTAACCAAAACCTTAACCAAAATTTCTAAGTTAAAAGGGGGCATAATTCTGTCAAAATGTTGGACAGAGTTATGTACTCTTGCCTACAGGTAAAACTTGTGATGGTGAACAAGTGTTCCAAGGTTAAAAGCTTTATCTCAAAGGGTTATGTAAATAAATGGACTTTAACAAAGCCTTAACCAAAAATTCTAAGTTAAAAAGGGGAATAATTCTGTCAAAATGCTTGACAGAGTTATGCACTCTTGTCTACAGGTGAAGATTGTGATGGTGAACAAGTGTTCCAAGTTTAAAAGCTTTATCTCAAAGGGTTATGTAAATAAATGGACTTTAACAAAGCCTTAACCAACAAGAGGGACAGAATGGCCCTGACATCGCTCACCAATCAGGCGAGAAGATTTTCAAAGATTTCACTATATGTTTTTATAGAAAACTAGCCGGCCCTGGGGTGGGGCAAATTTTAATTCAGAAAGAATAAATTAATCTATACTTATGTTCAAAATTTCAGATATTTTCATTACATCTTCATGAGTTCATATTATTATTCATATCTTATCTTAAGATTGATGTACTTTTAACCCTTCCCCTGTTCTATATTTGTTCAAAATTTCAATACCTAGTGAATATTCATGGACAAAATAGTTGTAATGAAATATGGAAAGTGAGACAGTATAGCCATTTTAGAAAGTAAAGAAACATATTTCAAATTCCATTGACAAACAGATCAGACAGCTGCTATAGGAGACGTCTGATTTGGGTGTTCTGTTTGCAAATGCATGAAAAGTCATTTATATGAGGGAAAGGCTTAAGTAAACATATTATAAGTACATGTATATTGTACACAAAATAAGAATAATTTAATGCAATTTGCATTATATTATATCATAAGCAAATACAGCAGATTGATCAGATGGCTACTACATGAGCCATCTGATCTGGGTCTACTCTGTTTGCAAAGGTGTAGAAATGCATATTTATGGAGTAACGGGTTAATTGTTCTATTTACTGGTCAGATCTAATTTGCAACTGCCATTATCCAGAAGGGAGGCAATCCAGTTGTACTCAAAAAGTGCGAAAGGGAGATAACCTACCTTTTATGTATGCATAAAATAGCCAGCTAAAAATAGACACTGATCTCCAAGATTCAATAGAAATTCTGAAAGGGGGTGGTCCCCCGAGAGCAAAAATTGCAACACAAAAAGAGAAAGTTGCAGACTCGGTTTTATTGAGTCTATTCATGAACAGTAATTACACTTGAATTTGTATTAAGCTGAACTTTACAGCAGATACAGTTTCAGGGTCTATATTGATAGCTGATATATTGAAAGCGAATAAGTTGAGTAATGTAAACCCCATAAGATGTAGACCGGGGAACATCTCCATCTAGAAAAGGATAATTAACAATTTTGAAATCGAAGTCTTCCCTTTTATCGTATATTTTAGACGAAACTTTATCATTAGTGATGGAAAGATTCAAATCTAAAAAGGAAGCCTGAATGTCAGATGGGTTCGCTTTGTTTAAAGTAAGTTCTTTTGGGTAAATAGAAGAAACCATATTTTCAAAATAAGGATTATCCAAATTCAAAATATCGTCTAAATACCTAGACGTTTTATTAAAAGCACTAACAATGTCAGATTGTGTATCAAGTTTTAAACTAAGCATGAAATCCTCATAGCAATATAAAAACAAATCTGCAACAAGAGGGGCACAATTTGTTCCCATAGGTATACCAACAACTTGACGATATATGGTATCCCCGTGGCGCACAAATATGTTATCTAAAAGAAATGTTAAAGATCTACAAACATCAAGGCAAGTCCACATTGTGTAATTTTCAACTTCAGAATTCGAAAAGAATGGACGTTGAACATTACAAGCAAGGAACATTTTATTTTCTCTGGCAAAGGTTTTTTCTATCAATTTAATCAGTTTATCCTTTATAAGATGGTGAGGTAGAGTAGTATAGAGTGTAGAGAAATCGTAAGAGCTCAATCAAGAAATATTATACTGTTCATTTTCAAGTTTAGTTAAAATATCATTTGACTTTTTTACGGACCAAAAAACATTAATACCAGAATTGTCATATATTTTATCACAGTAACGTTTAACATGTTCTTTGATAGTAGTAAGACACGACGTTAAACGTTTAGTAGTAGTACAACAACTAGAGTTGGCAATAAAACGCGCCTTATACGGATTTTTTTGTTGTTTTACGTTAGGATTAGACTTGAAAGTATTGCACATTTTTACATGTTTCGTGACTATATCTTTTTCAGGGGTTTGCACTGTAATATATGTTTGAGAACCAGTTAATTCCTTATTCAAAACATCAACATAATACAATCGTCACATAATTATTACATTATTTGATGCCTTGTCAGCAGGAGCAAAAACATAATTAGAATGAAAATTCGAAATGCTTCTCTTCAGATATAGAAATGTAATTCTAGGTCGAGGTGGTAATAGATGGTAATTAGATTTATAAAAAGCAATACGTGTATCAATAATGTCAAAAACATGTTTTTTTCCAATCCGAAAGGGCATTTACATCAGCATGTTCTCGTCGACAACATTTGATGCAGAATTCTTGAATAGCTTCAGCAATATGAGTACGACAAGTGTCAAAATCAATAAGGGAAGGTAATCTATATTTGGGTCCTTTAGTAAGGAGGGTCCTGAGACGTTTATCTTTAATAATATTAAAATTACCAGTAATGACGTGACCAACTGGTTTATAACAAAAGCTTGAAGTGCTACAGTCTCAAGAAGTAGGGGTATTGACATCAATATTTAAGTCGGATACAATTTTATTGTAGTTAAAAATAACGTTCCTTATTGGTTTATTGTATTTATAACAGATGATAGGTGATTCAGAATTTATGAAATATTTAGGAATAGTATCGATTACATTCTTATCACGAAATATACTTTGAATATCAATGAAGTCGATACCTTTATTTATGAATTGAAGTTTAAGAAAATGTCTTTTATGTTCAGATTCTTTATCAATATGAGGACGAAGAACATGCTGGGTGTAACTTTGTATAATAGAGGCAGTTTTGATCAGTGGGTCTGTACGCATAAATTTTTTATCAGCCTCCTCGTCAATGGACTGAATACAAGAAAATGGCAAAGATGATAAACAAGAAAGCATAGCATGTTTGCCAGTTTCTTAAATAGTGAACTGACATATTAAGACGTAATTTGCGCTTAATATTACGATTTCTACGTTTACCATGCGATCTGCTTTTACGTTTTCTAATTGAAAATATCTTTAGATATACCACTTTGGAAAATGTTGTCATTCAAACCCAAAGGGAAAGGTGTTTGTATTTTTTTAATCCAGTCTAGCTCTGTGATAAAACGAGCTTTAGATTTCAAACTATTGGTAGTATTAGAATCATAATAAAGTTGCTCCACTGGTTGAACCGAAACATTTTTAAATGAATGTCCTGTATGACGAAAATGCTGGTAAAGAAAATTGCGAACTTTTTTGATACGAGAATGGTAATTATGTTCCCGAAACCTTGTTTTTAAAGAGCGACCCGTCTGACCTACATACTGAATACCACAGCGTGGCGCATTTCAGGTTATAACATATATAATATTTGACGATTTTCAGTCTACATCAGAATTAATCTTCACACTAAACACTCTACCATTTACAAGATATTTAATAGTTGATCTAGTAGAAATAAAATTGCAGCACATACACCTCTTACTATTGCACTTTATAATAATTGGATATACTCTATGTCTTTTGTTCAAATAATGTGAATTTAGATTAGCTTTAGTATAACGAAGGATAGTTTGCTTTAAAGGAGAAAACACGATTTTAGGTCCATTATGAAAAACGTTATTTATAGCAGACGAAGGAACATGAAAAGACGAAGCCGAAAATAGTTTTAGAGGTTTTATACAAACAGACGGCTGTAGAGATTGAAAATTAGCCAGATTATGAGGAATCTGAACAGAAGGCACAGAGTGTAATTTTATGTTTTTGAGTTTTATTGTAGGGAGACTATTCATAGTTATTGTTAGTTGTTTGAGCACCCTTCCGTAAAAAGCGACATCAAGGTAGACTTCAAATAAGTAAAAATATATCAAACTAAAAGAAAAGTCATGTAAAAGTTAAAAGCCAGTACAGAATAAAACTATTCCAGCAGCTACGACGAAAGTAATAAAGTGGACTGTGAGGAAAACAATGAAAGGTATAAAGTAAGAAAAAAACCAGTAAGGTAAAGTAATATCGAGATCAAAAAGGGGATTCGCCTTAAAAAAGAGAAATCAAGAAAGTGACACAGTATGTCGGTGAGTACCGAAGCCACCATGACGTGCAAAGTACGGTGTTAAGGTGCAAAGAAACGCATTGGATGTAGAACAATTCCTGCAAGAGGAAAACAATATTGATTGAATGTACGGGGAGACGTTTCACGACCGCCACACTGCACAAACAACACTATAGTGCTAATCAAAGGAAAGGTCATGATGTGATCGTGCATATAGTTAGACTTTATAATTTATAGAATTATAGTTCACGTCAATTATAAACATAAAGAAATTTCTTTAAAATTTAATGATGTTTGTATCGCTTTTAACCCTTACCCATATAGTTAGTCAATAAATTATCCCAAAATCTAGTACAGACCTACATCTGATTTGATCAAACTTTCAATAATCTATTGGCAGAGTTTCGAAGAGATATGATCCTGATGAGTGTCTAGTCTCTTCGTACCTCATCTGGACCCAAACTTAGTTAAAATACGTTTTAAGTTGAGATTAGTGGGAGAAAGGTAAAACCTTAATGATATTACTTTGATGAAGTTTTACGCTGGAATTATGGACAACAAACGGAATATTGTATTCAAGTCAGATCATTTGAACTAAACCTTTACATTTCAGTGGACTTAAAGTAATTTTTCTCTCCAGGCTGCTATTTATCCACTCAATATCCAGTCTCCTAAAGATTCAATAATTTTTATGGAAGTTGGAGAACTTTGATAGGTACGGCGATCTGAGGTTTTAGGCGTTTGGGTAGCATTTTAATTGAACCAAAAAACGGAGCACAAAAATATTCAAACGTATTTTATTTCATGACATTTCTTAGGGACGGGGTTAACAGCAACATGCATATACAGATAATCTTTTCCCACATAATAGCAAAGCATTGGTGCACATGATCTATAATAATATGTAAATAAATTCAAGCAATGATGAAGGAGTTTTGATCTTGGGTTGCACTTTTTGCCTTAGTTTTCAAAGTAATCAGGGTTTATCCTTCAGGAGCAGTTTGATCATTGCCCGTACTAATTGCCCACGTCTGTCCGAGTACTTAATATTAGTAAGGGTAACCATATTCCCTGTTTGAAGTGCAGCCGTGAAACATAATATATAGTATTGCCTACAGTTGACCATAAAGATATCTTGTAAAGTGAGAAAACTAGAACTGGAAACGTTGTAAACATGGATCAGTCATCGCGTGAGAAACTCATTGGTCTGTTACAGGTCAATGCGGCGTGCTAACAGTATTACATAATATTTAAAAAATGCCCCGTACTTCATTCTCAGTGTTGTTATATTTTCTTTCAGGTCCTTCGGGATCATCAGTTTTGATGTGATTAGTTTTGAAATTTGAATACTGCTTAAGCCGGTGTTTGGGGGGGGGGGGGGGGGTGCGTGTGTAGTGTTGCACTTTTAATTACCACTCATGAACAGACTCAATAAAACCGAGTCTGCAGTTTTCCCTTTTTGCATTTCTACTTTTGCTTTCGAAGGATCACCCATTTTCGAACTATGTGTACTTCTAAGTGCTTGTGTGGCGGCCGTAAAAGGTCGACCCGTACTTCATTCTTAGTGTTGTTATATTTTCTGGTCCTTCTGGATCATTAGTTTTGATGTTATTTGTTTTGAAAATTGAATACTGCTTAATGAAAAAGTAGTAAAGTCAAGCAGGCAAAGCCACATACAAGACGCAACCACAACCAAAACACCGGTAGACAGCATGACACACATACACACACGAGACAAACACAGAAAACACCAACAGACACACAAGAACCAGAGACAAACACTCCACACATGAACAAAAACACAAGCACAAAGCAAACAAAAGGAAGGGTAACAAAGCGAGCACCGCCTTGGCACGGTCAGTAACGAAACCACCACTAGGGGTTTAAACCGTTTTACGGTTGATAAACCAAGCAAGAAACGGTTAACAAAATCCTCGACAAAGATGAGGCTCAACGTTTGAATATTTCAATTTACCTCCAATTGAATTGTTTTAAGAACAAACTTCGTCCGCCCATAACTGGACAAATTACCGATAAACAGTTTCTTTTGTGTTTGAGTATATATTTCACCACAACAAAACTTAGCGTTTACTAAAAGTAACTTTAATACAGTAAAAGTGCCCTTTTTCTATCATCATATCACCAGAATTTATATATACAACCGTTTTTATATCAAAGACGTTATCAAAGTTTTGATGTGATTTAAAAAAAATAAAAATAATAATAAATAAATAAATAAGTAACTTTAATACAGTAAAAGTGCTCTTTTTTTCTATCATATCACCAGCATTTATATATATACAACCGTTTTGATATCAAAGACGTTATCAAAGTTTTGTATAAATAAATAAATAAATAAATTTACTAAAAGTAACTTTAATACAGTAAAAGTGCTCTTTTTTCTATCATCATATCACCAGAATTTATATACACAACCGTTTTGATATCAAAGACGTTATCAAAGTTTTGATGTGATTTAAATAAATAAATAAATAAATACATTAATAAATGTCGACTTATTGGAATTGCAAACACCTTTTCCTTTAGGACTGAACGATAATATTTACCAGACTGGAAATATTTCAAAAGAACCAGATATAGATATTTTTTCAATTTTTTCTATAAGAAAACGCAAATCTCGATCACATGGCATTCGCAAAAAATGTAATATTAAACGAAAATCTCGTTTGAAAATGACTATTCTTGATCTACATACTTTACGTCTAACTTCTGGTAAACATGCCATGCTTTCTAGACTTTCCTCCTTATCTATATGTTCATTAAAAGAAATTGACGAGCAAGCCGATAAAATTATTTTTAGATCAGATCCTCTCATAGGAACGGCTAGTTTGATACAAAGCTTTACATGTTCTCAGACCGCACATTGACAAATTATCTGAACACCAAAGATTCTTCTTGAAAATTCCTTTTCTTAATAAAGGTATTGATTTTATTGACCTTCAAAGTATTTTTAGAGACAAAAATGTAATTGACACTATTCCTAAATACTTTAAAAATACAGAACCACCTGCTACAAATATAACAAACCCATCAGAAGTACACTTTTCAACTATAATAAAATTGTAGCCGACCTTAAGATTAATGATAATATTCCTGATAATTGAGATTGCGCCACCTCAAAATTTTGCTATTCTCCGGCTGGTCATGTGATTACTGGTAATTTTGAGATAATTAAAGATAAACGTTTACGATCTCTTTTGAATAAAGGTCCCAAATATAGAATACCATCCTTGATAGATTTTAATTCTTGTCGAGTTCAGATTGCGGAGGCTTTACAAAGTTTTAGTATTAAATGGTGTTGGAGAGAACATGTTGAGTCTAATACTCTTTCTGGTTGGAAAAAACTAATCTTTGATATAATTGATAAACGCATTTCCTTTTATAGCTCTAATAAACACCTTCTTCCACCTAAACCTAGAATTTCTTTTAGACATCTTAAAAAGGGTTTACAGGATTTCCATTCAAAATCCGTTTTTGTTCCTGCTGATAAGGCATCGAATAATGTGATTATTATTTGACGGTTACATTATATCGATGTCTTGAAGCAGGAAATTATTAATACCAAGTCATACATTTCAGTTACTACTGACGAAAAGACCATCGTTTCAGACCATGTCAAAAAGTGTGAACAACTTGGAACCGATATTAAAACTAGAGCTTTTTGTCACAAAAACGGATGTCTCCCCTCTAATAAAAACAATATGTAAAGGGAAATCACTAAAAATGTTATGGCCTTGATGAATGATACTTCCCCTCATTATGCGTTTTCCACACTACATTTTTCAAGAAGAAAATGATAACAGCTAATAACTCCAAAAATACTGATACCAGATTTATGGCCTTTTGTGCATGACACTTACTTTCATCATGCTCTTTCCAAAAATAAAGTGTCATTCCAATAGCATCAGTCGAACAGGAGTTATTGATCGGCCAAAAAATGTAACAAAGGGCAATAACTCCAAAAGTATTGAAGCCAGAATTATGGCCCTTGTTCATGACACTTTCTCTCATCATGCTCTTTCCATGTATGAAGTTTCAATACGATGGCAAGAGCCATGTAGGAGTTATCGTCCGGACAAGAAAGAATTAAACAAATGTACAAGGGGCAATAACTCTAAATTTATTGAAGCTCGAGTTAAGGATCTTATGCATGACACTTTCTCTTATCATGATCGTTCCATGTATGAAGTTTCACTCCAATGGCATGTGTCACATAGGAGTAATCATCCGGACAAAAAATTGTGATTTTTTTTACAAAGGGCAATAACTCCAATATTAGTGAAGCCAGAGTTATGGACCTTGTGCATGACACTTCCTCTCGTTATGATCTTTCCATATATGAAGTTTCAATCCAATGGCATGAGCCATATAGAACAGGGGTGTGATTGACCTAAGAGCTGAGGGGAGGAAATATTTCGGCGTGAGGTTTGGGGGCCGCTTAAGGCCCCCGATGGGGTCCAGGGGCAAAGCCCTTGTGGGGGTCACAGGGGGCGAAGCCCCCTGCCGAAAATGAAAAATAGGGCTTTAAAGGTCAATTGGAAAGCTCTCCCAGAGCTATCCTGGTTCAAAATTTAAAACTTAAAAACACAAAAAAACTGCACTGTACTAAATACCATTTTATTACTAGATGCCAAAAATTATTATATTCATGTGGCATAATATAAATTATTCTAATTATACTTCATGATGTCTTTATTTCTGATATGAATATTCATAAAAAAAATAGTGAAGTACAAAAGAATGCTCTTGCAATATTCTCCAGTCTTTTTGAAGTAACCAGAAATTCCAGCATAAAATAACAAATTTCCGTGCACATGATGATGCAATTATAAACAGATAGATCTTAAGTATGGCAAAATGTTGCATAAATGAAGAGAAAAATAGAGAAAATATGGTCCTTGGGTTCATGGATGGAATACCCTGGCTCAGTATGATTTAAAGTCTGGAAAAAGTGCCAACATGAATCTTCTACTGTTATTGCTTTTTTTATTTCTCTTATTGTAATTTATTTCCTGTCATCACTGTCATTGAAATATTTTACTAATAGTTGACATGCACTTTCTCATAAAATTCAGGAACCAGTTGCAGGTTAGTTATTCATTGAAAATCAATCACATATTTTAAACACTTATTTGCTCCTACCTGTGCATTTGCTGTTCTGTCTTCAAGTAATACCACAGGAACAGGTGTTTCACATTCTTTTGGCTTTGATACGTTTTTGAAAATTGGGTGAATACCATAGTTTCTGTCATCTTCAGATTGTCCACCGGTCACGTAGGGCGGTAACTTACTTTCTGTTGGTTTTAATCACATTTTCCTTCTGTGTGTGTCAGATGAAGAACTATGTTCTACAATAGTAAGCTTCCCTCTTTGCAGTATGTAATCAATTTGTCGCACACACAACACTTCGCTGTTTTCTGTCAATGACAACTTCAGAGATGCACGAGGACACGCTGTCATTTTTCAGTTTCTAGCCATTCCCGCTTGAACTTATTCCTACTGCTAGTGTCAATACGCAGAATTTCCGCTGAATCAGCTGTCCGATAAAATATTATTGTCATTTTAAGTCCATTTGATTCAAATACAGCAATAGTTTGAGATGTTGCCACATTTTTTTACGTTTGTTGTGAACGTTCGCTAACAATTTGGGAGGAAACGGATTTGTAACTCATGCAACGATAACAGCGATTTGATTGGTGTATGCACGAAGATTTGGCCAATCGGATTCCGCGTAGTATAGGTAAGATGAAGCTGAAATGGCACAGGGTAAATCTGCGGCGAGTTCGGCGAGACTAATTCCCGGACCAGACCGGACGCGGACCCCCCCCCCCCCCCCGGATTTTCGCAACGGATTCAGACGTTTTGGAAAAATGGTCCTTTGGATCATTGGATCCGCGGAAAAATCACACCCCTGTATAGAAGTTATCGTCAGGACAAAAAAGTGTGAATTTTTTACAAAGGGCAATAACTCCTATATTAGTGAAGCCAGAGTTATGTACCTTCTGCATGACACTTCCTCTCATTATGCTCTTTCCATATATGAAGTTTCAATCAACTGGCATCAGTCATATTGAAGTTATTGTTCGGACAAAAAATTATGATATTTTTTACAAAGGGCAATAACTCCAATATTAGTGAAGCCAGAGTTATGGACCTTGTGCATGACACTTCCTCTCGTCATGATCTTTCCATATATGAAGTTTCAATCCAATGGCATGAGCCATATAGGAGTTATCGTCCAGACAAAAAAGTGTGATTTTTTTTTACAAAGGGCAATAACTCCAATATTAGTGAAGCCAGAGTTATGGACCTTGTGCATGACACTTCCTCTCATTATGAAGTTTCAATCAACTGGCATCAGGCATATTGAAGTTATCGTCCGGACAAAAAGTGTGACGGACAGACAGATAGACGGATGGACAGACTGACAGACAACTCTCACGAAAACAATATGTCTCCCCCATATAAATATGGGGGGGGGGGGGGGGGGGGAGACATAATTAGATTTTAAGAAGAGAAGATTTTCAAAGGTTCAAATTGTTGACATCTGACGACGCACAACGGACACACGCAGACGGACGACAAACATCAGGGGATCACAAAAGCTCACCATGAGCACAAAAGTGCTCTGGTGAGCTAAAAGGTAGTCAAGCATAGTTGGTTTTAAACCTTTACTTCATGAGTAAGACCTAACTTAAATTGTCTTGACTATGCAGTTAGTTTAACCCTTTCCTCCGACTATGCATTCTTAATGAAGTATATATTTTAGTACTGTCACATAATATACAATGAATGTATTTGTCTTACCTTTGGTAAAAGATAAATGTCATGAGACATGTAATAAGTCAAACAGAGTAGATCCTGATGAGGCAGCTGCAGGGTCTGCCTTATCTGAGTCTACTCTGTTTGCATAGGTGATGAAACGCTTATGTACGGATGAAAGGGTTAAATATAACATATTAGTAATATATAATGGGATTTTGGCCATAAACTGATGCATAGAATCAGATACACCATATTCTCTATCTCTAAGCAAACCGAATAGACCCGAGTCAAATGACAGCTCCTCGTCTGCAATGTGACCCCTCAATTTAACCTTTCACTTCAAGAATAATTATGCATGGGATCTGAATGAAACTTCATCACACAGTATTAGTTATTTCTAATCAGTATTCCGGCGAGGAATACTGGTTATATGTACTACTTTGAAGTTCAGTTTGGATCAGCACTGTACTGATGGCAGCCAAAAATTATCTGGAGCACTGATTATATTTATCCTATTTCGCAAATAAAGCACACTCTGATCAGACACACATGTCCTACAAAGCCCTCTGATATGGATTTCCCCTGTTTGCAAATACAGTGAAACTTTGATATCTCAAAATTCAAGGGACTATACAAATTATTTCGAAATATTAGGTCTATACTCGATTCATACAATTTCTAATCTGAAGAATTTCTCAAGTTCACAGCTTAATGATGAAGTAATGATGAAAGCTCCTGTAGGACCCCTGCATTACTTTCAACCTGCATTAAGCTGTCACATGTTTCTAGATATGCCTAGTGACACATTTTAGAACTGTATTGTAGATTTAGGAAGGACGGGACTTTTACTACTTTTACTTTAAGTTTTGGGGAGTGCGGTTAATAATGTTGGTCGAACTTGTGGCCCAACCCTTTTTCATGAAAAATGATATATGAAATAAAATATGTTTATACTATATACTTCAAGTTATCCCGAAGTTGGAGTTATCCATTTTCGAGATATCCAAGTTGAACTGTACGGTAAAAGGTGTAGTATGGAGTAAAGAGTAATGGTATGTTACAAGTGTATAAGTTTCTACAATGAACTGTCTGATCTACATCTGCTTTGTTTGCAAGTGTATTAACCTTTAGCCTGTTGAGCAAATTATTTTTACCGAATTTTTCAAAATTCAAGCTATAATTAATTTGTCTAGACCAAAATGCAATCAGGGTGTCAAACAGTTTGGATTCTGAAGAGACGCCAAGTAACTCGGCGTTTCATCTGGATCCAAACTGTTTGCATATGTATTCACTTATCTGCCAATAGCATGCTAAAGCATGCTAAAGGTTAAAGGTGTAGTAATGGAGTAAAGGTTTAAGGTATGTCTCCAGAGTGTATGCTACTACAGCAGCCATCTGATCTGGGTTTACTCTGTTTACAAATGTATTAAAGGGATACATGTAATATGAAGTAAAGGTAGGGGTATTGTCTCAAATGTATAAATTCCTACAGGAGCCATCTGATCTGAGTCTACTCTAATTACAGAGTTGTGAAAATCCTTGTTTATGGGGTACTGTAATACTCCTCTAAGTCTGACGTTAAAACTAGTATGCAAACTGGTCTGTAAGACTTTGCAGCTAAGTGCATGTTGAAAGTCATATAGAAAGCTCACAAAGGAGCTTTCTTCATGACTTTCAACCTGCATTAACCCTTTCGTCCATAAATACGCCTTTATACGCCTCTGTACTAACCAATTCTTGAAACCATTGTGATAGAGCATTTGCTCCTATAGGAGCAAATGCTCTTTATCACAATGGTTTCAGCTACAAAATTCTAAATTTTTACTTTTCTCTAGTAAATGCTCCTTTTGGGTATATTCATTGAAAGAAGGGTCTTAGAATAGCCTATGGAGGAAAGGGTTAAGCAGCCACCTGCCTACAATTGCCTAGATTGTTCTTGAATACAAGAGGGGCAAGAGGGGCCAATTAAGATGGCCCTTAATTGCTCACCTGATTACCATAGATTCAAGATTATAGCTGGGTAGTCCCAGAATGGGACCAATATTGACCTAAGTGAACAATATTGATATTGGATCATGAGCAGTGGCTCTGGAGAGTAAGAATTTCAAAGATTTAGAATATTGATTTATTCTAGACAATCATTCTGACCAATGAAGATTGGGCAATTTTTTTTACCTCTAGATTGATTTTTCTTTGATTTGACCTAGTGACCTGCTTTTTGATCCTGTCCAAACCATGGTCAAACTCAACCTTGACATCACCAAATTATTCGGAGCAAGTTCGAGGAAGATTGGGCTAAAAATGTAGCCGTTGGAGTGTAAAAAAGATATGACCTAGTGACCTACTTTTTGGCCCCACTGAACACACTTTCAAACTCTTCCAAGATTTAATCGGGACAATCATTCTGACTAGGTTTCATGAAGACTGTGCTAAATATGTGACCTCTAGCATGTTCACAAGGTTTTCCTACCATTTGATCTAGTTTTTGACCCCAAGTGACCCACTTTCAAACACGTTCGAGATTTAATCAAGACAATCATTCTGAGTTTCATGAAGATTGAGCTAAAAATGTGACCTCAAGCATGTTCTAAAGATTTTCCTTCCATTTGACTTATTACACAAAACCAGACAAGCGCACAACAAATATATGAAATTCAAAACAAGCAGAAACTGGGAAAACTTTAGAAAACTAAGAAATACTAAAACCAAAGTAAAACGAGAATCAATGAAAACTTATTTCCTAGAAAGATGTGGTAGTACCCGAAGTCAAAAGACTTCTGGCCTACTATTAAACCCTTCTTATCAAAAAAATCTCTGCAAAATAACTCAAATGAAATAATACTTAAGGAAAATGACACCCTTATCTCTGAACAAGTTAAGGTCTGTGATCTTTTCAATGAATATTATGTAAACATTGCAAAAAATATAGGCATTAACTCTAACTCAGAAGTAGATTAGACCCACCCAAGTACAATGAAAATAGAACAAAAACATCAAAATAAAAGTGAAGCAGAATTTAGTTTCAGACATGTCTCACCAGAAAATGTATGCAAATTACTTAAAAACATAAACCCTAAAAAGGCTACAAGCATTGACAACATACCTCCAAAAATCCTGAAATGTTCAGCTGAGACCATATCCAGACCTTTGGCAAACATAGCAAACAAAATAATAGACATAGGAATATTCCCAGACAATCTCAAAAGAGCTCAAGTTACTCCTCTATTAAAAAAAGATGACCCCTTTACCATGAAAAATTATAGACCTGTCAGTATACTAACATCAACTTCTAAAATATTTGAAAAGATTATTAATGAACAACTTAGTATATACTTTGAGGACATATTCCACAATTACTTGTCAGCATTTAGACCCAAATATGGCTGTCAGAAAACCCTGATGTGCCTGGCTGAGGACTGGAAAATTGCACTAGACAATAAGGAGCATGTGGCAGCAATTCTTATGGACCTTTCAAAGGCCTTTGATTGTCTGCCACATGACCTCATAGTCCTCAAGCTCGGTGCATACGGGTTGTCAGAAAATGCTTGCACTCTTATAGAAAACTACCTATCTAATAGGAAACAAAGAGTTAAAGTGGGACTTTCCCACAGCTCATGGCTTGAAACTATGAAAGGGGTGCCCCAAGGCTCAATACTAGGCCCTCTAATCTACAATATCTTCATGAATGACATTTTCTACTTTATTGAGAAATCTAAAATTTATAATTATGCAGATGACAATACATTATCCTACAACCACCAAAATATTGATATCCTTAAATCTACGTTAGAAGAAGAAAGCAACACATTGATTAAATGGTTCAAATTCAACTTAATGCAAGCAAACCCTGACAAGTTTCAAGCTATAGCTGTGGGAAAGAAAACGCATGATAATATAATAAACTTCAATTTAGAAGGAATGAATATAAAGTGTGAAAACAGTGTTAAACTGCTTGGGGTAGCAATTGACTATCTACTAAATTTTAATGAACAAATAGCTAAAATGTGCAAAAAAGCAGCCGGACAACTGAATGCTCTTTTAAGATTAAGTAAGTTTTTATCACCTGATTGCAAACTTTTGGTATATAAGTAATTTGTGAAATCCAACTTTAATTACTGCCCTTTGATCTGGCATTTTTGCAACAAAACAAACACAGAACAAGATGTGTTTGTGAAACACTATGCCCCCTCGATATGATATTTGACCCTGAAGGATGACCTTGATCTTGACATGTCACCCCTCAAACTGTGCAGCTTCATGGGGTACACATGCATACCAAATATCAAGTCTGTATCTCTAATGGTTCAAAAGTTATGGCCAATGTTAAAAGTTGGTAACCTTTGACCATGAAGGATGACCTTGACCTTGACATGTCACCCCTCAAACTGTGCGGCTTCATGAGATACACATGCATACCAGTATATAGGCTGTATATCTACTGGTTCAAACGTTATGGCCAATTTTAATGACCTTTGACCTTCAAAGATGACCTTGACATGTCACCCCTCAAACTGTGCAGCCAAATGAGAAACACATGTATATCAACTATCAAGTCTGTATCTCTACTGGTTCAAAAGTTATGACCAATGTTAAAGTAGGTGACCTTTGACCCTGGAAGATGACCTTGACATGTCACCCCAAAACTGTGCAGTTTCATGAGATACACATGTATACCAAATGTCAAGTCTGTATCTCTACTGGTTCAAAAGTTATGGCCAATGTTAAAGTAGGTGACCTTTGACCCTGAAAGACGACCTTGACCTTGACATGTTACTCCCAAACTGTGCAGCTTCATGAGATACACATGCATACCAAATGTCAAGTCTGTATCTACAGGTTCAAAAGTTATGGCCAATTTGAAGTTGGTGACCTTTGACCCTGAAGGATGACCTTGACATGTCACCCTTCAAACTGTGCAGCTTCATGAGATACACAAGCATGCCAAATACCAAGTCTCTATCTGTACTGGTTCAAAAGTTATTATTATTATAATTATTATACCATATTTATATAGCACTCTTTTCATATCTAAATACGTTCAAAAGTGCTTTACAATTAAAACATTTATACATACTAAAGCAGAAATAAAAGAAAATATAAGATATGCAATAGAAATAAAAACACAATAAACAAAACAAAAACATTTACAGTGTATTTCTAAGGTATAAAAAGAACATCGCATACTAGTAACTCAAAATTTAAAATCCATATGCCTAGTAAGGTATAATAAGTTATGGCCAATGTTAAAGTCGGTGATTTGACCCATATGTTTGACCTCTGACCTTAAAGGGTGACCTTGACTTGACACACCTCAAAATGTGCGGCTTTATGAGATACATATGCATGCCAAATATCAAGTCTCTATATGTACTGGCTCAAAGTTATGACCTATGTTAAAGTTACAGACAAACAAACAGACAATTTGACCTTTGACCCTGAAGAAAGACCTTGACATGTCACCCCTAACAAGATGTGTTTGTGAAACACTATGCCCCCTCATATATTTGACCTCTGACCTTGACCTCTGACCTTGACCTTGACATGTCACCCCTCAAAATGTGCAGCCTCATGAGATACACAAGCATGCCAAATATCAAGTCTCTATCTCTACTGGTCCAAAAGTTATGGCCAATGTTAAAGTCGGCGATTTGACCCATATATTTGACCTCTGACCTTGAAGGATGACCTTGACCTTGACATGTCACCCCTCAAAATGTGCGGCTTCATGAGATACATATGTATGCCAAATATCAAGTCTCTATCTATACTGGCTCAAAAGTTATGACCAATGTTAAAGTTGCTGACAAACAAACAGACAAACAGACAAACAGACAGACAGACAGACAGACAGGGCAAAAACAATATGCCCCCGACTATCGTCTATGGGGGCATAAAAATGTGCAGCTTCATGAGATGCACAAGCATGTCAAATATCAAGTCTCTATCTCTACTGGTCCAAAAGTCATGGCCAATGTTAAAGTCAGTGATTTGACCCATATATTTTACCTTTGACCTTGAAGGATGACCTTGACATGTCACCCCTCAAAATGTGCGGCTTTATGAGATACATATGCATGCCAAATATCAAGTCACTAGCTGTACTAGCTCAAAAGTTATGATCAATGTTAAAGTTACAGACAAAGAAACAGACAATTTGACCTTTGACCCTGAAGGATGACCTTGACATGTCACCACTCAAAATGTACAGCTTCATGAGATACACAAGCATGCCAAATATCAAGTCTCTATCTGTACAGGTCCAAAAGTTATGGCCAATGTTAAAGTCTGATTTGACCCATGACCTTGAAGGATGACCTTGACATGACATGTCACCCCTCAAATTGTGCGGCTTTATGAGATACATATGCATGCCAAATATCAAGTCTCTATCTGTACTGGCTCAAATGTTATGACCAATGTTAAGGTTGCGTTAAAGTTACAGCCAAAAAAAGCAGACAATTTGACCTTTGACCCTGAAGGATGACATTGATCTTGACATGTCATCCCCTCAAAATGTGCAGCTTCATGAGATACACAAGCATGCCAAATATCAAGTCTCTATCTCTACTGGTCCAAAAGTTATGGCCAATGTTAAAGTCGGTGATTTGACCCATATATTTGACCTCTGACCTTGAAGGATGACCTTGACATGTCACCCTTCAAAATGTGCGGCTTTATGAGATACATATGCATGCCAAATATCAAGTCTCTATCTGTACTGGCTCAAAAGTTATGACCAATGTTAAAGTTGCTGACAAACAGACAAACGGACAGGGCAAAAATAATATGCCCCCCCCCCCCCCGGATTTGATCTGGGGGGCATAAAAAATAGAAAAATTACAACACAGAGCCCTAAAAATAGTTCTTAATGATTTCTAATCCAGTTATGAATATCTCTTAGATAAAGTAAATATGCCTACCCTACATTTAAGCAGAATTAGAACAATTGCTATAGAAACGTTTAAATTCATTTATCATTTATCTCCACCCTACCTACATGATTTAGTACAACTAAAACAGTCTACATATTCTTTTAGGTACGACAACTTACTAGAAACCCCAAGTAAAAGACCAACAAGCTACGGTAAGCAGTCCTTCAGGTATGAGGCCACCCAGATCTGGAACACCCTGCCAAATCAGATCCGACAAATCGATAACTACAAGGAGTTTGTCAGGCTGATCCGGACCTGGAGTGGCCCATCCTGTAAGTGTGCTATGTGTTCATGAGTTGTACCTCTCTGTGTCCACAACCAGCCGTTTGCTATGCATGAACTTTTATTTAGTTGCTATCTTATAACATTATTATCTTTTAGTTGCCTGCTATAAGAGCATTATAACATCATTATCTTTTAGTTGCCTGCTATAAGAGCATTATAACATTATTATCTTTTAGTTGCCTGCTATAAGAGCATTATTATGTTTAAACCATCTACTCCATGAGCCCTAAACCCTTTACCTGATAGAAGCGGCTTTAAGCGAGTTTAATATATTCCTCCGCTGAAGAAAATAGTTCCATTTTTTAAAATTATGAACATATAGCATCATAAATAGTTTCTATATTCTAGGAGGTGGTAGCTTAAAGCAGGCTGAACATAGCAGAATGCGCATTAAGGCGCATTCTGCTTTACTTTCAACCTGCTTTAAGTGGTCACCTGTCTTCAAAACTAGAAATAGGCTATTGGGTAAAGGGTTAAGAGCCCTGTCGTTATTTTATTTTTTACATAATTCCTTTCTTAACTAAATTACTGTAAGAACAACTAATGCATTAATCACCATCTGGATGCAGAAAAGAGTAGTCCCTGATCGAATAATTACCAAATTGAATGTCTGATCTGAATCCACTCAGTCTTAGGAGGAGTTAAAAGATGTGATCATGGAGAGATGGGTTAAACATTCAAACATGCTAACTATGCTTTTGTGTTGTAACTTGTAAATAATTTTTATTACATGTTTGTTGCTTTGCTTTATGTTTCTTGCTTTGCTTTATTTAACCCTTTCCCTGTTCTATATTTAGTCCAATTTTCAATACCTACTGAATATTCATAGAGAAAATAGTTATAATGAAACATGGAAGGTGGACCATTGTAGCCATGTTAAAAAGAAAAGTAACGGATCTTTCAAATTCTAATAGCAAACAGAGTAGGCCCTGATCAGACGGCCCCTCTAGGAGCCGTCTGATCAGGGTCTTCTCTGTTTGCAAATGTGTGAAAACATGTTTATATGAGGGAAAGGGTTAATTGAAGTTTTTTATGATTCTTTTGATGTGCTTATTCCTAGATGTTAATCCACTGTGAGGAAGTTGCTGATCAGTTCTTCCCAAATCTGATTTGGGTGGATAAATGGTTTTACTTCTAATTTACCTGTCGCACTTTTGTGCCTTCTTTTGACTGCCAGACTCTTAGTTATACTCTTTTTACGGCAGTTTAAGTCACGATCAGTAACTTTCACACAGGTTTTAGTTTTAGAAACAGGTAATCTGCAGATTGGCACCTGATAGGGGGCCAGAACGCCTGGTCCCTTGTCAGGATCTATGAACCCAGATTAAATCAATTAGCATGCGCAGACAGTCATATATCCAAATTGTGCACCACTTTACTAGATACCTGATCTGGATCTATGCTGTCTGCACATGACCCCATTTTTACTTTTTATTATTGTTCCTATTATGCATTATGCATGCATTTACATGTAAACAGGTAGATGTGATATACACTGCATGCTGTATTAGATATATATAAAAATGCATTTTGTAGAATTTTTACTATTTTAAACTTGATAATGTATTTCTTTACAGGCTGTTAGTTAATTTTATTGTTAAGAAACTTATGTTATTATGTCGGTAAATAGCTTTTAGCTAATGTTAAATATGTTGTGAAAACACCCGACTATAAATAAAGTTTCTTGTATCTTGTATTAGTGACCTAGTTTTTGACCATAAATGACCAACTTTCAAACTCGTCTAAGATTCTATCAAGACACCCATTCTGACTAAATTTCATGATGATTGGACAAAATGTGACCTTTAGTGTCTTCACAAGGTTTTTATACTATTTGACCTGATGACCTAGTGTTTTTACCCAATATAATATGACCCACTTTCAAACTTGTCCATGACCAATATAATATGACCCACTTTCAAACTTGTCCATAACCAACTTTCAAACTCGTCCAAAAGTTTATCAGGACAATCATTCTGACAGAGTTTCATGAAGATCAGACTGAAAACAAGACCTCTAGAGTGTTCACAAGGTTTTTCTACTATTTGACCTGGTGACCTAGTTTTTGATCCCATATGACCCACTTTTGATCTGGTCCGAGATTTTATCATGACAGTCATTCTGACAAAGATTCATGAAGATTGAGCTGAAAATGTGATCTCCAAATAGTTCACAATGTTTTCCTACTATATGACCTAGTTTTCGGCACATGTGACCCACTTTTGTACTAATCTGAGATTTTATCAAGACAATTATTCTGACCAAGTTTCATGAAGATTGGACTAAAATTTTGACCACTAGAGTATTCACAAGCAAATTGCTGACAACAGAAGACAGATGACGCACAATGAACGGCGGACATTCAAGTCTCCCAAATTCGGGTTTAGAGGGCTTTTACTGTAGATGTCTGCGAATGTCCTCTTGTATGTATCATAATGTGACATAAAACATTTGTTCAATGAGAAAATGATCTTTCCTATATATCACAACTGTGGGTTTGCTCTCCTGTATGTATCCTACTCTTATGCCTGAGTAAACCGGCTTTCTGCGTATATGACTTTTCACACATATCACAATTGTGAAGTCTTTCTCCAGTATGTATCCTCGTATGCCTGTCTAAATCATCTTGCCGAGTAAATGATTTTTCACACAAATGACAGTTGTAAGGTCTCTCTCCAGTATGTATCCTTGTATGGCTGATTAAATGATATTGCCGAGTAAATGACTTTCCACACACATCACACTTGCATGGTCTCTCATCTTTATGTAACATAATATGATATGCTAAATTTCCTTGCTGAGAAAATGACTTTTCACATACATTGCACTTGTAAGGTTTCTCTCCAGTATGTATCCTCGTATGCCTGAGTAAATGGGTTTGCCGAGTAAATGACTTTCCACACACATCACACTTATAAGGTCCCTCTACTCCATGTACCATCATGTGACCTACTAAAGAGTCTTGCCGGGTAAATGACTTTTCACACAAATGACAGTTGTAAGGTCTCTCTCCAGTATGTATCCTCGTATGCCTGATTAAATAATTTTGCCCTTTAAAGGACTTTCCACACACATCACACTTGTAAGGTCTCTCATCTTTATGTGACATTATGTGATATGCTAAATTTCCTTGCTGAGAAAATGACTTTTCACAAACATTGCACTTGAAAGGTCTCTCTCCGGTATGTATTCTATTATGCTTGAGTAAACTGGTTTGCTGAGCAAATGACTTTTCACACATATCACACTTGAAAGGTTTCTCTCCTGTATGTACTCTCGTATGCCTGATTAAATGGGCTTTCATAGTAAATGACTTTTCACAAAAATCACACGTGTAAGGTCTCTCTCCAGTATGCACCCTCATATGAACGTGTAAATTTGATTTGTAAGTAAAAGACTTTCCACACAAATGACAGTTGTAAGGTCTCTCTCCAGTATGTATCCTCGTATGCCTGATTAAATAATAATGCCTAGTAAATGACTTTCCACACACATCACACTTGTAAGGTCTCTCATCTTTATGTGACATAATGTAATATGCTAAATTTCCTTGCTGAGAAAATGACTTTTTACATACATTGCACTTGTAAAGTTTCTCTCCAGTATGTATCCTCGTATGCCTGTGTAAAAGGGTTTACCGAGTAAATGACTTTCCACACACATCACACTTATAAGGTCCCTCTCCTCCATGTACCATCATATGACCTAATAAAGTGTCTTGCCGAGTAAATGACCTTTCACATACATCACACTTGTAAGATCTCTCTCGGGTATGTATCCTCCGAAGCCTGGATAAACTGGCTGGCTCAATAAATGACTGTTCACACACATCACACTTATAAGGTCTCTCTCCAGTATATATTCTCTTATGCTTGTGTAAATTGGTTTGCTGAGTAAATGACTTTTCAC
Source organism: Azorinus chamasolen (assembly GCA_963576725.1). Classification (NCBI taxonomy): domain Eukaryota; kingdom Metazoa; phylum Mollusca; class Bivalvia; order Cardiida; family Solecurtidae; genus Azorinus; species Azorinus chamasolen. Next base: position 27,775,215 of record OY755241.1, on the reverse strand, counting down.
ACACATCACACTTAAAAGGTCTCTCTCCAGTATGTATTCTATTATGCTTGAGTAAACTGGTTTGGTGAGTAAATGACTTTTCACACCTATCATATTTGAAAGGTTTCTCTCCTGTATGTATTCTCGTATGCCTGATTAAATGGGCTTTCGTAGTAAATGACTTTTCACAAAAATCACACATGTAAGGTCTCTCTCCAGTATGCACCCTCATATGAATGAGTAAATTTGATTTTAAGTAAAATACTTTCCACACACATGACAGTTGCAAGGTGTCTCTCCTTTGTTTTGTCCCATATTTCGCTCTAATAAACCATTCTTCATTATTTTGATATGATTTTGCATACTGAATACATGTTTATACTTGCTTTTGCATTTACAATATTGTATGGTCTTAGAATATCTGATGAGCCATGTCCATTGTAAAAAGTTGAAACATTTAAAGCACTATAATTTCTGCAACTGAATACTTGAATATCAGTCTTTATTGACCAAAAAAAATGGATGCAAGCAAATAGTTTTTAATGATAAGACCAAAAGTGTCGTTTTAGAAGTTTAAACTCAAATTTCATGTAATGCATTCACGTAATGCTTAACAGGAAACAGCTGTTTGCTCATAACTTGATTATGTACACGGATATCTCTCTCTTCTAAAAGTCATCATGGCTCATGTTTACATGGATGATTAACATAAAATCTCTCTGTGTCCTCAAAGTTACACACATGGATGTTGAATATAAAACCTCTCTGCGTCCTCAAAGTAACTGTTTACATCGATTTTAACCATAATGTAAATTTTCTCTGTGTCCTCAACGTTACACATACATGGATGTTTAATATAAAACCTCTCTGTGTCCTCAATGTCACGGTGTAAATGGATCTGTACCATAACCCCTCTCTGTGTCCTCAGTGTCACAGTATACATGGATGTTTAACATGAAACCTCTGTGTCCTCAGACATGGTGTAAATGGATCTGTAACATAAAACCTCTCCGTGTTCTAACAGTCACTATATGCATCAGAGCTCCAGATAAGATGCGTAAATCAAAACTTTTCAAGAATAACTGCTTTATTTCTCCACCAAACCCTGTACTGTGACCACTCTTTAGAATCGTCTCTTCGAGACGATTCTAGAGTGGTCACAGTATAGCGTTTGGTGGAGAAATGATGATTTAGTATTTGGGTATGCATCTTTATCTGTAGCTCTGTTATGCATAGATGTTTAACATAAAATATCATTGGTAATACTGTTTGTCAAACAAAATGTCTTCTAAACTATGTAGGCTAACAACCAGGAAGACAGTGAGTATATATACAAATACAGATGTAAGTCATTCAGCAATTACCATCTTTCAAGTGTGCCAATAAGCCATGTTAATGGTGGTACAAATTTCCTTTTTAATCAAGACTTGTTCTTTAGCTGTCAAAGAGAATGTGCCAATTAGCTGATTAAACAAATTGATATGAAATCAATGTGCCAATTAGCTGATTAAACAAATAAACAAGAAATGTCGACACGACATCGAACCGGGTTTTCCTTCAGTATTAACTGGTGATTTCTAAGTTCAAAGGGGCACAACTCCCAGAACAAAAAATGTGTCACAGTACGTGACAAATGCCCCAAAGCAAAGCACTGACAATATGCGTTTTGTAAGCAGGCCTGCAATATGCAACTGCAAAATGAAAATAAAGATTGCATAGTAACTAAGACCACAATTTGAACTCAAGTTACCCTAAATGACAATCTTTTTTTCATATTTGAGGTCAAAGGTCAAGGTCATGGCCACATGACCTACAAAAAGTATGCAATATTCCAGCATCCGAAGATGAACTCATACACCATATTTAGTGATCCTAGCTGATTCGGTGTAGGGATGACAAGCTTATTTGTAAATGAAGTCAAAGGTCAAGGTCATGGTCACACTGATCTTTAAATAGTATGCAACACTGCTATCCCAGGATCTACTCACAAACCATATTTGGTGATCCTAGCTGAAGTAGTATAGAAGATATGCTCCGGACAAGCCTTTTTTTAAAATGAGGTCAAAGGTCATGGTCATGGTCACATTAACCTATAACTAGTATGTGATCCCAAGACAAACTCACACACCACATTTGATGAACCTAGCTGATTCAGTGTAGGAGGTAAGCTCAAGACAATTTTTTTTTTGTAAATGAAGCCCAAGGTCAAGGTCACATTGACCTATAAATAGTATGCGACACTCTGCCATCCTAAGATGTACTCACACACACACACCATATTTGGTGATCTTAGCTGAAGTAGTGTAGAAGATATGCTCAGGACAGGCTTTTATTTGTAAATGAGGTCAAGGTCACATTAACCTAAAATTAGTATGCAACACTCCGCCATCCCAAGACAAACTCACATGCTATATTTGGCGATCCTAGCTAATTCGGTAAAGGAGGTACATGCTTCGGACAAAATTTCTTTTGTAAATAAAGCCCAAGGTCAAGGTGACATGGACCTATAAATAGTATGTGACACTCTGCCATCCCAAGATGTACTCAGACACACTATTTGGTGATCATAGTTGAAATGATGTAGGAGACATTTTCCAGACAAGCTTTTTTGGTAAATGAGGTCAAAGGTCAAGGTCACCTTGACCTATAAATAGTATGTGACACTCCGCCATCCCAAGATGTACTCACACACCATATTTGGTGATCTTAGCTGAAGTAGTGTAGGAGATATGCTGAGGACAAGCTTTTTTTGTAACTGAGGTCAAAGTCACATTGACCTAAAAATAGTATGCAACATCCGCCATCCCAAGATGAACTCGCACACCATATTTGGTGTTCCTAGCTGATTCCGTATAGGAGGTATTCTCCGGACAAGTGTTTTTGTAAATAAAGCCCAAGGTCAAGGTCACATTGACCTATAAAAAAAATGCGACACTCAGCTATCCCAAAATGTACTCATACACCACATTTGGTGATCCTAGCTGAAGTAGTGTAGGAGATATGCTTCGGACAAGCTTTTTTTGCAAATGAGGTCAAAGTTCAAGGTCAAGGTCACATTGACCTTAAAATAGTATGTGACACTCTGCCAACCCAAGATGAACTCACACACCATATTTGGTGATCCTGGCTGATTCCGTATAGGAGGTATACTCCAGACAAGTGTTTTTGTAAAAAAAAAAAAAAACAAGGTCAAGGTCACATTGACCAATGAATAGTATGCAACACTCCGCCATCCCAAAATGTACTCACACACCATATTTGGCGATCCTTGTTGAAGTAGTGTAGGAGATATGCTTCGGACAAGGTTTTTTTGCAAATGAGGTCAAAGTTCAAGGTCAAGGTCACATTGACCTAAAAAAAAGTATGTGATACTCCGCCAACCCAAGATGAACTCACACAACATATTTGGTGATCCTAGCTGAATCTGTATAGGAGGTATGCTCCGGACAAGATTTTTTTTGTAAATGAAGCCCAAGGTCAAGGTCACATTGACCTATAAATAGTATGTGACAATCCGCCATCCCAAGATGTACTAACACACCATATTTGGTGATCCTAGCTGAAGTAGTGTAGGAGATATGCTCCGGACAAGCTTTTTTTTGTAAATGAGGTCAAAGTTCAAGGTCAAGGTCACATTGACCTAAAAAATAGTATGTGACACTCCGCCATCCCAAGATGAACTCACACACCATATTTGGTGATCCTAGCTGATTCTGTATAGGAGTTATGCTCTGGACAAGTTTTTCTTGTAAATGAAGCCCAAGGTCAAGGTAAAGGTCACATAAACCTATAAATAGTATGCCACACTCCGCCATCCCAAGATGTACTCACACACCATATTTGGTGATCCTAGCCAAAGTAGTGTAGGAGATATGCTTCGGACAAGCAAAATCTGTTAATCCAGTTAAAAATATACATGATTTTGACCTTTGACCTCTAAGTATGACCTTGACCTTTCAGCTATTGACATGGGTTTTTTTCATGCGACACGCCGTACTGTCTAGAGGAACATTTATGCCAAGTGATTTCACAATCCATCCATGGAGTTCTAAGTTACAGCCCGGAAAAGACCGGACGGACGCACATATGGACTGACACATTTTTAAGTTCAAAGGGGCATAATTCCAATATTAGTGAAGCCAGAGTTATGGACCTTGTGCATGACACTTCCTCTTATCAAGATCTTTCTATGTATGAAGTTTCAATCCAATGGCATGAGCCATTTAGGAATTATCGTCCGGACAAAACTGGCAGCCGCCCGCCGTACATCAGCATTTCAATAACCGGAGTTTTCCGTGGAAAACCTGGTAAATATGGAAAAACATTACCATGACAATCAGCAAAGAATTATATACATGCATATGTAAAATATGAAACAAGAGGGTCAGAATGGCCCTGATATCGCTCACCAGACAATCAGAGAAGATTTTCAAAGTTTTCATTATATGTTTCTATAGAAAACTAGCCGGCCTTGAGGTGTGGCCAATTTTGACCCCAGGGGCATAATTTACATAACCTTTGTAGAGGACCTGAATATGATGCTATCTGCCAAACATGAAAGCCCAGAACCTTCCAGTTTCAAGGGAGAAGATTTTAAAAGTTTTCACTTTATGTTTCTATTGAAAACTGGGTACCCCTGGGGCGGGGCCAATTTTGACCCCAGGGGCATAATTTATATCACTTTTGTAGAGGATCTGAACATGATGCTATGTGCCAAATATGAAAGCTGAGAACCTACCGGTTTCAGAGGAGAAGATTTGCAAAGTTTTACTATATGTTTCTATAGACAAGAGGGCCAGAATGTCCCTGATATCGCTCACCAGACAATCCGAGAAGATTTTCACTGTTTTCTGTTGGAAACTGGCTACCCCTGGAGCGGGGCCAATTTTGACCCCAGGGGCATAATTATGTCTCCCCCGTTTATAATGGGGAGACATTGTTTTTTTGTCGAGTTGTCCGTCTGCCAGTCACATTCGTGTCCGCTCCATATCTCTCACAAATATGGAAGGATTTCAAAACACTTTGGCACAAATGTTCGACTCAACAAGAGGATGTGCAGATTGTTTGATTCAGACACGTGGGTCAAAGGTCAAGGTCACAATTCAAGGTCAAATGTTTTTAGCCACACCCTTTGTGTCCGCTCCATATCTCCTAAACCCTTGGAAGAATTTCAAAATGCTGTGGCACAAATGTTCTCCATAACAAGGAGATGTGCAGACAGCAAGATTCAAGCACATTCTTCAAAGGTCAAGGTCACAAATCAAGGTCATGGTCACAAGTCAAGGTCAATTATTCACACTTTCTTGTCCGGATGATAACTCATACATGGCTGACGCCATTTGACTGAAACTTCATACACTGACAGAGCATGATGAGAGGAAGAACATAACTCTGGCTTCAATACTTTTGGAGTTGTTGCCCTTTGTTACATTTTCTTGTCCGATCAATAACTCCTGCTCTACTGACGCTATTGGAATGACATTTCATGTATGGAAAGAGCATGATGGAAGGAAGAGTTATGCACAAGTATTATAACTCTGGCTTCAATAATATTGAAGTTATTGCCTCCCATCCTCTGCAGAGTTATGGGACTTTGAACTTTTACATTGAAATTTTGTCTGCAGGGTTTCTCCAAAACCTTTAATTGGATATTCATTAAATTTCATAGGATTGATTAGCATCCTGCCTAGTTGTGCATATCTTATTCCTGTTCCGGTTTAATGATTTTCTGCAGAGTTATGGGAAATTTTTACATGGAAAATTTTGTCCGTGGGGTTTCCCAAACATTCTTCTATCGGATTTTCATGAAACTTCATAGGATTGACCAGCACCATGCCTAGTTGTGCATAGTTTATTCCTTTTCCGGGTCAATGATTTTCTGCAGAGTTATGGGACTTTGGAAAATGTTGTCAACGCACTGGGGGAGACATCAGTTTTTGTATCAAAAACAATTCTAGTTTATATATGTTTTGTAGAGGACCTGAAAATGATGCAATGTGCCAAATATAAAAGCTGAGAAACTTCGAGATTCAGAGAAGAAGATTTTCAAAGTTTTCACTATATGTTTCTATTGAACTGACCACCCCTGGGGCGGGGACACTTTTGACCCCAGGTCCATAATTAATATAACTTTTGTAGAGGACCTGAACATGATGCTATGTGCCAAATATGAAAGCTAAGAACCTTCCAGTTTCCGAGGAGAAGATTTTCAAAGTTTTTACTATATGTTTCTATAGAAAACAAGGCACCCCTGGGGTGGGGCCAATTTTGACCCAAGGGGCATAATTTATATGTTTTGTAGAGGATCTAAACATGATGCTATGTGCCAAATATGTAAGCTGAGAAACTTCCAGATTCAGAGGAGAAATTTTTCAAAGTTTTTACTATATGTTTCTATTGAAAACAAGGCAGCCCTGGGGTGGGGTCAATTTTGACCTCTTGGGCACAATTTATATAACTTTTGTAGAGAACCTGAACATGATGCTATGTGCCAAATATGAAAGCTTTGAACCTTCCAGTTTCAGAGGAGAAGATTTTAAAATGTTCCCTATATGTTTCTATTGAAAACTAGCCACACCTGGGGCGGGGCCAATTTTGACCCCAGGGGCATAATTCATATGACTTTTGTAGAGGACATGAATATGATGCTATGTGCCAAATATGAAAGCTGAGAACCCTGTAGATTCAGAGGAGAAGATTTTTAAAGGTTCAAATTGCTGATGATGAATGATGACAGATGATGGACATCAGGCGATCACAAAAGCTCACCCTGAGCACTTTGAACTCTGGTGAGCTAAAAATGCAATAAAAATCTGTACTTGGGGGGGGGGGGGGGGGGGGGGGGGGGGGGGGGGTGTTCGTGTGATTTAATTCAATAATTTGATGGTATACATATTTACAGTAAAACCTCTCTATAATGACAATAAATTGTGTTAATTAGTTGGTATTTACAGCAGGTGGCTGCTTAAAGCTTGGTGAAATTAAAACAGAACGTTTTGTTTTACTTTCACCTTGTTTTAAGCAGCTACCTGCCTTTAACACAAAATACTTGGTGTAATTTAGTGGTCATTATAGAGAGGTTTTACTGTAATTATATGGCCAACAATGTTACAATTATAGGGCAGTCAATCCTACTATTCAATAGTAACACGGGCGTTAATGGATTAACTGTCTCTACATGGATAACCAGACTGAGAATATTCGGGTTGCTTCCCTTTCAACTAAGAGATGCTGTTTGTATTACTATTCGAGTAACGCCCTTTTTTGTTTCGAATGCCGGAAAAATTAAATTAAAATGAAGTCGTCTTGTGTAGAGAGTGTTGAGTCTGTTGACCCACCATATCCAGACGTCTTCCTTGACAAAATGATGGATGAAATTGACAATATGCGTATAATGACCAGCAAATGGGATACTGTGCAGATGTTTAAATTCCCTACCAGGTAGGTCTCTAGTTCTATTTTCCAGACTAAAACTAAAATATTTATTAATTTGTAGCTGTTATTAAGTAGATTTACATTTATACATTTTGTGTAATAGATTTAAAATGTTTTATTAAGTTATAATTCCTATTGTTATACTGAGTAAATAAAAATATTTTGTGTAGATAGGTCTAGCCCGAACATAGAGTACTAGTGTTAGGAATCCGTTGGGATTTTACTATCGATGATCGATTCAAGCTATTAAGTTACTAATTATCGATTGTATAATCGGTTCAGCAACAATATTCAGATAAATGAACTAGTTTTGTTTGTTTGTGTTGATTTACGTCCGTTTCTGCTCACTATGGGCTAATTGGATGCCCCAGAGAGAGGGGAGAGGATACAGAGAAACCCGGGCGCGATGCCCTACTCTTATTATCGACTGAGTTTCTCTCTATAAATATTATAAATTGGTTGTACAGTACAGACTGTGTCTGTGTGGTCTAATGGTTGGTTAAACGGCCTCACAATCCCACAGCTATGGGTTCGAATCCTCAGCGATCCATTTTTTTTTCCACTTGTTTTTTTTTTCAACTGTTAATATTTTGTTTTAATATTGATTATTGTTTTATGAAATTTGTATATATAATGCCTTTGAACTAATAATCATAAATGTTTTACATGAAATGGGGTAAATTTCTATCATATCTACTTATTTTGGCTATTTTGTATCATATCAGCAGAAGGTTCCAGAAGTTTCAGACCAACTGGCTAGTTGACAGCACCTGGTTACAGTATTCAAAATCTACCGGTGGAATATACTGCGGGCCGTGTCATTTATTTGGATTTGAGAAAAGGTCATTAGTTTCTCAACTGTCCAAAAAGTTGATTGATGCACATATTAAGTGGAAAAATCATATCAACTCACTTGAAACAGCTGAAAATTTCATTTCAATTATGTCTGGAAAGAAAAAGGACATAGCTCAGTCAATCTCATCAGCATACGATGAGCTTGTTGTAGAGAACAGACAGATACTCAAAGCTATTATGAATGCAATAATTCTATGTGCTCATCAGTCTTGTTTTACATGGTCATGAAGAAAAAAACAGCAATTTTATTGCACTTTTGGAATACCAGGCAAAATACAACCTCTTGCTCAACAAGAGTGTTCGGCAGGGGTTTTTCCCCTTCTATAACAGAGGCCTATAAAAGGCCCCTTCCCAATTGAAAATTTCTTTAAAATCATGCAGTTTTCCCAAAATTCCAAACTTAAACCAGCTTTTTTGTTTCCCAAATCAGCAATTTTAGCAATAATTCTTCCCAAAATCAGCAGGCTAAGGCCCCTTCCCAATTAAGAGAGAAAAAGCCCTGTTCGGAGGTGACACAAAAAACTGTTAATATGCAGGAGTACGAAAATCAGAACAAAGGGAAACAAGTTAATGTATTATTACTATGCAATACATGAGTCCCTCGTTGGATTAAAAGAAACTCCACTGACCCACTCACCCATGGTGTAGTTGACAATGGTATATTCATGACAAACCTGAATGGTATGTGTAAAAATAATAAGAACTAGAGGTTTTTGTCACAAAAACGGATGTCTCCACTCTAATAAAAACAATATGTAAAGGGAAATCACTAAAAATGTTATGGTCTTGATGAATGATACTTCCCCTCATTATGCGTTTTCCACACTACATTTTTCAAGAAGAAAATCATAACAGCTAATAACTCCAAAAATACTGATACCAGATTTATGGCCCTTGTGCATGACACTTACTTTCATCATGCTCTTTCCAAAAATAAAATGTCATTCCAATAGCATCAGTCGAACAGGAGTTATTGATCGGCCAAAAAATGTAACAAAGGGCAATAACTCCAAAAGTAGTGAAGCCAGAATTATGGCCCTTGTTCATGACACTTTCTCTCATCATGCTCTTTCCATGTATGAAGTTTCAATACGACGGCAAGAGCCATGTAGGAGTTATCGTCCGGACAAGAAAGAATTAAACAAATGTACAAGGGGCAATAACTCTAAATTTATTGAAGCTCGAGTTAAAGATCTTATGCATGACACTTTCTCTTATCATGATCGTTCCATGTATGAAGTTTCACTCCAATGGCATGTGTCACATGTATAGGAGTAATCATCCGGACAAAAAATTGTGATTTTTTTTACAAAGGGCAATTACTCCAATATTAGTGAAGCCAGAGTTATGGACCTTCTGCATGACACTTCCTCTCTTTATGCTCTTTCCATATATGAAGTTTCAATCAACTGGCATCAGGCATATTGAAGTTATTGTCCGGACAAAAAATTATATTTTTTACAAAGGGCAATAACTCCAATATTAGTGAAGCCAGAGTTATGGACCTTGTGCATGACACTTCCTCTCGTCATGATCTTTCCATATATGAAGTTTCAATCCAATGGCATGAGCCATATAGGAGTTATCGTCCGGACAAAAAAGTGTGATTTTTTTTTACAAAGGGCAATAACTCCAATATTAGTGAAGCCAGAGTTATGGACCTTGTGCATGACACTTCCTCTCATTATGCTCTTTCCTTATATGAAGTTTCAATCAACTGGCATCAGGCATATTGAAGTTATCGTCCGGACAAAAAGTGTGACGGACAGACAGACAGACGGACGGACAGACTGACAGACGGCTCTCACGAAAACAATATGTCTCCCCCATATAAATATGGGGGGAGACATAACAAGAGCTGTCACAGGACAGCGCGCTCGACTATTCTCAGGATTGTTAGTGTAAAAATGCTTGATAGCGGAATAAAATAGTGTCCAATAATACTAGAAGCAAGTAATCAGTCTCAGTAAAATATCTTTAATAGTATTCTGGATGTAGGATCTCTTTGAACTCTTTAATGAAAGAGAAAAACTTAAGTAAAAAAGGGCAATAATGTCTGTTAAAATGCTTGACAGAGTAATGTACTCTTGCCTACATATGAAGCTTGAGGTGGTGAACAAGTGTTCCAAGTTTTAAAGCTTTATCTCAAAGGGTTATGTAAATAAGTGGACTGTAACAAAAACCTTAACCAAAAGTTCTAAGTTAAAAAGTGCCATACTTCTGTCAAAATGCTTGACAGAGTTATGTACTCTTGCCTACAGATGAAGATTTTGATGGTGCACAAGTGTTCCAAGTTTTAAAGCCTTATCTCAAAGGGTTATGTAAATAAGTGGACTTTAACAAAAACCTTAACCAAAAGGGGCCATAATTCTGTCAAAATGCTTGATAGAGTTATGTGCTCTTGTCTACAGATGAATATTGTGGTGGTGAACAAGTGTTCCAAGTTTCAAAGCTTTATTCCAAAGGTAAGAGGCAAAAAGTGGACTCTAACAAAAACCTTAACCAAAAATTCTACGTTAAAAAGGGCCATAATTCTGTCAAAATGCTTGACAAAGTTATATACTCTTGCCTACAGATAAAGTTTGTGATGGTGAACAAGTGTTCCAAGATTCAAAGCTTTATCTCCAATGGTTATGTAAATAAGTGGACTTTAACAAAAACCTTAACCAAAAGTTCTAAGTTAAAAAGGGCCATAATTCTGTTAAAATGCTTGACAGAGTTATGTACTCTTACCTACAGATGACGTTTGTGATGGTGAACAAGTGTTCCAAGTTTTAAAGCTTTATCTCAAAGGGTTATGTAAATAAGTGGACTTTAACAAAAACCTTAACAAAAACCTTAACCAAAAGTTCTAAGCCAAAAAGGGCCATAATTCTGTCAAAATGCTTGACAGAGTTATGTACTCTTGCCTACAGATGAAGATTGTGGTGGTGAACAAGTGTTCCAAGTTTCAAAGCTTTATTCCAAATGTAAGAGGCAAAACGTGGACTTTAACAAAAACCTTAACCAAAAGTTCTAAGTCAAAAAGGGCCATAATTCTGTCAAAATGCTTGACAGAGTTATGTACTCTTGCCTACAGATGAAGATTGTGGTGGTGAACAAGTGATCCAAGTTTCAAAGCTTTATTCCAAATGTAAGAGGCAAAAAGTGGACTTTAACAAAAACCTTAACCAAAAATTCTAAGTTAAAAAGGGCCATAATTCTGTCAAAATGCTTGACAGAGTTATATACTCTTACCTACAGATGAAGTTTGTGGTGGTGAACAAGTGTTCCAAGTTTCAAAGCTTTATTCCAAAGGTTAGAGGCAAAAAGCGGACTTTAACAAAAACCTTAACCAAAGTGTGACGCGGACGCGGGGGCGAGTAGGATAGCTCCACTATTCTTCGAATAGTCGAGCTAAAAACAATATGGTAAAAGGGGAATAACTTAAAATATAATGATGCTAGAGTTATGACCTTTGTGCATGACACTTCCTTTCATCATGCTTGTTCCATATAACGGTATGAAGTTTCAAATCAGTTGAACCAGTAGATAAAAGAGTTATTGTTCGGACAAGAAAATATGAAAAGGGAGAATAAGTCCAAAAAGTATTGATACTAGAGTTATGGCCCTTATTCATAGTGCTTCCTCTCATGATGCTTGTTCAATATATGAAGTTTGAAACCTATTGAACCAGTAGATACAAAGTTATTGTACGGACAAGAAAATATGAAAAAGGTGAATAACTCCAAAAATACTGATGCTATAGTTATGGCCCTTGTGCATGACACTTCCTCTCATCATGCTTGTTCAATATATGAAGTTTGGAATCAATTGAACTAGTAGATAAAGAGTTATTGTCCGGACATAAAAAATATGAACAAGAGGGCCAGAATGGCCCTGACATCGCTCACCAGACAATCAGAGGAGAAGATTTTCAAAGTTTTCACTATATGTTTCTATTGAAAACTTAACACCCCAGGGGCGGTGCCAATTTTGACCCCAGGGACACAATTTATATAACTTTTGTAGAGGACCTGAACATGATGCTAAAAGAATGTAGTGAAAGAATGGATAGAGCATTAGACCACTGGAACTTGTATTCTTTGGATGCTAGAGGCGGATTCTCCCACCACTAATGACCTATGCAAACAGTTTGGATCCAGATCAGGCCCCACATAATGTGGGGCCTGATCTGATATCCAAATTGTTTGTAAATGAGACTGAACTTCTGAAAAACTTAGAAAGAAAGTGTGTAGTGGGATTCTCCCACCACTAATGACCTATGCAAACAGTTTGGATCCAGATCAGGGCCAACATAATGTGGTGCCTGATCTGATATCCAAACTGAATGTCAATGAGACTGAACTTCTGAAAAACTTAGAAAGTGTGTAGTGGGATTCTCCCACCACTAATGACCTATGCAAACAGTTTGGATCCAGATCAGGGCCAAAATAATGTGGTGCCTGATCTGATATCCGAACTGTTTGTCAATGAGACTGAACTTCTGAAAAACTCAGAAAGAAAGTGTGTAGTTAGGATAACTTGTGAATATGCTGCAGACAACAATTTTGCAGATCACAAAATTACCCAGCATGCAAAGAGTTAATCTGAAATTCACAACAGATATGCTCTATATTGATAGCTGGTAGCTTAATGCAGGGCATAGGTATGGAAAAAAGCTTTAAGAGTATTCTGCATTTTGAGAATTATCCACAGTTTTCTCAATCTTAAATGAGTGTGTGTTATTTGTCTAAACACAATTTCTACTCTACTGATCAGGCTAAGGGTGATTATATAAGAACTCCCTCTGACTGGTCTCAGCTAAGAGTGATATTAAGGAGAAACCTTTAGAATGTAATTTCTGGTGTAAAGAAGTATATACACACAGGGCAGGGCCAATTTTAACCCCAGATCTATGATACTTATAAAACTCATAAAGTTATGCTAAGTAAATCTATACACCAAATATCTAAGCTCTGGGACATGTAGTTTCTGACAAGAATATTTTTAAAGTTTTTCCTATGCATAACTAGTGATCCCATGGGCTGTTTATGTAGTCAGCTACAAAAAACTGTTAATAACTGGGGTGGGACCAATTTTTATCCTAGGGGCATAATTTATATAACTTTTGTAGAAGCCCTGAAGTTGAAGCTATGTGCCAAATATGAAAGCTGAGGACCTTCTAGTTTTAGAGGAGATGATGTTCAAAGTTTTCACTATATGTTTCTATTGAAAACTGAAAACCCCTGGGGCAGGGCCAATTTTGACCCCAGGGGTATAATTTATATAACTTTTGTAGAGGACCTATAGGTGATGCTATGTACCAAAGATGAAAGCTGAGAACCCTGTAGATTCAGAGGAGAAGATTTTTAAAGGTTCAAATTGTTGACGCCCGACGACGGACGACGCACGACAGACATCTGGCGATCACAAAAGCTCACCCTGAGCACTTTGTGCTCTGGTGAGCTAAAAAGGGAAATAACTCAAATTTTCAAAAAATATTGATGCTAGAGTTATGACCCTTGTACATGACGCTTCCTCTCATCATGCTTGTTCCATGTGTGAAATTTGAAAGCTCTATAATGATTAGTTTAGAAATGACAGCCAAAAAAAGAAAGTGTGATAGACAGATGGACAGAAGACAGAAAGTGATCCCTAAAAACCACCTGGACAATGGTGACCCATCGGACAAAGAATACTTTGCCTGAGATACAAAACGAATTATTAGCAATCTGTGGGGTTCAAATTAGAGAAGACATTGTACAGAAAAGCAACGCAGCTCCATTCTTCGGGTTTATAGCAGATGAAGCCACAGATGTGTCAACAATGGAGCAGATTGCGTAATGTCTCGGATATTTTGATACTAGCACTGTCAGAGAAGACTTTTTAGCATTTGCCGAGTGTGAATCTACAACAAGGGAATCACTTTCTCATGCCTTTTTGGATAATTTACAACAAGCAGGTCCCTTGAACAAGAGGGCCAGAATGGCCCTGAAGCGCTCAACAGACAATCAGAGAAGAAGATTTTCAAAGTTTTCATTATATGTTTCTATAGAAAACTAGCCGGCCCTGGGGTGGGGGCAAATTTTGACCCAAAGGGCACAATTTATATAACTTTTATAGATGATCAGAACATGATGCTATGTGTAAAATATGAAAGCTGAGAACCTTCCAGTTTCTATTAAAAGCTGGCTACCCCTGGGGCGGGGCCATTTTGACCCCAGGGGCATAATTTACAAACAAGAGGGCCAGAATGGCCCTGACATCGCTCACCAGGCAATCAGAGGAGAAGATATTCAAAGTTTTCACTATATGTTTCTAGAGAAAACTAGCCACCCCTGGGGCAGGCCAATTTTGATCCAAGGGGCATAATTTATACAACTTTTGTAGAGGACTTGAACATGATGCTATGTGCCAAATGTGAAAGCTGAGAACCTTCCAGTTTCTGAGGAAAATATTTTCATATTTGACACTATATGTTTCTATTGCGAACTGGCTACCCCTAGGGCGGGGCCAATTTTGACCCCGGGGGCATAATTTATATAACTCTTGTAGAGGACCAGAACATGATGTTATGTGTCAAATATGAAAGCTGAGAACCTTCCAGTTTCTGAGGAGAAGATTTTCAAAGTTGTCACTATATGTTTCTATTTAGACATGGCTACCCCTGGGGCGGGGCCAATTTTGACCCCTGGGGCATAATTTATATAACTTTTGTAGAGGACCTGAATATGATCCTATGTGCCAAATATGAAAGCTAAGAATCCTGTAGATTTAGAGGAGAAGATTTTCAAAGTTGTCACTATATGTTTCTATTGAAAACTGGCCACCCCTGGGGCGGGGTCAATTTTGACCCCAGGGCCATAATTTATATAACTTTTGTAGAGGACCTGAACATGATGCTATGTGCCAAATATGAAAGCTGAGAACCTTCCAGTTTCAGAGGAGAAGATTTTCAAAGTTTCACTATGTGTTTCTATTGAAAACTGACCACCCCTGGGGCGGGGCCAAATTTGACCCCATGGGCATAATTTATATAACTCTTGTAGAGGACCTGAACATGATGCTATGTGCCAAATATGAAAGCTGACAACCCTGTAGATTCAGAAGAAAAGATTTTCAAAGTTGTCACTATATGTTTCTATTCAAAACTGGCTACCCCTGGGGCGGGGCCAATTTTGACCCCAGGGGCATAATTTATAAAACTTTTGTAGAGGACCTGAACATGATGCTATGTGCCAAATATGAAAGCTGAGAACGCTGTAGATTCAGAGGAGAAGATTTTCAAAGTTGTCACTATAATTATGTTTCTATTGAAATCTGGCTACCCCTGGGGCGGGGCTAATTTTAACCCCAGGGCCTTAATATATATAACTTTTGTAGAGGACCTGAACATGATGCTATGTGCCAAATATGAAAGCTGAGAACCTTCTAATTTCAGAGGAGAAGATTTTCAAAGTTTTCACTATATATTTCTATTGGAAACTGCCCACCCCTGGGACGGGGCCAATTTTGACCCCAGGGCCTTAATTTATATAACTTTTGTAGAGGACCTGAATATGCTGCTCTGTGCCAAATATGAAAGATGAGAGCCTTTCAGTTTCAGAGGAGAAGATTTTCAAAGATTTCATTATTTGTAACTATTGAAAACTGCCCACCCCTGGGGCGGGGCCAATTTTGACCCCAGGGTCATAATTTATATAACTTTTGTAGAGGACCTGAACATGATGCTATGTGCCAAATATGAAAGCTAATAACCCTCTGGTTTCAGAGGAGAAGATTTTCAAAGTTTTACTATATGTTTCTATTGAAAACTTCCCACCCCTGGGGCAGGGCCAATTTTGACCCCAGGGGCATAATTTATACAACTTTTGTAGAGGACCTATAGGTGATGCTATGTACCAAAGATGAAAGCTGAGAACCCTGTAGATTCAGAGGAGAAGATTTTTAAAGGTTCAAATTGTTGACGCCCGACGACGGACGACGCACACCGCACGCCGACGGACGACGGACATCTGGCGATCACAAAAGCTCACCCGAGCACTTTGTGCTCTGGTGAGCTAAAAAATGTGTAGAGGACCTGGCAATGATGCTATGTGCTAATTATGAAAGCTGAGAACCTTCCAGTTTCAGTTGAGTAGACTTTCAAAGTTTTCACTATATGTTTCTATTCAAAACTGACCACCCCTGGGGCGGGGCAAATTTTGACTCAAAGGGCACAATTTATATAACTTTTGTAGAGGACCTGAACATGATGCTATGTGCCAAATATGAAAGCTGAGAACCTTCCAGTTTCAGAGAAGATTTTCAAAGTTTTCAACTTTTCACTATACATGTATGTTACTATTGAAAACCGGCCACCCCTGGGGCGGGGCCAATTTTGACCCTAGGGGCATAAATTATATAACTTTTATAGAGGACCTAAACATGATGCTATGTGCCAAATATGAAAGCTGGGAACCTTCCAGTTGCAGAGAAGAAGATATTCAAAGTTTTACTATATGCTTATATAGGCAACAAGGCACCCCTGGGTCGGGCCATTTTTGACCCCATGGGTAAAATTTATATAACTTTTGTAGAGGATCTGAACATGTTGCTATGTGCCAAATATATAAGCTGAGAACCTTCTAGTGTCAGAGGAGAAGATTTTCAAAGTTTTCACTATATGTTTCTAATGACATATTAGCCGGCCCTGGTCGCACCCTCTTTCGAACCTCTTAATCTTTGACCAGGAACAGAAAACGTTTACCATGAATATTGAAGAAAATAATAAATCAGCAATTCAAAATAATCTTTTATGCATACCTGGAAACATTTAAGTAATTTTATCCTCATCTATTAATCCCCAAACAATTCAGTGTTCCCCACCACCTGCATAACAAAAACAACAAGAGTACCGCATAGGGTACATAATACGCCCACTTGCAAACTTTCTCTGATTCAACATGCCTTATAAGTGTTGACATTTTCTAATCTGTGCTTCAGATCTTGATTTCCATATTAAGGTGATACTATTTTTTAAAAAAATGAAGTGAATATCTTATTAAACAAGAGGGCCATTGGCCCTATATCGCTCACCTGAGTTACAGTAATACATGTATATTGACATGTTAATTTTTCAGTGGACAACATTTCTAGCAGATGAAATAAGCTTAGTGCACTGCTTTCACCCTTTCACTGCTGAATAAACTTGAACTGGATTCAGAACTAATACCAAGTGACTGGTTGACCAAGATCTAAACTGTTTACAACTTGTGCCATTTTTGCCTTAGCTCAAAATGCCTAAAACTGGTCTTTGAGAAATTCAAATGACTTCAATAAAGCTATGCAATTATACCTTGACCCAGGTATATAGGCAAATAAAGTGCTAGGCAGTACATAATGCCAGTTTTTGTGTGAAATGACCAATAAGAATATCTTTAAAAATCGTTTAACCCTTTCCCTCATATAAAGCTGTTTTTATGCATTAGCAAACAGAGTAGACTCAGATCAGACGACTCCTACGGAAGCTGTCTGATTTGGGTCTTCTCTGTTTCTTTTGACACAATATAGATCGGATTCTACAGTTTTTGTCAAAGCAAAAACTTCTCTTCAGAAAAATAATGTGTTTTACACATTAAAAATAAGAGTAGACTAGATCAAATGGCTGCTATAGAAGCTGTCTGATCAGGGTCTGCTCTGTTTACATTTGACAAGATATAGATTTGATTTTACAGTTTTTTTCAAAGCTAAAACTTCTATTTATGGCAATAACAATTTTTTAAGCATTAGCAAACAAGAGTAGTCCCAGATCAATTTTTGTCAAAGCAAACAGGTTAAGGGTTAATAGGTGTTTAGAAATAATTCTAGCTCTAGGTGTGAATATCTGATGATAATTCAATTAAACAGGTCATTAGTATTTTTAAAAATTGAAATTGAGAAGAGTTACGTCTACTGTTATAATTAAGTTATATTTACTCAGTTATTTCATTAATATCATACAAGATTCAGACATTTTAGGACTTTTAAATGTGTTGTCATAAAATTTTATAAAAAAAAGTTATATCTAAGATGCTTTTTTGGGCAGCAGACTTAATCCACAGTAGTAATTTTAACACCTATCATTGTTAGGGGGGGGGGATGGGGCAAATGCATTATCATGTTTTCTTAAGAATTACCATGACTTATATCAGTTGGGCCATTGCATAATCATGTTTTCACAGTTTTCTTAAACATTACCATGACTTACATCAGTTGGGTTTGGACCCAGATCAAAAGTCTAGATGGTGATCATTTTCCTTGATTGGCTGAATTGTTACTTTCCATTATCTCTCACATCTAATTTGAGAGACATTGGAAGACACCATGTAACATCTAGCTATCACTCACACTACACACTGGGGTTAATGGGTCAACATCCCTTTCAAAATGCCTTTAATGTTTCGTCTGCAACAAAAAGTTATTGTCATCTGCTTCAATTCTTAAAATAAACTTACTTTCATTTTTTTGCAAAAATATGGTTAAGATGACACACAGTTTGGATCCTGATGAGACGCCGCAGTATGCGGCCTCTCATCTGGATCCAAACTGTTTGCATAGGTAATCACAGTTTCACCACTAGCATACAAAGAGTTAAGAGTCATGCATTGACCTGAAGAGATTTTACTGCCCAGCGCTGTAACCTTTGAACTGCAGTTTAGGATCTGGAGTTGTTTATTTAACCCTTAATTTCCCTCATATAAACTTGTTTTCATGCATCTGCAAACAGAGTAGACCCAGATAAGGTGGCTCCTATAGGATCAGGGTCTGCTATTTGCTAATGGAATTTGATAGATCTGTTTATATGCCTTCTAAAACAGCTACACTGATTCACCTTCAACATTTTATTATAAATAGTTATAAATAGAATGATACTAGAACTCCAATGCAGTTATCTCCCTCTGTCCCTTATGGCTATGCTGATGGGACAAGGGAAATAACTATGAGGAAATTACCTTTTAAGTGTTACAGATTCTGATGTTAAGTAGCATAAAACCCCAGGGTGAGACCATTTATGGCCCAGGGGTCATTATTTGAACACACCTGGTAGTGGTATATTAGGTGATGCTTCATACCAAATATCTTAGCTCTAGATTATGTGGTTTCAGACAAAAAGATTTTTAAAGGTTTCCCTATATAAGTCTATGTAAAAACTACAAGCCCCAGGGCAGGGCCATTTTTGGCCCGGGGGTCATCATTTTAACAAACTTGGTAAAGGACCATTAGATGATGCTATATACCAAATATCAAAGCTCTAGAAATTGTGGTTTCAGAGAAGAAGATTTTTAAAGATTTAAAAAACAAACCTGTAAAAGTAGTGGGGCGGGGCCATTTTTTGCCCGGGGGTCATGATTTTAACAAAACTGATAGAGGACACCCTAAGGTACATTTCTGTGAAATTTGGTTGAAATCCTCCCAGTGGTTTAGGAGAAGAAGTCATTTGAAATAAAAGTGAACGGACAGACGGACGGACAGACGGACGACGGGCGGTCACAATAGCTCACCTTGAGCCTTTGGCTTAGGTGAGCTAAAAAGGCATAGAAAAACACATCTCTGGAGTAAAGGGTTAACTATGGTACAGGTAGAGATGTTTGAATGACAAACTGTGCAGACCCTGATCACAAGGCTCACAAACTGTGCAGACCCTGGTCACAGGGCTCCTCTTGTAGCCCTCTTATGCATGTCTACACAATTTGTTAAATGCCAGTATATTATGTTTTATGAAAAGAGTTTACTATAATAATACGACACAACATTTAGCGAGTGTAATATTTATTATAGTAAACGAGTTTCATGAAACAATTTATAATGAACATGACTGTAAGATTCTTTTTATCACATAACCCTTAACCCTTTCCTCCCTAGGCTATTTTTAGACCCAACCTCTTTGAATGAATCTACCGAAAAGGAGCATTTACAAGAGAAAAGTAAAATTTTAGAATTCTGTAGTATTGAAACATTGTGATAAATAGAGCACTTGCTCCTATGGAACAAATGCTCTATTTATCACAATGGTTTCAAGAAGTGATTATTACAGAGGCGTAAAAAGGCGTATTTATGGAGGAAAGGGTTAAAAAGTGCCATAGAAAGTGAAACAGACTACATGTGACAGCTGTTTCGGCCATTGTTTACAGCGGGGTTCAAACTGCCAATTTGATCTGGTCAACTCTGTTTGTAAAGTTGTTAAACTGTGTATGTAGGTACTAGTAAAGGCTTATAAACTCATGCATTTCATGCAAGTTTAACTCAACATTGTACATTTCTTGCAAAAATAGAAAATTCCAACAAATTTGGTTATAAACAAATCTTATCCAAATTTTGACACTAAAAACATACATGCCCTGCATGACTGATATATTATAACACATATTTCTTGAAAAATATGGCAACATCCAAACTGCTTCCTCCATGAATATTCATGTCAGAAATATTTTATGTATGAATATATATTAGCTTAATATCTATAATTACATGTGCACAAGAAAAGTTTAGACCCTGGTAAAATCTGTAGAATCAGATCTACAAGTATAAGCAAACAGAGTAGACCCTGATCAGTCGACTCCTGTAGGACCTGTCTGATCTTGGTCTACTCAGTTTGCTGAGGCATTAGAAGGCATATCTATGGATTGGAGTAGTCTTAATTAAATAAATTATCATAAACATTTTGACACTTCATTTTGGACATGTACAAAACCTTTGGCACAACTAGAAAACCATGAGTTTAAATGAAAGCATGACAGCAGGAAAACTGTGAAACTCTTAATCTTGTAAAACCACAACAAACTCACAGTAACTTAACTATATCTCACTCCGATAACAAGAGGGCCATGAGGCCCTAAAGCTCTCACCAGATATAACCCCAGGGGTGGGGCCATTTTTGACCACAAGAAATCATGTGTACACCCTTGGTAGAGAACCACAAGGCAAAGCAATATGCCATTAATTAAAGGTCTAAGCCTTATGGTTTCAGAGAAAAATAATATTTATATTTTTCCCATGAAAAACTGATAAGCCCTGAGGCAGGGCCAAGTTTCGCCCAGTGGTCAGGGTCGTAAGTTAAACATTCTTGGCAGAGGACCACAAGCCACAGCTACATATTTGTAGAGGACCATAAGATCATGTTACATATACCAAATATCAAAGGTCTAGGCCTTACAGTTTGAGAAGATTTTTAAAGATTTTCCTATAGAAAACTGATAAGCCCTTGGGCGGGCCATTTTTGGTCCGGGGGTCAGAATTTGAACAACAATTGTAGAGGACCATAAGATCATGCTACATATTAAATATCAAAGGTCTAGGCCTTACAGCTTCAGAGAAGAAGATTTTTAAAGATTTTCCTATGAAAAACTGATAATCCCTTGGGCGGGGCCATTTTTGGCCCTGGGGTCATAATTTGAACAATATTTATAGAGGACCATAAGATCATGCTACATGCCAAATATCAAAGGCCTAGGCTTTACAGTTTGAGAACAGAAGATTTTTAAAGATTTTCCTATGAAAAACTGATAAGCCCTTGGGCGGGGCCATTTGAGGCCCGAGGGTCATAATTTGAACCACTTTTGTTGAGGACTATAAGATCATGTTATATACCAAATATCAAAGGTGTAGGCCTTACAGTTTGAGAACAGAAGATTTTTAAAGATTTTCCTATGAAAAACTGATAAGCCCTTGGGCGGGGCCATTTTTGGCCCGGGGGTCATAATTTGAACAATATTTGTAGAGGACCATAAGATCATGCTACATACCAAATATCAAAGGTCTAGGCCTTACAGTTTCAGAGAAGAAGATTTTTAAAGATTTTCCTATGAAAAACTGATAAGCCCTTGGGCGGGGCCATTTTTGGCCCGGGGGCCATAATTTGAACAATCTTTGTAGAGGACCATAAGATCATGCTACATACCAAATATCAAAGGTCTAGGCTTTATAGTTTCAGAGAAGAAGATTTTTAAAGATTTTCCTATGAAAATTCCATATTACCATATACGGAAAAAATGACCACGCCCTCTGGCGGCCATGTTTTTTGCCGGATCAAAATTCTTTTAACAACTTTTGAAGTCTATCAACTGAGAAACATTTTGGTGAAAACTATATTCAAATCGGACAAGTCATTCTGGAGAAGAAGATTTTTCTAGATATTGTGTACGGTTGCCATGGCAACAAGACCGATGGCCCCACCCACTATCTTTTAACAACTTTTGAAGCACCCACCAACAGTATGTATCTGACCAAGTTTGGTTACAATTGGGCAGACGGTTTCAAAGAAGAAGTCGTTTGAAATTGTTGACGGACAGACGGACAGACGGACGCCGGACACAGGGGTATCACAAAAGCTCACCTTGAGCACTTTGTGCTCTGGTGAGCTAATAAAAAAGTTACAGCTAATCCTCATTTTTGCAGATTTTTGTAAAGTGTAACAGCCATAACTCTGTAAAGACAAACTGAATGAACCTCAAAATAAACTCAGCTTCAAATTTTGTTGCTTAAAACATTTGTGTTAAGTTTCATTTATATCATTTTAATAGTTTTCCCAGAAAACAACAGACAAACTAAAAGTTGACCGACTAAAGCAACACGAAGTTCAAGGACCATAACTTTAGAATAAAATGACATATCAACCCCCCCGCAATATATGTGAAAATTCACATTATAGAGGTTTAACCATATAAAAAAAATTGAAGTAAATATCATTTCAAATGAAAAAGTTATGGCCATCCTCATATTTGCATAGATTTACATTATTTTTTTAAGTGCAAGGGCCATAACTCCGAAACAACAAATCAAATGATCCTCAGAATTGACTTAGCTTCAGGTCTTGATGCATTAAACATGTGTATGAAGTTTCATTAATATCTGTCAACAGTTTTTCCAGAAAACAGTGGACAAACTATTTGCATATATTTGCAATTTTTTTTAAGTAAAAGGGCAATAACTCCGAAACGAAAAATCAAATAAACCTCAAAATTGAATCAGCATCAGATCTTGATGCATTAAACATTTTTGTGAAGTTTCATCATCATCTCTCAAATAGTTTTCCCAGAAAACTGCGGACAAACTATTTGCATTATTTTTTAAGGACAAGGGCCATAACTCTGAAACGAAAAATCAAATGATCCTCAGAATCAATTCAGTTTCAGATCTTGATGAATTAAATATTTGTGTGAAGTTTCATTAATATCTCTCAGAATCAACTCAGCTTCAGATCTTGATGCATTAAACATTTGTGTGAAGTTTCATTAATATCTGTCAAATAGTTTTCCCAGAAAACAGCGGACAAACTATTTGCATGTATTTGCATTATTTTTTAAGTAAAAGGGCCATAACTCCAAAACGACAAATCAAATGAACCTCAGAATCAACTCAGCTTCAGATCTTGATGCATTAAACATTTGTGTGAAGTTTCATTAATATCTCTCAAATAGTTTTCCCAGAAAACAGCGGACAAACTATTTGCATATTTTTTAAGGACAAGGGCCATAACTCTGAAATGAAAAATCAAATGAACCTCAGAATCAACTCAGCTTCAGATCTTGATGCATTAAACATTTGTGTGAAGTTTCATTAATATTTGTCAAATAGTTTTCCCAGAAAACAGCGGACAAACTATTTGCATGTATTTGCATTATTTTTTAAGTAAAAGGGCCATAACTCCAAAACGACAAATCAAATGAACCTCAGAATCGACTCAGCTTCAGACCTTGATGCATTAAACATTTGTGTGAAGTTTCATTAATATCTCTCAAATAGTTTTCCCAGAAAACAGCGGACAAACTATTTGCATAGTTTTTAAGGACAAGGGCCATAACTCCAAAACGACAAATCAAATGAACCTCAGAATCAACTCAGCTTCAGATCTTGATGCATTAAACATTTGTGTGAAGTTTCATTAATATCTCTCAAATAGGTTTCCCAGAAAACAGCGGACAAACTATTTGCATGTATTTGCATTATATTTTAAGTAAAAGGGCAATAACTCCGAAACGACAAATCAAATGAACCTCAGAATCGACTCAGCTACAGATCTTGATGCATTAAACATTTGTGTGAAGTTTCATTAATATCTCTCAAATAGTTTTCCCAGAAAACAGCGGACAAACTATTTGCATATTTTTTAAGGACAAGGGCCATAACTCTGAAATGAAAAATCAAATGAACCTCAGAATCAACTCAGCTTCAGATCTTGATGCATTTAACATTTGTGTGAAGTTTCATTAATATCTGTCAAATAGTTTTCCCAGAAAACAGCGGACAAACAAAATGTTGACGGACGAACGAACGAACGGACGGACAGGGCCACGACAATATACGACCACATTTATTAGGTGGGCGTATAAAAATGGGGGGCAGAAAAAGAGCACCGGCTTTTCGAACCTTTATTTTAGAAATTGTTTACTGTAATTAACATAAAAATTCAGTCACTTGATTTCATCATGGACATGTGACCTTTGCATAAGACAAATGGGTCAGAGACTTTTCAATTTATGTTGATATTCTATATTTTTCTGATTTGATTTAATAAAGTATTAAGAGTTTTCTCATGTATATCATAGCTGAAGGAAAATAGACTGTAATGAGTAAATGACCTGTTTATGATGCATATTTCGTTTTTAAAGCTACGAGGTGTTGTTTACAGACAAAGCACCGGTACTCATGAATTGATGACGTAGTGCGCACAAATTGCGCATGCACTAAAAACACAAAATATTGAAAGGTTCGAAAATCAGACCTGTGGGATTCGAGAGAAGGCGCATCGACGATACTAAAAGCACTAAAATGTGTGACGAGTTAATTACCAGTACTTGGGGTGTAAAGTTTACTCTTGATGACCTAGGTACATCAATAGGTGACCAGACCAGTTTCGCCCACTAACCAGTTCGCGCCCAGGACGTTTTGTACCTGGTCGTTTCGCTCCCTTGGTTGTTTCGCCCCCTGGTCGTTTCGCCCACTGTATACAATATATAATGGTTATATACAAGTTATATGGTTAAATTCAGGTAATTTCGATTTTTCAATACATGGTTTAAAATTGGAGACATGAACCGTCTCATCTGGGTCTACTATGTTAGTGTAATTTAGTCACTAATAAATAATGTCGTCACCCTTAATAAGAGTCATTTCCAGAAAAAAAACCCAAGTATATTTCACCATTCATTAGATTTCATTCGTCAGGTAAAGTGTTGTCATAGCAGAAAATGTCAAGTCGAAAGCATACAGGGCTGACCCTGATCGGTAGGATAGGATTTTCGCACCCGTTATAGTCCATTTATAATGAATTAAGTAGGTGTTTAATCCACCTGCCCTAAGTACCAACTAATCAACACAATTTAGTGGCCGTTATAGAGAGGTATTACTGTATTAGTGCTGCTACAATGTTCGATTATACACATGTAATCAATGAATATACACTTGGACCCAATTAACAATACATAACATACAATATCGGGCATGTGTGAACCAATACCGCATCAATTTAATCACGAACGATTCATCACAGTGGGCGATTAAAAATATGTGTTAATAGGTGATTAAGCACTACTGTTTATCAGCCCTTGGTCACTACACAAAATTTGAAACTAGAAAATTGTGTCTGTAAGACAGTGATGCCCCCGTGTAGGTGCTTCCTAAGTCATCTGACCCTGACCTTGGGTTTGCGGGCAGCATGGGCCGGATGCGTAATGAAAGTATGGATGGTGTTGAATGTGTAGATGCAATTCCATGCCAATAGCTTTAGCGGTTAGTGAGATATAAGACGATGAAAAAACTGTGACAACCAAATGCACTTAAAACTTCTTAGTCATTTGACCTTGACCTTGGTCTTGCGGGAAGCATGGGCCGGTGCGTAATTAAAGTATGGATGGTGTTAAATGTGTAGATGCAATTCCATGCCAATAGCTCTAGCTGTTAGTGAGACATAAGATGATAAAACTGTGACAGCCAACTGCACTTAAAACTTCTTAGTCATTTGACCTTGACCTTGGTCTTGCGGGCAGCATGGGCCGGGTGCGTAATGAAAGTATGGATGGTGTTGAATGTGTATATGCAATTCCATACCAGTAGCTATAGCGACTATTGAGATATAAGACGACGAAAAAACTGTGACAACCAACTGCATGTAAAATTTCCAAGTCATTTGACCTTGACATTGGGCTTTCGGGCAGCATGGGTTTGGTGTGCAATGAAAGTATAGATGATATTTAATGTGTATATGCATTTCTATGTGAATAGCTACAGTGGTTAAGGAGATATAAGATGATGAGTGTGACAACCAACTGCACGTAAATATGACAACCAACTGCACGTAAAATTTCCAAGTAATTCCTGAGTCATTTGACCTTGACATTGGGCTTGCGGGCAGCATGGGTTGGGTGTGCAATGAAGGTATAGATAGTATTTAATGTGTATATGCAATTCAATGCTAATAGCTACAGTAGCTAGGGAGATATGACCTCGACCTTGGGCTTGCGGGCAGCATGGGTGGGGTGCCAAATGATAGCACAGATGGTAATTGATGTGTATGTGAAGTTTCATGTGTATAAGTGCAGGAATTACTGACTTATAACACTTGAAAAACTGTGACAACCAACTGCACCTAAAAGCGTTACAGACGGATGGACATGTGCAAAACATAATGCCCCCTGACTATCGTCAACGGGGGCATAAAAAGCGATTATATGACATTATCAATAGTTATGCAGAATAGGTAGGGAGTGAAAAATATCATATGTACGAAACAGTTATGATATAAGTCTTACCTAATGTAAGATGATCTGGACTCAGTAAATATTCGTTGGGTATCACGCACAGTGGCGTTCCGGGGGTCGGTTATTTGCCGATTATAGTAATGTTATTTTCTACTGTACAGTAGAAAATAACATTACTATAATCAGCAAATAACCGAGCCCCAGAACGCCACTGTGTAGAAAATGAATCTGGGTCTATTCTATATTCAAACATGTGTCCTTTAATAATATTCACCTGTGCACTAGAAATTTACAATAGATTTTGTCTGTGGAATTAGCCATATTACACCCGGGAAATGGTTGAAGTAATATTACTCGCCGCTCCGTTTTAGCGGGAAATAGCCAACGCATTCCTTCCTTTAATTCAATCAATAATAAATCAACACACCTGTGATAATCAGATGATAAGTCAATCTGACGTGTGTCTTTAAATCCATATGACGCATGACTGCTTTTACTTTCATGAATTATGGTTACACGAGTAATCAGTCTCTGCTCTGTTTGCATATGAAATTCCATATATCCATATTTCCAGTTCCCTACAACTATAATTAGAGAGAAGGAGAGGGTCAAACAGACAGACATACAGAGAAAGACACTAACCGGTATATACAATGTCGATAATTATAGATAATTTTGTGCCTGTTAATTGCTGTTTGTCGAATAACCTCTTTGATCGTATGTTGTCCTATAAATGATTATAATTGTCCTATCCCTAAAAAAGCTACTCTGTCATGCTGTCCTTGTTCAGAATTGAATATAATTTACATATTACTAGTACAGTTCTAGAATTTGGAAAGTACATGTATGGGGCTTTTCTGAATTTAACATTTTCGGAAATCTGATTTCATATACATTGTAAACCAGTTTTGTAGTGGGGGCGAAACGACCAGGGAATGGGGGGCGAAACGACCAGGACCCCAATTGGGAACGAAACGACCAGGTGCAACACGACCAGGTGCGAACCATCCAGGTGGGCGAAACGACTGGTAACCCATCAATACATCTCTTTAGATATACCTTATCGCCTACTCTCGATAGAGCCCCACCTGTTTTTCGAACCTTTCAATGTTTTTTTGTTTTTACTCATGCGCAATATGTCATCAAATCATGAGTATCATTGCTTTGTCTGTAAACAATGCCTCGTAACTTTAAAAACAAAATATGCGTCATAAACAGGTCATTACAGTATATTTTTCCTTCAACTATGCTAAACATGAGAAAACTCTTTAATACTTTATAAAATATCAACTGTAGTGATCGGCCTATATAAGGTATCTCCAACAGCCTTGCTGTTGGGTTAACCCTTTAGCGACATGGTTAGAGTGTCAGACTATTATCCAGGAGTCCGGGGTTCGAATCCCGGTAGAGGCCAGTAACTTTTCCTCCCTTAGAATTACTTCATTGGCGACGAGGATAATTCGGGTTGTATGCGGGGATGCATGTAAAGGCTTAGGGGCATGCATGGGTATATGCATGGCTCCTAAAGGTTAAAAGGGAGGGGAGTGTAGTGATCAGCCTATATAAGGCATCTCCAACAGCCTTGCTGTTGGGTTAACCCTTTAGCGACGTGGTTAGAGTGTCAGACTATTATCCAGGAGTCCGGGGTTCGAATCCCGGTAGAGGCCAGTAACTTTTCCTCCCTTAGAATTACTTCACAACATTAATTGAAAAGTGTACCACATTGAAAATGTTTGACAGCTCTGACCACTTCGGCTTATGAAAAGGTCACGTGCCCATGATGAAATCATGTGACTATGATTTTTTATGATTTCTAAAATAAAGGTTCGAAAAGCATGTGCTCTTTTTCTGGCCGTCATTTATTGGTTTTGTTATGCGGGTGCAGGGGTTTTTCACCTTCTATAACAGAGGCCTGTAAAAGGCCCCTTCCCAATTGAAAATTTCTTTAAAATCATGCAGTTTTCCCAAAAATCCAAACTTACACCAGCTTTTTTGTTTCCAAAATCAGCAATTTTAGCGATAATTCTTCCCAAAATCAGCAGGCTAAGGCCCTTTCCCAAGAGAAAAAGCCCTGGGGTGGTGGGGAACAATGGATTATTTGGGGATTAATAGATGAGGGTAAAATTACTTCATTGTTTCCAGATATGTATAAACGATTATTTTGGAATGCTGATTTATTATTTTCTTCAATATTCACGGTAAACGTTTTCTGTTCCTGGTCAAAGATTTAAGAGGTTCGAAAAACGGTGCGACCACGCTATATGTTAGACTTTTAAGACGGGAGATATTGTCCTGGTTTCTTTTTCTTGTGATCGTGTCATCCTCTGCTGTCCATTTTTTCGAGTTTGGCTGACTAAAATATATTATAAAATAACCTACACCAAGTTAAATTTAAGTAGTGAATGAGAAAATCACTTTACAATAAACTTACTATGGCAGATTTTTAAATTACCCTCCCAAAACCAAGCGTCCAACCTCCAACGCAGTGATCTCCCTCAATCCGATGTGACAAGGGAGATCACTGTGAGAAGTTTGCGAGATTCCGGGGACAAGGCTAACAAACTGACTGGAACCTGCGGGTGGTAACAAATACGGAGTGTCTATTGCCACGTATTTTTATAACCGGTGACAGGGTAAAAATCACACGCATCGTGAGAGTTACACTATACGGCAATAAATTCAGATAGCATTCTAATATCATGATTAAAATGCATTTATTTGGACGAATTACACACCTGGATAAGTAAGATATATTTTGTAACACTATTTCTTGTAACAATGCGTGGTATAGAATACTATTGCAATAATAGTACGGAAAATAATGACTAGATAAATTACCCACCTTAGTGTTGATCCACTTATAAGTAAAATTCCATATGAATCACATAAATCCACATAAATCCACAATAATCTATTTCACTTATGTGAAAGTGAAAGTATCCCTGCTTCCCACAAGCGTCCTTTGAATACTAAAGAAATGAATGCAAAAGTCAGCTAGGTTTGACTGATAACTCAGCATGCAAGCCGAGTTCATGTCAGCTTTGATACACAAATATCACAGTCGGTAATTACGAGTTGTTTGCAATGCAAACACCAAACACCACGCACACGACAGCTTAATTACGTCTAACAGCGTTGGTAAGCCGACAAACGCATTCATTGGTGTTACTCATTCACACCCGTAAACGTCTAACATCAACCAAACCTAATGTGGAGCAAACTTTGACCAAGCTGAATGACACATGATTTACCATATATAAGCTTCAGAGAAATCAAATTTCATCGAATAATCTGTTTCTCACGAGGCAAAGACTTCTTTTGATGCCATGTTCTGTACGTCGGAGATTTCATCCTCAAGTACCTGGATGTTGGAAACGGGTGTAAACAGAGCAGACCCTGATCAGACGGCCCCTATAGGAGCCATCTGATCTGGATCTACTCTGTTTGCAAATGCGTGAAAACACGTTTACCTAGTATACTGACGCCTTTTTGCAGCAATCCTCAAGTACCTGGATGTTGGAAACGGGTGTAAACAGAGCAGACCCTGATCAGACGGCTCCTATAGGAGCCATCTGATCTGGGTGTACTCTGTTTGCAAATGCGTGAAAACACGTTTATCTCGTGTACCGACGCCTTTTTTGCAGTGAAAATGGTAATAAACGTTCCAAAAAGAAATCGTAACATAACTGTTTGCAAAAAACCTTGAGCAAAACTCTGTATAAAATCACGTATAACATAAATTACGTGTCACTAAGCAAAGGGACATTACCGCTGAAAATTGTAAATGCTATTAGACTAGGTCATCGTTCCTTTGGTGCCACGTACGGCGATTTCTCCCTTATTTTAAGACATAAAACTACTTTTTTCATTGTAATAACTATTTCATATATCAGGTTTTCTGATACCAATTTTTTTTCGAAAATCTGGAGGGAAACTATGTAGAATCCCGTCTAACAGAAAATACGGGTCAATAAGCAAAGGGACATCACCGCTGACAAAGTAAATGACCGTAGGCTAGGTTATCGTTCCTTTGCTGCCACGTACGGCAATTTCTCCCTTATTTTGAGATATAAAATTACCTTTTTCATTGTAATAACTATTTCATATATCAGGTTTTCTAATACAAATTTGTTTTTTCGGAAATCCGGAGGGGAACTATGTAGAATCCCGTCTAACAGAAAATACGGGTCAATAAGCAAAGGGACATCACCGCTGACAAAGTCAGTGCTATTAGGCTAGGTTATCGTTCCTTTGCTGCCACGTACGGCAATTTCTCCCTTATCTTGAGACATAAAATTACTTTTTTCATTGTAATAACTATTTCATATATCAGGTTTTCTAATACAAATTTGTTTTTTCGGAAATCTGGAGGGTAACTATGTAAAATCTCCTCTAACAGAAAATACGGGTCAATAAGCAAAGGGACATCACCGCTGAAAATTCAATGACCGTAGGCTAGGTTATCGTTCCTTTGGTGACACGTACGGCGATTTCTCCCTTATTTTAAGACATAAAACTATTTTTTTTCATTGTAATAACTATTTCATATAGCAGGTTTTCTGATACAATTTTGTTTTTTTCTGAAATATTGAGCGAAATATAAAAAATTCATTCTAACAGAAAATACGGGTCAATAAGCAAAGGGACATCACCGCTGAAAATTCAATAACCGTAGGCTGGGTAATCGTTCCTTTGGTGACACGTACGGCGATTTCTCCCTTATTTTAAGGCATAAAACTACTTTTTTCATTGCAACAACTATTCCATATATCAGGTTTTCTATACAATATTTTTCTCTTGAGAGAATTATGTAAAATCCCGTCTAACAGAAAATACAGGTCAATAAGCAAAGGGACATCACCGCTGAAAATGCTTTCATTTTTTCTCTTATTTCAAGACATAACACTAATTTTACCATTGTAACAAATAGTTCATATATTAAGCTTATTATTACACATCTGTTTGCAACAAAACTGGAGCAAAACTGTACATAATAAGGTATTAAAAGGCCATACGTGGCACTAAGCACTGTACAGATCTACTTACGTGATACTAAGACATCGCAAATTATAGTAATTTTTTTTAAAAAAAATTGTCCATTTCATCGTTTTATACAATAACAGACTTTTATTTATTCATGTAACACATTAAAAGTAAAATAAATTTCTAACGTTTTCTTCTTCTTTTACAATAAGACTATTTGTATATATTGGCCGGAAACTTTCTTGAGATGGGGGTGATTTTCACGAAAAGGTGATTATTATGTGCATACGTGGTTTTAGATGACTTGCTAATGACACGTAATTACGTGGTAATAGACTCGGCCTAACAAATACTAGTGTTATCTTCGTTTTATTTAACCATTTCCCTCATTATCATATAGATGTATGTTTTATACATTTGCAAACTGAGCAGACCCATATCAGATAGCTCCTATAGCAGCCGTCTGATCGGGGTCTGCTCTGTTTGATTATAGTAAAATATAGATCTGATTCTACAGTTTCTGTCTGAGCCAAAATGTCCCTTGATCTTGATACTGAAGGTGTCACATCACTGACGACATTCTGACACCGCGCATCGGGCATGCTGGAAACTTAAAAACTGTACCCCCTAATTAAGTCAGTGAACTTCTCGGCATTATCCTTCGCTTTGACTATGCTCGATATTATAGTCGGATCCAGACTGTTCCAATCCTTAATAGTATTAGGAATAAAGCTAAACTTACGTGTGTCTGTTCTTGAGTACAGCTGTCTGAAATGCCTACTGTGCATATTTTTTGTCCTACGAACTGGTTCTTCGAGTCCATTTAACGGTATCTTTGCCCGACCTGTCAGTCCCTTAGCTAATAATATCAGTCTGTTTTGCCTCCTTCTGTTTTTCAGAGGCTCAAGTTTAAGTGTACCCATAATACTAGTAATTGAGGGTGTGCCTAAAAACAGTAACGTATACGTAACGTATACGTAAAGATGTTATATCTTTTTTCCTAGAGCATGCATCCTGTAAATATTTCGTGGGATTGATTTTGTGGTACTATTTCACATGCTGGTAAAAAAAATTGGAGTTTACAGCTTATATTTTATTTATTTTTTTATTGGTAAATCGGCCCGGACATTAGCCCCACCTCCATCTGAACGTAAAGATGCTGTATTTTTTTCCCCAGAGCATGTCTCTTGTAAATATTTCGTGGGAATGGTTCTGTGGTACTATTTCATCCGTTGGTAAAACAAATTAGCCGTTTATTGCTTTTATTTTATTGTTTTTGTTGTTTTTTGACTGGTAAATCGGCCCTCGGTATATCGAGCCCCCAATCCGAACGTAAAGATGCTGTAATTTTTTGTCTAGGTCTTTAATTATAATATTTTTTACGTGGATCGATTCTATAAATATTTTTTAAGATATCTACGACCAAAAAACCTATCCTGTTGCGTGTATTTTAATGTTATCGTTGTTAACAATGGGTCGGTAAGCCGTATTTATAAAGAACGGCTTTGCCGGCTATCGCCACGCACATTCTTGTGGACTATCGAAGCGGCTAGCAGTTAGATCGCATTTGCAGAGTACGGAATTTCCTTTATGATTAGGTAATTGTACAGATACGACAAATCTTTTATGTTTGACAGACAATCCTGTGTGATTAAAGGCGCATTTTCTGCTTAATCTTTCCTGGCAATACTGAAGGATAACATTTAACTATCTGCGACAAACAACCAATTAACCCGAAAAAAAGGTGATAAATGAAAACGGGCCAGCGGACTTTGACTTGACGGACGACCTGACATACATACAGAAGAGACAGACAGAAAGACCTACCTCGGTCAGAGATACTAGGATGGTTTCATCATAGTACAGTAGGACCTGTTATAAGCCATCATCAAAAAGAGCTCATATTAATGGTCTGTAAGGCAGGTAGCAGCTTAATGCAGTTCAAACTCAAAATTAATGCAGAAACTCCTACAGGAGCTTTATGTGTTACATCTTCCCTGCATTAAGCAACCACTTGCTTTCTATGTCCAGTCCATATAAGGTCTTTTCAGGCAAGTTTTACTGTATGTCTATGTGAGTTTAAGTTTATGTCTCTTAGTTTTCGTACCTGTTTGTCCCCGTGTTTAACAGACCCCCTCTCTCTATCTCTCTCTCTCTCTTCCATCCCTCTCCCCCCTCTTTCTCTGTATGTCTCTGTCTTTATGTCTCTGTCTATAAGTGTGTGTACGTCTCTGTCTTTCTAACCATCGTTTTCATTCCCTCTGTCTTTCACGTCACGATCTCCCCCCCCCTCTCGCTTTCCTCTCCCTCTTTCTCAATCTCTCACTATCATCAATCTACTAACCATCATTACATCCATCGATCCATCAGCCTATCTATCTTTCTCTCTGAGCCTCACTATCTGTTTCTTTTTCTCTCTCCCTCTCTTCCCCGTCAATCCCTTTCTCCCACGGTCCCCTTTCTCTTTCTTTCTCCCCGCCCTCCTCTCTAGCTATATCCTCTTCCATTTTCTCACCTCTCCCTTCTCTCTGTCTCTCTCTCTGGTCCAAATATTCACCAGTCCATTCACCCTATCTATCTCTCTGTATGTCTCTCCCTTTCCTATCTCTCGCCCTCCCTTCCCCTCAATCTCTCTTCCTCTCCATCTCTCTACCCATCTCTCTCTTCCCCTCTCCCCTCCCACTTTCTCTCTCAAAACGATATTTAAATTCCATTAAAAAGCATCCTCGTCATACAGCTGTTGACCAGTGCATCGACTGTTTTATGTTTTGGAAATATACTGAATTACAATGTATATCGATCGTCTCTGAGAGAAGGTATACTGATTGTGTTTTCATATACATTACTAGAGACATTACTAGAGATACATATTTACGCATTTTCGAACAGAGTAGAACCTGATCTGATAGCTCCTGTTTGAACTTATGATAAGGATCTACTGTGTTTGTTTAGGGAATAGAATAGATCTGATACTATGTGTCTGTCAGGGACCAAATACCGTTGCTTTTAAAATTGTCATTATAAACGTTATCTAATATAAGACATCGGGGGAGTCAAAGGGCTTTTGATCTAGGGACTTTTGATATACATGTACACTCGGTTCAAAATCGTCGTCAGCCTTATTTGAAGTATCCAAAATGGTGGTCCTGCAAGTCCTCTCTAAACTGGACGTATGAAATTAGAGTCAATGCTGTTCCTTAGACAAGCGGGGTCCTCTTTAAAATGGACGTATGAAATTAAGAGTCAATGCTATTCCTTAGACAAGTGGCAGTTTAATATAGGAGAGTCATACAGAAAGTTCCACAGGAGCTTTCTGTGTGATTTTCACTCTGCTATCAGCAGCCGCTTGCCTAAACGGATCTAAATTCTTGTTTCTTTAAATTCCAGTTTAGATTGGCTTTAATGTAATTTTCTTCTCCTGAAACCGTCTGCTTCGAATTTCAAACTGGAAGGATCGTCAATGTCTTTACAGAACTATATTCAGGTTGCCAACGAGTTTGACTCCTGATGAGACGCCAAGTTACTCGGTTAGAGTTAGACTGTTTGAAAAAAATAGCATACGACGGTGAAATAGTTAACCAGATTTTTTTCACACACAAAGCATATAAATTCAAGTAATTACTGCCTGAATATTCAATGAATGAAATTTTCACATTGACCAGGAATATTCGGACTCAGATCTATATTATCCAATATGCAAACAGAGCAGACTCTGATCATGTTAGATGTCACTTTCTCTTAACCCATTTGCTCCAACGATCCCATATTAGGGACATATGCAAACAGTGTAGACCCTGATCAGACGCCGCATAATGCAGCGTCTGATCAGAGTCTACACGGTTTGCTGATAGTAATTTTAATATAAAACAAAACGAAATTGAAATTTTAGGCCAGACACATCTTAGATAAAAAATGGACTAATCCAATATATAAACATGGAAGAATCCACTGGGAGCAAATGGGTTAACATGTATACTAAATAGAACTGAAAACAGGTTAAATATATATAGGCTAATCATTCTAGCTGAAATATGGCCCTAACCAAGAACTAATTGCAACAGAAATTATTATGGTCTTTTTGGTATCATCAATGTTTGTACTTTAAGTAGACAAAAGTCCCGGTTCGAATCTTTTGCAAATTTTCCAAAATTTTCTATTGAAATATGGTATTGAAAAATGCTGCCGAAACATCCATTATGGACATAGGGCAAACATATCAGCCTTAAACTGATTTGTAGCATGTTTATTCAAATAGTATTTTCATCCTATGGTGTAACAGTGTTATAAATACCATCTTGTAATATAGAAACACATTTATGAATATGATTATACACTATAACGCGAATAATTAAGGGTTCATTTACCCCACCCACTCTGTTTAACATTATCAATCAACAATAATTATGAAATGGATGCCACCACTAAGCGAATACACACCTGTTTTGGCGTGTTGTTTTTGACAATATGACAAACATATCAGCATTAAAACGAGTTATAGCATCTTTATTCTTTAAATAGTTTAGTGATCGCTTAAGGGAAGTTGAACTGTATATAAATAACTGACAGACATTAGGCAAATATTTCAAGCTTATAGCGTGCACATTGTACATATGACCAACCGCCGAGCGTATGTAGCGCAGTCTGACCACCTCTTAGCAGATATTTACAACTTTATATCTGCAGTATAACCTCTCTTCAGCTGCAAATAAATAAACAATACTACAATAAGCAACAGACTGAATTAACCCCACCCACCCAACCACTGTCCCACCAAAAAATGGACATGGTTTAAATAGCCGATGTAAAGAGATTTTGCTATAGATCTACCATGTATATAAATGTTCACATTATATACATGTTATATCTAGCATGGTGACCGTTTTAAGGAGGTTAGACTGTATATAAATATTTAACTGACATACACTAGGTAAATATATTAAACTTATGACGGCCACATCATACATATCATGACCAGCCACCGGACGTGTGAAGTTGTCTATGATATCTCTTAACCATTTCCCTGTTGAATATTCATGTAAGAAATAGTGACAAAATGAATGTTCATTAGCTGATTTTTATAAAAGCATAATTATGTGCACATGATTTTTGGTGTCGGTACAAACTGTATTCAGATCAATTATGATTTCATATGAAAACAGAACAGACCCTGATCCTATAGGAGCCTGTCTCATATGGGCACATCTTGTTTGCAAAAATGTTAAAAAACAACGTCTGTGTGCAGGAAAGGGTTAACATATATTTACAACTTTATTTCTACAGTATAACCTCTCTACAGCTGCCAGTAAATTAACAATACTGCAATAAGAAACTGTCTGAATTAAACCTTCAAACTTGGACCTTGTTGGAATGGTCGCTGTAGAGAGGTTTTACTGCACACAGAAATGTATTACATGTAATTTGATTATAAATTATAGACCTAGTAATGTGGACGCTTTGGGGACGTTAGTCTGTAAATAAATAAATGACACACGGTGGGTAAATATATCAGGCTTGTTGTGACGTGCACATTGTGTATATGATCAGCCAACGAACGTGTGAAAAGCAGTCTGATCATGGTCTGTGATGTCTCCAACAGATAATTAGAACTTTGTGTCAATGTATAACCTATGTACAATAAATAAACAATACTGCAATAAGCATCCACCTGAATTCAATCCCGAAACTTGTACTTGTTGGAATGTCCACTGTAAAGAGGTTTTACTGAACAGAGAAATTTACGCATTATACATCTCTCTGCTCATATTACATGTCTTCTGCAAATTCCTCCATTGGCGATAAGATGGTGGAGTTGGAGCAGGATACAACTTTACAATATCCATAGATCTATACTTGCGGCACGTGCATTTCTAGGAGTCGCAGTTTACTTTGCAGTTACGTTCTACAGCTTGCAAAAAACTTTCTGGACGTGGGGATAGTGAATCTAGTGATGTCACTGGCACTATCCTTTACTGTACAATGGTCCATCTGAAGTCTAGAGGGTTTAGCGACTCGTCTCCCATCCAAATTTTTGTTTGGTGGTAAACTCTCGGGCTATGGAATCTGGCCACAGCTGATGCTGGTAGAACTGTTTGAACTGGTACTGAAGTACATTTGTAGTACTTGACACAACCTTGCCTGCAAATTTACTTTATCCCAGTTGAATCTGTCTCATAATGGATGGTTCGCCATACACATTTTTCAGCATTAGTTCTCCAAATCCGTTGACGTCGTCAAGATGGGTCGCATTCATGAATTAAATGCACAGGTTTTTTAAGACATAGTTTTTTTGACACAGAGGATGCAGTTGGTGTCATGTTTTATTAGCTTGGATGCCACGTCAATTATGTTGTTTCTTTTCTTCATCAGAGAGTGCCTGGGAATGTTCATAGAAGTTGTGA
The DNA here is from genome assembly GCA_963576725.1 of Azorinus chamasolen. Taxonomy (NCBI): domain Eukaryota; kingdom Metazoa; phylum Mollusca; class Bivalvia; order Cardiida; family Solecurtidae; genus Azorinus; species Azorinus chamasolen. Next base: position 27,736,868 of record OY755241.1, on the reverse strand, counting down.
ACGATGAAAGAAACACTGCTAAAGTGTAATGATATCACTCTCTCTATCAGTACTACTTACTATATGTAACAACTGCTTCAGCAAAGTGTTCCAGAATCTTCTTTTTCACATGGCTCTTAGAATAATCTTTTTGGTCACAAATTTCTGCCATTTTCTGTTCCAAGTCGCTGATCGCCAAACTTGAATTTATGCTACTTTCAATAAGTTTGACAATATGCAGAAATGCTTCCTTTTCTGTATATTTTTCTGTTCTACTAGACTTTTGAATTCTCCCATTTGCTTTAAAGTTTGGAATAGTTTTACCATTCCTGAAATTGACACTGCATGTTTGGTGGTATACAGCATCAGCTGCTGGCAAATTTGAAACATTTGACATTCTGATATGAATTTCATTTGACCATTCGTCATTTCTTACATTGCAGTACTTTAGGTTTTCCCTAAAAATCCAAACTTCGACCAGGAAACACATCTGGTAGTTTTCTAGCTAAAGGACTATTTCAGCTACTGAAGAACCAAATATACACCGTATTTTAAATTGAAAAAAAAGTCAGATCAAAGAGCTCTTTGTGGTGAGTGGCACTTAAATTGAAAATTCTGGGATGTACTATTGTGCTTTGTAAAATCCTTTCTACAGTTTTTATGGACAATGTCAGCCGGTTTTATATTCACTTTGAAATCATTGTTTCCATTCGCACGTAAAATGCCACTGCACCCTCTTGCTTCTAGGCGAACAGTTGCTCTAGTATCATGGATATTCTCCTGATAGATAGGACAGGGCTCCATCTGAAATACAAATATTAACATAAAAAGAAAAAAATGCTAATAACACGCCACGTTACATTTTGATTTAGACAAAGTAAACGAGGTTGTTCATTCTTAGTGCACTTAATAGTGTGTTTTGGACTGCTGAACTATAAGACGTACATACTGTTTTTGTTTTTTAATCCCATTCAAAGACTCTTCTACAAAATGATGTACCTAAAAGATGTGTCATACCTTTGTTTTGACACTAAATGTTTTTCATTCTTTACACCGATATTTCCTGGATATTTCCAAAGCACTTCAATTATGAGAATGTTGGACCATGACCCTAACATAAATGTAGCAGGTATTTCGATTAGAAATCTACTACATTTATGGATTTTGAAATATCACTTACATTGTGTGTGCAAGCCCTTGAATCTCCACCCTATCTCCCTCCGCATAAACTACTTTGAATGCCTGTTATTGCAACGGAAAATGTCCACCAGTGCCCAGTGTCGAGAAACTCATCTGGAAACAAATACAAATAAATATGGAGTAATAAAATCAATTTCGTCATAAAGATATTGATTTAAATGACAAATTAGTGTAGGTGCATGTAAGCACCGATAAATTTGAATCTTCTATTGGTCATGGATTGGTGTCTATGAAATAATACAAAAAGGAATTTAACTTCCAAATAGACAACTAGTTGCATTGGTTGGGTTGGGGCACAATGCCTGTAATTAAATCTAGAATTCATGAGAACTTCAATTTAATTATACATTTGTACTAACGTTTGTTCAAGATATGGCATCCCTATCATGGCGTATTCTACATTATCCAGTCCCCGAATGAACCATATATGTAGATCTTCCACCTGAAATAAAATTACATTGGTTCATTGACACGAACAATCAAGATCTAATCATAAAACAAGCAAATTGTTGAAGGTTACGCTAATGTTAACATGAATTAAATCCGAATACGTAAAGAAATTTATGACCAAAATGTGCTTCCGTAGAAATGAAAAATATGGATATGGTATTCACCAAATATTTAAGGCAACAAGCATGTGTGGGACCAATATATATTTATATTTCCAGTACCTAAGATGTAATACGGACTACAACGCAGTAGATCTAGTTATAGAATTACTGGTCTTGTTTACAATTTATTTTAATTTTATTTATGTGCGTCTGGATCGATCCAATACTGAATAGATCTATCAAGGGAACAAGTTGCCGAAATAAAGACATCATAAAAAAGCAGATTTACCTGATATTGTACTCAGAGTGAATGGGTTTGAGAAGCAGTTAAACACCAGAAGATGGTTAGAAATTGATAAAATCCCGTTACGTTTCCTTCTTGTTTTCCTCCGCCATGGTACTTCTCTGACGTATTTATAGCATGACGTCACAAACTACAGCGCGAGATGCCCAATATTCTTCATAGGGTGGGGCATGTGCGACATTTGGTTTATTATTAATTCTATTTACTTAGAAACGTCCCCAAATGCTCCCTAGTCTGTTTAATCGTTATGCTTAGCATCTGATAACCAGATTCTCTACTTCGATGTCATCACCACAGTTCTTGATTGATTTTCCCTTTAAAATTAAAACATAATGTATCTAATCGTTCGTGACCAAAAATGTTATACCACATTGATAATTAATTTCTGTTTGAGCAAACTCTATCATACCGGTATCTACTATTGCAGCACGACAACATGTACTTGGACATTGTTTACACTAGTCAATTGCTTCTGCTAATCTAACTAATGTGTTATTGTTGCTTATGTTTAGCATATAATGAATTCCTTTATAGCCATTATGTTTCAAAATGGATAACAGACTGTCAATGTTTTAATATATTTTCATTACTCTGTCTTTGCTGTCCAAATGTATCACCAGTACCCAATGAAAGATTATTAAGTCCTTGGCCTTTGCCATCATGTGCTAATAGATGCATTAGAGACAGCATTGGATGGAGCAACTCTGATTTCATTTATTCTTTAACGTGTATAGTGTATAGAATTGAAAACTGAAACCCATATCCAGCAACATTTACCTGACATCGGACCAACCAGTCCACCTTAGTACCATTTTGAAAGTCTTTGGTATGACCCGATCAAACTCTCTACGTCCTGTCCGAAAAAGAACGCTGTACCGACTGAGCTAACTGAAATGCTGGCCTTAACTTGACCAATGGACAAACTAACGGATGGTCAGACAAAATACGTTTAACTTCAAATTACCTTGAAGTGAAAACAGAATGTCTGTATAAGCATGCTTGATATGGTAATCGCCATTTCATGTTCCTATAAACCCGGTATGTCTCGCAACGTTTATGTTTCCATCTCTCATACACCAATGGGGGCTTTGCTTCAAACCTTCACAAATTGGCAACTACCATTAAGAAGGAAATGTTTGTTATGACCATTGTATCCAGATTTACAGGTCTTGGCAACTTTCTTCACTATAAAGCATATAAATGCATAAAACTTTCTCAGATAGTAAGCAAAATTACGGGACTTTGTTTTTTCTCTCTCACTAAAATGCATACTTGATGACAATATCATCATAAGGAAGGAGGGGAGTGGATCCATTTCCTATAGATCAAGTTGCAATGTTTATTGATGAATAATACATATATAAGAGTATATCATGAATGAGCTAGTTCTGAAGTGGTTGATCGGATATTTATAGTTTACCTGCTACATACAAGTTTCATAAAGGGACATAATTTAGCCTAAACAATATCTGGGTTCTGGCTCAAAGGGTTTTTGTCGTTGATATAATGATAATGAAATGCTGGTGAAATTTCATGGGGCTAACTCTTAAGATACTTCAGTTTTGGCACAATTTGAGTGTATGAAAGTTTTTTAAAAGGGACATAACTCTGACAATTTGCATTAAGAGATGCTAGATGTAAGGGTTCTAGTCTGAAGTCAATTATTTGCCATTATTACTGTGAATATACATATGAAGTTTTATGAGCCTAGTTATAAAGATGATGAAGGTATTAAAAACTCCGGAGATATTTTACTTCTGCAAAATACATATGAATGTAAACACAATTCCATGTACATATGAGCAAGAATTTACTTTATATAATCCACTTTTTGTGAAAAAATAAAAACATAAATGAAATGTTTGTAACTACAGCTACAAGCCTTTCAATTTTCAAGTAGATACAATGTGTAACAAGAGAGAGACATCAGTTTGAGATTTAATGATATCTTACCAAAAAACATTGATAGCATTATTCCCCAAAGATGGTACCGATGGCCAAATTTTGGGCCTCTGGCTCATGGCCTAAAAGTACGGCTAGTCCACACCGTTACTGTTATTATGCACTGTTGAAGTGCTCATTATACCCTTTGAGTTCTATTTTATTTTGCTGTTTGTTTGTTTGTTTGTGTTTGTTTGTTGTATGGTATTTACCTACTCACATAGCCTTGCCCTACTATTTTGCAACATTAGCCCATTTTGCAAGTACTCCGACATGCTCCTAAAGCTCAGAAGACCTCAGAAGTCCGGAAACCTGTTCGTGGGACAGACTGTGTGGACCCCGATCGGGGGGCTCTTTTAGGGGCCCTTTGATTTTGGTCTACACTGCCTACCTATAGTTTTTGGCCAAAATGGGTTAATTACATATATCTTCAATATGTACCTCTTATCACATCTGTATGTGCGGAGTGAAAGAATAAACTGTAAACTGTAAACTGTCTGTTTGTCTGTCTGCCTGTCTGTCTGTCTGTCCGTCCGTCAGTCCGTCGTCTGTCTGTCAGCCTGTCTGTGTCTGCCAGCCTGCCTGTATGCACGTACGTGTGTATGTACGTACGTATGTATGTCTGAAACAAATTCGCATGACACCCAACCCTATCTCTCTGCATGTCTGTCTCTGTCTGTTTGTCTGCCTGTCTCTGTCTGTCTGTCCCTCCCTCCTTCCCCCTCTCTCTCTCATTCTGTCTGTCTGTCTTTCTGTCTGTCTCTCTCTCTCTAACTAACTAACAAACAAACAAACATGGATAGAAAGAGATATAGAGGAAGATATACATAGACATTAATACACATAGACATAACAGATAGCCACAGATAGGGAGACACAGAGAGAAAAAAAGGAGGATGGTTAGGAGAAAGAGAGAGGGGAGAGGAAATGATGGACAATGAGAGAGGAGAAAGATAGACGATAATTTTATGGGTTGGTGGATAGGTTGTTCGAGGATAGAGGGAGGTTGGATCTGGGATAGAGAGAAAGAGAGATGAGAGAGAAAGAGCGGTAGGCTGGTGGAATGGTGGTAAGTAGGTTGGGGATAGCGTGAGAGATAGAGGGAGAGGAGAGAGAATGAGGAAGACGAAAGAGAGAGAGAGAGAGGAGAGAGATGGACCGATAGATATATGAATGGAATGGTGGTAAGTAGGTCGGGGATAGTGCGAGGGAGATGCAGGGAGAGAGAAAGAGGGAGAGGAAGGGGAGATGGAGAGAGGGACGGGAAAGAGAGAGATGTGAGAAAAATACGGTGAATGGTGAGCAAGTAGGTCAGACAGAGAGAGAGAGGGAGGGAGAGCGAGATAGAGGGGCAGGAAGAGAGAGAGAGAGAGAGAGAGAGAAATAACAGGTGTCCATGGTGTCATTATTTCTTTATGAATATTCATTATGTGATGGGTTTACACATACAGCAATTTCGCTTAAAATGGAAGAGGCAATGCTCAAGTTATACGCCTGGTATGCAATATATCTCTTGCCTATAGAATCGTAGCAAGGACATATATAAATAAAAAAATGATATTCATCTTCAATATCTAAAATATTACAACACTGGCAGTGTCTTTGGTCTATATTTTCTGGGATATTTTCTCGCGCATATCTGCCCGTCTGAATTCAAACCAAATTCTTTTTTACGGTGAAATGCCTATTTTCATCGCCTACCTACCGGAAAGTTTTCCAAATCCATATGTACTGTTAAATCATAGCTGTGGTTAGTCAATAAAGGAGAAAAAACTCACACCTTTTGTTTATTTTATACCGGCACAAAACAGGTCATGCTTTGTGTGTGAAAATAACTATCAAACTGGTTAACTCTTTCATCGTCGTATGCTATTTTTTCAAACAGTCTAACTCTATCCGAGTAACGCGGCGTCTCATCAGGAGTCAAACTCGTTGGCAACCTGAATATAGTTCTGTAAAGACTTTGACGATCCTTCCAGTTTGAAGTTCGAAGCAGACGGTTTCAGGAGAAGAAAATTACATTAAAGCCAGTCTAAACTGGAATTTAAAGTACAAGAATTGAGATCCGTTTAGGCAAGGGCTGTTGAATGCAGGGTAAAAATCAATCTGTGTGTGACTTTCTTCCTATATAAAGGTTCCACACAGCATTGACTCTAATTTAAAAAAAACCGTCCAGTTTGGAGAGGACTTTCTGTATTAGGACCCACGAGAGGTATAGTGCATTCCATTTAGATACGTTGAATAAGGCCGACGACGATTTTGTACCACCGGTATTGCAGTGTTTTAACTGCCATATATACTCGGAACAAAAAAATTAAATTTACACATTTGTCGATAGCGACAGAGTCTTATATCTTGACTACGATTTCGTTCAACGTAACTATGTACAGAGGGTTTCGTATTCCTTAACCCTTTACCTAATGAATGTTCATGTAAAGAAATAATGACCAAGGGAAATACTGAAATTAAGCTCCGATATTTGGTCCCTGATAGTCACATAGTATCATATATAGAATATTCCTTAAAGTTAAACAAACACAACACATGCAGATCCTTATGAAACAGATCACACAGGAGCTATCAGAACTTTGAAAATGCGTAAAAATGTGTATCTGGTATTGTACATGAAACCACAATAAGCATGACTTATCTCGGAGACGATCGGTGTAATTCAGAATATTTACAGAAGTAAAGTCTATACACTGCATGGTCTAAGGCTGTATGATGAGGATGCCTCTTAATGGAATTCAAATGTCAGTTTGAGTTTGAGTTTGAGTTAGAGAGAGAGCAAAAGATAGGAAAGGGAGAGACAGACATACATATAGATAGATAGGATGAATGGACTGGTGCGTAAGTGGGTCAGGGATACACATACAGAGAGATATGGAGTCATAGGAGAGAGAGACATAGAGAGAGACAAGAGATGATGATGGAAGAGGATATAGCTAGAGAGGAGATCGGAGAGAGAGAGAGAGAGAGAGAGAGAGAGAGAGAGGGAGGGGGTGACGGGGAAGAGAGATAGAAATAGATAGGGAGGATCAGAGAGAGAGATAGATAGGCTGATGTATAGATGGATGGGATTATGGTAAGCAGGTTGATGATAGTGAGCGAGAGAGAGAGGGAGAGGAAAGAGAGAGGAAGAGAGGGAGGAAAAAGAGCGTTATAGAAGAGAGAGAGAGACAGAGAGAGAGAGAGACAGACAGACAGACAGAGTGAGAGAGAGAGAGAGGGGACGGGCGGGCCGGCGGGCGGTTAGACAGACAGAAATTTGTACACACTTACAGAGAGAGAGACAGACACGGGTAGAGGCACATACTCACAATGACATACAGTAAAACTTGTCTTAAGCGACCGGACAAAGGAATCTTAAAAATTAGGTGGTTGCTTAATGCAGGGCAAATGTAATGCAGAAAGCTCATAAAGGAGCTTTCTGCATTAATTTTGAGTTTTGACCTGCATTAAGCTGCCACCTGCCTTTCAGACCATTAATATTAGCTCTTTTTACTTTTTCTTACTCTACTAGCATCTCAGACCAAGGTAGGTATGCCTATCTTTCTGTCTGTCTCTCTGTATATCTGGTCGTCCGTCCGCTGGCCAACTTTCATTTGTCACCTTTTTCGGGCTAATTAGTTGTTTGTCGCAGCTAGTTTCAATTGGCTACTTTAAACTGTTTGTCTAAAAGTTAGCCTCCAACATATTCAATTCAATTCAATTCAAAATCTTTATTTCGGCTAATCTTTACAGATCATAGCCCTATACTGGGCGGTTATGTTAATGAGAAGAACATGAAATAATACATATATAGTCAAATCAAATTTTCATTTCAAATCATCCATGTGATAAGATCAATCGTTTACATTAACGTTTGTTTTATGTATATGTGTTTGTGTTTACTACGAGAAGTCTCCCGACTATATACCGTCCGCTCTGTCCCGAGCGATCACGGAGAGCCCGTGCATATACCCGGGTGACCAGAGCTGTCGGCAAGTCATGCGCGGAGCAATGTATGATATTGATGTTTTGATCATGTTTATAATTTATGTGGAATTTACTAATTCTGTTGGATAGTCGCTTCTGGAATACGTCTCATCAAATCAGGTAGGCGTTTAGATAATTATTGTGCATTTCTATTCTATTTTTGTACTATAACTTAAAATTATGTAAATCCCGTCTGGACCATTCCCAAAGAATGGTCCGAACAGGGTCTACACAATTTGTATTCTATGTACGGCATTTAGCTCAGCTCTATGTGTGAATTAATAACTTATTTACATAATAATACATTTAAACTGCTTATTTACATAATAATACATTTAAACTGCTCAGTAATCAAATAGTGTAGATCCTGATCAGTCTACCCAACAAGCAGCAGACTGCTATAGTGCTCATAATTTGTTAATGATACTTGTATGGAATTCCGTACATCTTTTTGTGTGTATAAATAACTTTCGTAATAAAAAAAACAAAAACAAACACCTTAAAACTACTTAGTGATCAAATAGTGTAGATCCCGATCATTCTCAACAAGCTGCCGACTGATCGGAATGTTCACAATTTGTAAAATCTACATGCATGAAATACATACGTGGATTAATAACTTATTATCATCACAAATAAACCTTTACCTTCTCAGTAATCAACTAGTGTAGATCCTGATCCGTCTGGACAACGAGCAGTAGACTGATCAGAGCATTCACAATTTGTTAGAGATACACGTATGGACCCGCACAACTTTGTGTGTGGATTAATAACTCATTTACACCATATACCATAACTAACGCAGGTAATCAAATTGCAAGGAAAGGGTAAGCAAAAAAGACGCTTTTGTTAACCCAGGAATGTATGTACAAGCATTAAAGAATTATCGCATCTTAAAGGAAATCACTATTCCTTTCTATGCAATGCTATCTAACAGGTGCTAGCCGCTTCGATAGTCCACAAGATTGTGCGTGGCGATAGCCGGTAAAGCCGTTCTTAATAAACACGACTTACCCACCCATTATCAACAACGATAACATTAAAATACACTCGACTGGATATATTTTTTTGTCACAGAGATCTTAAGAAATATTTATAGAATTGATCCACGTAAAAATTATTATAAATAAAGACCTAGAAAAAAAATTACAACATCTTTACGTTCGGATGGTTGGGCCTCGATCGTCGGAGGTCTGATTGACCAAACAAAAACAACAAAAACAATAAAATAAAAGCAATAAACTCCAAGTTCTTTATACCAACAGGTGAAATAGTACAATAGAATAAATCCTACGAATTATTTACAGGAGACATACTCTGGGGAAAAAAATACAGCATCTTTACTTTCAGATGGGGGTGGGGCTAATGTCCGGGCCGATTTACCAATTTAAAACACCAAAAACAATAAAACATAAGCTATAAACTCCAATTTTCTTTTCACCAACATGTGAAATAGTACCAAAACATCAGTCCCGCGAAATATTAACTGGTTACATGCCCTAGGAAAAAAAGATATAGCATCTTTACGTATACGTTACGTATACGTTACTGTCTTTAGGTACTCCGAGTAATTGACCCTGGATTGTAATTGTAATCAGACGTTATGAATCTTGCAGCTCTTTTTTGAACACTCTCTAGTTGGTCTTGAAGATACTGTTGATTGGGGTCCCATACAGTGCTTGCGTAGTCAAGAATAGGGCGGACTAGGCCCTTATATGCTTGGAGTTTGACGTCTTGAGGACAACATGATAGGTTCCTCCGGAGTAGTCCAAGAGTTCTACTTGCCTTATTGCAGATAACCGTAACATGCTTGCTCCAGTTCAGATCACTGGTTATATTTACACCCAAATACTTTATTGAGTCCAGAACCTCAAGTTTCGTCCCTTCTAATGTATAACCAAAGTTCATGAACATCTATCCCTTTTACGAGTGAGTGTCATCATATTACATTTCACTGGCTGAAAACGCATTCCCCATTTGCGTGCCCAATTACCTAAATTATTTATATCTTCCTGCAATATCTTACAGTCTTCAATTGTGTCTATTGGACGGTAACAAACACAGTCGTCGGCAAAAAGCCTGATTTCCGAGGATATTGTCCACTATGTCATTGATATGAACTAGGAAAAGTATAGGTCCCAGTACTGTTCCTTGTCCCATGTCCATATTGTAAAAAAAATAAATAAACTATATGTCATTACAAAAAAAAGATCTAATTAATATCCATGGTGTTATTATTTCTTGCATGAATATGCAACCGGAAAAGGATTAAGTAGAAATCTCCCTAACCCTTTCAATACTACAGTTTTTCAGAGTGGAATATGGCCCATCATTATCTGCAGGTGGAGTCTATTAAGTATGGAGAGGGTATACTTTGCGAGAGATAAGACATTGAACGACAAATAGTACAGCCCCCGGACAATAGCCTGTTAGTGTTTAACTAGTGTCCATTTAGTATGGAATACTTAAATCTGCTAAGGGATTCTGAATGGCAAACAGAGCAGACCCTTATCAGTGGGTTTCTAGCTGTAGGTCTACACTTTATTCAAATGTCCGTATCTTGTTTCCTGAATTGTTCAGGAAAAATGGAAGAATATTCATCTTGTGGTAGTGGCTTGGCCTATAGTGGTTGGGCATTGAGCTGATAATCCAGGGATCCGGGCCTCGAAAGTTCAGATACGCTTTTTAGTGTCTCTCACCCGCACTAGGTTGCCTCCTCTCCGCTCAAGGGTTAAATGGGTTCCTGTGAGGGTCACTAGTCGGCTGCGACAGCATAATCGCGCCATATATCAGCAATGCACAATGTTGTAGGTGAATAGCTCAATGACCAGGGGAGTAAATCTACAGTCGGCTGAGCGGTCAGTCGGACGGAAAGCAGACTGTAATGCTGCGTTTACACTCAGCCACGATGTTCACGATCTAGAAAAAGCACAGAGGCGTCACGATTTATTGCATTAATTTTCATTTCCTACGCTTGTGTGTGCTTGCTTACGACCGCTGTGCGTTTTGCTACCTCATGTAGCGTTTCGTTACGAAACCAACACGATTTTTGCAAAGATCTGTCACGTCCTCTCAAGGGGTGGTACTAAACAGAGACAACAAGTGTCAACTAGAGACAACTAGAGACAACTAACATAAAAATACGTTTTAGGGTATTATTTATATATTCAAAGCCAAATAAAGTAGTATTATACCGTAACAGATTGAAAATTATCAGTTTGTATCCAAAATAATGTCTTAGATTGCATTTTGAACCCCTGTTGCACCCCAATTACACCAACTATATTCCGCCAAGTATAGCCGACTCAGAGTCAACTGGAGTCAAAAAGGGATATACCTCTTATTAACTGTGTTAATGTGGAGAATTATATTATAATGATAAAAGAAGTTATTATTTTTATTATTTCTGTTGTTTTCATTTTGATCAATATATGTAAAGTGAGATAGTTTATTAATTTTGATCGCTGTACACGCAATAGCTGATTATGTGTTGACGTGTGATTTACAAAATCGTGATAATCGCACATAAGCTACTACTGTTTGAGCACCGGTTCATTTGAGCACTATGTAGACCCAGATCAGTCATTTCACCGTCAATATGGGTTTTGATCAAGATATGTGGAGTTTGATCTGGCAAAGGAAAACACTTTTTTAAACGAATGCAGTGAATACAATGAAGACCCTGATCAGCCACAGAGTTGACAGTGTAGACCCAGAAATTCATATTTTGATTACTTTTTTATTGAACGCATCAGTCACACTAACGTACTCGTACATGTGCACAAGTTAGTGCGCCCAGGATTCGGGACGATGACCTGGCGTTTTTTGAGCCCCGAATTTTGAATTTTGAAAACTTATGCCAATGTTCCAAACAATACTCAAAACTCCTCAAAATAATTTCGATCAATTGTTACAAGATAACAATATTTACAGCTATTTACAAACATCCCCCATATATTAAAGTATTCTGTTAATCTGGCTAAATAATTTAAATGTTTGTTTAAAATACATTTAAATTCAGATTATAAACCAAAGAGACAAATTTGGTAATAGTGGATGGAAAGTCGGCAGTTTAAACGCCTAATTACTTTCTCCAAACTTTATTCGATGGAGAATATATAACTATCATAATGTGAATAACATTTTAACCCTTTCTCTCATATAAACGTGTTTTCACGCTTCTGAAACAGAGAAGCCCCAGATCAGATGGCCATCTGATCGGGGTCTGCTGTTTGCTTATGGAATTTTGAAAGAGCGATATGTTTCATTACTGTCTAAAATGGCTATAATGTTCCATCTTCCTTATTTCATTATAACTATTTTGTCCATGAATATTCAGTAGGTATTGAAATTTGGAATAAACACTGAAAGGGAAAGGGTTAAACGTTGAGATTGACTCAGATCGTTTCAGAACCATGGCCTAAATCAGAGACAGATAACGTCCTTTGTCAGCCATGCTTTTAAAACGGATAGCCAAATGTAATAGTTTACGGCACATATCGTTAGTCTAAGTTATAGCTGACCGTTTGAATTAACCATGGCAAAAAACGGATGACCGAATAATATAGTAATTGTTGAATTAATAGTTAGCACCTGGCCTATTTCGGTACTGTCCCTAGTTGTAAAATATTAACATAACATGGTAGTGGCAAGAAAACGAAATTACTATGAGGAGTATAAAAAGAGTCCCTTTGATGCGGGTTGAAGGTTCGAGGTTTTGGAAATTTTGAAATTTGAAAGCCTCGCCAGCCTTTTTGGCCGTTGCTCGGGGTTAAGTTGTGTCCGAATCTCATGAGAGACTCGATCTGAAGCCTGGCTGGAAAGTTCAAATTTTCCTGTATCATGTAGAGCCCCTCGAGTGTGGAATACATGCCGTTCAATATTCGGCATTAATCTTTTTCCCAGGTATGGAACGTAACAGTCTGCGATGATCTCACTTTAAGCTCAGATATTTGGAGCTTAGAATACCATCAGATCCAGACAATCTGTTAATAACCACAGAAAATTCAAGCTGGGCCAAATGTTCCGTAGGTTCTCAACAGCATTGTCTTTGAGGTTCTTTGCACATAGGACCCTAGTTGCTTTCACATATACCCCGTCATTCCAAACAAAATCAGTGAATTTTACTGAGATTTCTTGGGACCTATCAGCACTGTGAGATAAAGACTTGCCAGGGGTAGAAGTGGTTTTTTTTAAAGTCTCAGAAGCCTCAATGTCATCAATAATGATTGGATCACTAACTAAATTTTCAGGGATTAGTGGGTTTCCAAAAGGATCTTATTCCATTAACACCAGACCATAAAATTTGTACACTTTCTCTGGACCGAGAATTTCGGAATTTGAACGTGGTGTTCAGAATTCTAATTTTAAAGTCGGCTGGGTCGTTAACGACAGGATACACAGACTATCGGCCTGCCTGTTACGCATGATCCAAGCACAGGAATACGCAGACACGTGGCTTCTGCGAATGAGGGACTGACGTCTGGAATTTCTGTTTTTGAATATATGTATTATTCTTTATTATAGTCTCAATTACATACAATATAATAATACACAGAATATAAATATGTATATATCACACACATGTATGTAACCATTCTAAATTTAGAAATACTAGATACTTTAATATTTCTCTCACTTCATATATCTTATAGGCGAAAAACAAATATCACCCCGATCAGATCGTTTTGAATGACGGTTAACATAAAGCTGAACTAATTATTATTAACGCATATATGCAAACATAGTAGACTCAGATTAGACGGCTACTATACAGGAGTCGTCTGAAGCGTCTGCTCAATTTGCTAGAGGAATTTGATAGATCTGTTTCTTTACTTTCTAAAATGGCTACAAATGTTCCACCTTCCATATTTCATTATAACTATTTTGTTCATGAATATGAAGTAGGTATAGAAAGTTGGACCAAATATAGAACAGGGAAAGGGTTAAAAGACATGGTAAAATTTAAACTGGTAAAAAGTTTAACTGCATATCTCTTGACACACGCCGCTAGTTATCGGTGATCGATGATCCAATCATCGGATTAGCACCTCTGTTGATTATGTATTATGCTCAAGGCACGGTTAATCTTCGCCTGTCACTTGCCACGTGCCGCAATTTAACACATCAATATTCAATCAAATATATACCGGTATGCAAACTGAAGCTGCTGAATCTGGGTCTACTCTGTTTGCAAAGGCGTATCTATGAGGGAAAGGGATAATTAACACTCGTTGATTTATTACAAACAAACACGGCAGTTAATTTTGCTGGTCCATATCCATAGCCGTCGCAATTCCTTAGATTTTTTTAGAAGATTATTATTTGAAAATTTGTGAATACACGATATCCATTCATGCTATCAGACCGGGGAAATCCCTTATAGAGCAGTTATATGGTGTTTCGACTTGAATTATAGCGTATTTCTATTTCGAACCTCAAGAGTCGACCTGTGTCCTAGAGAGGCTGGTTGTCACTGGCGACTCGTTGTAAAAGCGTGTTAATATTCTGAGAAAAATAGATGACTGCTCATCAAGAGCGGTGATTTCTTTGATAAATAAGACACAGTTAATGGAAATCTGCGGTCAAATAAGCTTTCAAGGACGATTGCAGTGAATGAACCCATGATTTTTGAGCAGATTTCGGCTGGAGTTGGATACCTTTTACATATTATATAGAGCAGGGGTGTTGTTGTTGAGACATAGCACCTGTGGATCAGATTGATCGGTTTTGGGTCTACTCTGTTTGCAACACATTTGAATAAGGCAAAGGGTTAACTATTTCTGGAAATTGTGTATGTATGAATATGCATTTACTAAATGAATAAAGTTTAATTTAACACCATTGTTATCATTTTGAAATCCGTTACTAGCCTATGCTAACTGAGTAGATCCAAATCAGGCAGCTGATTGATCAAGATACACTCTGTTTTTCATAAAATTAAAATGTGCAGTTTTCCGTTGAAGCAGAGTACCAGATTAACTGAATCGTTTATATATAGCATACGCCAGCAAAAATCAATCAGAAATAGTAGGGAAACAACTTGTGAAAAAGTGGTTCGGTAAGCTATGTGCGAAAGTGCGAATGTCATGACTATCTAAATCTCACGCCAACACAATTTCTAATTTAGAACACGGTTGGAAAATATCCCATTTTAAACGTTTACATCGCATAGTTTTACATAAAAAAAATATTATAGTCATTTAGAATGACTTTACCAACTAATATTGAGAATAACCCTACTATATTAACCACAGTAACCCGATATTTATCGAGTTGGCTTTGTTGACACTGGGTTGGCCGGTGTCGGTGTCTTTCCGTTGCTATAATTCGGGTTCTAAAGCAATCTAAGGCAATATTTCGAACATTTAAATATCTTTATTCATTTATTACAGTATAATATTACTATATATGGCTGTTTATATATAAATAATGCCCTAAAACGCTTTTTTAAGTTAGTTGTCTCTAGTTGTCTCTAGTTGACACTTGTTGTCTCTGTTTAGTACCACCGCTCTCAAGTTCTCTTATAAGTACCATGATATGCTATTACGTTTTGCCACGCTCTGTTTAGATCTATCACGCTATTAAGTTCTGTTAAGCTCTCCTACGATCTATGGCAACGATTTGTTCAAGATTGTCGCGTTTTGAACACGATGCGGATGAAGCAAGGCGGCATGTGTCATCCTCTCATGGGATTTCAAAGAGGAACGAGCTACTGGTATGAATCGTATGAATCAAAGTTATGTAAAAGATACTGAGCTGGCAGTTGTTATCTATGCATATATAGTTGCTCGAAGAAAAAGGAGAGTCGACAGCAGCAACAAAGGACGGAGCAGGACAAGATAAAATAGAGTAGAAGGATAAGATGAAAGAGAATGTATAGAATCTGCTGGGTTAGTTCATGGTTAAGCAATGACTGGCTGATGTGGGAATTCTTGTCAGACGCAGTAGGTTCTGTTTTCCACGGCTCCACAGGTACTTCTGCTGGAGCTTCCTCACTTCCTGGTTGTGATGGTGTGGGAATCACCTGGTTTTTCTTGGCAGAACCTTTACGTCCTCTTTCGTAGGCATCTTTAAACCTGATATCATGTAGAGTATGAAATAAACCTTGCAGGGCGTGGAGCCAACATGTTACTTATATCAACTTATCAGAGCGTCACGGAGCGCGGGAGCCAATCGGGAGAATTGTAACAGAACGTGCCGTAGCGTGATGGAATTACCGGTAGGACTTAACCCTTTCGCTGCCAAACTCTGTCGTCTGCTAACTTTGTCGTCTGCTACAAATTTTCATTCTTTTGATTTTCTTCATTTTTGTTTCAAAAACATAGTAACAGTAACAAACAGTTTGGATCCTGATGAGACGTCGAGTTACTCGGCGTCTCATCTGAATCCAAACTGTTTGCATAGGTAATCACAGATCCGGAAGTGGCAGCGAAAGGGTTAATATATCTTGACGAATCGTACAAGAGAGTGACAAAGCGTTAAAGAAACGTAATAGAATATTGGTGGAACTTAAAGACTCGTGTTTTCCAAGTTCACACAGATCCTCTACGATGGAGTTTCAAGATTCGATGCGCTATGTTAAAGTTTGTTAAGCTGTACTACGCTCTGCTAAGATTTCAACGATTTTTTTTCACGCTCTCTCAAGATATAAACACCAATCGAGATTTGAACGTCAAAACATTTGTCACGATCCTTGCGACCATTACGATTCACCCAAGCTCCTTCATGGGATCATTTCACCGAGTACGACCTGGAAAAGTCGCACGCGACCACGCGCGACCTTAATCGCAGCTCGGTTTTCCCATAGTCGCAGGCAAAAACCATGCGATCTACCCCATTATTTTCTGTGCACGCTCTATGTTCGATGTTAGCTCGTTTGACCTTCGATATGTACGCTCTATATACTTCCTATAAACTCTACACACGCTCTATATACGCTCTACCTACGTCTATCCACTCGATCTGAAGCGATATTAACACGACCAAGGTTCGTTCTGTTCGACCAATCTGCGACATTGCCTCAATCTCTCGGCGATCTATCCTCGCAAGCGCGCAACCTCGGCCGACCAAGATTCGTTCCCGGCCGATCTAGCTACGTACGAGTTGCAATGTACCCTCGATCAATACGATTTAGATGCGATCTCGAACGTTCTAGCCTCGCTCAGACGACCAATTCTCGATCTATTCTCGACAGAGTCTCGCCCGAGCTACGCGCAAATTGGTTTTGGTTGCACGGATTTTGACCAGTCTCCAAAGGGATAACATGTACCCAATAGCTCTGCATCATGCTATTGTATTATAGCACAATGCCCTGAAATTGCAGCAAGACTCTCTGGTTATGCTAACCATGCTGAAAGGGAGCTGCGTGAACTCCAGAGGGAACATTATTGTCAGTACACCACCCGCATGACGGAACTGAGGCTGGGAGATGAAGCTACCTACCAGACCTATCTCCGTATGCCCCCGGAGATGATTGACGAACTTTTGGCCAGGGCGGGGCCTAGAATTGCAAAGATGGACACTAACTATAGAGGATCTAGAACCGCAAGTTAAGCGGGGGTCGATCTTATTTGGTTGAAGCTTAAGCGCACAGAGGTCGCCAATGGAAATAATATGGAACGTACGGATCTAGGGAAGGTCTGGGACAGGTCGCGCGGAGCGAGGCTTAATCGCAAAAGAGCGAAGCTAGATCGCACGGATCGAGCAGGGGTCGAGCAGCACGACCATTCGCGCGACCAGTTCTCGCTCGAGAAGACTGAACCTCGCTCGTCCCCGATCGTCTCACGACCAATGCGTTCTTTCCTCGATCACCCTCGCTCTTTCGACGCTCTCCCTGCGACTTTTAGGTCGAGGCTCGTTTTTTTGACATGTCAAAAAACCGAGCTACGATCTGTTTTTCCGGGATACCAATCCTCGACCGTGTGCGACCACGGGAGACCAAGGCACGACCAACCCTCGGTCAACTGTCGACTACGTGCGACCTGCGGCGACCAAGCCACGCTCTGAGATCGCAGCTCAGTCTTCCGGGAAGATTTCTCGGTGAAATGACCCCTTCAATATCACCTAGATTCGATCCCACGACCCCTCACGCTCAACAAGCTTCTCTCAAATCGGGAAGATCGTAGACAATGTGGCTAAGTGTAAACGCAGCATACTTACTTTACTTTAGTTTTGTTTTATTAAATGGTTTATTAAAGAGCAACAGATAAACGTGCGTACATGTACTTAGTTACAAAAACCACCATTTCTCCATCAAGTCTTAAATTTGTGACCACTCTTGAAAACCGTCTCGAAGAGACGATTCTAAAGAGCATAGCGTTTGTTAGAGAAATAAGTAAGTTATTCTTGAAAATGTTTTAATTTACACATCTTATCTGGAGCTCTGCATATATAGCAGCCAACTAACTGTACAGACCCCAATACGTTGCATGCGTGTAGGCTCAACCATTTACTCCATGAATATTTATGTGAGAAATAATGACGTCGTAATGGCACATGAATGTTTGGCCATGGTATGGACTGTAGAATCACATCTATATAATGCCTTTAACCCATTCTCCCAAAGGATATTTTAGATACAGCCTCTTTGAATAAATCTACCGAAAAGGAGCATTAACTAGAGAAAATGAAAAGATTAGAATTTTGTAGTTTGAAACCATTGTGATAAATAGAGCATTTGCTTCTATAAGAGCAAATGCTCTATTTATCACAATGGTTTCAAAAAGTGACTTTTACAGAGGTGTCAAAAGTCGTCATTATGAGGGAATGGGTTAATACCATTTCTATGTATTTGAAAACAGACCAGAACCAGACCAGACTGTTCCTACAGGAACCGTCCGATCAGGATCTGCATTGTTTGTTTATAATATGGCATAGGTATGATTCTACAGTTTCTCCTTCAGCAAAAATTGCATGCACTTATATGGCATTAAAAACGCCATGGAATGAACCATTATAGGGACGTGAAATACATTTGAATATAAGTACAAATGTACATATCTTGATCTGAATACCTAAAACAAATCGTGCAACATCAACCTAAAATGTTTTATAAGCATGGAGCCAGGTCATATCTACAAAATTTTAAACTATTATCTATTTCATAATATACATGATGTCATCACTCCTCATGATGTCATCTTTTCTTACCACAGTGAAACCCCGCTAATGCGACCACTTAGTAAACAGCCACTGATGTCGTTTAAAGCAGGTGGTTGCTTAATGCAGGACGAAAGTTATGCAGAAAGCTCCTATAGGAGCTTTCTGCATAACTTTCGTCCTGCATTAAGCTACCACCTGCCTCTGCCACCCATAATTATGCCCTTTTTGGTGGTCGCATTAGCGGGGTTTTACTGTATTTGTTTTGGAGCAAAGTGTTAAAGGTAAACACCTGATACGTTATGCCCATCACCAATTATATAAATCATATAAAAATATGCCATGATTCTGTGAATAGTACTTGTTTATCTCATATAAAATATATGAGGATGATGTGAAGAGTATTTATTGAAGCGTTTGCATGCAATAAAATATTGTATAAATACATTTGTGAACAGTGTAGACCAAGATCAGATGGTTCATAGAGCGGCTCACTGAGCATAGTCTATCCTGTTTGTCATTGAACATCCCCTTGCAATTATAAACCTTTCAAACTGAATGGACTGTCTGCTCTACAGTGAAATATTGATTTGATTCTAGTTTCTGGGTCCATCCTTATAAAACTTTTAGTTGAGTCTGAGTTCGTTCTCAAGTTTTTGATTGGTCAGATTTGAGCCTTAGGCTCAAATCTGACCAATCAAAAGCTTAAGAACTCAAATCTGATCAGTAAAAAGCTTGACAACGATCTCAGACTCAACAAAAAATCTTTATAAGCATGGACCCAGCTATGACTAAAAGTTGTGCGACTCCTATGTCAATATACACTTTCCGACAATAAATATTCATATTATCAGCATTGTTTCTTACCTGATTATTCACGAAATATAGAAACACACAGGAAAGCGACCACTAGAAATAAGAAAATTTCTTGGGGTTTACCTGATGAATATTCGTGTAAGAAATATGAATATTAATTGCCTGATTGTTTCATCACGGCATATAGAAAATGATTTGTTTTGCTGTGGCAGAAACTGTAGACTCACACCTAACTGTAGACTCACACCTAACTGTAGACTCACACCTA
The DNA here is from genome assembly GCA_963576725.1 of Azorinus chamasolen. Lineage (NCBI taxonomy): Eukaryota > Metazoa > Mollusca > Bivalvia > Cardiida > Solecurtidae > Azorinus > Azorinus chamasolen. The sequence continues at coordinate 27,716,731 of OY755241.1, read as the reverse complement.
AATGTAGACTCACACCTATATTACAGAACATATCCTGATGAGACGCCAGGAGCGTAGCTGAATCCATATGTATTGAAAGGCGCGGCTATAGGGGTCCGTGCTGAAACCATATGTATTGAAAGGCGCGGCTATAGGGGTCCGTGCTGAAACCATATGTATTGAAAGGCGCGGCTATAGGGGTCCGTGCTGAAACCATATGTAATGAAAGGCGCGGCTATAGGGGTCCGTACTGAATCCATATGTAATGAAAGGCGCGGCTATAGGGGTCCGTGCTGAAACCATATGTAATGAAAGGCGCGGCTATAGGGGTCCGTGCTGAAACCATATGTAATGAAAGGCGCGACTATAGGGGTCCGTGCCAAATCCATATGTAATGAAGGGCGTGGCTATAGGGGTCCGTGACATGCTCCCCGGAAAAATAGAATTGTGTAGTGTTGGAGCCAGTGCAACGCCCTGGTAGGGGATCAGAGGGGCGAAGCCACCTGGAAACTTTTTGAAAGATAGGTATTCTGGAGGGCTAGTTTGGGCCATTTCTATGTTTAAATCTGTTCCCCAATCTCCCATTTGCAGCTGTCAAAATTGTGTGGTCATCTTCCCTCAGCCTTTTATTTTGAAGGATGGGGGACCTCCTACTTCGTCTAAAAGTTAAATTCCCATTTCGTCTAAAGGTATAGACTTGTTTAATTCCCAGTTTGTCTAAAACTTTTGATCTAAACATCAATTTCTTAGTGATGAGACATTTCTTTTAATTAATTAATTTTTAGGAACATGTAATAACAATTGTTGAGAACAAACTCTATCAACTCTTCCCCTCTTGACCAACCCCTGATCTTGATCTGCGCCCTTTCTTATATTTCCTAAGTAGACCCCTTAGCTTCAAACAACATTTTATCCAAGAAATTGGCTGCGTATTAAATCATATTCACAGTGTCAAAATAGAGAATACTAAAGACCCAAATCAATTGTATCCCAATCACAGGGTCATCTTTTGATCTGGATCTACACTAATGACATAGCAAAACTGTCATTTTTTGTTGAAAACTTGTACATTCAAGATTGGTTAAATAACACCTAAGTTTAAATCTATATCATAAAGTTGTCATTTCATGACTGTAATGATCTGGATCCTAAACGTTTGTATGCCTGATAAACCCTTTTCCTCATAAAATTACAAAATATAGTACAATATAGGACATTCACACCTCATTCTAACGCAATCTGTCAATTTCCTGAAATCTGATTGGCTCATGTGACCAAATTTGCGGCATATAAAAAGTGTTTTATATGTCGCAAATTCAACCAATCGAAAACGGCCGAATAACACCATGTGCATGTAAATATATCAATGCGCGTTGTTTATAAGCAATGATAAATCCGTATGCATACTTTGACATATAAATCTAGATCTAGTCCAGTTTGGCCCGTTATTTCAAGTTATTTTCCAATGTTTACTTTGTCACGACTTGAACGGTCTCTTATATGCACATGTGTCATGTGGAGAATTATTGAGATACTCTAAGCGTTGGGATCCAGATTAGCCCTTATTTATTTTATCGTTCATAACGTTATAACGTGACGTCATTGTTACAGACGACGTTTTCCCGTATGGCGCCAAAGACTAAGATGACGTTACTTTACCAAAATGTGTATTGAATGTATGTATTGAGCATGTTGAATAGCTACCGCACAATTATTCATGACTAATGGAATGTATTTATATAAACCAGGGTGAAAACACAGTTAATTTAAGAAATCTGAGAGAAACTGGTGCACTATTTCTTGCCTCATCACTCATTTAATCATCCGCGCGCAAAGGATATTACTTGAGTTAAAATCGGCTTAACAATTTGTCGTTTTTCGTGTTACGATTGCGTTAGAATAGGGTTAATCCTACTGTAATTTGAAATTTGCGACGGTATATGAGGTTTTTAACGGTCTTAAATTATTTTAACGGCGTCGCCATTAAAATAATTTGCGACCGTTAAAAACCTCATATACCGTCGCAAATTTCAAATTACAGTAGGATTAACCCTATATTCTAACGCAATCTGTCAATTTCCTGAAATCTGATTGGCTCATGTGACCAAATTTGCGGCATATAAAAAGTGTTTTATATGTCGCAAATTCAACCAATCGAAAACGGCCGAATAACACCATGTGCATGTAAATATATCAATGCGCGTTGTTTATAAGCAATGATAAATTCGTATGCATACTTTGACATATAAATCTAGATCTAGTCCAGTTTGGCCCGTTATTTCAAGTTATTTTCCAATGTTTACTTTGTCACGACTTGAACGGTCTCTTATATGCACATGTGTCATGTGGAGAATTATTGAGATACTCTAAGCGTTGGGATCCAGATTAGCCCTTATTTATTTTATCGTTCATAACGTTATAACGTGACGTCATTGTTACAGACGACGTTTTCCCGTATGGCGCCAAAGACTAAGATGACGTTACTTTACCAAAATGTGTATTGAATGTATGTATTGAGCATGTTGAATAGCTACCGCACAATTATTCATGACTAATGGAATGTATTTATATAAACCAGGGTGAAAACACAGTTAATTTAAGAAATCTGAGAGAAACTGGTGCACTATTTCTTGCCTCATCACTCATTTAATCATCCGCGCGCAAAGGATATTACTTGAGTTAAAATCGGCTTAACAATTTGTCGTTTTTCGTGTTACGATTGCGTTAGAATAGGGTTAATCCTACTGTAATTTGAAATTTGCGACGGTATATGAGGTTTTTAACGGTCTTAAATTATTTTAACGGCTCCGCCTTCGGCGTCGCCATTAAAATAATTTGCGACCGTTAAAAACCTCATATACCGTCGCAAATTTCAAATTACAGTAGGATTAACCCTATATTTAGTGTCAGTATCTACCCATTTAGCACCTTTAGACAAAATGGGAATTGCATCTGAAAAGATGTGAAATACCCTTTAGACGAAATGGGATTTATTTGTCTAAACTGAAAAGTTTATACAGTAGACGAAATGGGTTTAGACGAAGTGGGAGTAAACCGAAGGATGATGCACATCAAGGAGGAACATATTTGCCACACCTTTCAACAACAGAAACCAGCCAGTTTGATATCATTTTTGTTCATTTTCTGCAAATATAACTACAAATGCAGTACAAGGATCATGCTTTAATTTTTTGTGGACTTTATTTTCAAATTAGTAGGAATAGTAGGAGTTTTTAGGAAAAAATAGTAAAAAGTAGGAAGCTGTTTAAAAACAGGGAAAAGTAGGAACGATGGAAAGCCTGTGGTTACTAAAACTACATAAAAACATATACAGTGCGTGTTTCATTGCAAATTCTAGCTCTTGTAAAACTACAACTACAAAATTGTCGATACCTTTGACTTCTTGTTTAACTAAGACAAAAGCACATATAAAATGCTATTGTGATAAGACCTACGAAATTTCTGGAATAAATCTCTTCTGGACTATTAAAAACTCTTCAGAAGACGTAAACAGACTTAAGAACATACGTTTTATTGCATCCACTGTAAGCACATACGAATTTTTACTTTGTACACAACCCTTCCCCGTGACTTAATGAAAGATAAACTTACTAACTTCATCCAGAAAATATTTGCAAGAGAAAAAACATCATTTCTGGCATGTAATGCTGAAAAAGCTTTCTTCACTGACGAGCCAATGAAATATTACACCAATTGGACTCTGGATAACATATCCGTACGATATGAGAATGCTATACAATGTATGTATATACCGTCAGTTGATTGGTATTCCTATGGGTACGAATTGTGGCCACCAAGGGCGGGGCTAGATTTCCATATATACATTTATATGTGTGTGTTCATACACACATATATAAATGGAAATCTAGTCCGGCGCGCGCACTTCATGTTTGCTTCTGTGGTTGCTGTGGACTTTCAAGTGACATTTCCTGACTGACTTTCATTCTATTTTTAAAAGGTTCACAATATGGCCATATATGAGGGCACTCTGCGAAAATGGGTTATATTGCTATGAAAACATAAAACCGCTGCGTCGGAGACTGGTCATGTCAGAGTCAGGACTTTTAATCACACGTATCTAAAACAGCCAATGATTTAACCAGGCCCCGATATTATAAAACGTTTTGCTCGAGTCTGAGATCATTCTCAAGCATCTGATTGATTCAGATACTTGAGAATGATCTCACTCAGAAGTTTTATAATCTTGCACTAACCATGCACTAAAAATAGACGCAATGTCTAATCTGGATTTATATTATTTTCAATGCAAGCATACCCCATTTCCAAACAAGTGTATAAAATAATTAGCTCCGGTCATCTTATAGGTTTAAATAATGTAGAGACAGAACATCAACGAAGAAAAAAAACCATTTAAATTATTTCTGTACCAGTCAACACTGGATTCAGGTTTGACCCCATAGAATATGGGACGCTTCCTGGTATCTGGACAATCTGTCAACATGACCTATATACTTATATTAAATGTCAAATTAACAGACGAAATTTATCCAGTGTTAAATGGGTACATAATGTATTTGTTTTTGTAACAAAATGAACCGATTCATAGTCCTTTTAATATCAATTGTGTACAGGTATGCATTTGGCATTGAAGACGCAAACTATAATTTTGTAGTTATACAATATGCATTATCCCGTAAACACTGTAGACCCGGATGAGACAGGTCCTATAGGAATTGTTTGGCATAGTTCTAATTTCGAGCGCTGAGCCGTGACTGCACTTTTCTATTTATAGAAGTTGCAACCATTCTAATTTAGGGGTAAGTGGACAATGGTTGTCACAAGAAGCTCGTAGTAACCGTGCAGTATTAGTATATACAGTAAAACCTCTCTATAACGGCCATTAAATTACATAAAGTAGTTTGTGTTAAAGGCAGGTGTCTGCTCAATGCAAGGTGAAAGTAAAACAGAACGCTCCTGTAGGAGCGTTGTTTTACTTTCACCTTGCTTTAAGCAACCACCTGCCCTAAATATCAACCAATTAACACTTTGTTAACACTTAAACATAATGGCCAGTGGTCAGTCCATATTGAATGTTTTTGAGTACTGCTTCTAAAACTATAAACATCATGAGAAAACTAAAGTTTACCCTCTCAAGAGCCGCTTCCGCTTTACACCAAATATTTTTACCATATATTAGACCAATATTGGAATATGCTGCTATAGTTTGGGACGGCTGTGCTCAAAAACGACCCCGAGTCTTTGGAAAAAATACAGAATGAAGCTGTCCGAATAGTTACCGGTCTAACTAGATCTGTTTCTCTAGCTCATCTCTATAGAGAATGCGGATGGGAGTCTCTGCATAAAAGAAGAGAAAGACAAAAATACTGCCTCGTGTACAAAGCTTTTACAGACTCAGTACCATCTTATATACGTCCGCTTTTGGGCGGTGGAGGGACTTCGAATGGACGACCTTGAGGACTCCCTTTCGGTTCCCTTCAATTTGGCCATCTGCTTCAGCCGGCCTACCTGAATTTGTTAGTGGGACCATGCTATTTCGGGCCCGCCAGTCGGCTGTTTTCCTATAAATATGCCATACTGCTACTTATGCGGCACCACATAAAATTAAGACATTTGTTTTGCTATAAAGGTGCCATACTGATAATTTGCGGAGCCACATAACATTAAGATATTTAGTTATAAAGACGGGACGCCATGCTTCACTCGGGTCCCAACGTTTTGTGCTATTTTGCTGGAGATGCTACCAGAGTGCTACTTTATGTGCTATTTTGTGTTTAGTCTAAGTGCCTGATATTGGCATAGGGTTTGTGCTATATAAATTTGCTATAATTTGGGCCACTGTATTTTGCAGTTCTATTAGTAAAGAGTTTTGCTACGTTTTCAATATTCTGAAAACTTAAGATTGTGGCCAAAAGAAACTTTTATAAATCTATCTGGGGTTCACACCAACTATTCGCGATGATTAGGTTAAATGAATAAAAGTAGAACATTTATTCATAGACTTGTGGTGTATAGTTGTACCTAATATTGTGCAAACTCGTAGGAAATTGATTCCTACGGTTATTAGGAGAGAGAAAGCGGTTATCGCAGGTTGGACAGTTATTAGATCAGATGGACTTACCCATGAAGTCCACTTTCTCTCCTTTGGTTATAATTTGCATCCCAAACAAGTGATTTTATTCCACCAAACATAAGAGATATTACACATTATGAACTCCGAAACAGGAACGACCTCGAGTCTGTCCAAACCAGAACCTCAATATTCAATAGATCGTGTATTCCAGTCTCAGTAAAATTGTGGAACAATTTAGATACTAATACAAGACAAATTACATCAATATCTAGTTTTAAAAACTCAGTAAAATCCTTACAGACTGTTCTACTATTCTTCGTTATTTTTATTTTAGTCTTAACATATATTTATCAATTATGCATGCCAAAATTAGGAACAACTGTAGTGCTCTAAATAGGTTTGATCCATGTTGCTCATGTCAAAATAGCCCAGAGAACGCATCTCATTAGTTCTTTAATTGCAGACCTTATACTGCTCAACGAATACAACTATTTCATGAAACAAGGGCACTACATCCATTAGATATTGATATACTGCGTTTTGGTGATAAGGCCCTGTCTTATGAGCAAAATTGTGTTTTATTTGAAGCAGTTCAACATTATATACTGAGGTCGAAACGACTCAGTTGCTGAATAATCTAATATACATTTATATTTTAACAGTTCCGCTAATACATTGACATTGACTGGCTACTTACCAATTCCCTTAATTGAGGCCTTTTGTCGACTCTGTAAAACTGTACCGTTTGTATCATAGCCAATGAAGGAAAGGGATAGTATTTGTGTGAAGGGGCCTCTACATTTTCCTATTTCCAATTGGTTTACACTGCATACTGAGCAACCCCCTCTCTCTCTCTTTCCATATTTATCTCTCTCTTTCTCAATTTCTCTCAAGTTTTCAATCTTTCCCCGACTCACCCACTCTCTCACACTCTGATCCTTTGCATTTATATGCGTATATCTGCGTGACTGCCATTTTACTATGTACTTTATTATTCCATTCACTGCAGGGGAAGGGCTTTATCTAAGTTGGAAGAACTTGTTGCCCAACCCCATTTCTGGTTATTATTAAATAAAATACGTTTAAACTAAACTAACTAATTAACACAATTTAGTGGCCGTTATATATCACTGTAAAAAATAAATGTAAAGTTAGCATAAAATATGGTGTATCGTAACACTTGATGTGGTGCGTTAGCCAGACTGACACCTGCATCGGTGTAAATCATTCTATGACACGTGTTTGTCGCTGAGTATACGCTTAATTTAGTGTAAGTCTTCTAGTCTACACAGGTTTTAGTGTAATCCCGTCTGTACCCAGACAACCCCCAAACCTAGAGTAACAAATTACAGCATTCTGGTATATTGTTATTGGTTATTCATTGTAGGGACAAGAATGACGGTTCTGCAGCTAAAGGAGTTCTCCAAATGTTAGTTTCTTTAAATCTAACTCATTTAAAAATCCAAAGGCATTGTTTTGTTGGAGACTCTAAAGCAGTACCCTTCCTAATTGTTTTTTCAGTCTCTCTCGACAATCCACAGTGGATTCTAGCACTAAGGAAACTTTAATGCTAGCAAGTCATCGTAAACTGCTCTTTGAGACCGATTCACCTTACCTGCCCTTCCCTGGTGACAGAGGTCATGGTCCTTGGAGGGTAGGTCTAGTGATACAGGCTGTTTCTTCCATAGTAGGAGTGCCTGTCCCCCAGCTGATTCGTAGCAGCAACTCATATTTGGCTAAATTGTTTAACTTGAATTGGTAGTCTTTGTTAAAACCCGACTACAGCTCATTACTGTCATTCTTGAAATTCAAATTTGGGGTTTTCATTATGGTACTGATGATTTCATCTAGCCGGTCGGTTTATGATAAGTCAGTATTGTTCTTCTCAATCAATTTTCTTTATGGCTGGGGGGAAAGCATCGGCTGGAATGGTTTGAATTGTGAAGGAGGAATGAACAAGAGGGAGACAAACCTGTTTTGCACTCTCATCAGTTAAATTGAGACAGCATATTTAATGGCAGTCATTCCACATGTTTCCAGCTGCCTAGAGTATTAGTATGTTTCTTTTTGGTCTATATTTGGCAGCTGGCATAGGTTTTCGCTATAATTACATTTATGATTTTGTACTCCATTAAGCTATCTTTTCTCTCTTCCTTATTATGATTATCATATTTATTAAGTTTTCAGGTCCAGACCTTCAGGTAGAAGGAACCCACGGGTTTGAAGATAATACCCGTTTAATAGAAACGAAAACTTAATATTCTTTATACTTTCTCTATCTGTAGAGCCTCAGGAAGAGGACAAATAATAATAATATTACTAACTGCTAAAAAACAAAGTGGGGGAGGAGTGATGCGGGGACGCCACAGCCACATGGGCCAAATGGACAGGGGCCGAAAGGGCAAAATTGGAACGTCCGCCAGGCGGCGTCGTAGCTCCTCCTCTTCGATCTGAACGCCTGAACCTACAAGCCACGCTTATCCATCCAGGTAAGTTTATACTTGTATTTCTTGTATTTTATGCCTACCTTGGCATTCATTTAATATATTGATACATTTATCCTCTCGGCTTCACAGCAGTATATAGCCTGAAAAGGGTCGCGTTTTAATTTTCATTCTAATTAGGCCTAGAGGGCTTGGTGCAAAACTATTGTAAGTCATCTCCTTCACTTTGTGAAAAGAGTTAGATTCTAGATCTACAATAGTTTTGCACACAACCCTCGAATTCAGCCTCACTATCATGTAAATAGAGAAAAAATCTAAGACACCTTTCGGAGTATAACGTTACACTTGACTTAGATCTAAGTTTGCCAATGATTTCTAGTAAGTTTTCCCCGTTTTGTGTCCGTCATGAAATTTGGACTATACACTTTATATGGAGCATTTGCATGTGCTGATACCAGTGTACATGTAACAGCGTAGCTTGCCCCAGGGTTTAAGCAACCCCAAGGTAGCTTGACCCCCACCCAGGGTAGGTTGTCCTTCATATTTTAATTAGTATGGGTGGCAGGCTACCTAGGGGTAGCTTTTCAGTATTTTACTCCGTTTTCCTTTCAAATACAGACTCCCCACACAATATGTGAATATGCCAATTTTGGTAGACCATGTAAAGGAAATCTTTCCAAATCATCGGGCAGCAGACCGTCTTAGGACGGTTTGCTGCCAACCCTGGATAGCTTGCCCCATGGGAGGTTGGGGGCAGGATATCATGGCCTGGGTATCTTGGTGCCAGGGGGTGGGGGCAAGCTATTATGGAGAGTCGTTAACTTTGGAATACTGTATTCTGTATAGCTTCAAAACGTTGAAGCCTTACTTATTCTCATAAGACTTTATATACCAATAACCATAATTGAAATTTCCAATTTTGTCGACACTATTACCCTTAGCGATTGTTTTATGTATCTATACTGTAAAATGAGGTATGACACACCGCAGAAATAGTCAGGCAAGTTGTCATTTAAGTTCAGTATTGTCTTTAGAATGCTCTCAAAATGTTTTTCAGAGCAGATATTTATTTAAGTTCAGTATTGTCTCTAGAATGCTCAAAATGTTTTTCAGAGCAGATTTTTTTTAAACAGCTTATTGATCAATAATACTATCTATGCAAAGGGTGTAGACCCAGACCAGAGGGCTTACGAATGACCAGGGTCTGCATCCTTGGCAATAATTTCCAATTTTGCAAGAGAATCCCTAAAACGAGGACATAATCTTGCCTTTCTTCAGCAATTTAACAGTCCATTTGAAAGTTAGCATTGAATGGATTAAAATAATACTCACACGTTTCACCATACATGTGTAAGATAGAATTTTACACCATAGGATGTACAATTACAGTGTAACTCCTCTAATACGACCAGGTTTAGGTCTGGGCCTTTAAGACAGATGGCTGCTTAATGCAGACCGAGAGCTTTGCACAAAAACACCACAGGAGCTTTCTATAATATTTTTCAGTTTGCGTTGAGCAGAAATTTGCATCTTAACAGGTTTATGGTTTTTTAAGCAGCTGCATTAGAGGAGTATGCCGTATTTTGTATTGTATTTTTAGTTTGTTGTCCACTGCTTCATACATGTTTTGGATCTGTATAAGGCTTATAAATATATTATTTACACTAAATGTTTGGCTACCATACCTGGCACTCAAAATTGTCTATATAAAGCTAAAACAGTCCATATGGAGGCCTTTCAGTTTCAGGAAGTTCTAAATATATATGTACATGTACTTATAAAATGACAGTGTAGGAGTTTGATATTGGTATACATCAATTACCTTAATTGTCTTGGTGAATAGTCAGAATAAATATGCTATTTGAAAAGCAATTAGGACACTTGTTGTCAACTGAAATAAAGTTTATAACTCTTCTGGGAAAGTTTGCATAAGAATAATACTTTTAACAGTAGAAACCCAGATTAGAAGTCTCAAGAGCCCCCCTGACACTGATTGCAAAGGACTTCAATATGTATGTCTGAGCTGAACTGAAAGGGTTGCTCTAGACATGAGATATTGTTTAATACTTTACCTGATACAGAACCCTTTTATTGTTTTTAACACCTTTGCAAACAGAGTAGACCCTGATCAAGCAGAAACAGATCCTATAGGAGCTGCATGATCTATGTCTACTCTGTTTGCTAATTGGTTATTATAGATCTGCATTTACCCTACACCTGAAAATACATGACCCGACCCGACCAAATGTGTTGACCTGTTGCACTCCCTTTGCATACCACTTACAGGTCTCTCTGACCTTGACCTTGATTAATGTGATATTCTTGTTCTGAGTATATCTCCTATACTTTACCATCTAGGATTGCCAATAAAGGGTCAAGATAACAAAGTTATTATAATCAGCTGATGTTTAGGATCCTCGTTTCAGTGTTTAAATTGAGGTAAAATGGAAAGGCTGTATTTAAGGTACCATTTGTTTTACATTTGCAAACTGAGTAAACCCAGATGAGGCAGCTCCAATATGTGCTGCCTGATTCGGGTATACTCTGCTTAAAGAATATTATACATCTTATTATACCATTTAAATGGCTATGACTCTAAAATTCCTTGTATTATAAATTCCAATATGACATTTTATCCCATTAAGTATTTATAGTTATGGAGTTTCACATAAATACACATGAGGCAAAGGGTTAATGAGTGCTTTATTCCTGCTATGTCAGTTCGTGTTGTTTGAGGTTTACAAAGTTGTGTGTATATGTACATTTCAAAGTAATAGTTGTTCTTAATTTTGAGTGACAGAAAGACTTTACATGCACATCAGATACTGCTACCCGGTATATCTTTAGCTTGTATGTTCTTCATAGAATCTTTTAGATAAATATTTCTTTGTTTATCCCTTTACTCCATAAATATGCCTTTCAACTCCTTTGCAAACAGAGTAGACGCAGATCAGATGGCTCCTATAGGAGTCGTCTGACCAGGGCCTGTTCCGTTTGCTTATGATATAATAAAGAGTCTGCCATGGCCAAAAAGTATTGTGCTCATGTGTTATTATAGTAAATTCATGTAACTGATATTCATGATGTCATTATATCTTACATGAATATTCATGGAGGAAAGGGTTATGCATGTGTAACGTTACTCCGGAGCTGCCGCCAAATTTGGTGTAAAATTCGTCTTTTACAGTAAGGGTAAACTAACACAAGACTTTTTTTAAACTGAGTGCTCGTTTATTCTCCCCGTCATAGGTATGAGAGGGTCGGAGAGGACCACCCCCATCATACCTTACAAAAAGTGTTTTGTTAGTAGCTTATGTATCATGGTTAGTATACATAATTACATACAATTTTCATATTTTTAACAATATCATTTTGATAGACTAGTTGTTATAAGTTTAAAATTGTACACAAAAACATGCTATATGAGGAGATTATGTCTCTTTTTGTGTCAGTACGGTGTCTAAGACACTTAGTTTTTGGAATATGAAAAGAGGGGGAAAAGGGGGAGAAAGAGAAAGAGCAAAAAAGTGTTTGATTGGGGTTCTCTCATATTTTATCATAAACTGGTATTATGCTTATAATTGTGTTTTTTTTTTAAAAAAAATAAAATGAATACATGTAGTTTATTTTACATGATTGTCTTCAAATAAAAAATATTTTGACCATGTGTGGTCAAATTTTTCAAGGTGGTTATCTCTTGTCGCTATATATTTCAAAGTCTTGTAAGCAGATAAAATCTTATTTTTATATGGAATTATTGATAGTTTTCTTTTTTTCATTTTGTTAAGTAAATATAGTGTTTGGTCTCCAGTAAAAGTATTAGATCTGCAGACGAAAGGGAATTGTCCAAATTGAAAAGGTATACCTGTTCATTTAGAGTAATGTCATAATTGGATAGTTGTAACCACTGAAAAACTTCCATGAAAAATATTTCCGTTTCTGGGCATGACCAGAGCATGTGCTGAATTGTTTCTACTTCTCCACAAAAATTGCAAGTTGGTTGCTTTGAAATTTTTATGTTGAATAGGTATTTTTGTGTAGGTAAAAATCTATGATTTATTCGGCACTGAAGCCATCTTATATCTGAGCTAAAGTTGTATTTAAAGGTGTTTGGTAAATTTTCTTCCAGTCTTCATCCTTTATCTGAACGATCTGGTTCCATCTGGCCATTGCTGTTGGGTTTTCATCATTTTTATTAAGTATATTGTAGAGATGCATTGAGCCTTTATTCGGTTTAAGCAGTATTAATGCATTTAATGGAAGAGAAGGATCAGGCATTTTTGTATCATAGATGCAAATTCGAAATGCTTTATGAAACCTTTTATTGCACATATAAGACCATGAAACTTTACAAAGTCCATATAAATGTTATACGTTTCACAGAAAGAGTTGTAAGTGTGAAAGTTTCCATTATGAGTGATAAGGTCATTAACATGTGAAATGCATTTTTTAAAACAGGATTTGTAAAATATACATTTTCCTCCAATTTTAATATTATTATTATAAAATATTGGTGTAGCCACCAACTGAGATATATTTTCTGGATTGTACAATGTTAGTAATTTGCGGAATGATTTGAGGGCATCTTTCCAAAATGCGTTTGAAGTATTATTTTCACATACAGTAATATATTCAGGACCTAAAGTGAAATTTTTCTTGATATCTATGCTACCTTCTACAATTTTATTCCATTTTCCATAGCTATTAATTGTTCTTCTAAACCAAGTTGATTTCAGTCCATCAATAAAAGGTGTTAAATTTATCATTCTCAACCCCCATTCGAAATACTGTTTAACCAGTATTGTTTGTTTTATTTTTGCAGTTCCCTGCCATATAAAATCATAGAACGTTGTGTTTATTTCTTTTAATATTTCAAAGGAAGGATTTGGCAATGATATGAAAAGGTGTTTAAGAAGTGGTAGAAGTAGTGTTTTTATTACTATAATTCTCCCCAAAGGTGTTAAAAACCGACGTTTCCAATTTGTTATTATGTTTTTTTTTATATTTTCAGTGTAGTTTGATAGTTACCATTTTTGAGAGATCCACATCAAAAATCATCCCTAACAGTTTGAATCTACTCACTCCCCAGGAAAGCTTCCACTTGGTTTTTATTGAATCAGTACTATACTTTTTACATCCTGTCATATGGTTTTTATTGAATCAGTACTATACTTTTTACATCCTATCCATATGACATGTGTTTTTTCAAAATTTACTTTTAGACCAGAATATTTAGCGAATCTGTGTAATTCATTCAATGTTGCATTTAGTGATAAGCTGGATCCATCTAATATTGTTGACAAATCATCAGCGTATTGAGATAATTTGTATTCTGTGCCATTATTTTTTGTATATTTTCAGTGTAGTTTGAGAGTTACCATTTTTGAGAGATCCACATCAAAAATCATCCCTAACAGTTTGAATCTACTCACTCCCCAGGAAAGCTTCCACTTGGTTTTTATTGAATCAGTACTATACTTTTTACATCCTATCCATATGACATGTGTTTTTTCAAAATTTACTTTTAGACCAGAATATTTAGCGAATCTGTGTAATTCATTCAATGTTGCATTTAGTGATAAGCTGGATCCATCTAATATTGTTGACAAATCATCAGCGTATTGAGATAATTTGTATTCTGTGCCATTAATGGTAATTCCTTTTATATTGGTATTATTTCTGCACATAACAGGAAACTATAAGCTGATATTGGACCCCCTTGCCTGCAACCGCGACAAATGGTAAAGAAGTTAGACGAATGCCCCCCTGATTTACAGTCAGTCCCCTGATTCCCCTGAATGGGAGGTATTGTGCCATCCTGTTTAAGTTGTTTAACGGTTGACTAGCCTGATTAGGACGAGCGTAAGACGGTTTTGACTGTTCAGATGCCATGGTACGTAGCGCCTGATATGGATAAAAACTGCTTGCTTATATAAGTTATTAATGCGTGTTCAATTGCCAGCCGTCTTGTTTTTGCACCTGAATTACTTCTCCAAATTTCGTTTCGTTGGAGAGTATAAATGGGTGTATTTTGTTTAAATGTAGAAGGTTAATGAATGTGTGGGAGACAAGTGGTGGCTTGGAACTGGGTGAGTGTAAGGCGGAAAAGGTATAAGAGAGCTTTCTGTTTTGCTGTCGCGTTGCTCTGGACAGCCACCTGCCTTGTCTCTATTTGAAAATTATTCACCTGTGTCCTTGTTACATGCATGTTTATATGTATTGATACCTGTATATATGTTATGGATCTCCAACTAATAAACTATATACCCAAGTAATAAAAGAGTCACCAAACTTATAGTTTTAACACATGCTGCATAAATTTCCAGGAAATAGAATCAAAAACCTTTTCAAAATCAACTAATAGTATCAATCCGGGTATGTTATTTTCTTCAACATATTGCATTACATCATAAATTTGCCTTGTGTTTGACCCATATATCTACCGGACATAAATCCAGTTTGGTCCTCATGAATAAGTTTATCTAACACATGTTTTAATCTGTTTGCTATTGTCCCTGAAGCTATCTTATACACAGTTCAGTAATGATATTGGTCTATAATTCTTTAAGTACTGTCTAGGTTTAAGTACTTCTAGGTTTATTGTCTTTAGGTATGCAGGTAATAATCCCCTCCCTTTGCGTAATTGATAGTTCTCCTAGGAGTTCTGTACCCATAATTGATAGATCGCAGTACAAAAGTTCCTAATTTTTTTCCAAAATACCTTAAAAAAATCAGCAGTGAAACCATCTGAACCAGGGCAGCGATTATTTGACATATTTGTTAGTGACTTTGCGATTTCTTCTAATGTGAGAAGCCCTTCAAGAGACGTCGAATCATACAGACTGAGCCCTATGAAATTTGCAATTTATAAGTTCACTTTCTAAATCTAATTCAGTATCTTCAGAGAGATCTTCACTGTAGAGTTTTTCATAGTAGAGTTTTGCTTCTTCAAAAATTTCATGTTGATTTAATATAAGTTCCATAATCTTTTTCTATTTTGGGGATTGTTTTGCTGGTACAGTTATATGATTCAAGTTTGCAGAAATATGAGGTAGGTTTTTCATAATTTTCAATTATATTTACTCTTGATCTTATCATGAAGCCAATCATTTTCTCTTTTCTAATACTTGCAAGCAATGCATTGAGGTCAGACAATTCATTTATTTTATCAGGTGTAAGATTATTTTCTATGTGCCTAATTTTTTCTATAGTGTCTTTTTCTCATGTATTTCTTTGCTTTTTCTTATGGCAAAAATAAGATATGTTTTCCCTCTTATTTCCATAAGTAAAGTTTCTAGAAAAAGTTGATCATTTATTGTAAACTGAATTTGGTCATCTGGTATTTTTGCAAGATTTTCTATATTGTAAACAGGAACAGCATATTGTTGTTTTATCTCCTCAATTTGTTTATTATATATTTTAAGTAGTTTATATCTCTAAGCAGCGAATTATTATGTTTCCATAAGGATTTTCCTCTCTAAAACGGATTAAACTTAAGATGTAAAGTTATCATTGAATGATCTGATCTGTAACTTCCTTCAATTTCACTTTTTTCGACCGAGCTCAGTAAAAAATTTCAGAAACCAAAAAAAATCTAAACGTGCTTGTTTAGAAGGTTTTTTTCTTCTCCATGTAAATCGCTTTAAGTCAGGATACTTTCTCTGAAAGGGTCAGTTAGGTTGTACAATTCTCTAATCTCATATATTCTTAATCGAGCATTTACATTATTTATATTTTATAATTATAGTAATCTAAATCAGGTTCTTGAACCAAGTTAAAACCCTCACACATTATGATACTGGTAAACTTCTCAGCTTGACTCATTAGGTAATCATAAAATAATGGAGTATCTTCATTTGGTCCATAAAGATTAATCAGTGTAAATCTATTATTATCTAATGATAAGTCAACAATAATGTAATTTCCATGTGAATCTGTTATATGTTGGTATATTTTAAAATCAGTTCCCTTTTGAAAGAGAATTGCAACACCTCTAGATTGAGAGTTTCCTGAACTAAACATTCCTTCACAGCCCCACTGGTTTCTGATAATTTTTTCAGTTTTGTATGTAGAGTGCACATCTTGCAGGCAATATACACTACATTGTTTTGTTTTAAGGTAATCCAAACATCTCTCCTTTTCTCTAAGGATCCAAGGCCTTGGCAGTTACAGTTTACAGAAAGAATTGTCTCCATCTGGCATCATTAAAATATTGTTAAAATTACCATTTGAGAGAACCCCTAGATAAATTAAAAAGAAGACTGAAAGAAACAAAACCAAGACACATTTTAACTTACAGCCTACAAAGTGTAGGGTGATAATATAACAGGTCTAGAACTAGTTCTACAGTGCAAAAAACAACTGTCACACATGTCTCTTTTTTAAAAAACATATACAAATACAGGCTTACATTCTACGTTGTCTACTCTTTCCCAGATAATGAATATCATTTGCTTGAAATTTGAAGGTTGTTATACTTATATCAATGTAAAGCCCCAATATAAAAACAAAGTCAAAAGGAAATTGAATTCTGCTGTTTCTTATTTTTCTTAATATCAGCACACAACAAGAGGGTCAGAATGGCACTGAAGCGCTCACCAGACAATCAGAGGAGAAGATTTTCAAAGTTTTCACTATATGCTTCTATAGAAAACTAGCCGACCCTGGGGCGGGCCACTTTATGTCCCAAGGGGCATAATTTATATAACTTTTGTAGAGGACTTGAACATGATGCTATGAGCCAAATATGAAAGCTGAGAACCTTTCAGTTTCAGGAGAAAATTTTCAAAGTTTTCTCTGTGTTTCTACTGAAAACTACCCACCCCAGGGACGGGGCCAATTTTGACCCCAGGGTCATAATTCATATAACTTTTGTTGAGGACCTATACATGATGCTATGTGCCAAATATGAAAGCTGAGAACTTTCCAGATTCAGAGAAGAAGCTTTTCAAAGTTTTCAATGTTTGTTTCCATTGAAAACTGCCCACCCCTGGGGCGGGGACAATTTTGACCCGAGGACCATAATTAATATAACTTTTGTAGAGGACCTGAACATGATGCTCTGTGCCAAATATGAAAGCTGAGCGCCTTCCAGTTTCAGAGAAGATTTTCAAAGATTTCAATATTTGTTTCTATTGAAAACTGCCCACCCCTAGGGCGGGGCCAATTTTAACCCCAGGGGCATAATTTATATAACTTTTGTAGAGGACCTAAACATGGTGCTATGTGCCAAATATGAAAGTTGAGAACCTTCCAGTTTCAGAGGAGAAGATTTTCAAAGTTTTCACTATATGTTTCTATTGAAAACTGCCCACCCCTGGGGCGGGGCCAATTTGACCCCAGGGCCAAAATTTTTATAACATTTTTAGAGGACCTGAGCATAATGCTCTGTGCTAAATATGAAATCTGAGAGCCTTCCAGCTTCAGAGGAGATTTTCAAAGATTTCACTATTTGTTTCTATTGAAAACTGCCCACCCCTGGGGTGGGGCCAATTTTAACCACAGGGGCATAATTTATATAACTTTTGTAGAGGACCTAAAAACATGATGCTATGTGCCAAATATGAAAGCTGATAACCTTCCAGTTTCAGAGGAGAAGAGATTCAAAGTTTTCACTATATGTTTCTATTGAAAACTGCCCACCCCTGGGGCAGGGCCAATTTTGACCCCAGGGCCAAAATTTTTATAACATTTTTAGAGGACCTGAGCATAATGCTCTGTGCTAAATATGAAAGCTGAGAGCCTTCCAGCTTCAGAGGAGATTTTCAAAGATTTCACTATTTGTTTCTATTGAAAACTGCCCACCCCTTGGGCGGGCCAATTTTGACCCCAGGGGCATAATTTATATAACTTTTGTAGAGGACCTGAACATGATGCTATGTGCCAAATATGAAAGCTGAGAACCTTCTGGTTTCAAAGGAGAAGATTTTCAAAGGTTTACAATATGTTTCTATTGAAAACTTCCCACCCCTGGGGCGGGGCCAATTTTGACCACAGGGCCATAATTTATATAACTTTTGTAGAGGACCTGAACATGATGCTCTGTGCCATACATGAAAGCTAAGCGCCTTCCAGTTTCAGAGGAGAAGATTTTCAAAGATTTCATTATTTGTTTCTATTGAAAACTTCCCACCCCTGGGGCGGGGCCAATTTTATCCCCAGGGTCAAAATTTATATAACTTTTGTAGAGGACCTGAACATGATGCTATGTGCCAAACATGAAAGCTGAGAACCTTCTAGTTTCAGAGAAGAGATTCAAGTTTTCACTATGTTTCTATTGAAAACTGCCCACCCCAGGGGCGGGGCCAATTTTGACCCCAGGGGCATAATTTATATAACTTTTGTAGTGGACCTGAACATGATGCTATGTGCCAAATATGAAAGCTGAGAACCTTCTGGTTTCAAAGGAGAAGATTTTCAAAGGTTTAATATATGTTTCTATTGAAAATTTCCCACCCCTGGGGCAGGGCCAATTTTGACCCCAGGGGCATAATTTATATAACTTTCGTAGAAGACCTGAACATGATGTTCTGTGAAAAATATGAAAGCTGAGCGCCTTCCAGTTTCAGAGAAGATTGTCAAAGATTTCACTATTTGTTTCCATTGAAAACTGCCCACCACTGGGGCGGGGCCAATTTTGACCCCAGGGGCATAATTTATATAACTTTTGTAGAGGACCTGAACATGATGCTATGTGCCAAATATAAAAGCTGAGCACCTTCTGGTTTCAGAGGAGATTTTCAAAGTTTCACTATGTTTCTATTGAAAACTTCCCACCCCTGGGGCGGGGCCAATTTTGACCCCAGGGGCATAATTTATATAACTTTTGTAGAGGACCTATAGGTGATGCTATGTACCAAAGATGAAAGCTGAGAACCCTGTAGATTCAGAGGAGAAGATTTTTAAAAGTTCAAATTGTTGACGCGGGACGACGCACTCCGACGGACGACGAACATCAGGCAATCACAAAAACTCACCCTGAGCACTTTGTGAGAGTGGATACGTTTATTTACACTGTTTGTCTTTTAGGATGGGGATGGAATAAGTGGAATTAAAGTTCAAGAGCCATAACTCTGGCAAAATTATTCAACCAGACTGAGATTGTGAATTAAGCTGTAAATCATCTAGAGTTAGCTTTATGCCAAATATAAAGTTAATATCTGCAACCACTTCCAAAAAAGTGGAAAATCCCAAATTTGAAGAAAAAAAAATAAAGTTCAAGGGCAATAACTCTGGAAATAATTATTCAATCAGACTGAGATTGTAACATAAGCTGTAACTCATCTCGATTTAGCATTTTACTAAATATAGAGTTGACATCTCGAGTCACTTCCATAAAAAATCCAGAAAACTGGAAACCATTGGTTGGGGATTAAACAGGGGAGATAACTCCTGAAGTAGTGGTCCGATCATAACGGAAATATACGGTGCACAGGTTTATATGGTCATATGGCTATATATGAACTTTCAACAAAATTGAAGCAAAACTGTAGAAGAAGAAGGCCGGACATAATTGTGTCCACGGACAGACGGACAACCTGATTCCAGTATACCCCCCCCCCCAAACTTCGTTGTGGGGGTATAATAAGTTTCTAAATAGCAGAGAAAATTCGGCGATGGCGAGCACTGGTGGCCGGCGATTACTGGTCACCATACATAAAGCTGGGTGGATTAACCCATGCCCTCATATAAATGCCCTTTCATGCACTGGCAAACCTAGTAGATCCAGATCAGACGTTTATTTAGTTTCTAAAATGGCCAAGTTTCACCTTCCACATTTCATTATAACTGTTTTGGCCATAAATATTCAGTAGTATAGTCAAGGTCAAAGGTATTTTCTATATAAATCTAAATTTGGCTATATTTAACTTAAGCTAGTAGAGATGAAGACTTGGTTGCTGCTGTGCTTCTGCATCCCATGAAGCTGCATCTTTAACCCTTCCTTCGACCATAAATATATGCCTTTCTATGCCTATTGCAAACAGTGTAGACACAGACCTGACAGCTCCTGCAGGAGCCGTCTGCTGTTTGCTTATGGTATAAATAATATAGAAATGATTCTGCAGTTTCTGTCCAGTTGTTCAAAGCTGCATTTAACACCCAAACCAAATATTTAATTTGATCTATGTTGAGCCCATCCTCAGTACTTTCAGTACTTTGATTATTTAAGTTATCACTATGGCATGCTTCTTGGGACTGGTATTATTATACTGCTTATTCTACACCAGAGAAAATGCATAACAATCAAATGACTAAGACAGAGCTCCCATGTTAGATTTACAAGTAAGCCCAGCTAGTGCTAGTGGGATCCCGCTGAGACGTAGTTTATCTGATTCGGTGTTTTCAGAGTCTATGAATAAAACATCTCCCATTTTACCTATGCCACTAATTCTGCCTACATGTAGGTATGTGACAAGGTATCAAACAAGTCAAGCGGATGTGATTAGCCGAAATCATCTTCCTGATATCACCCCCTCATCACCATGTCATCTCATTATTCATCGGCGCTATATGACCTATTCAGAGTCGCAGTGCCGTCACGTCTAGCGACCGAACAGACCGTATAAACATGCCAGGCACAAGTCCTGTACAATATAGCGTCCTGTACAATATAGAACAATACAGAACAACTTTGCAGGCAGCAGTGATTTCGTTTTAGTTATAACCATTTTAGGGTCAACTTGTTTTGTTTGCATTGGTGTACTGCTGGCAGATGAGTTGTATAGTGTAAAGTGAGTTGGTGACAAGTATGGTTTCAAACCTATCATCTGTTATAAATATAATAAACCTATTAGAAATGTTATTTTGAACTACAATAAAATTGTCTCTGACTTAAATATTGATGTTAATACCCCTATTTCTTGAGATTGTAGCATTTCTAGCTTTTGCTATAAACCAGTTGGTCATGTCATTACTGGTAATTTTGATATCATTAAGGATAAACGTCTCAGGACCCTCCTAACTAAAGGACCTAAATATAGATTACCTTCCCTTATTGATTTTGACGCTTGTCGAACTCATATTGCGGAAGCTATTCAAGAATTCTGCATCAAATGGTGTCGACGAGAACATGCTGATGTTAATGCCCTTTCGGATTGGAAGAAATGTATTTTCGATATTATTGATACACGAATAACTTTTTACAAATCAAATAACCATCTTTTACCACCTCGACCTAGAGTTACATTTCGCTACTTGAAGAATAACATTTCTAATTTTCATTCAGATTATGTTCTTGTTCCTGCTGACAAGGCATCAAACAATGTAATCATTATTTGAAGATTGTATTATGTTGATGTTTTAAAGAAGGAGCTAACTGATTCAAAAACTTATATAACAGTTCAAACACCTGAAAAAGATATAGTCTCGGAACATGTAAAAATGTGCAATGATTTTAAGTCTGGTCCTAACATAAAACAACATAAACTTTCTACTTTGTACTGGATTCCGAAATTACATAAAAACCCTTATAAGTCGCGTTTTATTGCCAACTCTAGCTGTTGTACCACTACTAAATTATCTATACTTTTGACGTCCTGTCTTACTACGATCAAAGAACATGTTAAACGCTACTGTGATAAAATATATGAAAATTCTGGGATTAATGTTTTTTGGTCCATAAAAAATTCAAATGATGTTTTAACAAAACTTGAAAATGAACAGTATAACATTTCTTTACTGAGCTCTTATGATTTCTCTACACTCTATACTACTCTACCTCACCATCTTATAAAGGATAGACTTATTAAATTAATAGAAAAAACCTTTGCCAGAGAAAACAAAATGTTCATTGCTTGTAATGTTCAACGTTCATTCTTTTCGAATTCAGAAGTTGAACATTACACAATGTGGACTTGCCTTGATGTTTGTAGATCTCTTACCTTTCTTTTAGATAATATATTTGTGCGTTATGGAGATACCATATATCGTCAAGTTGTTGGTATACCCATGGGTACAAATTGTGCCCCTCTTGTTGCAGATTTGTTTTTGTATTGCTACGAGAGGGATTTTATGCTTAGCTTAAAACCTGATACACAGACCGATATTGTTAATGCTTTTAATAAAACTTCAAGGTATTTAGACGATATTTTGAATTTAGATAATCCTTATTTTGATACTATGGTTTCTTCAATCTACCCAAAAGAACTGTCTTTAAACAAAGCTAATCAATCTGACATTAATGCTTCATTTTTAGATTTGAATCTTTCAATTACAAATGATAAAGTTTCGTCCAAAGTATACGATAAAAGAGAAGATTTTAATTTTAAAATTGTTAATTATCCTTTTCTAGATGGGGATGTGCCACGTTCTACATCTTATGGTGTTTATATTTCTCAACTTATTAGGTTTGCCCGAGCCTGTTCTTTGCTTGAAGATTTTAACAGACGTAATTTAGTTATAACTGATAACTTCTTAAGCAAGGTTACAGATATCACAAACTTCGGAAAACCTTTTCTAAATTTTATTATCGAAATTTACCTCTCATTAGTAAATATAATTGCAATCTACGGACGTTACTGCGACAAGGCATTTCTCAACCAGAATTTTATGGGGATGTTATCTACAAACTTAGGAAAATTCGGGGTCATATCCATTTTCATGATTTGTTTATAAAACGCATTAAAAAATTTAAAAAGAAAGGTTATGATCCTATTATATTGCAACACACTGCATGTTTGGTTATCGACCCTTTTACAGTCGGTAGCTACGCTTCCCTCTTTGCTTGCGCGATGACAGGCCGAGGGTAGTACTCTATGATGGTATACTCTTAAACTTGGATACAGGAGGAGCTTACCAGACTCATGTATTATTTTTTCCCTGTCGTGCCCTTAACGGCTTACCTGCAGGTGCTCTGACTTCAGCAAAGTCATTGAGTACATATTTGACGGATTGTCACAGTTATTATGCTATGTTTTACATGTTGTCCTGTGTTCACCGTCGTCTATGTTGTGGGTAAGTCCAGCGGGGA
The DNA here is from genome assembly GCA_963576725.1 of Azorinus chamasolen. NCBI lineage: Eukaryota > Metazoa > Mollusca > Bivalvia > Cardiida > Solecurtidae > Azorinus > Azorinus chamasolen. The sequence goes on along the minus strand of OY755241.1, from coordinate 27,693,267 downwards.
TACCTTTATTTACAATATTTGTAAAGCTAGGGTGACTTTGAGAGAAGTGTGAGGTTAGGACGTCCGTAAACCGGTTTAAACCCCCAGTAGTGTTGTTGCTGCTGACCGTGCCAAGGCGGTACTCTCTTTGTCACCCTTCCTTTTGTTTGCCTTGCGTCTTTGTGCTTGTGGTTTGTTCATGTTGTGGAACGTTTGTCCCTGTTTCTTGTGTGTCTTTTGGTGTTTTCTGTGTTCATTTCGTGTGTGTGTGTGCGTGTGCGTTTGGGTGTGTGATTGTGTGTGTGTGTGTGTCATGCTGTCTATCGGTGTTTTGGTGGTGGTTGCGTCTTGCATGTGGCTTTGCCTGCTTGACTTTACTACTTTTCCATTCAAACAAACAACAAGAGGGCCAGAATGGCCCTGACATCGCTCACCAGACAATCAGGAGAGAAGATTTTCAAAGATTTCACTATATGTTTCTATAGTAAACTAGCCGGCCCTGGGGTGCGGCAAATTTTAATTCAGAAAGAATAAATTAATCTATACTTATGTTCAAAATTTCAGATATTTTCATTACATCTTTATGAGTTCATATTATTATTCATATCTTACCTTAAGATTGATGTACTTTAAACCCTTCCCCTGTTCTATGTTTATTCAAAATTTCAATACATAGTGAATATTCATGGACAAAATAGTTGTAATGAAATATGGAAAGTGGGACAGTATAGCCATTTTAGAAAGTAAAGAAATATATTTCAAATTCCATTGACAAACAGATCAGACCCTGATCAGACAGCTGCTATAGGAGCTGTCTGATTTGGTCTGTTCTGTTTGCAAATGCTTGAAAAGTCATTTATATGAGGGAAAGACTTAAGTAATTATATTATAAGTGCATGTATATTGTACACAAAATAAAAATAATTTAATGCAATTTGCACTATATTCGTTATATCATAAGCAAATACAGCAGATTGATCAGATGGCTACTACATGAGCCATCTGATCTGGGTCTACTCTGTTTGCAAAGGTGTAGAAATGCATATTTATGGAGTAAAGGGTTAATTGTTCTATTTACAGGTCAGATCTAATTTGCAACTGCCATTATCCAGAAGGGAGGCAATCCAGTTGTAATCAAAAAGTGTGAAAGGGAGATGTATGCTTAAAATAGCCAGCTAAAAATAGACACTGCTCTCCAAGATGCAATAGAACACTTGAATTTGTATTAAGCTGAACTTCACAGCAATACAGTTATGGGATATATATTGATAGCTGGCAGCTTAATGCAGGGCATAGATATGGAAAAAAGCTTTAAGAGCTTTCTGCAATTTTGAGTATTGTCCACAATTTTTTCAATCTAAAATGAGTGTGTGTAATTTGTCTAAACACAATTTCTACTCTACTGATCAGGCTAAGGGTGATTACCAATACACTCTAGCCAGTGAGTCCTGTCAGAGCACTGGATTAGGAAAACTTTAACCTGTAGAACCTTTAGGCTGTAGAAGTGAAAAACTATATATACACAGGGCAGGGCCAATTTTAACCTCAGAACTATGATATTTTCAAAACTCATTAAGGCATGCTAAGTTAATCTATACCACAAATATCTAAGCTCTGGGACATGTAGTTTTGACAAGAAGAGTTTCAAAGTTTTTCCTATGCATATATAGTGATCCCATGGGCTGTTTATGCAGTCAGCTAATAAAAACTGTGAATCCCTGGGGTGGGGCCAATTTTGACCCTAGGGGCATAATTTATATAACTTTTGTAGAAGACCTGAAGTTGAAGCTATGTGCCAAATATGAAAGATGAGAACCTTCTAGTTTGAGAGAAGAATTTCAAAGTTTTCACTATATGTTTCTATTGAAAACTGAAAACCCCTGGGGCAGGGCCAATTTTGACCCCAGGGGCATAATTTATAACTTTTGTAGAGGACCTACAGATGATGCAATGTACCAAAGATGAAAGCTGAGAACCCTGTAGATTCAGAGGAGAAGATTTTTAAAGGTTGAAATTGTTGACGGACGAACGACGGACATCAGGCGATCACAAAAGCTCACCCTGAGCACAAAAGTGCTCTGGTGAGCTAAAAATAATAAATAGAGGATCTTACGAGTGTTCATTACACAGTTTTTGTGAAACGAGTTTTCTATATAATATGACACGAGCTTTAGGGAGTGTCATATTCATTATAGTAAACGAGTTTCATAAAGACAATGTTTAACTAGAGGTTTGTTTTTGTCACAAAAACAGATGTCTCCCCCTCCCATCCTCTTTCCAATAGACAAGTGTAATGTCTGTAACTCCAGGGTCTAATTTTAAGTCAGCAGGGGCAATAACTCAAGAATTATCTGGGGGAGACAATTCAAAAACACCGGGTACACAACACCACATGCTGGTCAACATTCCTGTGAAGTTTGGTGACTAGTACTAGTGGTTTTAGAGATACACACGACACAAAGTAAAGTTTCTCTTATTTTTAGTCATAAGGGGCAGTAACTCCAAAGTTATCAGGGGGAGACAATTCAAAAACCCAGATGCACAACAACTCATGCTGGTGAACATTCCTGTGAAGTTTGGTGACTCTAGCCCTACTGGTTTCAGAGATACATGCAGCACAAAGTTTCTCTAATATCAAGTTATCATATCAGGGGCAGTAATAATAAGAATTATCAGGGGGAGACAATTAAAACAAGAGGGCCATGATGGCCCTTAATCGCTCACCTGTTCATAACAGATTAATGATTTCAATGACAGATTACATAATTTGAAAAATCTTGGTAGAAAACCATTAGATGATGCTACATACTAAATATAAAGAGTCTAGACCTTACAGATTTGGAGGACAAGATATTTTAAAGATTTTCCTATGAAAAACTGTTAAGCCCCAGGGCGGGGTCATTTTTGATCCGGGGTTCATAATTTGAAAATCTTGGTAGAGAACTATTAGATAATGCAACATACCAAATATCTAAGGTCTATGCCTTACACGTTCAGGAAGACTTTTAAAGATTTTTAAGAGAAGAAGAAAAACTATGAAAAACTGATATGCCCCTGGGCGGAGCCATTTTCAACCCAGGGGACATAATTTGAACAATCTTGGTAGAAAACTATTAGATAGCGCTACATACCAAATATTAAAGGTCTCTGCCTTACAGTTTTGGAGAAGAAGATTCTTAAAGCTTTTCATATGAAAAACTGATAAGCCCCAGGGCGGGGCCATTTTTAACCCAGGGGTAATAATTTGAATAATCTTGGTAGAAAACCATTAGATGATGCTACATACCAAATATCAAGGGCCTAGACCTTACAGTTCTGGAGGAGAAGATTTTTAAAGATTTTCCTATGAAAAACTGATAAGCCCCGGGTCGGGGTCATTTTTGTCCTGGGGGTCATAATTTGAACAATCTTAGTAGAGGACCATTAGATGATGCTACATACCAAATACTAAAGGTCTATTCCTTACATTTTCAGAGAAGAAGATTTTTAAGATGTTCCTATGAAAAACTGATAAGCCCTGGGGTGGGGCCATTTTTGGCCCAGGGGTCATAATTTGAACAATCTTAGTAGAGGACCATTAGATCATGCTACATACCAAATATCAAAGGTCTATGCCTTACAGTTTCAGAGAAGAATATTTTTTAAAGATTTTCCTATGAAAAACTGATAAGCCCCGGGGCGGGGCCATTTTTGGCCTGGGGGGTCATAATTTGAACAATTTTAGTAGAGGACCATTAGATCATGTTACATACCAAATATCAAAGGTCTATGCCTTACAGTTTCAGAGTGAGTGTGAAGAGGACCTACAGATGATGCTATGTGAAAACTGAGAACCCTCTAAATTCAGAGAAGATTTTTAAAGGATCAAATTGTTGACGCGGGACGACGGACATCAGGCGATCACAAAAGCTCACCCTGAGCACTTTGTGCTCTGTTGAGCTAAACATGCACAAGTGTAGACCCTGATTAGATACCTTGCTGTCACTGTACCTGGTCTGGGTCTGTTTTCTTTCAAATGTCTTAAAGTGCCAACTAACTGCATGGGAAAAGAGTGAGTTGGGTTGCACATAATGTGGGTGGAGTGAGTGAATGAGTCTAGTTTTACGGCACTGCGACAATGAATAGGTCATATAGTGCCGATGAATGAGATGACATGATGATGACGAGGGATGATTTCAGGTAATCTCATTCGCTGCAAAGCAGTGCATGGGATCAAAACCACCGACCTGCCTTCCTTAATGTGGAGCTGAAATTATGATCCAGATTCACAATTTTTAAAATTAAACTTTCATAAGTTGGAGGAAGGTAGGTTGAAAAGGCTAGCCAATGTATAGTTTACTCACCAATTATATATCGACCAACTTTTGTCAAAAATTGTCTTGAAACCTCTTTTGTCATGATAAAAAAAAGATATGATTATAAGATATAGTCATGATTTAAAATCATTGTACCATCTAATCATATATTTTTCCATAATTGTATAAGTCCCGATAGACTAGACAAACCTGCCTTATTTGAATGTCATCTTTGTGAGTATAATCATTCCAAATACTCATGATATCTAAAATGTGTTCATAGAGTTGATCGATTTTTTGTGTGTGCGATTGTGTGAATTTACATAGTTTCTTATCAATATCAAATACACCTTTAATGTCGAGCGTAGACAAGGGAGCTACTAGTACCAACTTTTAACGACTTTTGTCCGTCCCGACCGGGGATCGAACCCACAACCTTCCGTACCGCAGGCGGACGCTCTACCTCCAGGAGGATTTGTTTGTAAATAAAGTAACATGTTTAAACACTCAAAAACTAGTTTATGTCTGTCTTCTGATTAGAGGGGAGGGTCTATTGTAGACCTTTTTAGCTCACCTGAGCCAAAGGCTCAGGTGAGTTATTGTGACCGCGATCCGTCCGGCCACATTTTTAAACATCTCTGAAACTACTGACCGATTTTAACCAAATTTTGTAGAAGCATCAGTGGCTAGGGGGAACGACATATTGTTCACATTATGACCCCCGGGCCAAAAATGGCCCCGCCCTAGGGCTTATCAGTTTGTCATAGGAAAATCTTTAAAAATCTCTGAAACTGTAAGGCCTAGACTTTTGATATTTGGCATGTAGCATGATCTTATATAAACATAAAAAACCATATAAAGAGCGTTTCATTGCAAATTCTAGTTCATGTACAACTACTAAATTGTCTATACTTTTGACTTCTTGTTTAACGAAGGTAAAGGAACATGTAAAATTTTACTGTGATAAGACTTATGAAAATTCTGGAATAAATCTCTTCTGGTCTATTAAGAACTCTTCAGAAGTCTTAAACAAACTTAAGAACAAAAGGTATCTTGCATCCACTGTAAGCACGTACGATTTTTCTACTCTGTACACAACTCTTCCTCATATTTTAATTAAGGATAAGCTTACTAACTTGATCCAGAAAGTATTTGCCCGAGAAAAAACATCATTCTTGGCATGTAATGCTGAAAAAGCTTTCTTTACTGACGAGCAAATGAAATATTACACCAATTGGACTTGCTCAGAAGTTTGCGAAGCACTAACCTTTCTTTTGGATAACATATTTGTACGTTATGGGAATGCTATATACCGTCAGGTAATTGGTATTCCCATGGGTACGAATTGTGCACCACTTGTCGCAGATTTGTTTTTGTACTGCTATGAGAGAGATTTCATGTTGAGTTTGAATCCTCAATCACAACAAGATGTTATAAAAGCCTTCAATGAAACTTGTCGATATTTGGATGATATTTTTTAACTTAGATAACCCTTTCTTTGATGCTCTGATTCCTAAAATTTATCCTAAAGAACTCAAATTGAATAAAGCTAACCCGTCCGACAATTATGCAGCGTTTCTTGACCTAGACCTTAAAATTAATAATGGAATGATTTCTTCTAAAATATATGACAAAAGAGATGATTTTGATTTTAATATTGTAAATTTTCCTTATCTTGACGGGGATGTTCCCCGTGCTCCATCTTACGGGGTTTATATATCTCAACTTATTCGTTTTGCTGGAGCTTGTTCATCTATTGACGATTTTAACAGTCGAAATCTCATTTTAACTGAAAAACTGCTTAAACAAGGATATAGATACCATAAACTAAGAAAAACTTTCTCTAAATTTTACTATCGAAATCTCTCGCTTATTGGCAAGTACAAATGTAATCTCAAGGTACTTTTGCGACACGGTATTTCACATCCTGAATTTTATGGTGATGTGATTTACAAACTTCGTAAAATTGTTGGACATACCCATTTTCTCACTTTGTTCATCAAATATATAAAACAATTCATTAAAAAGGGATATGATCCTGTATTACTACAACATACTGCATGTTTGGTTGTGAACCCTTTTACAGTTGGCAATCACGCTGGCCTCTTTGCATGTACGCCGACAAGAAAGGTTTAGTACTCTATGAAGGCGACCTCTTAAATCCAGAAATGGAAGGAGAACGTCGGATACCTGTACTATTTCATTTTTGTCATACCCTTTATTACTTTTCTACAGTTACTCTGTTTGCAGCTCAATCATTGAGTACACTAGCGATAGGTGGATACAGTATGTTCAATTAAATGTTTTTTTGTTATACATGCACTTTACCACTGTATTTGCTGTCGCGGTTGTTGTAGATTAGTCGGAGAGGGGATACGTTTATTTACACTGTCTTTTAGGATGGGGATGGAATAAGGGTGAGGTTGGGCGCCCATAAACCGGTTTAAACCCCCGGTGACTTTTGTCACTGACCGTTCCAAGGCGGTACTTCCATCTTCCTCCTATTGTATGTTTGTTTTGTCTTTGTGCGTCTCTTGTTGTTTTTCTACCTATGTACATTTGCTGTTTCCTTGTGTTGCTGTTCGGGCGAGTGTTCTGTATGTGGTGTTTCCTGCATGACTCATTTTTGTACTTTTATAGTCCTCTACAAAAACTGTTCAAATTATGACCCCCCGGGCCAAAAATGGCCCCGCCCAAGGGCTTATCAGTTTTTCATAGGAAAATCTTTAAAAATCTTCTCTGAAACTGTAAGGCCTAGACCTTTGATATTTGGTATGTAGCATGATCTAATGGTCCTCTACAAAGTTTGTTCAAATTATGGCCCCGCCCAAGGGCTTAACAGCTTTTCATAGGAAAATCTTTAAAAAAAAATCTTCTGAAACTGTAAGGCCTAGACTTTTGATATTTGGCATGTAGCATGATCTTATGGTCCTCTACAAAGGTTGTTCAAATTATGACCCCCGGGCCAAAAATGGCCCCGCCCAAGGGCGTATCAGTTTTTCATAGGAAAATCTTTAAAAATCTTTTGTCTGAAACTGTTAGGCCTATACCTTTGATATTTGGAATGTAGCATGATGTAATGGTTCTCTACAAAGATTGTTAAAATTTATGACCCATGGGCCAAAAATGGCCCGCCCAAGGGCTTATCAGTTTTTCATAGGACAAATCTTTAAAAATGTAAGGCCTAGACCTTTGATGTTTGGTATGTAACATGATCTAATGGTCCTATACAAATATGTAGCTTGGCTTGTGGTTCTCTGCCAAGAATGTTCGACCTGGCGACCCTGGCCTCTGGGCAAAACTTGGCCCTGCCTTGGGGCTTATCAGGTTTTCATGGGAAAAATATGAAATATTATTTTTCTCTGAAACCATTAGGCTTAGACCTTTCTCTACCAATGTTGTACAAATGATGACTTCTTGGTCAAAAATGGCCCAGCCCCTGGGGTTATCTCAGGTGAGCGCTTCTGGGCATCATGGCCCTCTTGTTGAAATAATGAGGGTAGTTCTGAACATTCCTAACAACAAAAGCACTGACCCACGATATTTACCCATATTAAAAAGAGAACTCCATGCTAAAAAGAATACAAGAGGGCCATGATGGCCCTAAATCGCTCACCTGGTTACTATAGACATATGCATACACTGTATTTCTATGTAAAAATAAGTAAGCTTCAGATTGGGGGTCAATATGAAACCAAGGGCCATAATTTTAGGCATTGAGTTTCAAATTTGAACAATCTAAATAAAGGAACATTAGATGATGCATCATATAAGTTTGAAAGTTCCGGGCCTTACAATTTCACAGGAGATTTTAAAGATTTTCCTATGAAAAACTGATAAGCCCCGGGGCGGGGCCATTTTGGTCCAGGGGTCATAATTTGAACAATCTTGGTAGAAAACCATTAGATGATAATAAATACTAAATTTCAAAGGTCTAGGCCTTACAGTTTAGGAGAAGATTTTTAAAGATTTTCCTATGCAAAACTGATAAGCCAGGGGCCGGGGCCATTTGTGGTCCGGGGGTCATAGTTTGAACAATCTTTGTAGAGGACCATTATATGATGCTACATACCAAATATCAAATGTCTAGGCCTTACGGTTTCAGAGAAGAAGATTTTTAAGAATTTTCCTATGAAAAACTGATAAGCCCCGGGGCGGTCCATATTTGGTCCAGGGGTAATAATTTAAACAATCTTTGTAGAGGACCATTAGATAATGCTACATACTAAATATCAATGGTCTAGGCCTTACAGTTTCAATGAAGAAGATTTTTAAACATTTTTGGTCCGGGGGTCATAATTTGAATAATCTTTGTAGAGGACCATTAGATGATGCTACATACTAAATACCAAATGTCTAGACCTTACGGTTTCAGAAGAAGATTTTTAAAGATTTTCCTATGAAAAACTGATAAGCCCCAGGGCGGGGCCATTTTTCGTCCGGGGGTCATAATTTGAACAATCTTTGTAGAGGACCATTAGATGATGCTACATACCAAATATCAAAGGTCTAGGCCTTACGGTTTCAGAGAAGATTTTTAAAGATTTTCCTAAGAAAAACTGATAAGCCCCAGGGCGGGGCCATTTTTGGTCCGGGGGGCATAATTTGAACAGTCTTTGTAGAGGACCATTAGATGATTCTACATACCAAATATCAAAGCTCTAGGCTTTGTGGTTTCAGAGAAGAAGATGTTTAAGTAAATTGTTGACTACGCACATACGCACGACGACGGACGCCGGACACTGCCCCCTCACTATACCTCACCTGGCACAAAGTGCCAGGTGAGCTAAAAACAGACAGGTTGAAAAAGCAAAGTTGTGAAGACATAATTACATTATAAATATGGGTGATTGTTTCATAAATAAATTTCTTTACTTTACATGTGATGTTTAGAATAGTCGACAAACTGCAAATGACCATATGGTTCAAGCAGTTTCTGATGCTGGGTCTTATACCCAGAATCAGCTTCAAGATGCAAACGACGAGATAAAAACCATGAGGACTCAGGTTCAAGATGCCAACAAGGAAATTAAAAAACATGAGGACTCTGTTTCAAGATGCCAACGAAGAAATCGAGACCACGAGTAATCAAATGCAAGCATTGATGGATGAGAATGATAAAACCGAGCGAGGTTGATAAGCTTAAGAGACAGTTCTAAAATCTGCTGATGAGGATCAGGAGCGAACATTGAAGGAGGGTTTAAGAATCGAATTGAATCTAAAAATGAAAACTTCAAGACCAGAAAGAAGCAAACGTGGAACTACGAATGGTAAAGGACAGGGCCGAAGCAGAACTCGGCAGCACTATAACTTGTCTCATGCGGGTGCCGTCTGCAATTAACTGAAATACTGTTGGTCGGACGTAAAACCCAACTCACTCTTCTGTAGCTGTCTGGAAACCCTTAAATTATATATTATTTCCGTTTAAGAGGGTCAGTTGGGGTCTAGTGTATTGCTGTAATACATGTTGATATGTTAGATATTTATTCAATGGTTCTGTAGGTGTTTTGGTGATGGTGGGGTTTTGTGTGTGGCTTTTCCTGCTTGACTTTACTACTTTTTCATTCAAGTGAGACAGCATTACATCACCCTCCAGAATTAGTGTCCATTTACTTTCTTGCAATAGATGTTATACCTGGTTACAGCAGTACATGTATTTGACAGTTGAATATCATCAGACAGCCGATGGTCATTACTTTTAAATTCGTTCTGAATTAAGTAGCCATCTACTAATGAAAGATTATCATTATCCTTGATTGATAGCTCACTGTACACAACCTTTTGTATATTACGGTTATTTATCACATAACACCAGTGTCATGTTACCCTTGGTGATATTTCATTTAAATTATTCTAGTTTAGTATGACCATTATACTGAAAGGGTATATCGTCACTTTTATAATGTGACTTGATTCGGATGAAGATGATAATGTTGCATGTCAAACCATGACTAAGCAAAACAGTAGTACGAGTAAGCAAATATGGTATAGTGATCAACAATTCCCATAATTAGACATAAAATACGATGTACATTTGGAGCACGGTATACACAGAGGGTAAGTGGGCAAAACACGTGGCGCACGAGGGATAAGTGGGTAAAGGGTAAGCGTTACAACGGGAGAGCCGTGTAGACCTCGAGCAAAGTAGTAGGAAACTGCCAATCTGATGAGGCAACGAACCGGAACCTCGTCGGTTCATCGGATTGGCATTTATGTACCAACGACCATGTTATATCCATTGAAACGATGGACAAACCATAGGAAATAGAGAATATTTGGTTCCTAGCTTTGAATGAGAAATGTTATCTGGCAAGGCGGATGAATATATCAGGTGAGCCGATGGCGAACCTGATATATTCAGAAGCCGAGCCAGATAACATTTCTCATTCAAAGCTAGGAACCAAATATTCTATTTATCCTGGTCACGACAGCAAAATATAATTATTGTTATTTTGTATCGAATGTACCACAAAATGCACCGCAACGTATATCCGACTCTACTGGCTCTAGACTGTTGATGACGTCACTATAAAGGCGTTATTACGTCACTGGAATTCCAAAAAGTCACATTGCTTTAAAAATGCTCAAAACAAAACCGTTGCCCCGGATGGTTATGTGAGAAAAAGAACCTGTCACTTGACGATATCTAGTCGATTTATGATTCTTGATGTGGATTTATCTAAACACGGTCATTTCGCGACAAACAACTAGATCTAGTCTAGGCCTAAGAATATAAGTGTGGGAGAATGAAGTGAAAGAATTAGATCTATTTAGTTTAATGGGTATCGATTGAAATCAACAAATTGAATTATTCGGTTTGTTAAACTTTTTTATTCAGTACTTGGTAGACGTAAATTTGTGTATTCACGAAATAAGCGTCTCGGTAAAAAGGTAGCTTCTGCTACAGGTCATGTGACCAACTGACATAATAACAAAAAGTTTATCAGGCACCTTGTTGTCCATCAGGAAAATAGGCATGTGACAGGATAATATAGTCTTCGAACACTCGGTTTGAACCGATAGAACGACTATAGGAATGTGTTTTATAGCCATTGATCGAAAATTAATTTAGCCTTTGAACCCACCCAGCTCTCAGCTACATCATTCATTGATAACAAGTCTATGATAAACTTAAAAGGAGTCCTGCAATCCATACACCTCATAAGACTAATTACAAATTGTTATCTATAGCAATTGGAAATTATAATTATTTTCAACAAAAATATAAACATTCTCATCATGTGACACCATTTTTCTAACAATATTTCCCCCAAAATAATCCGTTTTTCAAAGCTTAAAAATGACAGATGCCGCGGAAACGTTCAGGCAGGTCCTTATTACGTGACCAAGCAAATAACACGTCACAAGTATACTGTTCAGCAAAACTTAGGGTTCATGTTATGAACATGACCCATGTCAAATTTTGTACAAAAGAGTCTGTTATCAGACGGCATAAATACATTTCTGTAATGAATAAAATGCCCCAGTACACATCTAAATTGTAAATATGTTGGTATTTCTTTAATTTTGAGTGTTATCTGTCTAGCTGATTGTAATATGTATATTTCAAAGTATTTTTTAATTTCAATTCTCAGTTAACACGTTTTGTAAAATAACATTTGAATTTATAAGGAATTTGAATTTATTTTGTGCATGGTGCTTTTGATTTCGATTAATACATAGTTCAACATGACTCAAAATATGTATTAGGTGTAGTGAGTGTCTGGGACTTAACCTTTCTTGTGCAGTATATATTTGACCCAATTGTGCTCAAATACCTTTGAGTGGGAGATTATGACGTCATAGGAACGGCAATATAGGAAACATGGAGGCTGCATTTGCAGCATTCAGTGAGTTAAAAGAACCGGCATTTGGTTCAATTGTTGGGTTATTTGTTTACTTAAAGTGTTATTTTCCGTTAGAAAAATATTTTTTCTCACTATTCCTTCAAGGAAGCTCCTTGTTGCATTTAAAGTAATTGTGTTGATGATAATTATTTTGCTAAGGGGAACGGTAATACAGGAGAAGGGGATATACTAGCTTAACCATCAGTTAATGCAGATCCAGATTATATACTCCCCTTTCAATGTATCAAGGTCAAACATGTGATTGAGTGAGTTGGGTTTTACGGCACCGCGACTCTAAATAGGTCATAGCGCCAATGACGAAAATTATGATGAAACGATGAAAATCAATAAAAAAATCTCGATCAACGAGTGTGTAAATCATTAAAATAAACGAAGATGAAAATGTAGAAAGGAATACAGAAATAGTAGAACGGGTTCAAAAGATTTATATTTTAGAATAAAGACCAGTCTCTTTCAAAAACGAAATTATATTCTCGTAGGGAACTGTATTAAATAACTGATGCATACAATCAACAGAAAAGTATTTACGTCTTATTATAAAAAGGTCAATACATTCAATCAAAAAATGTTTTACTGTGTATGGCTCTTGACAGAAGACACATTCTGGTTGAATTTCGCGCTACAATTTCACAGGAGATTTTAAAGATTTTCGTATGAAAAACTGATAAGCCAGGGGCGGGGCCATTTTGGTCCAGGGGTCATAATTTGAACAATCTTTGTAGAAAACCATTAGATGATAATACATACCAAATTTCAAAGGTCTATGCCTTACATTTTAGGAGGATAAGATTTTCAAAGATTTTCCTGTGAAAAACTGATAAGCCCCGGGGCGGGGGGTCATAGTTTGAACAATCTTTGTAGAGGACCATTAGATCATGCTACATACCAAATATCTAGCCCTTATGGTTTCAGGAGATTTTTAAAGATTTTCCGATGAAAAACTGATAAGCCCCGGGGCGGGGCCATATATGGTCTGGGGGTCAATTAGATAATGCTACATACCAAATATCAATGGTCTATGCCTTACAGTTTCAGAGGAGAAGATTTTTAAAGATTTTCCTATGAAAAACTGATAAGCCCCGGGGCGGGCCGTTTTTTGGTCCTGGGATCATAATTTGAACAATCTTTGTAGAGGACCGTTAGATGATGCTACATATCAAATGTCTAGGCTTAACGGTTTCAGAGAAGATTTTTAAAGATTTTCCAATGAAAAACTGATAAGCACCAGGGCGGGGCCATTTTTCGTCCGGGGCCATAATTTGAACAATCTTTGTAGAGGACCATTAGATGATGCTACATACCAAATATCAAAGCTCTAGGCTTTGTGGTTTCAGAGAAGATGTTTAAGTAAATTGTTGATGACGCACATACGCCGGAGCCAGCCCCCTCACAATACCTCTACTGGCACTTTAAGTGCCAGGTGAGCTAATAAAACTGAATTTTAGTCAAAATTTCACCCGTTTTGGACTTAGCTTTTTCGGCTGAAATAGGCTCAACTTCCTCATTACTGGCACTTTAAGTGCCAGGGGAGCTAATAAAACTGAATTTTAGTCAAAATTTCACCCGTTTTGGACTTAGCTTTTTCGGCTGAAATAGGCTCAACTTCCTCATTACTGTTCTCCGAAATCTGTTGAACTTCATCTTCACCAGGGCCTCCTTGATCATGTGAGATATTAAAGGCCTCCGATGATCCTACATCCTCCATACCGAAAAGCCGGAACATACCTTCGTATGGTGTTCATATCTCACTCCCGCCTTACAGACATTTGCCTCAGCGAAAGGATCTAGCACGTAACTCTCAGGTTCTATTCCAATACATAAACAACATCTGTGTCGTTTCTGGGAGAACTTTTATATCGAACCTCTTCTCAAGCCTATCCATCATAGTGAAGGTGACGGTTGGCTCTCTCTTCACTATACTGGAGAAGAGCGAGTAAGTGAGTTGGGTTTTACGGCACTGCGACACTGAATAGGTCATATAGCACCGATGAATGATGAGATGACATGATCAGGAAGATGATTTCGGCTAATCTCATTCGTTGATAAGCAGCGCATGGGATCAAAACCACCGACCTGCCTTCCTTTTAGTTCTTGGCAGAGGGGATAATCTCTGTCAAATACACAAAAACATCCCCTGTGACAATTAAGCCCCAGAACCACGGAAAGGTAGGAAGGTCTCTGGGGTACTGGAGAAGAACTTACTGGATGATACCATCAAACACCAACACAAATGATCTTTCTTTTCCTTGTCAGACCAATTCTGTACCTCAGCGAATGAAAGGAATTTGACCTTGAAGCCTTGTCAATTGTCCTTCCCATCAAAAACAATAGACCTTGGCATATTGCCCGACCCATGCTTTCTCTCACCATCCTCTGTTGTCCAATAGCAGCCGGTCGGTTTGGGTTTAAAGGATAGACGGGATCTTTCATTTGAGCCCTAAAAGTCGCTCTCGGCGGCATATTCCAACGGTCATCCCATCTACGATCAAAAACATTGTCTTGACCCTGTTGATATTGCCTTCTTGCAGCATAGAGCTGTTCCAGGTATGCCGTAAATGGTTTGACATCTCGTCGGGTTCGACCATATGCATCATAGGCACCCCAGCCTCCTTCATGGTAATTACCCTCATGGCTGAGATGGAGCATATGGACTTGCCATTGACAATTATGGACTTGCCATTGACATTTGCCCAATTGACTCATCCGTGCCTCCTCTGACGTAAAAACCATAAATATCCCTAGGGGCTATTCCTGTAGAACATGCAGATTTCACACCCACAGCGCCATGAGCCATAGTCGGTGCACGACTAAACCCACCGGCACTATAGTCATCCAGATAGCGACTATAGTCAAAACTGTTTGACAATTGACTCACATGTCTAATATCGGAGTTTTCAAACAAGTCGGGCGTAAGAATGCCAAACCTATCTCTCAACTCCAATAGTCTCACGGCCGTCTTCCGTCCAATCCCTGGCACACTCATCAACTCTGACAATGTGCCAAAGTTAATTTTCACTTTCACCCCAGCGTGAGGTGGGTCTAAACTCATGTTGACTAAATCTAATTTGCATATCTAGTCAAAAACATACAGGAAACAATGAAATATGATCATCAAAAATAGAAAGAAGTCAAATACCTCTACTGAGACTATTCAACATGAGCAAATAAAATCGGCGGGTTTTCAAATATCTCTAGATCCTACTAAAGTAATGTCATGATTAATTAAACTCAAGAAAATTAATCAAAGAGTTTTCAAATACCTCTACTACAACAGCGAAGTATGGTTAATTAACTGAAAAATATTTCAATTACCTCTATTGCATCAGATTGTTAATAAAGTTTCATAAACTCGTAACAACATTCCATAGATAAACAAGTACATTCAAAATGGCGGTGTTTTATGCGCATACATTTGGCGCAGGGCGGAAATACCCGCCAAAACAATTTACGGTAGCTGATACGTTACCAAACAAATGTACCGTTTGCCAGTAGGTACAATATTTTACTAAAATAACGTTAATACAAACACTAATGAAGTGATCACAAGTATAACAAGAGGGTCTGAAAGGCCCTGACATCGCTCACCAGACAATCAGAGGAGAAGATTTTCAAAGTTTTCACCATGTGTTTCTATAGAAAACTAGCCAGCCCTGGCGAGGGCCAATTTTGACCCAAGGGGCATAATTTATGTAACTTTTGTAGAGGACCTCAAGTGAAGAAAATTTAAGACAAGAGGCACAATTTATATAACTTTTGTAGAGGACCTGAACATAATACTATGTGCCAAATATGAAAGCTGAGAACCTTCCAGTTTCAGATGAGAAGATTTTCAAAGTTTTCACTATATGTTTCTATTGAAAACTGGCTACCCCTGGGGCGGGCCAATTTTGACCCCAGGGCCATAATTTATACAACTTTTGTAGAAGACCTGAACATGATGCTATATGCAAAATATGAAAGCTGAGAACCTTCCAGTTTCAGAGAAGAAGATATTCAAAGATTTCACTATTTGTTTCTATTGAAAAGTGCCCACCCCTGGGGCGGGGCCAATTTTGACCCCTGGGCCATAATTTATATAACTTTTGTAGAGGACCTGAACATGATACTCTGTGCCAAATATGAAAGCTATGAGCCTTCCAATTTCAGAGAAGAAGATTTTCAAAGATTTCACTATTTGCTTCTATTGAAAACTGCCCACCCCTGGGGCGGGGCCAATTTTGACCCCAGGGCCATAATTTATATAAATTATGTAGAGGACCTGAACATGGTTCTATGTGCCAAATATGAAAGCTGAGAGCCTTCCAGTTTCAGAGTAGAAGATTTTGAAAGATTTCACTATTTATTTCTATTGAAAACTGCCCAACCCTGGGGCGGGGCCAATTTTGACCCCAGGGCCATAATTTATATAACATTTGTAGAGGACCTGAACATGATGCTATGTGCTAAATATGAAAGCTGAGAACCTTCTGGTTTCAGAGGAGAAGATTTTCAAAGTTTTACTATATGTTTCTATTGAAAACAAGGCACCCCTGGGGCGGGGCCAATTTTGACCCCAGGGCCATAATTTATATAACTTTTGTAGAGGACCTGAACATGATGCTCTGTGCCAAATATGAAAGTTGGGAGACTTCCAGTTTCAGAGAAGAAGATTTTCAAAGATTTCACTATTTGTTTTCATTGAAAAGTGCCCACCCCTGGGGCGAAGCCAATTTTGACCCCAGGGCCATAATTTATATAACTTTTGTAGAGGACCAGAACATGATGCTATGTGCCAAAGATGAAAGCTGAGAACCTTCTGGTTTCAGAGGAGAAGATTTTCAAAGTTTTACTATATGTTTCTATTGAAAACAAGGCACCCCTGGGGCGGGGCCAATTTTGACCCCAGGGGCATAATTTATATAACTTTTGTAGAGGACCTAAAGATGATACTATGTGCCAAAGATGAAAGCTGAGAACCCTGTAGATTCAGAGAAGATTTTTAAAGGTTCAAATTGTTGACGACGGACGGACGGACGACGCACGCCGACGGACATCAGGCAATCACAAAAGCTCACCCTGAGCACTTTTTGCTCTGGTGAGCTAAAAGGGTTCCTTGCTGCTACACTAGACTAAACTGTTCGTCCTTCGGAGAGGTTTTCTCCTCCTCGAGCGGTCGCCTTCCGAAGGACGTTTTCTCCTCCTCGAGCGGTCGCCTATGTTCAGCGGAATTTCCTGCATAACCGGGTTAGTGCCGACAACGCCAATATAGTAAATGTGCTAGCTTAGCCCTAACTTACCGGTAAATCCTCAGGTCTTCTTGAACCGTCAGAAGTAAAGGTTCTTTGCCAACACACGTCTGCTTGGTTTAGATCCACAATAACAACTGCCTGCCTCCTACGTCACTTCGGGTGAATCGTCCCATCCGTTGTACTTGGATCTCACCACAGTTTAATGGTGTTTTTCTTGTGTGTTTTGTCATATTTAATAGTGTTTTTCTTGTGTATTTTGTCTACAACTGTCCAACTCTTGGCTATTACTAAAATTGTATACATATCATCTATGCGTTTTCATAAAAGCCCATTATAAATCAGAAATTTACAGTAAATCTCAACTATTGCATTAACCGAGACAAATAATCGGATTTTTGGTGGATAAAATTTGTAAATGAAGAGGCCTACATATATGTCTCACATTTTTGCGACGACAATGGCATGAATTGCACATTCTATCTCGGTTTGTGGAAAAACTAATTACATCCATTGTAGAGAGTAATACGCATACTAGCCTGTTAAAACTGCAAGAGAAGTTGGCATTTCTGTCGTGTTTCATCAGTAAAAACACACAACAGAAAAGATTGTTGCGGTTGAAGTAATTCTAAGGGAGAAAAAGTTACTTGCCTCTACCGGGATTCGAACCCCGGACTCCTGGATACTAGTCCGACACTTGAACCACATCGCTAAAGGGTTAACCCAACAGCAACGCTGTTGGAGACGACTTATATAGGCCGATCACTACACGGTACTACGGGTATGAAAGCGAAAGTACACTCTTCGAAAAATGCTATACAGATTACTCTGATCACTAGGTATGACGGATGTATAGAAATGCGGTTCGCGTTTTATCCTGTTCACGGTGTCAATTTAAAAAATTGCCCTCTCCCTCCCTATCGGCGGAGAGGTAATTGATCAATGAAAAACACAACAGGTTAGAATTTCTAGTTGGAAGTCTTCGCCATCGGCGGAGAAGGAATTTTTATAATTTATAGACAAGCTATTGCTGCTGTAGAAACGCCAATGTGTTGCATAGCGCCACGTTTGTATATGCAGTCTATGATCACAAATACGCATTTGCATTAATACCTTCCTGTATCTATTATTTGTACATGAATCTAAATATGGCTCGTATTCAAACGCAACCTTAATTTCTTTGTACAATATTAAAACTATGTTAGTTTGAATTTCTCCAGCCTTTTATAAAAACATCAATTAGCCTCTGTCTAAATAGTTTAATAAACTCTTTGATGTCAACCCTGTTCCCACACATTTAAAAGCCGTAAGTACATAATATGTTTTAACATTTGCTGCCCAGTTCATCTATCCAGGGGTGTGTTTTATTTCCTAAATCATGATTTTGATTATACACACAATCTTAATCACGATTGCTATGGTATTAAAACAATTTGATATGACATGTTGTATTAAACACGGCTGCTAAAACGTTCTCTTCTCTCACAACAGAAAATAGGCCTACTCATTGGGTGTGCCTAGCAATTCTTCGAGTTCCAGAGTCGATCAGCTAATATTTTTGTCGAATAATTAGACAGCGACAATAACAAAAACTAAAACTAAAAATATATAAAACAAAATTGAAAAGTAAATTAATAATAATAATAAATAGATCCAATAAGATAGAAATATGTTAAGAACATATTTTACTTCGAGAGCAAATAGAAATGTAACTGTTTATTCAACTGTTAGTCTGTTACCTCCGATGACCATTTCTAGAATGGTTTGAAAGTGTGCCTCCTCTGATGTTAGTGTAATTTCCGCCATTTTGATTATGATTAGATTCCAATCGAGGTCAGAGCTTGATTAGTCTGATTAGAGAACATGTTCGTGATTCGATAAAAAAAAACGACCGAATCACAATCATGATCTGTAATCCTGATTCAGATGTGCGATAATAAAACGCACCCCTGTATGCATATTTTCAGTCAAATCAGAATATAAACCTTTAAATATACAATTATTTGTGTATATAATTTTAAACCAATATCTTATTATTCGATGTATAATACAATGTACAGGGGGAATCTGACTAACTCTCCGTAAACACCGGAATTACACGCTGAGAGTTTTACACCTAAAACTCGTTAATAAAACTTTAAATGCAGACGTTTCAAGTATTTCATTTTGGCAAAGCCACATACCTCAGGCGAATAGTTTGAAATTGATGCTACTAATGAATCGAATAAATGACACATAGTTTTTAATGAGAATGTGAACTACTTTGTGTTGTATAACAATACATTCATGTGAACTGCTTTGTGTTGCAATACAATACATTCATGTGAACTGCTTTGTGTTGTAATATAATACATTCATGTGAACTGCTTTGTGTTGTAATACAATAATTCATTTGAACTGCTTTGTGTTGTATAACAATACATTCATAACCCTCAAGTCTTTACCCACGAGCAACTGTTGATTTCTCGTGAATTAATTAAATTCCACTCCAAGATCATTAAAATCATCTACCACATCACGATTTGCGCCATTGTAAGTCCAAACTTCAGGCCGTTTCAGGCCGCCCCTTTTAGGACATACCATCACTTTAGTCTTATCCGTGTTTACTGAAAGATCCCAACGGTCGAAATATGTCTGCAAATTATTCAAGCTCAGTTGTAAATTCAATTGTTTCACCTAATAATACCATGTCGTAAGCGTATAAGAAAAGCAGTAACGATAACTCATGTAGAGATACACCGTTACTTCCCTTTTTACTTAGATATAATTCCATACCTTCAACGAACAAAAAGTACAATATAGGTGAACATACTTCACCCTGTTTCAAACCAACTGCTATTTCCATGTAATCGGAATATGTGTTACAGTACCTCACCTTAGATTTAACACTGATGTACATAGAGCGAAGAATTCGCAAAACTTTTCCATTTACGCTTTGCTTGTTTAATTTGTACCATAAAGCATTTCGGTTAACACTATCGAAACACTTTTTCATATCTATAAATGCACAATAGAGATCTTTTTTTTCCAGAAATATTAATTTTATCAATTATACAATGTAAACTGAATATTGCGTCAGTGGTAGCATGGCCCCTTTTAAAACCAAACTGCGCATCCGATATTTTACTGTATTTCTCACTCAAGGTCATAGGCCTATTATTTAGCACTGTCACAAATAACTTTGAGATAAGCTTATTAATGTCATTCCCCAATAGATTCGCACGTCACTGGCGTCACCTTTATCTGTCAAATGGGATCCTAAAATGTCACCAGATTCTATAAAATATTCGTTAATGATTTCATCATATGTGGAAGCTTTATCGCGTTTTAGCGTCAAGATGGCGTTCATCACTTCGGCGGTAGTTACAGGTTGATCTCATTCCTCGAGGACCGGGCCATCATGCGGGTGATCCGAGTTACAAACCTCTTCAGCTTCCTATGATATACTTTGATACCGAGGGGTGTTCGTAAAAACTGATTGTTACGCTAAAGTTATGATATGACCATATATAAGTGTGTTTTAGTGTCTTTTGTTATTTTTCTGGTTTTGACGAGGGTGGGGTCAGCACGCGCCGAACACCAGTGAATCAGATCAGATGGCTCATATATGAGTTGTCTGACCAGGGTCTGATATACTATAGATATGATGTTATTAAGATTCTGTTTTTTCTGCCTCGGGAATGTTGTTGCCTTCGGGCTCGGGCCAACACGTTATTGCCCGAAAAACGTGTATTAACCCTCTATTAGCAAACAAAGTAGACCATGATCAGACAGCTATCTATGAGCCATCAGATCTGGGTCTACTCTGTTTGCAGAAGCGTGAACACATTTGTTATGAAAAAAAGTGTTAAGAATTAAGTTGACCGTCACATGTTTTCATTTGATCTTCTGGCAGTTTTCAATACTTACCGTACATGTATATAAAAACACTTCTGCTGTAATCTTTTGAATAACATATTATAATATGATAATGTTTCTGTATCACAATTGTAGCAGTTCATTTATTTACCTTGTTTAGCTTTGATCAAGCAAATGAAAATGGCAGTTTCCACCACTTACATTAAAATGAAAATTTTGGAGACCAAAATTGAATGGCATATCGAACCCTGAAACTTGGTTGAACGTTGTATTATTACTGCTTGCAGAAAAGGAAGATGTGCTTGTTACTAGTTGTAAAACCTTTGGATAGTGCATAGTCTGTTTAAAATCATTCTGTCCCGCATCTTTGCTGTGACACAGGAGAGACTAATACCCCAATAGTTGTCTGGCTTTGAGAGATCACCTGACTTTGGGATTGGTACGATGTTAGCCAAGGACCATTGCTTTGGCGTAGTGTCATTTGTTATTGACAAGTTTCACATCTCTAGTAGTATGTCGTCTAAGTCACATTTCTTCAAAACCTCAGTGGGTATAGCATAATGACCCGGACTCTTTCCAAGCTGCAGCGCTGCCTTCATCTGACTATACTCTTCAGCTATGACAGGCCCATCTTCAATGTTGAGGTCAGTGAGGACAGGCAGAATCTCGCCATCTGGGTCCTCCACTTGTTCGGCTCTATATGACCATCAGTGTCGATGGGTCGTAAAACACCATTCATTCATTCTGGGTCCTCCACTTTAGGGATGCTGCCAAGTAGTTTGCTTAAGTGAGTTTTCCAGGTTGTAATCCTCTCTTCAGGACTTACCAACCACTTGCCCTTCCTTCGATTTCTTCCTTCCACTCATCTCGTTGATGGCCTTCCAGGATGCAGCGTACCTTCCTTCGCCATGTGTTGCCTCTACCCTCTCCACCTTTTCCCTGATCTCTTCACTCTTAAGTCTATCGTAGGTACTGTATATATGTTGTTTGGCTGCGTTCAGATCTTTCATGCTCTCTGGGTAATGCTTAAGGCTAAAGACCTGACTTGCTGTCATGCTTAAGGCTAAAGACCTGACTTGCTGTCCTCACTTTGTCTCTGGCATCCACTATGTCCGGGCGTTTTGTGCGTTGTGATGGTTTCAGACACTGGAACACGCTCTTTCATTGCCGCTGTGTTGGCCGAGATGAAATGTTCATAGCGAGCAGTCAGGTCCTCTTCGTCTGCAAGAACCTGGAAACGGTTTCTCACAACTACTGTGTATTGTCTGTAGCTCTCTTTTTGCTGAGAAATACTGCCACTCATACCTGACCCTGGCTGGAGGCTTAGGTGTCCTAAGACTAAAAGTACAAAAATGAAACAGCAAATGTGCATAACTACAAAAACACCAAGAGACGCACAAAGACAAAACAAACATACAATAGGGGGAAGATGGAAATAAGTCGCACAGTCATTGAAACTACCCTGTGGCCAGAACCAGCGGATTGGAATGAGCAGTATGGCTCTGCATTGAGGACGCTATTCTTTCTCACTAGGATATAGTCAAGTTGTTTATTCATACCTGTTGCCCAGTCCTTGAAAGTCCACCTTTTGCCAATTCTCTTGCGAAACTCTGATGGCCGCAAATAGCTCATTTTCTGTCAGCAGGTCAGTAAGGTACTTGCCATTACGGTTCGTTACATCCGTGTAGGGGAATGGTGCATCTTCCTTGCCCAACCTTGCATTATAATCCCCTAGGATGGCCAAGAAGTTGTGGGAGGGGACAGACTATTGCTTCCCTCAGCTTGTCGTAAAACTTCTTTACCTCTTCCTCAGGAGCTACATTGGTGGGTGAGCAGCAGACAATGGTGGATATGGCTGGGTTACCGCTTAACTCTGCCACAAGGATTCTTTGTGAGTGGGAATGTGCCTTGCTCAGTGCCTTTATTGCACGATGACTGAGCAGTAGACCTACTCCTCCGTCGGCAGCTTGGACTGAGTTTCTCCATGCAGATGCTGTGATAAGGTATATGTTTTCGATCTTCTTAAACACAATCAGGTCATCTGGATGAACTCTCCTGGATCCCTAGGATGTCTACTCCCTTTTCTTCAGCACAATGTGCAATTTCAAGCATTATTGCTTCCTCTCGCGCTGTCGCTGCGTTAAAGGTACCCATACAGAATGGTCTCATTGCTCGCAGAATTGCATCGGACTGGGTGCTGTTGTCGGACTGTAGGTCGTCAAGCTGTCCATGGGGACCAGCGCCCATTGCCTCTGCTGTACTCCTGAGGACTTCCGCCTCTGGAGCAGTATAGGATTCTGATTGGTTGTACGTAATTGTGTCTTTCAATGCTGATACTGGGAGGGACGCAACCCCTCATCCCAGACCCTGGCCGTTGGAGTTAACACTCTCATCCGCCCAAGGACCACATGGTCCAGAGTATAGTGCTGTACCCGCCATTTAGCCCATGACTGGGGTAGCCGCTTGATAGCTAAATTGCTCTACCTGCCCGTGTTTGGAATCAATAGTTCTCTTTCTCCTAGCCTTTGCCTCAACGGCTTAATCCACAAGGCAGTGGATGGTTGACTGGTGAGTGCCAGGGCATATCCACACGCCGATGCGCCTGCACACTGCACCTCTGGGGCTCAACCGGCTCGTAGATCCTTCAAACATTAGCCTGGGACCGTAGGGTACCCAGTTACCATGGTGTGTCACGTGGAGGCCGTGTGAGAGTCTTGACTTAGTGGAAGCTAATTATACCAACAGGAAGGACTTACACACTCGGTCTTCTTTTCGCTCAATGAGCTAGTTGGCGGCTGTGGCTGAAAGCAAATGACTAAGCCACTACACGACAGCACTAGGCGCTATTCTAAGTCCTGTTCCTAAACACCATACCACAATATATCTGTTGCCTCAACGGCTTAATCCACAAGGCAGTGGATGGTTGACTGGTGAGTGCCAGGGCATATCCACACGCCGATGCGCCTGCACACTGCACCTCTGGGGCTCAACCGGCTCGTAGATCCTTCAAACATTAGCCTGGGACCGTAGGGTACCCAGTTACCATGGTGTGTCACGTGGAGGCCGTGTGAGAGTCTTGACTTAGTGGAAGCTAATTATACCAACAGGAAGGACTTACACACTCGGTCTTCTTTTCGCTCAATGAGCTAGTTGGCGGCTGTGGCTGAAAGCAAATGACTAAGCCACTACACGACAGCACTAGGCGCTATTCTAAGTCCTGTTCCTAAACACCATACCACAATATATCTGACCTTAAAAATCAAGTTCTTGTGTTATACATGCTACAGTTTACCTATTCCATTGCTAATTATTTTAATCAGTTCTTTCTTCCCTAGCTTGACTGTCTCTTTTTTTCTTTTTCTGGTGAATATATGTATTATATCATCTTGAGTAACGCATGTTACATTGCTCAAATCCTCAATTTTATTCTGTCACTCAATAGGTAAGGATGACGCTCCTTTACATAATTAATGTTCTTTGAAGGAAGATACACCTGTTACAGACAGCCATTTGGGCATGTATTCAGTATGGGTTAGTATTTGTACCATCTGTTTTGCTTCCAGAAATTTCTAATTATGAAATTCTGGGAGTTTGGACACGTTAAGAATAGGCTGACTATTTTCGATTGGTTTGATTATGTCGTTCTTTGTTTCAATATTATCAGACAAGTCACAGCAGTCTTTTATCATACAGAGATGTATGTAAGGAGGAAGTTATCCTTGCCCGTTGTGGTATTTGTCATACTTGCATTACCAATTCGTATCAATTAACTATTAAGACGGGAGGACCAACGTCAGTGTGTATTTTGTCAGGAAACTTTTACGGTTAAGCACTTTTTGTTTGACTGTGCTGATCTTGCATTGACCAGCCAAAAATATTTTGCGCGATCAAGACTATGTACAATATTTTTAATTGTGTACCATATGACAGCATCATTTCTTTCTTAAAAGAGACTGAATTACATGGTAAAAGTACAACGAGCCATGAGTCAAGCAGGAAACACCACATAGAGAACAAACAGCCGACCGAACAGCAACACAAGAAAACCTTGCACTTATTCCATCCCCACCCTAAAAGACATTGTAAATAAAGGTATCCCCTCTCCGACTTATCTACAACAATCGCGATGGAAAATACAGTTGTAAAGTGCATGTAAAACGAAAATATCTAAGTGAAACAAATTGTATGATCTATCCACCTATTGCTAGTGTACTCAATGACTGAGCTGCAGAGTTACTCTCGAAAAGTAATAAAGGGTACGACATAAACGAAATAGATATCCGACGTCCTCCTTCCGTTTCCGGATTTAAGAGGTCGCTTTCATAGAGTACTAAAAGTACAAAAATGAGTCATGCAGGAAACACCACATACAGAACAAACAGCAACACAAGGAAACAACTATAGAAACATCAGGAAACGCAAACAACCATACAATAGGGGGAAGATGAAAGTACTGCCTTGGAACGATCAGTGACAAAAGTCACTGGGGGTTATACCGGTTTTTGGGCGCCTAACCTCACACTTATTCCATCACCACTCTAAAAGACAAACTAAATAAACGTATCCCCTCTCCGACTAATCTACAACAACTGCGATGGCAAATACAGTGGTAAAGTGCATGTATAGCAAAAACATTTTAAGTGAACGAACTGTATCCACCTATCACTAGTGTCACAAGTTTACCCCTATTTATGAGGAAGACGATGTGATTCCGAATTCTTTAGTTGTTATGGAGTCAGATTCAAAGACTATTCAAGATATGCATATATATTATATGATATATTCATATAAACACATAATTCTCATATATCACAAATATAAGTGTCCCTTTAAAATCTCAACCACGTGTTCAGCTGTACTAAGTAAGTAATGACCACACAGGTCCAACATTAACTATTTGTCCAACCACACAGGTTAATGTAATGTTTCTCTATAACCACACAGGCTAACTAATTAAATTACACTCCACACAGGAAAATGAGTCTGTCTCTAATCACACAGGTTAACTATTCTCTGCTAATTTACACTCCACACAGGAACATGAGTCACTATCTCTAACCACACAGGTTAACTGGACACTACAAATATATTCCCCACACAGAATGATGAGTCACTGTCTCGACCACACAGGTATGCACATTACCACTTAGGTTTTACTAACATCCACGTAGGGTAACTATAACCACCGTACAGTCTGCATGATATCACATGTTGCACGCAAATTAATACATATGTAATACTGTTATAAAAGGCAATATCAATATAAAATCTCTTCACATTAAAATATCAGCTGTACAGAGTAATATGAAAATGGTCTCAACATTCACATTGTCGCATTTATGACACGTTCTCTATCCAGCAGAGTCCAGAATAGGCATTGCTTTAAGCATGGACAGTTACATATTCTAGATAGAATTCTGCATTGGCTAGTCAATAAAATACATGGCTCAACACAAACATGGACCAGACGCCTTTCCCTCGTTATACAATGTCAGTCTACCAAAGGCCACCTAAAATAAAGGAAATGGGGAAACTAACCAAACTGTCCCCTTAAACTAAATTCTAAATCCACGCGAATGACAAAAAATAACAATGCAAAGCCCTAAACTACTGGAAAATGGGAGGGGAACTTACAATATTTTCTCCAAAGTCCACTTCTCAAAAGCTCGTCTGACCGCTCCCACTACTGTGTATAATCTGCCCAGAGTACACCTGTACATGCATGGATTACCTGTGCTACAGGTGAATGGCTTTATCATTATACCCAATATACACACTGTTAAAAAGAATCAAAGCGCAGAGAGTCCATCAAAGCATGAGAGCCCTAAGCCCAACTTAACTTTGTGACAACTAGTGTACTCAATGATTGAGCTGCAAACAGAGTAACTGTAGAAAAGTGATAAATGGTACGACAAAACCGAAATAGATATTCGACGTTCTCCTTCCGTTTCTGGATTTTAAGAGGTCGCCTTCATAGAGTACTAAACCTTTCTTGTCGGCGTACATGCAAAGAGACCAGCGTGATAGCCAACTGTTAAAGGGTTGACAACCGAACATGCAGTATGTTGTACTATAGGATCATATCCCCCTGTAATGATATTTTAACATATTTGATGAACAAAGTGAGAAAATGGGTATGTTCAATAATTTTACGAAGTTGTAAATCACATCACCATAAAATTCAGGATGTGAAATACCGTGTCGCAAAAGAGCTTTGAGATGACATTGGTACTTGCCAATAAGTGTGAGATTTCGATAGTAAAATTTAGAGAAAGTTTTTCTTAGCTCATTGTATCTATATCCTTGTTTAAGCAGCTTTTCAGTTTAAATGAGATTTCGACTTAAAATCGTCAATAGATGAACAAGCTCTAGCAAACTAATAAGTTGAGATAGATGGAGCACGGGGAACATCTCCGTCAAGATGAGGGAAATTTAAAATGTTAAAATCAATATCGTCTCTTTTGTCATATATTTTAGAAGAAATCATTCCATTATCAATTTTAAGGTCTAGATCAAGAAACGCTGCATAATTGTCAGACGGGTTAGCTTTATTCAATTTCAGTTCTTTAGGATAAATTGTAGGAATCGGAGCATCAAAGAAAGGGTTATCTAAGTTAAAAATATCATCCAGATATCGACAAGTTTCATTGAAGGCTTTAATAACATCTTGTGATTGTGGATTCAAACGTAACATGAATCTCTCATAGCAGTATAAAAACAAATGGGCGACAAGTGGTGCACAATTCGTACCCCTAGGAACACCAATTACCTGACGGTATATAGCATTCCCATAACGTACAAATAGGTTATCCAAAAGAAAGGTTAGTGATTCGCAAACTTCCGAGCAAGTCCAATTGGTGTAATATTTCATTTGCTCGTCAATAAAGAAAGATTTTTCAGCATTACATGCCAGGAATGATATTTTTTCCCGGGCAAATGCTTTCTGGATTAAGTTAGTAAGAGTTAAGTAGAAAAATCGTACGTGCTTACAGTGGATGAAAAATACCTTTTGTTTTTAAGATTGTTTAAGACTTCTGAAGAGTTCTTAATATACCAGGAGAGATTTATTCAAGAATGTTCATAAGTCTTATCACAGTAGAATTTTACATGTTCATTTACCTTCGTTAAACAAGAAGTCAACCTTTCTTGTAGGCGTACATACAAAGAGACAAGCGTGATTGTCAACTGTAAAAGGGTAGATAACCAAACATGCAGTATGTTGTAGTACTGTATAGGATCATATTGCTTTTTAATTAATCTTTTAACATATTTAATGAACAAAGTGAGAAAAAAGGTATGTCCAATAATCTTACGAAGTTTGTAAATTACATCACCATAAAATTCAGGATGTGAAATACGGTGTCACAGGAACGCCTCGAGATTACATTTGTACATCTATATCCTTGCGTAAGAAGCTTTTCAGTTAAAATGAGATTTCGACTGATAAAATCGTAAATAGATGAACAAGCTCTAGCATAACATTAAAGATATCATCCAAATACCGAGAAGTTTCATTGAAGGCTTTTATAACATCTTGTAATTGTAGTAGATTCTCTCATAGGAGTACAAAAACAAATCTGCGACCAGTGGTGCATAATTCGTACCCACAGGAATACCAATCACCTGACGGTATATAGTATTCTCATAATTCCAGAAGAAAGGTAAGTGATTCGCAAACTTCAGAGCAAGTCCAATCGGTGTAATATTCCATTTGCTCGTCAGTAAAGAAAGCGTTTTCAGCATTACAAGCCAGAAATGATGGGTTTTTTTTTCGGGCAAATACATTCTGGATTAAGTTAGTAAGTTTATCTTTAATTAAATTATGAGGAAGAGTTTGTAAAAAGTAGAAAAATCGTATGTGCTTACAGTGAGTGTAATATACCTTTTGTTCTTAAGTTTACGACTTCCGAAGAGTTCTTAAAAGACCAAAAGAGAATTATTCCAGATTTTTGATAAGTCTTATCGCAATAGAATTTATCTTCGTCAAATAAGAATTCAAAAGTAAAGCCAATTTAGAAGTTGTACAAAAACTAGAATTTGCAATGAAACTCGCTTTATATATTTTTATGTAGTTTTGGTAACCAATACGTTGTAGGAAAAGTACAAAAGTGAGTCCTGCAGGAAACTCCACATACAGAACAAACAGCCGTCCGAACAGCAACACAAGGAAATAGCAAATGTACATAACTATAAAAAAAAAACATCAAGAGACGCACAAAGACAAAACAAACATACAATAGGGGGAAGATGGAAGTACCACCTTGGAACGGTCAGTGACAAACGTCACTGGAGGGTTAAGCCGGTTTTCGGGCGCCCAACCTCACACTTATTCCAAACGGAGTTTATTTATGTTGTGTAACAAGGTCTGAAACGGTGGTCGTTTCGTCAGTAACTGAAATGTATGACTTGGTATTAATACATGGTTTATACAGACTTAGCCATTTCAGATTTAGGGCCTTTTTAGGGATATGTACAACAGATTTAGGGCCATTCTAAATAAAACATTTCTGCGAAACTGCCTACCTTAATGAGTGCTGTTTAGCATGTTTTAAGCTTCCCAATCTTCTCCTTCAATTTCATGTGTAGCTGGGCACAAAGATTTCCCCTTTCCTTAGCGTTATCCCTTAGGGCATTTGCTTTTGCTATATGGGAGAACTTCCTTTCTTTCTCTGCTTTTACAGAATATTCAAACTCTCATCAAACAGTATCACAATGTATCCTTTTATGTCTTTTACAATTATTGATTTAAGATACTCGGCAATGCCAAAGACTGCAACGTATGCTGTCTGACGCTCCCCGCGTGAAAACGTCTCTGCTATCTTGCTATCTGGAAACCTAGGTTTGAAAAGAATCCCTACCGTTTCGTTCGATTTGTACGAGTTTGAATGGTCCATAGAACCTCTGCTTTCAAAACATCAGTTTTGGATACAAATTTTTCAAGCACACTGCTGGGGGGGGGGGATTCGCCGTGGAACTCGTAGATTTTCGAGGGGTGGGGTGGAAGAGTAAACAGTTCCATGCTTGGTTGCGACGCATCAAATCGCTTGACCCTAGAATTTCTGTGCCGCTCACTTATTTCATGCGAGCGTAAAGCCCCTTCGCCCATCTTCCCGAGATCGACTGACCTGTCACACATTTTACATTTTGCTTTATATATGTTTCATAATCCAACTGTATGTCTGAGTCCACCTTGGATTAAACACACATTTCCCCATTTTTTTCGTTTATCGTCTTTATAAGCGAATTCTCAAACTGTATCGGAAACGTACGTTTCGGATGCCTTCGAAACTTTCCATAGCATACAACGGTTCTATAAATAGCGTGCATAAATCCTAAAAACTCCACGCTGAGTTGTCATCCGTTGCATAACAACGCATTGCAATGAACGAAAACTGTACAGGAGCACTAAACCGCATATAAATTTGGTCTACTTCCGTTTTTTTCCCCTGAAGAGACAAGGTATTTTCGATATTCGGTCCCGACACCTCAGATTTAGGGCTTGTCGAAGCTAAATGTAGGGCTTTTTTTAGGGACAAGATTCGAAATTCAGGGCCTTTTTAGGACTGTGCGAACCATGTAATAATTTCCTGCTTCAAAACATCGATATAATGTAACCGTCAAATAATAAATGTTCTAAATGTATGTGTGTTTGGGTGTCTTATCAGCAGGAACAAAAACATATTTTGATTTATATCTTAAATATTTAAAAAGAATAGTCTACCTACTCGATGATCGACATTTTGTTTTCTAAAGTATTTTTTCCTTAATTTTTTTGTATATAGTTATGTTTTAGAATTTTATTGTTTTCATAATTTGATTTTTAAACGGATTTTCCACGGACAATCCGGTTATCGAAATGGCGGGCGGGCGGCTGCCAGTCTTGAGCAGTCCGTACGTCCTGTATTGTCCAGGCTCTAACTCAGAACTCCATGGATGGATTGTGAAATCTAATTGCCTAAATGTTCCTCTAGAAGGTACGGCGTGTCGCACGAAATAAACGTCAATAGCTGAAAGGTCAAGATCATACTTAGAGGTGAAAGGTAAAAAAACGTGTATATTTTGGAGTAATGCTCCTTTAAACTAAGAAAGCGCTAGTTAATAGTGAAGGTAAACCCGGTTTGATGTCGTGTCGACATTTCTTGTGTACATGTTTAGCACTATACTTAGCACTATACTTGATATATGTTATCGGCGCTATATGACCTCTTTGTGTCGCTGTGCCGTTAAACCATACTATCACAGAGAAGTCAAATGTGAGAAGCTCTCCCACCTTTAATACTTTGTCTTTTCTAAGGACCCATTCAGTTTCACTAGGAGCCACATGTTATCCTCCTGAAAAATCTTACCGTGACACCAGCCCGCTGCGATATGTGCACATCGTGAAATTACACAAAGTGTTTGCCGGATTTCTGTGAGAGATGAGCGTTCGGAATATTATGACTCATATTGTTTTGGTCGAATTGACTGTCTGTCTGTCAAGCTTCCGTATGGAGCGGACACGGAAGCTTGTATCTAAAACATTTGACCTTGAAATGTGACCTTGACGACTCATATTGTTTTGGTCGAATTGTCTGTCTGTCTGTCAAGCTTCCGTATGGAGCGGACACGGAAACTTGTATCTAAAACATTTGACCTTGAAATGTGACCTTGACCTTTGCTCTGCACATCATCTTATTGAGTCAAACATTTGTGCCAAAGCATTTTGAAATCCTTCCATATTTGTGAGATATGCAGCGGACACAAGTGTGACAGACAGCCAGACATCGGTTTGTTGTGGAAGGATTTCAAAATGCTGTGGCACAAATATTCTCCATAACAAACCGATGTTCAGACAGCAGAATTCAGGCACATTCTTCAAAGTTCAATGTTTTTAGCCTTAATTTTCATGTCTGCACCACATCTGCATAACCATTGGAAGGATTCCAAAATGCTGTGGCACAAATGTTCACCTTAACAAGCCGATGTGCAGACAGCAAGATGCAGGCTCGTGGGTCAAGGTTAAATTTAAACTTAAAGGATACATGAGTATAATAGCTGTGGAATGGACAATAATTCAGTGAATATGGATAACGCTAACTCTAGAAAAGTAAGTGATAATGCAGACAAATCACACGGCAATAAACAAAATGGCGCCCCTTGGTCTTTGTCAGAGAAGAGAGCTTATTTGGTAAACCCCATTTCTCAGAATGTATCAAACACGAAGAGATGTATACAAGCATTACTGGATCAATAGACCCAAGTCATATAACTGGGCTTCAACGTGTAAATGGATTATGTCGCATATATTTAGATAACTTGGTGGACAAGGCAAAATTGGTTACCGAGGGGGTAACCATAAGGGACAGATTGCTACTGGTTTTGCAAACAAACCCGTTTCGGCTTGATTACGAGGATACAACCCGGATACGTTTACAGAACATTCCCTTGTCTGCCGATGATGGCCAAATTACACGAGCATTTGTCCTTAAAGGAATTGATGTAATCACTAATACTAGGGAAAAGTTGAGAATAAAAAGCAAGTTGACAAACTGAAACAGGTGACAGAATAGTACTTGTTAAAACATCGTCCCTTCAGGAGCCTCTAAACAGATGCATGCATATCGGCAAATTCAAGGCCAATGTCATACCTAGAGGCCACAATAAAAAGGTAACACCTTCCAAGTGCTCGAAGTGCCTAGATATAGGTCATACAGTCCATTTTTGCGCGAATGATTGGACATGTGTACAGTGCAAAACACCAGGTCACAAAAAATGGTCCTGTAAACGAACAATCCGAGAAGGAGGAATCGGTGAATGACGCCAGACGCCCATTGGGACACGAAACTGTCGACAAAGGTGTGTCGATTAAAATGCCTACACTGATAGCGAACAAAAATTCACATACGCACTCTACCTCAAAGTCAGGTAACACATCGGACTCTTACCCGGCACGTAAACCGAGACGTACATCGGTCGGTAAGATTGGTAAAGCCACAAAAGAGAGCGTTAAAGGTCAGACTCTCCTTGACAAATTCATGCAGAACGAGAGCTTCACACCGAGCAGACGGAGAGCTAGCTCTCTCCCACGCTCTCTACCAACCCCGGTAGAGACTTTACACGACAACATAAAAAACAAACCGGCAAAACTAGAGCGACGGTGATAGCGATAGTGACTGATTAGTGTACTCTCTAATATACTTCGAATATGGACAGTTTAATGGACTCCGAAACTGATCTCGATATCAAAGGTTTTTACTATAACACGTACTCGCTATGCCATCTATTAAAGGTGTGCAACTCCGGGTATCTATAAGAATGTCAAAGATACGTCGAGCACGTGCATTTCTTCAATAAGTAGAGTGTGCTATGCGTGCATTTAAGCATCACACGTTGTTTCGTTCATTGGATGGACTGCACAATGCACACAGTGGAATAACACCAACGAGCTCTACACGGCGTGCATTGATGACCAGTATGCATCTGAAATTTACGCGTTCTAAATGTATGTGTGTTTGGGTGTCCTTTCTTATGTTTCGCGTATCATCTATTTATGCGAAGAGTCGAACGAGACCGCTCTTTAAAAGTAGATGATGCGTAAGGAACACGTTGCCATTTCAAGGTGCTCATACTGGGGATGACACATGAGTTAACATTATTCACATGTTTCCTCACCATGTGTTATTATGTTATATGTGATTAAAGAGGTTGGTGATATTTATAAATATATGCTGTTAACAAACCATACGTTTCATTGGTTTGCTCTTAATAAGATTTAATAACATGTATGGAGTATATATTGCAAACAGTGCAGATCCCGACAGGACTGGATCTACTCTTTATGAGAGCTATTTCTTGTGGACCTCAATCTGCAATATTCGCGCCAGTAATGTCCGTATACTGTATATAGTCGATCAACAAATGATGCAGACACTGGTAAGACGGCTTCTAGTAGAGCTGTCTCATCTAAGTCTGCACCATCATACATGTGTTCTCTCAATGTGAACTTATATTATGTGTAATACACTAATGAGACGAATTCTACATGACTGCATTCTATTGTTTCTACTGTTGATTTGTAATTGTATTGAGAACAGTAAACCCGATGGGATTACTCCGATCCATGGTGTCTCGGCCAAATCTGCACCGTTCAGTCGTTTCTTTTGGAAAACTCGGTAACAGCTTAATGTTTAGAATGCGTGTAGAAAACAGTATAGACTCTGATTTAGTAACTTTTGGAGTAGCTGTCGAAATTAGGGTCTGCATCAAGTACATGTTTACCTTCAATGTTATATTTACTACGCAACAGTCCAGGTAAACGTGGGCCTGCAGAACTACATTCTGTTTATTGTTAATTTATAATGGTCTTGAGAAACAAGGTGAGATTTATACAACAGCCCGATGGTTAAGATGGGATATGAATGTGTAAATACTCCAATGAGACGGATTCTACATTTTATAGTTGTGTAGAGAACAGTGTAAACCCGATGAGATTACTCCGATCCATGTTGTCTCAGCTGGATCTACACCGTTCAGACGTTACTGTTGGAAAACTCCGTGGCGGCTTTGATACTTTGTTTGGCATCCATATAAATTGGGGGCCAAAGGTAAAGACAGGTAAACATGTAACATAAACATTATTTACCAATTTATTGAATCCAATACTTTTGTCTTTGTCTAGTGACCGAAACGACTTGGGTCCGAAATGCCCCTACATCGGTGACATTTGTGTGTGGCACTACATGTATAAATGTTTTTCTCTCATTATTTTACCCTTTGCCAAGGCTGGAACACAATCTTTGATTCGCATTGGATAAAACCTGTATATAATGACTGGAGCAATCTATCAAAAGTACAAAAATGAGTCATGCAGGAAACACCACATACAGAACAAACAGTCGCCCGAACAGCAACACAAGGAAACAGCAAATGTACATAACTATAAAAACAACAAGAGACGCACAAAGACAAAACAAACACACAATAGGGGGAAGATGGATAGCTCTACTAGAAGCCGTCTTTCCAGTGTCTGCATCATTTGTTGTTCGACAATATACAGTATACGGACATTACTGGCGCGAATATTGCAGATTGAGGCCCACATGAAATAGCTCTCATAAAGAGTAGATCCAGTCCTGTCGGGATCTGCACTGTTTGCAATATATACTCCATAACTTGATAAAAACTGTCCAGTGTTTTTTAAACGTTCATCTCTAAACCATTTGACTGAAACTTCCTTGCACGTTTTTGAATCGATACCAAATTTTTCAACTGTTTTTCAGTTAAATTATTACAATGAGAAGTAAAACTTGTGATCGTGGATGGATTTTGATTCGTCTCCAATTGGTTGACTTCAGTATTTAAACGAAGGGGCAGAAAAAAGTCTGGAACTCTAGGCCTAACATGTTTGTGATGCTGGTTAGATTCTATATTTAGTAACAAAGTTGAGTCCATGCCAACACGGAATGGTTATCGAATTTTACTACTATTTATGCTGACGCCGCAAAAAAGGCTGTGCATTAGTCTGCGTGTTTGCATTAGATAACAGAAAGGACGCCAAGAAACTCAAAGAACAAATTTTGTTTTAAAAAATGCATTTTGAATACGCCCATCAGATCCACAATGGTATTAATTATGCACCATTTGGTAAAAAGGGGGCCAATTGCGCAATGGCGCTTGCCAGTCTAGACTGAACACTGACTTAATGACTGACGAAATAATTATGCATGTCTTGATTATTAGCTCACCTGAGCAAAGCTCAGGGTGAGCTTTTGGGAGACTTGAATGTCTGGCGTCCGTCGTCAATAATTTGCTTGCGAACACTCTAGTAACAATTGTACTCCAATATTCATGAAACTTGGTCAGAATAAATGTCTTGATAAAATCTCGAACAGTGGGGTCGAGTTGGGTTAAGAACTATGTCACTAGGTCAAATAGTAGGAAAACCTTGTGAACCCTCTAGATGTCACATGTTTAGCTCAATTTTCATGAAACTTGGTCAGAATGATTGTCTTGATAAAATCTAGGGGGAGTTTGAAAAGTGGGTTACGTGGGGCAAAAAACTAGGTCAAACAGTAGAAAAACCTTGTGAACACTCTAGTGGTCACAATTATAGTCCAATCTACATGAACCTTGGTCAGAATGAATGTCTT
Source organism: Azorinus chamasolen (assembly GCA_963576725.1). Lineage (NCBI taxonomy): Eukaryota > Metazoa > Mollusca > Bivalvia > Cardiida > Solecurtidae > Azorinus > Azorinus chamasolen. The sequence continues at coordinate 27,656,914 of OY755241.1, read as the reverse complement.
GATAAAATCTCGGACGAGGTCGAAAAGGGGTTAAAAACTAGGTCAAACAGTAGAAAAACCTTGTGAACACTCTAGTGGTCACATGTTTTTTCAATCTTCATGAAACTTAGTCATAATAAGTGTCTTGATAAAATCTCAAATGAGTTTGAAAGTGGGTTATGTGGTGTTTAAAACTAGGTCACTAGGTCAAATAGTAGGAAAACCTTGTGAACACTCTAGAGGTCACATCTATAGCAAAATCTTCATGAAAATTGGCCAGAATGATTGTCCTAATAAAATCTTGGACAAGTTTGAAAGCGGATTATGTTTGGTCAAAAAATAGGTCACTGGGTCATATCTTAGAAAAATCTAGTTTACACTCCAGTGGTCACATTTTTAGCCCAGTCTTCCTCAAACTTGCTCAGAGTGTTTGTCTTGGTGATATCAAGGTTGAGTGTGATCGTTGGTTGGGTGGGAATAAAAAGTAGGTCACTAGGTCAAATCTTAGACAAATTACTCTAGAGGGCACATTTTTAGCCCAATCTTCATTGGTCAGAATCATTGTCTTGATACAAATCAATATACTAAATCTTTGAAAATCTTGTTCTGCAGAACCACTGCTCATGATCCACTATCAACATTGTTCGAATATTGTCCCTAAGGTCAATATTGGCCCTACCCATGGGCTACCCAGCAAAAATCTTAAATCTATGGTAATCAGGTGAGCGATTAAGGGCCATCTTGGCCCTCTTGTATATATAATATAGATCTATTTCAGTTTTATTTTAGAGCATATAGATCTATATTAAATAATTACAAATATAACACTCTAAAAGACTAGTAAATGATATAGGTATAATTATCATCGGCTGGTTTATTATATTAATGGAAAAGTAAAGTCAAGGAGGCAAAGCCACATGCAATACGCAACCACCACCAAAACACCGATAGACAGCATGACACACACACACAACCACACACCCAAACGCGCACACACACACACACGAAATGAACACAGAAAACACCAAAAGACACACAAGAAACAGGGACAAACGTTCCACAACATGAACAAACCACAAGCACAAAGACGCAAGGCAAACAAAAGGAAGGGTGACAAAGAGAGTACCGCCTTGGCACGGTCAGCAGCAAAAACACCACTGGGGGTTTAAACCGGTTTACGGACGTCCTAACCTCACACTTCTCTCAAAGTCACCCTAGCTTCATTAAGACTGTTATATTATATAACCATGCCATCATTGTCTTTGAATACACGTGCATAATTTACTGTGGTTAACATTTTAGATACAGATCTAGATGACGAGATGTACAATTTATTTAAAAATATATTTAAAATTTATCAGGATTCATTAGTCGACTAGATCTATTGCATTTATATTATCAATCCAATTAAATCCATCTAGATATAGTTCTTTTATTTCTACAGCATTTAAATTATAAACGAATGGAGTAATAATTATTATAGACCAAAAGTACAAATCGGTACCCAAGTAATTGACGTGTACCCTTATCATAGCTAAGCCTTGAAGTCAAATGATTTAAAATAAGTCCGATTAAATAGATCTACAAATCACAGTGCACATGATTTTAAAGAGACGATCGACCATTTTTAAAACTTACTTTGGATGACATGTTTGGAGGGGCAAAATCTTTACATGTGATTTTATGCACCACGTTGTTACTGTCTGTGGCGTATTCAGGATCTTTGTTTAAAGCTGCCATCCATTTTGTTTACTGTTTTTAATGTGGCTGTGGACTGAGTTTGGGATTCCTCTGGGGATTTTTTTCGGGGGGTGGGGGGGGGGCCTTGGAAGGCATGCCGATGTCAAAACCAGGAGTGCCAGCGTCATTACTCGCCGGCCTCACCCTCTTCAAATATTTGTCCGTTCGACTTTTTAGATATTTTGCAGACAACATCGCGGAAATGCAAATATAAGCGTCCAGCGAATATCCGATCATTTATCGGAGTAGTCTCCCCTACACTGTAGCATGTTTAGAGGTGGGGAAAATCAATATTGGAGCTGATCAAAAGTGTTCACAACTGCCGAGTTCGGCGATTTTCTCGAAAAAACAGATTTGAGAAATTGGTAATGTTTACTCGCAGAAAATTGCAAGTTTATTATTTTTCAACTCGCAATTTGTAAATCTCGCTCGCATTGTGCGAGCTTAAATTCGGACCCTGACCTAAAATTAACTAAATCTCCTCTGCTAGAATTCTAGTTTGGAGAAGTTTAACTGTATTATGACTGTTGGGCAATGAGAAAAAACTGTATAATCGGGTATTATACCATAAGCAAACAGAGCAGACCCTGACTCTACGTATGCACTGCTTCATAACAACTTTATGAGGCAAAAAAACGTTCTTTACTCCACGAATAATATTCCTGTAAGAAATAAAGAAATCATGATCAGTAAATAGATTAATTGTTTTAATAGCATATGGGCACAAGAGTAATTGGTCATGACAGAAACTGTAGAATCGTAACTATACTACATCATAAGCAAACATAGCAGGCCCTGTTCAGACGTCTGACTTGGGTCTACTCTGTCAATAGAAAGGCGTATTCATGGAGTAAAGGGTTGAATCACCTAGATCCCAGATACAATTCCTACCTCTCTATACGCAACCAATCTGTACACACTTTTTAACCACATGATTGATAACAAAACGTTTTGAGAGGAAACATGTCTTATTGTATTAGTAACAGTGACTTTGACACTGATCTGAAACCCTTTCTTCCCATCTGCAACACAGTAACCTCTGAACTGACAAACACTTAACCCTTCGCTTGCTGAATTTTAAAATATATTTCTCCTTCTTTACCCATGCCCTGTTGTATAATTACATATATCTGCACTGTGTATAAGAATTTCGCTGTGCAATCACTGCTGTGGAGTGCACTGGTTGCACAATCAACTTGTAAATAGTGCAGACCCTGATGAGACAGCTCCTGCAGGAGCTGTCTCATCTGGGTCTTCACTATTTACAGGTAGGTATATTGACGCGATTAGCAAGCGAAGGGTTAATAAACTAAGCGGTCTAGGTCTATACTGTTTAGTCGACACTTGGATATACATTCTGGAGCGCGGCTCAAGTATTTCTTGTTTTTGTTGTGTGTTGTGGTTTCCTGTTTCACTCCGATATGTAATACAAGTCCTAATCACTTGACAAGTTGATGGCCATTTCCTATTCTTGATCGTTTTCCTTTTCGTGTGGGTTTGTAATCTACACAATAAAAACTTTTTCAACATTGTCTTATGTCTAATAAAAATGAAGATTTCATTTCGCAACATACACTTCTTCCTGTAATGAGTCGAATGACTACTAGGCCATCATTTAAATCTTTTAAAGAACATCCAGTTGTCTTCCTTAATTGTAATTGCTTATAGGCCATCATTTATATCATTCAAGGCTGGCTTTTCAGATTGGAATAGCCAACCGGTGTTTTACTATAGAGTCCACTCAGCATGAAATGCTTAAACTTGTTACAGGATTCTGAATGACAAACAGTGCATACTCTGGTCAGAGGACCCTTCTAGGAAAGCGATGATCTGGTTCTACACTGTTTGCAGATGTCATTGCATATATGTCCCTTATTCAAAATGTTCGATTTGATGAGATTGTCCTGATCCAGCTTAAACACAGTTAGCGTCTTAGTCACATACATCTATTTGCTCGTGCTAAATTAAATGAAGTAATCAGACTATACACAAACAGTATATATCTAGATCAACTGCCGTCTTGGAATGCCGGATCTGATCAATGTCTCGCTGTTTGCGTAAAGTATAATGAAACTGTCTAATTACCGCTTTATCTCATACTTTTTAAAACCATTGGCAAACAGAGGCTATTATTGGGCATGGTTCCCGCTTCCATCTGTTAACCCAATTGGTAAACGGGACACCGGACAAATCGTCGTATAGGGCGACCTTTGACAGCAATCCTTAAAAGCCACAAAAGGCTACAATCAAATATGCCACAAAGGCTTCAATCAAATATGCCACAAAAGGCTTCAATCAAATATGCCACAAAAGGCTTCAATCAAATATGCCACAAAAGGCTTCAATTAAATGTGCCACAAAAGGCTTCAATCAAATATGCCACAAAAGGCTTTAATCAAATGCCACAAAAGGCTTCAATCAAATATGCCACAAAAGGCTTCAATCAAATATGCCACAAAAGGCTTTGAATTAGTCAAATTACAAAATTTTTCTTCTGCCCAAATTTTTCTTCGCTGTCTGCCAAATGGCGACCCACCGATCACACCTTCGTGCGATCGGTGAGCCGCCACCGACTGGCAGACAGCGAAGCACAAACATAAATCTATTTGTCAGGTTTAAATTGCAATATTTTATTGGATTTGGCATTTCAGTCTATATAGATCAGCAATTATGAAACAAGCCCGGGTGTTTCGTCATTGAAGATGGCTTGATTACTGAATTCCCAGGATCAGCCAGTTGGAGGTGGCGAAATATCCGTTGGAAGTTAGGTATTTACTTTGCACCCGAGTGTCTCGTCATTGAAGATGGCTCGATTACTGATATCCCAGGATCAGCCAGTTGGAGGTGGCGAGATATCCGTTTGCAGTTCGGTATTTACTTTGGAGCCTTTGGGCAGAAGAAAAATTTGTAATTTGACTAATTCAAAGCCTTTTGTGGCATATTTGATTGAAGCCTTTTGTGGCATATTTGATTGAAGCCTTTTGTGGCATTTGATTAAAGCCTTTTGTGGCATATTTGATTGAAGCCTTTTGTGGCACATTTAATTGAAGCCTTTTGTGGCATATTTGATTGAAGCCTTTTGTGGCATATTTGATTGAAGCCTTTTGTGGCATATTTGATTGAAGCCTTTTGTGGCATATTTGATTGTAGCCTTTTGTGGCTTTTAAGGATTGCTGTCAAAGGTCGCCCTATACGACGATTTGTCCGGTGTCCCGTTAACCAATTGGGTTAACAGATGGAAGCGGGAACCATGCCCAATAATAGCCAAACCACGTAATAGGAATAACAGCCGTATGATCAGTGTCCGTTCTGTTTGCTTATTGAATAATATACAGTAAAACCACGCTAATGCGACCACCTAAAAGAGGTATAATTATGGACGGTAGAGGCAGGCGGTAGTTTAGTGCAGGACAAAAGTAACACAGAAAGCTCCTACATTACTTTTGTCCTGCATTAAGTAACCACCTGCTTATAAATACAACCATGTTTATTAAGTGATCGCATTAGAAGGGCTCTACTGTATATCTGATTCTACAGATGTCTGTTTTTTATATGCCATTACAAACTATACAGCTTAACAGGAAAGGGTTAAACATTTACTCCATTAATACGCCCTTCTATGCATTAGCAAACAGAATAGACCCAGATCAGACGGCTCCTGTAGGAACCGTGTGATCAGGGTCCGCTCTGTTATGATATAACTTAGATATGATTCTACAGTGGTCAGACATATCCTGCGCCTATGTGCTATTATAATTAGCATAATAGATATTCCCAATGTAATTATTTATTACACACTAATTGGTGGAGTAATGGTGAAGCAGAGATTGTTTATAGCAGGCTAAGGGTACTCAGGACTAGACGATATCTTATATGTGTGACTATATGCTTAAAGGCTAACGGTACTCAGGACTAGAAGATATTTTATATGTGTGACTATACGCTTAAAGACTAACGGTACTCAGAACTAGAAGCCATATTATCTGTCTGACTATACGCTTAATGGCTAAGAGTACTTGGAACTAGAAGACATCTGTGTGACTATATGCCTATATGCTAACGGTACTCAGAACTAGAAGACAGCTGTGTGACTATAGGTTTATATGCTAAGGGTACTCAGAACTAGAAGACATATTATCTGTCTGACTATACGCTTATAGGCTAAGGGTACTCAGAACTAGAAGACATCTCTATATCTGTGTGACTATACAGACTTATTTGCTGAACTATTTAGCTGGCTAAGGATACTCAGAATTAGAAGGCATCTTATCTGTGTATTTATTGACGTATATGCTGAACAATTTAGCAGGCTAAGGGTACTCTGAACTAGAAGACATCTTATATTTGTGACTATAGTCTGAATCATTTAGCAAGCTTAGGGTACTCTGGGCTAGAAGAAATCTCCTCTGTGTCACTATAGGCTTATAGGCTAAACTAGACGACATATATGTGTGACTAAAGACGTACTAGGGCCATTCAATTAATCCTGAGCCTACACCGATTATTTTGTCAAAATGCACGTTTGCCACGTGCGACTTTGTATAAATCATTGATCAAGTTTTCCATTATCATTTCAAATAAACTTCACTAAAATCGGTTAAGTAGTTTTGGAATGATAGCCGCGTAAAGTGGACCTACTCATAGACACTCTGTGGAAAATGTTGCATGAAACTAGAACGTATATACGTGGTTATACCAAAACTCGTTTCTTACTTGGAATTTCAAATAAAACATACAACATGAAGTGTGTGAAGCATGTTGATGTAATAGTGTTTCTTATGCTACCGTCAAACGCTGGGTGAAGAGGTTCAAAGGTGGAGATCTGATTCTTAAAGAAAAGCCACGCCCAGGAAATCGTTAATTCTAAAACCATTAAGCAAAACAATGACTTTTACTGTCTGATGCCCGAATCACCACACAGCAGATAGCTAATAGATTTGTGATGTCTGTTGGATCAGTCTTTACTATTTTAAGGAAACGGTTTGGCGTCAGGCGAATAGCTGCTAGACGGGTGCCTCATCAGATAAGCAAAAGAAGACACGTGTTAAAAATGCCCGTAAACTAC